>OX638222.1:6456250-7145000 GCA_951805285.1 Thymelicus acteon
CCGCGTTTTACTTACTTCTTTACACTACTTCAGGCTGCCTACTGTACTATGCCTCTAACATTACAGCGATTCAAAGTTTGATGAAAATATGAAAACATCACTTGATTACGAACAAACTTCGCAGCGTAATATCACGTAAATAAACGAGGCTCTAGTGAACGTAGGTTGATTAAATTTTCTTTAAGTAGCGTCGAAAAGAAGATAAGGGCCTCATCACATTATGAAGGTTTGCGTGTGTCGGTCGGGTCCTTATTGCAATTTCCACTTTTCCTAATAACACTACACATGTGCAGTGCACGTATTACGCAGTTTCGCATATTTTCCCTAAGTACTCTTCGAGCGCGGTAATTTATGTGCATTACTTATGAACTTGAAAGAAAGCGGAAACGCTGAACGACCATAAAATTCAGCGGAAAATTTAACATTGCTCTCTGTTCGTAATTTCATAGAGTATATAGTAATGTACGTGGCGTAACAAGTGAGGTGCGTGAAGGATCAAGTGGGGAAACGGATAAAACTGTGCGTAAATTTTATGCGTAGGTTTTGAAATATCTTTATAATATTCAAGTACGGTAAATGTTGTTTGAAATTGATATTTTTGATTGTTATAAAACTATTCCCTGTAAAATTTTATATAATAAAGTGTTTGTGTGCCTACCTTAATGCGATAATGATTTACGATAGAGTTCATGTATAATTTATGAATTGTTCATTTGGTTTAACTACATTCGTCTACTATATTTGTCGAGTAAATGATTACAGGCTTTTCCTTACATTATACATGAGTTTTCGTTTTCATCACCTACTCAGACGAAGCCATATCGGAATTTAAAATAAAATACTGCAATCTTTTACTTTTGGATTTGCAAGTACAAATATTTATGAGCTTATAATTCCAGTTCGTTTCCATCCAACCCCGATTGGTTGTCAATATTGAAACTGTGTTTAAAATCATGGGCTTTTAAAGAAAATGCTTTTTTACAACGCTCCTTTAACAATATTTTTTAAAGATAGGTAGATGAATAAGGTAATATAATAATAAGGTAATAGAATAATATTTGTTTTGCAGAAAAGGGCAATCAGAGCCATTTATAAATTAAAATCACGAGAATCCCTGCGTGAGAAATTTAAAGAAGTGGGGATATTAACAGTAGCATCTCAATTTATTTACAGCAATATTATATTCGTTAAAAACAACTTAGGCATGTTCAAGCAGAATAGTGATACGCATAATCATTTAACTAGAAACAGACATAATTTGGTTTCGTCATCTTTTCGCCTAAGTAGGGTACAACGTTCTTATATGGGGCTCGGTGTACGTTTTTTCAATAAATTACCTAGGTCAATACGTGATTTACCTATCCAAATGTTTAAGAGATATGTGAAATCTCAGCTAGTAGGCAAAGGATACTATAGTATAAATGAATATATTAATGACAAAGACGCCTGGAAACTAATGCCGCATCCAGTTCCGCGTAGGTTATAACATAATATTATGTAACCTCTCATGATTTTAAAAGATGTGCGAGGAGTTTCTTTCGGCTTTTCTTCTCCTCCATGACAAAGCACCCTTCCGAAAAGCTGGTAGATTAAAAAAATGACGTGCATAAGTGTATCAGTGATACCTATATGAATAAAAGATTTTGATTTGATTTGATTTGATTTAATGGTAATAAACTCTTCGTGTCTAATGTGATTGAAAAGATTGGGAAAATTAATAATGATATTAACGAGTTATGAGTAATGAATTGAATGAATTATGAGTATGGGCCACGCCAAAGATACGTTTTTAAGCTTAGTTTTTAGTGGCCCAGCCTGCCAGCGAAGGGTTTGATACCCGACCGGGACAGAAATTACATATTCTATGTAACAGATAAAGTTCGATATCGGGTCGTGTGTGTTATCTCATGTATGATATCTCATAATTTTTGTTTTCAAATAATAAATAAATTAAAAATAAAAAAGAAATTTGCTACAGTTGGTACCAAACAACTGGTAAAATAGCAGATTCGGAGAAAATCGTGTATGACAGACGGATAATGATAGATACAGGAGTGTTACACGTTTATTTCAAACCTACATAGGTACGTAAATTCCACAAAGAATACCTAAATAAAATAAAAATTGTATAGCAAAAGCAAGATATAATTTATTTAAAGATTCTTAGAATCAAGGATGAAAGAAATAGAAACGCTGTCTGTACCTACTGTAATTTATTTTTAATGCTTTACATATAATATGCTACAAACCAAGCACTCAGCATAATGCAAAACCCGCAATCCGCATTAATAAGCAGAAAGTGCAGTGCGGTGCGCGAACATTAATAAATTATATAAACCCATGTAAATCACTGTAGAACAGTTTCGTTGCAATACATTGGATATATGTATTAAATATAATAATGTGAAACAGAAGATTTTAACTTTATAATGTGTGATGCAATGTTTTTACGTCATTATTACGTCATGATGAATGATGATGATGAATGCGATACGAAACATGATTATTGTTATGTCCTTATTCATAAGATTTTAATATTGGAAATGCATTAAATTTTATCATTCGTCAAAATGGATAGTGGTTTCACACAATAATTCAAGTTAATGTTTATTCCAATGTTTATTCTATTCAAAGGTTTATTGAATGGTGTTGGTAAGTGTTGAATGAATAAATAATAACTCACTAATCCTATTATTTTCCCATTAACACATTAAAATTCCTATGACGTATTGACCATTTCCTGTGAATAAATTAACATCTATGTAGTGTCCCAAGTGATTGCAAGGGCAAATAAGGCAGGAAGTTGGTCACTAAGTTTTTAATATCAATATCATGTTGAAAACAGATAATTTGAAATTTATCAAAGGGGCCATCCATAAATTAGGTCACACTAATTTCATGACTTTTTGACCCCTCCCCCCCTTATCACACCTGGTCACATTTGTGAGACCTCCCCCCCCTAGTGTGACGTCACATATTATGAAATTTTACACCTAGAAATTATTAAATTAAAACGGCAGTTCCGAAATAACTTTTATTTCCATTAATTGTTTTTAATATTTACCTATACATACCAATTATTTGATTTTGAAATGTGACGTCACAAAATTTGGGACCTCCTCCCACCCCTTGTCACACAATGTCACACTTCATCGACCCCCCCCCCCCTAACGTGTGACGTAATTTATGGATGGCCCCAAAGGACGGGTACCTGCGGTTACAAAACTTTTTTAAAATAGTGCAACACTTTAGTAAACAAGACCATGATATTAACACTACTTTCGGGATTGCGCTGCACTGCAATCGTAGGAAGCACAGTAACGGAAGCGGTCCGGGATAACGGTCCGGAACGCGTCCGATTCCGGCCGCCCATGCGACCGGTTCCGCACCGGTCCGCACCGTCCGCACGTCCGGTACTGGGCCAGCTTTGTTTGTTAACTACGAATAATTAAATTCCTCCTGTTGATTTTCCCGTGAATTTTGGTGTATAAATATACTACCTATAATTATGTTAATAGATAATAAATTATAATTATGTTGTTAAAATAAACAATGTATGTATTAATATGGTATATGGCAACGTTGCGTAATAATAATATGAAAATAGAAAGAAAAGCCAAATAATCATAGCAGAGCGTAACGTGAACCCGGGATCCTTTGCTCCGTATCATGTTTATATTATAAATAAAATAGCGTAAACATTTATTTCCAAAAAAAACACTATGCTTAATGTTATTGCTATGAGTTTGATCTGAGTTTCAACTGTCGAAAATAAATGTAAGTACTTTTAAGTAATAACGTGACAACGAAAAAGTCCATTCTTTGCCGATAAAATACGAAACACTACAGGCTAAAATGAATCACGGGAAATCATTTCGCTCTTCGTGTCATGTTCTTGTCTGTAGTGCTTTGTCCCTCGTAACTTTAATGTATTGCTGCTGTACAAAAGATGGTTAAGTGTGATAAATTTTGAAGGGTCTTCTTTTAAACACCTCTCTATAACGCTACAGTCATCACCGCTTTTGAATATTGTATATCATTTTGATTGACATGTCACCCTTTGGCAAGGAACAAAAGGGTATAACAAAAACGGCTGTAATCGTAGTGTACGGAGGGGACAACATTTTAGTTGATTGCCGCGACCTCTTCGCGACTCTTTGTTTGAATCGCTCGCTACATTTCTCACCTCCGTATTCCGTCTGTACCTACTCTGTTTTAAGGCCTACATTGTATGAAATGCGGAACGGAAAAACCATAGATTCATAGGTAAGTAGGTACTTATACTTACTTAAATAGGTATGAGTGAGAAGAACGCCAGTTTGACAAAATTCACACATCCGATTGATTAGCTATTGTTTATGAAATATGTTGTGACGGAAGTTCGAATTTTTATATTTTTAACGTACGGTAAATGGCTTCTCCCGGATCTGAATCACTGTTTTTCCGTTATAAATATTGTACGTAAAATTAAAATACTAGGATTATTTTGAAATATTTTCGAATTCTTTGGAATATGTTTTTGTTCAATATTTTTTCTATTAGCATAGCAATAATCATTCCTGAAGCAAACTCGGGTCGGGAAAAATATTTTATTCTAAAATATATGTACCTAATATAATAGCTAAAATGTAATAGCTGGTAGAAGCGCCATAGCCATGGCTTGCGTCGATCCTAAACGATCGACAAAGTTAAAGCAACAGCGGGCGCGGTCGGTAGTTAGATGGGTGACCGCTAGTGGCAAAAATTTCTTGAGCGCTTCCGTGCTTTGAAAGGCACGTAAAGCCGTCGGTCTCGGTTGTTATCGTAAAATAACAGTCGTTAAGCCATGTCGGAGGCCCTCGGGCGGCATGAGAACTTCCGAATTGGGTTGGCCACTAACCCCTCCACCAATCCGCACTGGAGTAGCGTGGTGGAGTATGCTCTAGGCCTCCTCAAGAGGAGAGACCCGTGCCTAGTAGTGGGCCATTAATGGGTTGAAACCAATAGCTGGTAGACAATGAATTCAGCGTTCATGTGTACAGTGTACTGTGATATTTGTTGTGGTCAATAAAGGTTAAATAAATAAATAAATAAAATATTCTGTAATATTCAAATTTTGAATTCTTCGTCATGCCCAAATCTTTCAATTGAATATTCACTATTTAGCTAGGACCAATATGTTGCAACCAATTCTTCTGTAGCGTTTTTCACCGCAGTATTTCCCACAATGCAATATTCAGCTATCGATATCGGCTAGTTCGCCGTAAAAGGGGACTATTGTCGCTGCGAAATTTTTACTCCGTCCTTTTACACTTTTTCCTGTGCGGATTCCCGGATTTTAACGAACCGATTTTTAAGATAGAAGATTTTTTATTTTTATAAAGTACCTATAATTCTTGTGTTACATCACTTACTTTATTGCAAGTAGATAGAAATCACATTTAAATAAGTTATCAGGATACTTTTATCAAAGAAATTATACGGTGGGTCGGGTGCGAGTCGTCGATCGTAGGCGATCGACTGTGTTGAGCAATAACTTTATTTAAATATACATCTGGATAGCAAGCTTTGCAGAGGTATCTGAAGACGGTTACGTGAAATTGGGTTGTCAAAAACCAACCACTGTAAGGCTATTCTGTTTTGTAACTCGAAAGCGGAATCCGCGATGAGTGTCAAAGTTCAGACAACTAAAGATATGATTTTGACACTCATCGCGGATTCCGCTGTCGAGTTACAAAAAAGAAAAACCTTGCTGGCCTGATTGACGTTACCTTAAGATTTGTAGTGCGGCAGTAAGCCGAAGTGACTACTTGTAAGGTGAATAATCTTGACAGAAACGTACCTACAGGTTTGACAGAAACATTAAGATATAATTAAGCTAGTTAGTAGGCACACGTGCAGAAACTGGGTCAAGAGTCGGTTCTCCTTGTCAACCGCAACCGGAACTTAGGTCATCCGCCATTCTCTCAATAGGAAGGATCGACTAACAAGGTCGATTGGAGTACAAATATACGTAATATTAGGTTTCAGCTGTATGCTTCTGTTTCTATTCTTGACCGACAGCTAGTCGGTGATGCCTTTTGTTTTTGTGATGTCCATGGGTGACGATGACCCCTTTTTTTATTTAAATAGCTGTCAAACGAGCTGACAATCCACTTAATAAATAATCTAAATCTCGTTCAAATTTATGTGGGATTACGTGACAAGCATCGAAAGCAGGTCGATTAAAAAAAGAGTCATCGAAATCGGTTGGCGTGATATTGAGTTATTCGTCCATTTGTCGCGCTTACTTAATACAAGTTTAAGACTTATACAGTTTTATCATGGATGCCATTATCAGATCTCAATAAAATTTATATAGGACCACATGACAGCCACCAGCTTTCGATTAAAATGATATGTTATATGCATGTATTTATATATAGGTATGTATACATATACACTGAATATAGTTATATTTATTTAACTTATTTATATAAATATGTATTATATCGTTTAAACGCGTATTACGTATAATATTTTTTTTCCTTGATACAACATAAAAATTTTACTCTTCTTTCTTTGTTCTCCCACTGCCCTAAGGTTGACTGGCAAAGAATGCTTTTAGCATTAAGTCCGCCTTTTGTTCCATTACTTGTGTAAGGTTCAATAAAGAATAAATAAATAAATAAAAAAAGAATCATCAAAATCGGTTCGCCCAGTCCAAAGTTCTGAGGTAACAAACATAAAAAAAATACAGTCGAATTGAGAACCTCCTCCTTTTTTTGAAGTCGGTTAAAAATAAGTGGCTATCATCACCAATGGACATCATCAACACCAAGGCATTACTGATGCTTACCTTCAGGTGGGTTTTTGTTTGTCGGAAAAACTTTACTACTTTAATGGCAGTATGGCAGTTTCAAAGTTTACGTACCTAATATTTTAGACACGCTTAACATAATACATTGTACACGTTCTGTTTATTTGTGACCCGGTTCCGAATTGAAGGGACGTGTCGGAGGGCGTCCTCGCTAATCATGACACGTGTCTTGACACGCGCGAAATACCCCTTGCAATTAGCGTGTCGCTTTCACCTCGCTACTAGTAACTAAAGTTTGAACAAGATACATTATGCTGCTAAACGAGAATAAGCATGAATGATAATATTAGATTATTAGACACTGAAAACTCTAGGCTTTTTACTTTTTTCAAAGCAATTATTAGGGTGTTACTTTGCATAAAGCACAGATGAAAATGTTTCGATATAATGTAATTGTAACTACTTCCATATATTCCATTATTATTTGGTATCATTTGACCGTGTGTAGTACCTACTGTTGTAACATTGGGCAGGTGCAGCAAAATGTTACCTTTCTGCGTTAGATTTGATAGAGAGGCATGCAAAGAGGCTTATTGGTGACCCTAATCTGGTTGAGACCAATCTGAAATCTTGACCCTTGTTTTCTATAGGGCACATTTTGGAGAGTGTGCAATTCCAGTCATTAGCCGTACATAGACGAAGAGCCTAACAATGTCAGTCCATTCCCATTATATTATTCTAAAGGTACTTTGGCGAGGCAGAAAGTAGATTGACTAGCGTTTTAAGCCGTCATTCATTTTCCGCTGCTTCCTCGCGAGTACAAAGGCGGTGAAGAGTAAAATTAGCCTATTGAGGTTTTCCCTTTCAGTTGCAATGTGCGCGAAATTGCGTCGTGTTCAGGCGCTACGAACATTCAGAGCTTATATTTCGAAAGTTTAAACTACTTCAGCTACGGTTATTATACGCCTGGCTATTCAGATACTTGGATACAGTTCCACAAAGTCTTTTGAAATTAAAATATTTTTGAATATTATGCTCTTTATTAATTACACATGAGATACAATACAATATTATCAAATTAAAGTAATGTTATAACTTTATTTTTGGAGATCGCTGATTTGGGCACCATCAAATTGCTCCTTGAAGTAATGCTTCGTCTTTAGGGAACTAAGTGTGCGTTGTTGTCAGTCTCTGATCAGTTACCAGAAGCGGTAATTATACATACACTCAATGTTTTTACCCGACTGCCAAGGAAGGGATGTTTATCGCGCGTATCTTATATGTAGGTATGTATGCGTGTAATATTCTTTATTACCTCATATCTTCCAAACTGCTGGACCAATTTATGTAATTATTAAGATATCGTTAGATTCGTCTTGAAATAACATAAAAAGGCACTCCAGTAGTGCCGACAGAAGTGAAAACTTGAACAATTACGTATGTATTTTTTGAATCGACAGAATCATTTTGTTGTGCAGGAAATACCTACTTTTATATGAAGTGTTTTTTATTCATTACATTTTTAGTGAATGGCTGCCAACGCCTCGTAAAGTATATGTAAATTACAATCTTGATATTAAGTTATGGGCCTCGTTGCCTGAATTAAAGGTTTATTATTATTATTATTATATTAATACGAGCTGTAAATTAAGTAACTATAGTTCCGTAATTCTCTCAGAGATGGCGCCACAGGTAGGTAGGTGTCGATTAAAATCTGACCTGTCGCGAACTATATGGTCTCATCCCACCTCAAAAAGCGGCCAAGTGCGAGTCGGACTCGCCCATGAAGGGTTCCGTAGCAGCAAGTAACACAATATAAAAGTTCTTGTAGTTCGTTGTAACTTTGATCGATGTTTTTTGCGGTTTACGATTTTTGACGTATTAAAAAAAAAACTACTTGCTAGATCCCGTTCAAATCAATTTTCGTTGGAAGTTTGCATGGTAATGCACATCATATATTTTTTTTAGTTTTATCATTCTCTTATTTTAGAAGTTACAAGGGGGGGGGGGGGACACACACATTTTACCACTTTGGAAGTGTCTCTTGCGCAAACTATTCAATTAAAAAAACATGATATTAGAAACCTCAATATCATTTTTGAAGACCTATCTATAGATACCCCACACGTATCTATGGGTTTGATGAAAAAAATTTTTTGAGTTTCAGTTCTATGTATGGGGAACCCTCAAAATTTATTATTTTTGTTCTATTTTTGTGTGAAAATCTTAACGCGGTTTACAGAATACATCTACTGACCAAGTGTCAACAGTATAGTTCTTATAGTTTCGGAGAAAAGTGGCTGTGACATACGGACGGACGGACAGACAGACAGACAGACATGACGAATTTATAAGGGTGCCGTTTTATGCCATTTGGCTACGGAACCCTAAAAATGCCTTAAATTGGCCTAAAGAAGTTTTCACTTTAAACACAAATATTGGGGCTGTGAGACGTCACTGCTGAAGAATCAAAAAAATAAAAATAAATCTAATAAAGCAATATGGCTATTAAATTATAGCGTTCATATATAGAGCTCATCACAAGGATTTCAAAAAGGTATATCATGATAGCTCTATTGATAGCAGGCAGGTTTTCATTTAATTTTTAAAATACTACTTAGTTAGAAAAACGTGTGGTGTATTAAGGTCTCATTATCTTAGGCAATTTTACCGAAGAAAACCAATCCAATTCCAACCTATAAGAATCCACAATCCAGTGTAGTGAAGTAAGTAGTTATGTTAGATTTATGATGTTAAACTTATGTCATCGCTAATACTAAACATTTTACACGATTTTTTTTTGTGGTTCACAATTCACTGTCCCATTGATGCTGGTATAAAATGTTTATTCATCTCCAAAATCCATTTACCAACGACATACAATAGCTATCACATATGACGCAGCCAGTAACCGAAGAGGCGACAAAGCGTTGTAGAAGGAAGCCATGTGTAAACACCGGTACCGGCTGCGCTGCACGGATTAATCGATTCAATTGTACGAGTGATTTGAACACATCGCTTACGGACACACACTATTTAGTACGTGGTAAAACCTTTGTGATATTCGTGGACGTATTTGGGCCTCGGCCTACATTCGAATATTTTGTGGAAAGGAAGCTTTGTAAGAGATTTTAACATGGGTGTACCACTGGTACCAGTACAATGGGTGTGGACAGGGGAGGAACGTCAATTTTTTATGCCTACGAGTACGTATAATACGAGTACTATAATTTGTTCTCCATAAAGTACTCTTTTATTATGCCCTAGTAAAAGCCCTAGATTTGCCTCGATTTTCGCCCAAATATTTTTTAGTTAAAATATTTCTCAGAAACAATAGAGCATCCTATTGGTGAATGAATATTTGAAATCCGCCCAGTAGTTTTCGAGTTTATTAATTACAGACAAACAAAAAAAAGGGTGCGTGTACTTTGGTACGCGCGTGAGAAGTTATACTTCTTTGGCATTAATTATATTATATAATAATATTTTAATTTATATCAATAAATAATACATACGGATAGTTAGGGTAGAATAATAATGTAAATAAATAAATAACGCCACACACTCATAGCCCCACACTAGGATTCCATGTGTCGTGGGTGCCATGGACAACACACTAGACAAGGACATTCACACCCAGACCGAGAACAGAAATTCAAATTCATCATTCAAATTTCCGCCTCGCTGGGAATCGAACCCAGGACCCTTGGTGCGGCGATCCGGCATGGTAACCATTGCGCCACACGGGTCGTCGAGTATGAGTACGAGTCGTCGAGAATGTAATATAATAAAAATACAAAAACACAAAAAATACTGGGCCTCCAATTTAAGCCGCCTTTGGTGCGCCAACTTAGTACCGCCTTTGGGGGTACAGGGGGTCATGACCCATGGGGGGCTAGAGGTCCAGGGGGAAGGGGGGTCAAGGATAAACTTCTTGGGGAAGGGGGTTCGATTTTTTGGTCAAAAATCGTCTAGGACGCACCGTTCCCGAGATATCCCGGATTTTGGTTTTTCCAAAAATTACTGTTAGAATATTTCAAGAACTACGCCCCCTATCTTCTTGACCAAAGAAATTAGGTGCTCCTGGGACTCCAAGAATTCCAAAATCCAAAAAAAAAAACAATATTCAAAAACAGTATTCTAATAATATTCACGTGACGTTTTTCGTTACCGTCGTTTTTTGTGTTACACCGTGTAATGCGTGGGCGAATCAACGCGAACGCGATCGCGAAGGGGTCCAATGCGAATTCCGTGCGCCGCGGAGCGAAGCGGCGAGTCTGTCCTACGTGCGCGCGAATTGGCACTTCACCGCCACTGACACCGTGTCCTGCGTGGGCGAATCAACGCGAACGCGATCGCGAAGGGGTCCAATGCGAATTCCGTGCGACGCGCAGCGAAGCGGCGAGTCTGTCCTACGTGCGCGCGAATTGATACTTCACCGCCACTGACATACGCCGCGCCGCTGAAGTTCGCGCGAAAAATCAAACCAACTGATCGCGTTCGCTTCAAACCGCGCCGCACTGCAACGCCCTCTACGTGCTTTTGGACACGTAGGACACTTCAATACATCTCGACTGTTTGTTATTTTCGCTTCGCACCGCTTCGCTTCGCGTTCGCGTTGATTCACCCACGCAGGACAGCGCGTGACATACGCCGCGCCGCTGAAGTTCGCGCGAAAAATCAAACCAACTGATCGTGTTCGCTTCAAACCGCGCCGCACTGCATCGCCCTCTACGTGCTTTTGGTCACGTAGGACACTTCAATACATCTCGACCGTTTGTTATTTTCGCTTCGCACCGCTTCGCTTCGCGTTCGCGTTGATTCGCCCACGCAGGACAGCGCGTGACATACGCCGCGCCGCTGAAGTTCGCGCGAAAAATCAAACCAACTGATCGCGTTCGCTTCAAACCGCGCCGCACCGCATCGCCCTCTACGTGCTTTTGGTCACGTAGGACACTTCAATACATCTCGACTGTTTGTTATTTTCGCTTCGCACCGCTTCGCTTCGCGTTCGCATTGATTCCCCCACGCAGGACAGCGCGTTACCGTCACCGTATTACAAATCTTAAAATTTCACTCCCATCATTTTTTGCATTTATTTCATAACGCGCCTAAAAAAGTATAACTTCAAAAATCAAAAAAATCCTGTTTATAATAATAATTTAGATCAGCTATACTCAACGTGCGGCCCGCCAGACTTTTGTAGTTGGCCCATCTTGGGTTACTTCTAATATATAAAATTCTCGTGTCACGGTGTTAGAAGTTGAACTCCTCCGAAACGGCTCGACCAATTTTCGTGAATCTTAGCGTGCATATCGGTTAGGGTGGAGAATCGGACAACATCTATTTTTCATCCCCCTAAATGGGATGGTGGTCTCACCCCTAATTTTTTTTTTATTTTTTAAATTTTTGACAGAATGAAGTCTGTCCGGGCAGCTAGTTATTTTATAATAATCGCGAAAATCTAAGAAATCAAAACAATTTTTTTCTTATTTCTTTGTTTCGCGGCCCGCGACAGTATGACTAACACGTGTTTGTGGCCCGTATGAAAAAAAAGTTGCTTACCACTGGTTTAAATTAACAGGACTGGAGGAGAATTTCCCCCAAATTATTCTGAGCCAGAATCTGGATGCACCCATGTGGGATGTAAAAGTAAAGTGATGTGTGTATTTATATAAAAAAAAAATTATTACGCACAACGTGAAGCTTCGTTAAAGATAAGTTTTACCTAACTTAAATAAAATTAGTACCTAGTTTAGTGGTAGTACAGGAATCAGAATAATCAGCGAATAAATAGTCATGTCATGTATACGGAGCGCAAGTTTTGAACTTTTAAACGATAATGGGTGTCATTATGTAAATGACTTGTGCTTTAACTACGTAAATTTCTATATTGCGGAACGTGCATTGTGCATCCCTTGCATTTCTTGTGTACACGTATATTTTACTTTTAAAGTTTCGTGCAAATCGCTTTGTAGCGATAAGACCACCTTTGATCGTCTCTCTATCTTTATAGAGTTGCTTTTCTCATTTAGCATTGCATCTTTTGTTGTTTTCTTGATGCAGGAACGTACTACAAGCAAGTTCTTGTGTGGCCTCGCCTCGCCTTTTTCACCAGAGCCGTGTATAAATTATCCTATCATGCTCATTGAAATAAAATGAAAATTTTTAACTCTGGTTAAGCGGTTGTAGTTTTGAAATTAACTTCTAATTAAAAACAGTTACTTATCAAATCGATATCTCTAATAATTTTCGGTTCTTAGTTATGTAACTGTTTCTTAAAATCAATGTTATTTTGTAAACTAAGTACTTATGCTTTAGAAAACCTATGCTTTAGAATATTTATCTGTGCTTTAGAAGATTTATACTAGGTACTCGGTATTATTCTCTTGCAAAAGTGGCTTACATATGGTCAGGGAACGATTGAAAAACAGCAGTGAAAAACGGACTACCTGGGCAACCAAAAAGTTTTTACTATTGTTGATGGCGAAAAGCTAAAAATTTCAATTTTATATTGTTCGACGAATGGATGGGAAAAATATTATTTTATATATGTATATTTTTAAACTGAGTTCCATTTTATTTTATCTAATTAACCATTATTCACGTAGTACTTATGCATCTTCGTTCAAATACCGAAGACATACCGTGTGCTATGAAGAAAGCTATTCGAGTTATTTCGCTACGAGACAGGATTCGTAAAGATGAAATTCTTAGACGGATAACATACTCGTAGCTTACAGACAGTCAGCTGAAATGGCAATAGATAGCTTATATCGTTCGATGGACTAATCGATGAGATCTACATTAAAAATGAACGTGCACCCACTGTTACAAGCATTACAAGTTACAAGTTGTAACTTACAACGGTTACAACTTGTAAGAGAAAATATTTATTTAATACTAGCTGCCCGGACAGACTCCGTTCTGTCAAAAGTTTTTTCATAATTAAAACCTTCCGTGTACATTATGGAACATACAAAAAAATAGCCAAATTGGTCGAGCCATTCTCGAGTTTTGCGCTTAGCAACATTAATTTTTATTTATATAGAAGGTAAAATGTTTCCTTACTATTGCCACTTACACGTAATAACAATAATGTACGTACCCCACATTCATTTTTAAAAAGATAAACTTTATAACCGTACTCTAGTGTCCGACCGAAGCTTCGGCTTCGGCTTCGGCTTCGGCCACCTTCGGCCAAAAAAGCACCTTCGGCCAAATCTTCGGCTTCGGCCAAAAATTTGCCGAAGGTTTGGCCGAAGCCGAAGGTTTGCTAGTTGTCAAATATTGAAATTTACTGAACGAAGCTAGAGCGAGACGGAGAGTGTGCAGAGCAGCAGAGTTTCGCCGCGCCGCCGCACCGGCCCAAACGAAATAACGAATCGCAGTTAGTAAACTAAACGAGTCAAAACAAGTTTGAGAGCGCGTCTTAAAATCTAATAAGTATCTAATAAATAAAAAAAATGTGACTGATTATTTGATTATTTTTGTTAAAATTACTTTAAGTAAATAAATATTTAATTAACATTGTATATTTGAAACTTTTATTTTTGACAATATTTTATTACCTACTTGTATATGTTGGTCACTCGGCTCGTTATTGGGCTAAATCTCTAAAGCTCTCACAATATGTATCTAGTATAATCTGAGATCAAAGTAACTATCGTATTTCTCAAGGTCAATGACACCTTCGGCTTCGGCTTCGGCTTCGGCCGAAGGTTTTGGTGAATACCGATTAATCGGCTTCGGCTTCGGCTTCGGCCAGAATTGCACCTTCGGTCGGACACTACCGTACTCACACATGCTATGCCAGTATACCACCTATGTATACTCGTACGTATGCGTTATCCTTTTCTGCAGCGATCTATATGTACAACATATAATTCACTGCTTTTCTGTATTTCAGCTGTAGGTATGGAACGTGTTGTGATTTCTGGGACTATTGAATCGAGTAATTCTAAGCCGAAACTAGTGACGTAAGCATGGACCTCCGCCCAGTTCGCTTTTCAGCAGATATAGTAGGTACGCACACATTCAGGCGATATACTGCTAGATATACGGTTTCATTGAAAGAATGATTGGTCTCGATGTCTCAGGATTGTTTATACCAATCTATACTCTATACAAATAAATAAAATTGGAGTGTCTGTTTGTAATATTAAAATAACCGCTTTTTACTAAGTGCATTTGGATTTATACGTGACACATATTATTATACTTTAGTATATTACATATACTTTAGTATACTATAGTACAACATTTTTTACAATTTGTGTCTGTCTGTCTGTTTGTTACGGCTAATCTCTGAAATGGCTGGACCGATTTTGACAAGACTTTCATTGGCAGATACCTAGCTGATGTAACAAGGAGTAACTTAGACTACTTTTATTTTAGAAAAAAAAGTAACAACAGGCATCGCCTAACAGGCGATACAAAGTTCGTCTGGTCAGCTAGTAGTATAATATAACTAATCAATCGAGCATGCACATTTTTAACATGAAATTAGATAAGTTGAGGTAATTTGTCACCGCATGGAGCGTTACCGACATTTTTTCAGCTAAAAGGGAAGCGAAAGACGCGGATCCGATTTTTTTACCCTCTCACTACCCTTCTTTACTATTGACATGTCATCTCTACAATCAACCACACATCAGCAATATGTACCCAGTACCTACCTATATTTACATAACAAGATTTATGAAGTATTACTCTTATACGAGTAAAACTTAAAAGTTTGAATGTACTACTTCAGGTCCGAGTTGAAATGGCATTTAAGGCGGTAATTATACAGACTTTTACACTTCAGACTGAAACAGCCGCACTTGGAACTCGGCTGTCGACTGAGAAGTACGCAAGAAGGAAGTTTAGAGCCTAGACGTACTCTTCAAATGAAGATTAACGACTCGTTTTAATAGACTTGGAATGTGTGTGTGTGTATGCGTGTGAGTGATATGTGTGCGTGTTTTATAAAGATAATGGTAACGTTGCTTTTACGAATATAAATTACTTTGGAATTACAGTAATATGAGTTACTTACATACCTAACTACCTAGGATTTAACACTTAACTCATACTCAGAATAAATAAACAACTATTTGACATGGAATTGATAACATTCTACTATAATTAAATAATCGGAAATTGGATTAAAAGGTAGTTAAGTACCCACGAGGAATTTTATACCTAAAGTAAAATCAACAGAGATGAGCATTAAATGATAAGATGAGGAGCAGTGACATGAAGTGAGGAGAGTTGAGTTATGGGATGAGGTGAACCGTTAGGTGAGGTGAGTCGTAGATGAGATGAGTTGGAGGGAGTCTTGCAAAATGTTAATGGCCGAGCAGACCTTCGAGAATAGACAGATGATTAATAAAAAACAACGAGAGAGGGCGAATGTTGTCAATATGTCATCCATCAATCAGCCTTTGTAGGTCCCCTGCTGGACATAGGCCTCCCCTAACTTGCGCCACTTTGATCGGTCCTGAGCCTTCTGAATCCAGCGGATGCCCACTGTCTTCTTCAAGTCGTCAGTCCACCTGGTAGGGGGGCGTCCTATGCTCCTTTTTCTTCCTTTCATTGTCATTAGTTCCTTGATAAAATTAAAGCAAAGATTGTGAGAGTATTTTCAGCGTTTATAATTATTATGACACATCAATAACAAATTTTAATGGATACAGTTGTATTCGGACTATAACAATGAAATACTCGTTAATGTTCAATCGCATTATAGGTACGCATTAATCGTAAGTATTTAAATAGTTTTGATTATTCGCGGTTATCAAATACTACTTAAAATATTATATTGTTTTGGGTCAGCCGATTATTTAATATTATTTACCTACGTTTATTTTGCAAAATATGCATAGAGGACAGATAAGCAGACCAGCCACCTGGTGTTAAGTCGCCATCATTGCCCATGGACATCAGTAACACCAAAGACATCACCGATTCATATTATTGGTCAAAGAAAAAATGTTTGACCTGCATTATTTCTGGCTCTACGACAATACGTTTGGATAAGGAAAAAAATGTTTGACCTGCATTATTTCTGGCTCTACGACAATACGTTTGGATAAGGAAAAAAATGTTTGACCTGCATTATTTCTGGCTCTACGACAATACGTTTGGATAAGGAAAAAAATGTTTGACCTGCATTATTTCTGGCTCTACGACAATACGGTTGGATAAGGAAGAAAATGTTTGACCTGCATTATTTCTGGCTCTACGACAATACGTTTGGATAAGGAAAAAAATGTTTGACCTGCATTATTTCTGGCTCTACGACAATACGGTTGGATAAGGAAGAAAATGTTTGACCTACATTATTTATGGCTCTACGACAATACGGTTGGATAAAGCTTAAGGATAGGGCTCCCTTTACGTCCTTGAATTCGTGTTTTGGTACTTGATGTTTTTGGTATTTGTAGTGTCTGGTTGGTTGATTGGAGATTGTAAAGCATGTTATGCTAAGTAGGTCAAATCTCAAGAGATTTTTCTATATATAAGAGTTTATCATACAAAGTTCTCTCTTTTTAGATCCTTGGGAACCAAAGCGAAGTAGCGTCTACGTGAAAAAGTTTGAAGTTTACAATGTTGTTTGTTAAGTGTATATTTCGTTTTTGTAGTTTGTCGGAAAAATGTGAAGACATGTCAAATTTTATAAAACTTTTAAAATCTGTGATTTGTTATAGAGTAACATGGGGCACAATATGACATACATATGTTATATGACATTTGTAATAATATTTGTGTTTGTCTGATTTGTCATATTTTTCCTCGACTTACCCTACTTCTAATAAGATGTTTATTAAAGTTTGACATGTATTCACATGTATCCAACGCACTTTATTATTATTGCAAACGTGATGTAATATTTCGCTACGTCTAATCTGTCAGTCTGTCATCTTTCGCCTATCTGTTTTCGGCTTTTTTCGGCTGTCTGATTTGCAAATATCCTCGTTCTAGAATTAGTATGAGTTGTTGTTTATGTGTTTTGATACAGTGCTGCAGTGTCAAAGAGGCCGATCTTGCAGGATCGCGCTTTCTTCGTGGGGGGCAACGCATCGGCGAACTTTTGGGTACTGATGGCCAACTGTGACCACTTATCAACCGGCTTGTCTGCCCGTTTGTCAGCTAAACATATTACTATATTTTTCTATTGTACTGTAAGTTCTCATCACAACAGTTTATAGGTCAGCAAAGCGTCGAATCTAAGCCATGCTAACGCATACTGTTCGACTAAATGGCTCGTGCGAAGAAACGACCGTGCCCCGTAGTAAAATACGCCTAGACTCGTGCACAAACACCTATAACCACGACCGTATATTATAGGAACCGCGTAATAAATAAGATTCATGTTTGAGGAATCAATTGGGCGTAACTTTTCAGTTTTAGTTTCTAACATTTCTACTAAATTTACTACTGCAGTGATCTAACTCGTTCAACTAAAGATAGAGATTTATTCATAAATTATTTTAGTAAATGGTCAACAGAAAATACCCCAGTGGAAACTTTAATGCCTTAACTCAGAGTCATTAACGGTTAATTTAATCGCTCCTTAGTAAATAATCACTATACAAATTATGTACTAAGGAGCGATTTAAGTAACCGTTAGTGACTCTGAGTTGGGGCGTTAGAGTCACTAATTTTTTTTAAGTAAATATCTAAGGACACTTAAAAGAAAAGTCGTGTAATTCAGACTACACGCTCTCTCTCGTCAATTCCAATGGCATTGCTTAGGAACAATCAGAGAAACTTCTTTTAGCTCGTGGAACTTTTGGTACCACATGTAAGATATAGCATCTACTGCTGAATGTTGATACCGACAGTAAGACGAGCGAGATATCGTAAAGCGTTACATCGGTGGTTAACAGAAAAGCGAGGCCACTTACTTTAACTTTTGATGTAGAGGGTTCCAAGCAATGGATGATGAACTCTGTTATGAGCCAAATCCCTTTCTGTCTCCGTTGTTGAAGTTATACTTCTTATGCGACTTGCAAAAAGGTTGCGTTAACCGTTTGCGCTACCATGGAGGGAGTATGAAAGCACTGGATAGATGGCCCTAGCTTCTTATTATCTTTACCTCTTTTAAAATTTAATGTTATTACTTATACGAATCTCACAGAGTCTCAACAGCATGATTCAGGTTCATGAACAATGCCTTCTAGATTGTACTTGTGTAAACATAGGTAGTACACAAGTAATATTTTATTATATTAGTGACTTGAATATTGAAGAAGTATAACTTCTCACGCGCGTACAAAAGTACACGCACCCTTTTTGGAACGAAGTTCCTTATCGTGCGTTGCGAAAGGGGGCTAGACGGAAAAAATTAAGAGGAAAAGTTGTAACGACACTTTTTGCCGTCGTTTATTAATTAAAGCAAGTACTAGGCGACCAGAAGTCTTCGAGGGTGCGATATCAGTGATACTGTACAATCATAGTATGTGGCTGTCTTATTTACTCTTCGGTATTTAGCATAGGCACAACAGGGATATCTATATTACGATCATGGACATTATTATTGCTATTTCTCTTGTCATGCCAATTAATATGCGGAAGAGCGACAGGGATAGGATAAATCTATCACTGTCGCTCTGAGAAGACTTGTCAGAGTGACAGTGATGGATTTGTTCTATGACTGTCGCTCTTCCGCATATTAATTGGCATGACGGGAGAAATGGCAATAATTGCTTAATGTGCATGATCGTGATATGGACGTCCCTGTTGTGCCTATGCTAAATACCGAAGAGTGAATAAGACAGCCACATACTATGATTGTACAGTATCACTGATGTCGCACCCTCGAAGACTTCTGGTCGCTTAGTATTAATCGAAAGGAACTTCGTTCCATCCGGGTGTCCCTTGACACCTCTCATTTTTTTATTTCTATTTGCAATATGACAAAAATGCTGAAGAAAAATTTATCGCTCCGTATCTTCTCAATTTTATGACTTGTTATTTAACCAGTGACATTGTATAACTCAAACGCGTCCTGGGGGCTTACCATGAACTCTTAAAACAGGTCAATATTAGCCGATAATTGGCCTGTCCTGCTATATCCTACCATGATCTAGCTAAAACACAGGGCAGCCAGCGACCACGTCACCGTAACAGGACAGTGGTCACGTGACTTCAAAAATGATCTTCTGCCCTGCAATTCGTGTACCATGACGCGATTGTTGACGTATTGACATCAGAAAGTGGCTTATGTTAACGTCAAAATATTACAGCCCACCGAAAGTAACATTTATTGTCCTGTTTCGGCTATTTCGTTGATGATGATGAAACACAACGGGATGCAGCCATGGCGAATTTCAAATACACCATCACCACAAAATAAATACATTTTATTTGTTTGGAAAATTTTAAAAAAATCATTGCACTTATGCTTTTTAAATTATCGTCCCTAAATCACACATTTTATTAGACATTTAGACATGTCACTGTGTCAAGTGTCAAGTGGTGTAAGATTACGTTCAAAAATGTAAGCATCACTTAGCGATAATTTTTTTGGTAATTTTAGAGAACGAAAGGATAATAAATCACAACACTTAAGTATTTATAACAAATCTCAAAATCTTCAATTGAGATTGTTATTTTAAACTTTTAAAAACACCAATATTACGCATTCATTTGAAAACCGGTAAACCGATAAAACGCTCTATTTCAGAACATAATAAGTACAAATCAAGTACCTTGCATGCCATAGACTAAGATGCAAGACAGAAGCCTCTAGCATTGCAGGTCATCGGTAAACGTTCATGGTACAAAATACACTCCTGTCAGGTTTTAGCTACAAGCTGACCTGTCCTGAACATGACACATTTTATTAGAGTTCATGGTAAGGCACCTGAAAGGAAAAATGATGAAAATGTGAATAAAAACCACATTTTAAAATTCCGATTCCCTTGGGTAGAAAAAGTAACAAGTTTCATAAATAAAATTAGTTTGCGCAATGGTTTCCTAGTAAATTCACTATCAACTAACTGAATAAAAAGTCGCTCAGAAAGCTGCTCGAACGTGGACTTTTGTTTGTTAATTTTTTATTTCTTGATTTGTTCTTTATAAAAGGACGGCATTATATTCAGCTGAGAGCTTTGTTAAAGTGCTGGATATATACGTACTGTTGACGTTGCTTGTTATATGATATTTCTCCACGCACGCACTGCACCTCCATGTTGCCCTGAGATATACATTTATTTGGGTTTACAGTATTTTGGGAAAAAAATGTGTGTGGCGCGACGTCTCGTTACACACTTATTTACTGACATTGAGCTTCCCATGCAATTTGCCAGCATCGATTAAGTTTTTACTTACTTAAATACTTTTGAAATTTCTTACATAAAGGTTACGGAGGTAACAGATATTATTTAAGTGCACTTAAGACGATGAGAAATAGAACATGTATGTGAAAGAAGTGCGTTTTTTATTACATGTAGATCATACGAACTTACAATATTGTAGATCTTTTATCATACTGAAATTACCTTCTTACTAAAATATGATAAAACCTTTGCGCTAGGTAAGTCAGGTAGGTTGAGCTGGTCGGATTACTTTGTTTTTTCTATACTGCTCTCACTAAGTCAACAGGATTTTTATTTCCTAAACTAGTAACATGCCGTCGCTTCGTATTCAGAAACCATTGTTTCATTGACTCATCGTTGTTAGTTGTTACACCAAATCGTTTGTTACACCAAAAGCGGTGTTTATGACATTTCATTACATGCACTGTATTTAATTGGTTTGATTTGCAAGCGCTCCAAAATTCTGTATCGGAGCAGCAATGTAAAGCAAAATACCATTCCGACTTCGTTGCAATTTGTATCTAGTTCAGCAGTGGATCAGTAATAACCATATCATAATAAAAACATATTTTTTAGAAGCGTATTCTACAGAACAGGAAGTACCTATCTCGTTAAATAAACGAGAATGGATCCATTTGTCAGCATCCGTTCGTTCGTTCAACGATTAGCCGCGGATATCCGCTGCCATTCCGTTGAATAGAATGCGATGCAGATGTCAGTTATTCATGAAATAACCGAATAACTTTTCCTTGATTAAGAAACACGACAATTTACTGCAAATATTTAATATTCGTTAAATTTTGCCTTCGTTAAATGTTAAATAAATCAAACTAATTAATTAATTTAGATAATACACATTATATTATCTTATTAATATTTATCTGATGTTTCATGATTTTAATTTTCACATTAAGTTAAAGTGCAACAAGTTATCTAATAATTAATTGATAATTACATGTAAAACATTTGGCTTTCAAAGGCGTTCAGGAATTAATTAATTCTAAGTAGGTATCCCATTTTATTCCTTTTGAAAAAGTTTATTAGTGAAATATTTTACATAATTTTTACAAAATTTTAGAATAAGATTAGATCCTTTTACAGAGTATCCAGACTTTTTAACATTTACATGTCATTTCTTAATTCGTGGGAACATAATAATTATCCTCATTAAAGTCATTGACTTTCCTGTTAAAATATTTATAAAAATGTATCAGTTTTTGTTATCGACCATCCTTTGGAGCTGCGTCGGTTGTCGATTCAATGGGGTATCCGCTGTTCCATCCTTTAGGAGACTAAGCCTACTCGTACATCCCGGTAACCCAAATAACTTATGTCAACACCCGAACATATTTTATTCAGTGTCGAATAAAATCTTCTCGCGCTGTAATGCCTTTCTTTTAATATGGTACCCTAGTTTAATGGAGAAGTTTCATGCTGTTTACACGATAAAATTAAAATATACTAAAACATAAATTGGATAAAAAAATAGCTAAACTCAATTGACACTATTTGAAATAATTCGCTCTTTAATTTAATTTATTTAATTAGCTACTTTAATAACTGTTCTGTATGCTTAGTTGTTTTTATTTATTGTGAATTGGAGTCTGTTTTTTTTTCTATATACGAGTATAAAATTCTCGTGTCGCGGTGTTAGAAGTAACGTTGAACTCCTCCGAAACGGCTCGACCGATTTTCGTGAATCTTAGCGTGCATATCGGCTAGGGTGGAGAATCGGACAACATCTATTTTTCATCCCCCTAAATGTTAAGGGTGGTCTACCCCTAAATTTTATTTTTATTTTTTTGACAAAATATTTGTATTTATTTTTTTATGATACAGCATGTAAAAATAATAATATAAAAAAAAACTTTTGACAGAACGAAGACTGTCGGGGCAGCTAGTTTTTTCTATAAGTAAATTTAAGGAAATAACTGAGCGTTTCCTCTTGCCCTAACCTTTTTTAATTGCCCTCCCATCAGGTTCATTCCTAATGTAAACATTTTTTCAACGAATACTAGATTCGAGTATCTAAAGCAAATTCTTTAAGTCCTATTGAACGAAGAGAACTGCTCCATTTGTCAGCACTCTCTCGGCCATTAGCCGGCGGATACCGCTATCGTTCCGAGACGAGGATTATCCTTGAGCTGCGATTGGAAATCTCTGAAGTAACGTAGAATAGGAGTTTTTCTGTAATACATTTATACGATTTAAATATGACGAAGCTCATGGCCAGCTGTTTATGGAAATAACCGGCAATCGAGCTGACGATCCACATAATGGTAAATGACTATCGTCGCCCATGGGCAAGCTTGTGTCATAGTCAGATATTGTTCATGCGATCGTTATATAGGTATGTGGAAAAGCGCACTTACCGTGAATGATATGACTTTTAGTAACTTAGGTATTAGTATGTGGTCGGTGTATGACTGGTTGACTAATAGTGGCAAAATTACAGTATTATTGTTTTCGTTAAATAGTCGTTTCGCGATATTGAGGGCGAAATAAGCTATTTCGACAACACTAACCCTAACAGTGAGGAACAAAATAATTATTTCATTTTCGCTTTAACAAATAAAACAAAGTTCACATTTACATATGTTTCTGTTGTTATTAAAAATCTGAGGAGTTCTAGTGTCATTAAGAAGGCTACGTTACTGCCTTCCTAATGAGTTCATTCTCATAAGCAATATTATATTTTAGTTAGGAGCTAAAATAATGTCGAGAACGTAGCGCTGACAAAAAAAAAATGGTTTAAGGCTAAGAAAATATCACGACTACATCGAATGTATTTTTAACGATTTTATATTAATGATAAATAAAACATTTTCACCTAGCTACTTATTTATATCTTTGTTAAAAGCTTTTAATATGTTTTAGTTAATATTAGGTTGTAAGCGCATCTATCATTAGATATACAAGAAAACACTTAAATACCTTGGCCAGCGCTCCGGTCATTAGTTGCCGGATATCCGAGATATCGATTCTTACCAGGTTTCTACAACATTTAATATGATTTAAAATACTGCAGTTGAGGATAGTATCGCTTGAATTTTAAGGATGATGCTCTGATTGAAGTTGACATGTCATGTTGAAAATTCGATGTGGTATTACAAATTAGCAAAATGCTATACCTACTATCGACAACAATATGATTCTACATGTATTCTGATGGATCTTGTGGTAATTATTGGAGAAGGATCTTATTAATTAGCAGTTTATACAGAATAAAGAGCATCTCAATCGATCCAATGGAGTGTAAGTTATAATTAATTAAGTTTAGCTTCAATTCTATTTAGAAGGTGCCTACTATAACACTGTTGTATACAATTCTTGTTAGTAGTTAGCTTAGAAATGCATTTATAAAATGCTCCAGGTAATGTTATGATGTAAAGTAATAATGTTTTTTTATCCTTCTAGAATGTTTTCTTCGAGAAAAAACAAATCTAGACAGGACTTATGCATACCTTTTGTTTACGTAGAACCCTTGAGAGAGCGACAGCATTTATAAATTGATATTGCATGGACTTATGACTGAAATATATTAAAACAATGAACGGAGAACAATAAGTTCTTGTTTTATTTTCTTAAGTAATTGCTACGGCAAGGTTAATAAATATTCATAGTTATGTTTATTTGTTCTTTGTTAGGAATAAAGGTGCTTTATTGCGTTTATCTATGCTCTATGATTTTCAAGCTAAAAAAATTATTTATAGTACCTATCAAGGTAAGGTTTAGTAGTATATATTAAGGTAACTCACCAATGCAATAAAACTACAGGCTTTTTGAAATACATTATGAAATTGATACCTGTAAATAGGTAATTATTTCCAGGGTTAAACGGGATGTTCTCAAAGCGAATCTTACGAAAATTCTACTATTGATAGTAGAATTAGAATTTTCGTGACATCATAATACTACGAGTAGTATAGGCCATTGAAGTATAATGTCATAGAACAGACATCTCGAACAAAATGTGTGTCCCGCCGGGAGGTTCTATTTTCAAAATTGAGCCCCCAGTCTCCTTTCAAAATCGAACGAATCCATTGAAAATTGAAGCCGATCGGCCCCAATTCATTGGGACATACAGTGTTCGCGGTGTCGGTTCTACATATATGCTAGTAATAATACTTCAATGGTATAGGCCTATTTTTAAACGAGTCCTATTTGATAAATAAAGTAATCTTATTGTTTCTTTTTGTCGTAAATTGTAACTTAAAAATTAGGCTGACACAAAATGAAGAGTATTCAAAGACACTTTTCACTCATTTAATGCTATAATGAAATAAATATTCCAATATATTCGATTTATATTGATGCGTGATCGTAGATTAAATATACGCGTCAAATTAAGAACCTCCTACTTATTTTGTCGGTTAAAAAGTAGTACCAAGTCTTTACCAAATGAGTCTCCTTTAAAAAACTGACTATACTACATACTTAGTTGTACAACATAGTACTACGTAGTGGTAAGCTTGTAGTTTTTTAACGAAGTTCTTTAACGGCTAGCGGTAGTAGTTAACTTAAGAGTTCGTGTATATTATCTACGGAAATCGTTAAGAAACGGAAGCCGGAAATGTTCTCTATCTCCCTGAGTGTTTATAAACGTACATGTATGCGTTTAGGATTCAATATATATATATTTTGTTTTTATGTTATTTACTAGTATTAGTTTCCACCTGCTTCTCATCTGTGGTACAACTGTTGCATAAAACGCTTCCCGCCCACGTCCGATAATCGGTGACCGATTTTTTGTAGGAGAAAAATAGAACGTACTGATAGGAATAGTGCAACGCACACGTCGTACAAAACGTCGGTCAGAAATAATATGGCAGGGAAAATCGGCCCGATTATCTGTCCTACAAAAAGTCTGACGTGGGCGGGAAGCGTAAAACGAAATCATAAACATATAGGTACATATATCACAAATATACAACAGGTATAAGATGTATCTTCTGTTCTAATTCTGGGCATGGTTTGTCTGTTTGCCAAGTTTCACTTTAATCCGTACAAGGGTTAGCGCGAGATAAAAAATATTCAAACAAATTCACAAACTTTCACACTTGAGGATAAACAAAATCTTCATAATTATTCTGTATTTCCTTTCTTATTTATTCCTCATTCCTGAAGGGGTCGGAGCGGCATATTTTTCGTAAACTCCCAAGGCTTTCCATATGCCGTTATATTTACATAAAACAATCGTATACCTATTGGAGTAAAAACGTTTGCGTCGGTTCGAAAATGGTTCCGTAACGAAAATGAAATACTTTTATAATATTTCAGAATTATTTTACCTTATGAAACGGACACAGAATATTCATAATAGTATACGTATAAACTATGTATAAAATGTAATGCATTTTTTCTAAATTTCAGGTTTTGTAGTTTTATAGATAACTAGCTGTGCCCTGCGGATTCACCCGCATTAATTTGTGGGAAAAACTAACTACTAATAATTATGCATAGGGGCCCTCCATTAATCACGTGACCTTTTTTTAGCATTTTTTAACCCCCCCCCTCCCCCTTGGTGATATGTAGTGAGGTTTAAGACACCCCCCCCCCTCCCCCAACATCACGTGTATTTATAATACCTACAAAGAATCTTAATATTTTTTAGAATATTATCTTTAAATACAAGTATAAACTATAATCTTATTTTATTCTGAAATTAAGGACCATGATAAAAATGTCTAGACTAGGTTGCAAGTTGTTTTTGATTGCCATAAAAATAATGATAAACAAAGGGTGTAATCATGCGAAAATCATGTATTGTATTATTACAAGAACATATTGTACTAGTACATGAACATATTTATTGTGTATTGTCCTCGGACAACGGATTAGCAAGACATTCTTCAATATTAATAACTGGATAAGCATCTTGCAGTACTTTTATAATACTGAGTACTTCTATTTCTCAAGAAAGTGATATAAAATTGAGTGCCGATGACCTTTTTTTAGCTCGTAATGTGATCCTCGTGAGTACTCGATACTGAATAGTATCGATACTTTAGGGCCGATACTTTTTGGGTATCGATACCTTACCCTCGATACCGCACGAGTACTCGGTATCGATACCAGAGGCCGATACTTCGAACCCTAGCGAAGTGGCGACTGCATGTCGAGCCGGGCAGTCGGTGGCGGCGCGTGAGGCCTTCGTTCGTTGCCTGGCAACGGCAAGTCAAAGTCACACTACACGCTGCTTTTCTATTTAAAAATCGCGCGTTTGACGAAAAAATAAATACACGTGATATCTTACTACACCCCCCCTCCCCCTTTGTGCTATTTTCGTGATTTTTGTCAAACCCCTCCCCCCCCTTTCAAGCCTCACGTGATTAATGGAAGGCCCCATATATGATGTTATATTGCCTATAATAGCCTTACTCGATAAACGGACTATCCAACACAAAAATAATTTTCCAATTAAAATCTGTAGTTCCTAAGATTAGCGGGTTTAACCAAACAAACTCTTCAGCTTTATAATATTAGTATAGATGTGATGGGAATAGGAAATGATCGAATTGAAATATTTGAATTTGAATTTCAAGTATTTTTTATTTATTTTCCTCCTTAAATCATAATTCGTTTATTACTGTAATAACACGTTTTCGCTTTTGTATCATTTAATGCCATGTGCCTATTTTAAATTTTAGATTTAAACTTCTAGTAAATTTTGTAAAAAAAATATGTTCAGATGAACAGACAGACAGAACAACACGTTATGATCATATAAATGTTTCCTTTCAGACGAAACCCTAAAAACTACGGACAGCGCTGGTTGATCGTAGATACCGGTATAAATCTCGTTTGAGCTCACCGAAATGCCTGGCAAGTTACCGAACTACCAGTAATGAAGGCTTAATCTGCTAAATTCCGGTATAATCCCTGAGGATCTATTCGACTTGGCGGCGCTATAATACTTCGAAGTATGACTTGTGCTTACTCGAAGTCAAGCTAGTGTTTGACAAAGATAAAGTATTACGATACGATAACGACACAATTCGATAATTGAAGATATACTTCTCATGCGATTTGCTAAAAGGTCGCGTTAAACGTTTGCGCTACCATGGAGGGGGTATTTCATTTTTCATCATAAAAATAATTTTTATTGTACATAATGTAATAATTAGATGTAAAATTTAGATTTTGTTTTAAATTTAAATTATAATTATTTTATTGGTTTTAAATTTGATTTTTTATTCGATTTGATGTTTATTTTATTATCAATGAATTAATTTTAATTTATTATCAATGTATTTACTATCTTATGCTTTCTTTGAATTCTAAATTATGATTATTTAATTTGTTTTAAATTTGAGTTGATTCCATTAGATTTGATTTTGTTATGAATTTTATTTTGATTTGCTACTATTTTATCAATTTTATTACTATTTTAGATTTTATTTTTATGTTACCTTGACATTTTAATGTGTAACTATAAGTGTTGATAAAATTAGTAATAAGTAGTATAAATCTTTTTACAACTGGGCGTTTAATGTGAATGTTGTGCTCACCTGTAATTGTGTGTAAACGATTGTAAGTTTTGTTTACCTTGTATAATATTTGTATTGTGAAGTGTAACACACGTTGGTGTGCCGAATAAATAAATAAATAAGTTATATAATATGTATGTCTATTGTATAAATGCAAAAGCTTCCATGTGTGCGTGTGAACAAAATACATACAAAAAATGTTGTTATCGTGTCGTCCATATGCTACGAATCTACAGTCGCACTTCGCTCTCACATTTAGATAATTGCGGGATACGTTCAGAAGTTTCACCGGCTTTGTCGTAACGTCGCAGTTCGCGCTTTGAAGTGTATAATGACACAACACATTGTTCGAGGCCGTAGTTTGATCATCCTTGATTTGATGGATTTGTTGTTGACGTACATACTTTGATATCGATGCAATTTGTATATGGAATTAGATTATAAATTAATTCTGATGTCCTAATATCGATAGTAGTATATCTTCAATCTATTAATGGCCTATTTTGGTTGAATAGGTACCGATATTTCGACCCAGTATGGATCGTGGTTACGGCTTGACTGGATCGAATTAACGGTATATACCTAATTCTAGACAAAAAATAACCGACTTCAAAATTAGGGATAACTCAAAAACTACTCGTCTGATGTTGCTTTTTAAGTGGGACCACATGACAAGCACCAGCTTTCGATTAAAAAAGAAACATCAAAATCTGGTCATTTAGCCGAATTGAATACCTCCCCCTTTTTTGAAGTCGGTTAAAATACAAAAATGGTGAGTAGGTACCTACCCGTCTTCATAAAAAGGTCACGGTTACATACAATACTGTTGATTATTGAATCAATAACCATATATATATATATAACCATATGTATATATATGTATAACCAGTTTAATTATAATCGAAACTGAATTCACTGGATGCTTTTCACGTAATTTGATTCGCTTGATTATTGTTTCGTACTCATTACATTAATGATGTTATAATTTCGCTTATATTAATTTCGTGTCGCAGTAGATAGTTATTGATTTGAGTGTGTTGTGTGTGCTTCGGAGATTTTTAATTAACAATCGTTAAATTGCACTTGTGAATTAATAAGAACCAGGACCGTTGCGTGAAAGAATATTTATTATGCTATGATACACAAGCGATCCGCCCGCGGCATTGTCCGCGTAATAATAATAAATAGCTTATATCTTTTTCCGGGATAATAAATATCTTATATCTTTTTCCGGGATAGTAAATATCTTATATCTTTTTTCAGATCATGGTCTGCTTCTGTGCTAAAATGAAAATCCGTTTAGTAGTTTTTGTGTGAAATCTAAATGTATGGATATACATCGTCACTCAGAAACTTTCACATTTAAAATATTAAAAGTATATACATCATTATTTCGTATGTATGTAATGTAGCAACTTTTTTTGGAAATCAGTTGTTTACTACAGAACACTATAAAGAATTCACATTCGGGGGATTACATTTTATTTACATCACAATATCGCAAATAAATAGCAAATTTTATCAATTAAATAATCTTATTTTCATCAGTTGGTATCAGTTACGTTGAATTTTCATCTATGAAATAAATCCTCTAGTTTTCGTTTAATCTCAATATTTTTGAAATTGTATCTACCAACTGAACTGTTTTTATTTTATTTCGTTTTAAATTGGACTGATTGCGGTCTCTATATTTTTATTGCGATGGGATTAGGGCTTTGCGGTTTTCTGATTTAGAATTTTCACATGTAGGTACGTTAGTGGAGTGGCGACTGAAAAAATAACGTAATAAACGAACCTTTCATATAAACCCGATGCAGTTCGTTTTGCGAGTAAGCGAAGTCTTTTGTAATAGTAATAAATGTTTGTATGTGCGACATAATGGGAATATCGAATCGTTTATTACTGTAATAACACGTTTTCGCTTTTGTATCATTTAATGCCATGTGCCTATTTTAAATTTTAGATTTAAACTTCTAGTAAATTTTGTAAAAAAAATATGTTCAGATGAACAGACAGACAGAACAACACGTTATGATCATATAAATGTTTCCTTTCAGACGAAACCCTAAAAACTACGGACAGCGCTGGTTGATCGTAGATACCGGTATAAATCTCGTTTGAGCTCACCGAAATGCCTGGCAAGTTACCGAACTACCAGTAATGAAGGCTTAATCTGCTAAATTCCGGTATAATCCCTGAGGATCTATTCGACTTGGCGGCGCTATAATACTTCGAAGTATGACTTGTGCTTACTCGAAGTCAAGCTAGTGTTTGACAAAGATAAAGTATTACGATACGATAACGACACAATTCGATAATTGAAGATATACTTCTCATGCGATTTGCTAAAAGGTCGCGTTAAACGTTTGCGCTACCATGGAGGGGGTATTTCATTTTTCATCATAAAAATAATTTTTATTGTACATAATGTAATAATTAGATGTAAAATTTAGATTTTGTTTTAAATTTAAATTATAATTATTTTATTGGTTTTAAATTTGATTTTTTATTCGATTTGATGTTTATTTTATTATCAATGAATTAATTTTAATTTATTATCAATGTATTTACTATCTTATGCTTTCTTTGAATTCTAAATTATGATTATTTAATTTGTTTTAAATTTGAGTTGATTCCATTAGATTTGATTTTGTTATGAATTTTATTTTGATTTGCTACTATTTTATCAATTTTATTACTATTTTAGATTTTATTTTTATGTTACCTTGACATTTTAATGTGTAACTATAAGTGTTGATAAAATTAGTAATAAGTAGTATAAATCTTTTTACAACTGGGCGTTTAATGTGAATGTTGTGCTCACCTGTAATTGTGTGTAAACGATTGTAAGTTTTGTTTACCTTGTATAATATTTGTATTGTGAAGTGTAACACACGTTGGTGTGCCGAATAAATAAATAAATAAGTTATATAATATGTATGTCTATTGTATAAATGCAAAAGCTTCCATGTGTGCGTGTGAACAAAATACATACAAAAAATGTTGTTATCGTGTCGTCCATATGCTACGAATCTACAGTCGCACTTCGCTCTCACATTTAGATAATTGCGGGATACGTTCAGAAGTTTCACCGGCTTTGTCGTAACGTCGCAGTTCGCGCTTTGAAGTGTATAATGACACAACACATTGTTCGAGGCCGTAGTTTGATCATCCTTGATTTGATGGATTTGTTGTTGACGTACATACTTTGATATCGATGCAATTTGTATATGGAATTAGATTATAAATTAATTCTGATGTCCTAATATCGATAGTAGTATATCTTCAATCTATTAATGGCCTATTTTGGTTGAATAGGTACCGATATTTCGACCCAGTATGGATCGTGGTTACGGCTTGACTGGATCGAATTAACGGTATATACCTAATTCTAGACAAAAAATAACCGACTTCAAAATTAGGGATAACTCAAAAACTACTCGTCTGATGTTGCTTTTTAAGTGGGACCACATGACAAGCACCAGCTTTCGATTAAAAAAGAAACATCAAAATCTGGTCATTTAGCCGAATTGAATACCTCCCCCTTTTTTGAAGTCGGTTAAAATACAAAAATGGTGAGTAGGTACCTACCCGTCTTCATAAAAAGGTCACGGTTACATACAATACTGTTGATTATTGAATCAATAACCATATATATATATATAACCATATGTATATATATGTATAACCAGTTTAATTATAATCGAAACTGAATTCACTGGATGCTTTTCACGTAATTTGATTCGCTTGATTATTGTTTCGTACTCATTACATTAATGATGTTATAATTTCGCTTATATTAATTTCGTGTCGCAGTAGATAGTTATTGATTTGAGTGTGTTGTGTGTGCTTCGGAGATTTTTAATTAACAATCGTTAAATTGCACTTGTGAATTAATAAGAACCAGGACCGTTGCGTGAAAGAATATTTATTATGCTATGATACACAAGCGATCCGCCCGCGGCATTGTCCGCGTAATTTATTTATTTATTTATTTATTTATTAACAAAATCCACAGCTCTTAATGTTATGAAATACAGATCTTATGAAGTAAATCATATAGCCAATTACGGATTTACATTTTTTGTATCTATACCTATAATAACAAAACGGTCGTCACCATGTGTGTACAGACCTACGTGTGTGTGTGTGTGTGTGTGTGTGTGTGCGCATGTGCGCGCGCGCGCGCGCGTTTGTGTGTGTTTGTGTGTGTGTGTGTGTGGATGAGGGTGTGTGTGGGTGTGAATATATATATACTACTTATATAATAATGTATAGAATTGCTTTATGACTTTTTATGTTACTATTTTATTTTATCTACGTTTTAAGCTACTATTCTATTTAAGTTACTATGTATAAGTTTCAATAATAATTTTGTGTACTTTACTTTTGAAACATTTTTTGCTGGAATGAAAGATATCGACAGCTTTGAAATTTTTATTGTAACTACTTTGTAATCGGTTAATCAGCGAGTTTTGAGCATAATTACTCTTTGACTGGGTAACTGCAAATAACGATGTAGTTGCATGTCTGGTACGTTTATTTGGGACATACAAGCGTACCATTTTTGGAACCAATTCAGGGCAGTCTATGTAATTGTTACAGATACCATGTAAAAAACTCATGTCAATTAAGCTACGTCTACCCTCAAGTGGCATCACTTTATGATACGAGCAAGAATTTTCATACTTTGGAAAACTACGAGAACATCGATAATTTAGATGTTTAATAAACTTACACTGTATGTTCTCTAATTTTTGGATATAGGTTATGTAATGGGGATTCCAAATAGTGGAGCAGTATTCAAGAATACTTCTTACGTGTGAATAGTACAGAATTTTTAAGCAGCCTATGTCAGAAAAGGGACGACTTACCCTTAATATAAACCCAAGGCTTTTGAAAGCTTTGTTTATTATTGCTTCTATATGGTTACAGAAGGATAATTTTGAATCCATCAACACTCCTAGATCCCTGATAGTATTTACTTTACTAAGTGAAACATTATGAATTTTGTAGTTGTAGTTAATAGGGAGATTTTTTCGCGTAAATGTGACAAGAAAGCATTTACTTAAATTTATACCAATTCGGTTCTTAATGTAATAGTGACTGAGTCTGTCTAAATCGTCCTGTAACGTCATGCAGTCTGCTAGATTTTTTATTTTCATATAAATTTTGGTATCATCGGCATACATAAGTAAACTAGCATTTTTAACGCAGCTAGTTATGTCATACAAATAAGAAGCATAGAGTAGAGGACCCAGAATAGAGCCCTGAGGTACGCCAGAGGAAACTTTTATAAAATCAGAGCGAGAGCCCCCCACTACTACAGCCTGAGAACGCTTGCTAAGGTATGACTCCATCCATCTCAATAGGTTACCCCGTATACCTAGCTCGTATAGCTTCCGCAGTAGTATGATGTGATCTACACGATCGAAAGCTTTTTCAAAATCCGTGTAGATCACATCAACTTGAGATCCGCCATCCATACCCCTCGATACTTGGTCAACAAAGACGCCTAAGTTTGTAACCGTGGATCTGCCCTGTATAAAACCGTGCTGTTCTGTTGGAATTGACATAGCAATGATGGGATATATATGATTATGAACCACTTTTTCGCAAAGCTTACTTAAAACATTGAGAATAGAAATTGGTCGATAGTTTTCTATAGATGATTTTAGACCTTTTTTGTGAATGGGTACGATGTGTGCTTCTTTCCAAACGCAGGGAAAATAACCATCCTGAAACAATCTGTTAAAGATAGAAGCAATTGGTTTACATAGGGCTTCGGCACATTTTACAAAAAATATCGGTGGAATGTTATCACTACCAGCTCCCTTCGATATATCTACACTTTGCATTAATTTGAGAATGTAATCACTAGTCACTTTAATATTGCTGATAGTAAATGGTTTGTAATCATCTGTGATTGGGTCAAATAGATACGAATCCTCTGGCTTGCTAAAATTCCTTTCGAAAAAATTATTAAATGCCGTGCATATGTCAGATTGTGTATTTAGTACTATGTTATCATATGTCATTTGTTGAGGGTAGTTACTATTATTTTGCCTTTTGTGTTTTATATAGGTCCAGAAATACTTAGGATCCGATTTAATTGTTTTTTGTGAGTAATTAATATATGAATTGTAGCACGAAGTTTGCATCTCTTTTACTTTTAATCTTAGTTGTGCAAATTGAATGTAATCCATGGGATTGTGATATCTTTTCCAATCTTTATGGATTTTAAATTTTTCTTTCAATAAATTTACTAAAGACCTACTATACCAAATTGGGTAACTATATTTGTTAGAAAAGCGAACTAGGGGAACGTACTCTTGAATGCAGCTGTTTATGAATGAGTAAAAAATATTTATTATATCTTCAACGTTATTGTCATAGTCTGTTATGAATGTCCAGTCGTGTTCCATTATTGCTTTATTTATACTATCAAAATCCGCACGTTTAAATAAATATTTTTCACGTAATTGAGGCTTAAGAGGGGGAATTAAGAGGTCAGTAGCAGTTATGAGGAGGGATGGATGGTAAGTATCCTCTTTTACTAATGCAAAGTTAGATTTAGTTATTTTTATGGGTGTGTCAGAAAAAACCAAGTCTAAGACATTGTTACTTTTGTTCAAAATTCTATTATATTGTGTAAGTCCCGTGAATGAGGACTGAGTGATCAAGTTTGCGGCAGAATTCTGAATTTCTATCGATCCCTTTTTTAAAACTTGTGGCTCATTAGAGTCCCAAGCTATGCAGGGCAAATTATAATCACCGGCTATCAAAAAATGATCATTCGGATGTTTGTCCCGTATTTGACACATCAAATCTGTGCATTTCTGTATACGTGTCGAGAGAAAAGAGTCTGGAGGTATGTAGACAACCGCAATATGTAAGTCATACAACAAGCCAAGGGATTGTGCAGGAATCGTAACCCATAAGCATTCCACATCATTGATTTGCCACTCAGGTCTCATGCGAGCGTGTAAACATGGAGCACACAAAATCATAACACCGCCCCCCAGCGATCCCCGGTCTTTACGGAACGTAACAAACTTATTATCACTTAACTCTGCATCTAGTATCCCCTCACACAGCCATGTCTCAGTTACCAGTACAATATCACAGTCCAGTAGTAATAAATTATTGTAAAATTGATCAGTCTTCGTCCTCAATCCACGGGTATTTTGATAATAGCATTTTAAATTATCCAATGTGTCATCCATTATTAAGTGAAGTGGAATTATAACGCCGATATAGACTCATAATCTGATTTATAACGGATTTGAACTTATTTATTATTATTATTATGAAACAATAATAGCTTTGATATTTTACAAGCCCTTTGGCAAACCCAAAAATCAAATAAATGACATAGATCTTAAATAACTCATTAATCGTCAATAACAAAGAGAAAAGCACTTGTTGGTTATGTTTATACTGAAATGTTAAATAATAGTCATTAACAGTAGGTATATAATGTTGGGAGTATTTTTCAAAGTATTGTAGCTTTATAATTATTATAGTTTTAGTATGGGATAAAAGAGTGTACATAAGGTTGAAAATTTTATTTATACAATATTTATATGTTTTATAAATTGTATGTGTGTAAAATTTGTGATAGAAAAGTGTGTGAAGTGTTGATGTTTGTTGGTGCATGATTGTGTTGAACATGTTAAACAGGAACATTGGTAGATTATCATGTTTATACAAGGACTTAGTTTGTATGTTAATATCATTATACATTGAAATTAAATTTGTAGGAAGTGTCGATATTTGTCCACACAAGTTTATATAACACTGGTTTCTCTCAAGTGTTAACAAAATAACAATTTGATATATGTTGGGTAGGTTAGAAGTAATACATGTAACTTTGCATCCGCATAAAGAATAATAGATAATTAAACAACACCTTATATTATTTTTACGAGATCCTGCATTGAAATAATGGGAATTGGAGGAGATGAATCGTTTTTTCTTACGAAAATTCGACAGTTTTTTGTCCAGATGTATTTATAATTTATCTCTTTGGCCTTTTGCTTACAAGAACTTAGTAACATTTTATTTTCTTTGGTTAAGTGTTCGTTTATGAATATTTTATTGTTAATTTCACCTCCAATTCCCACATCGCGGGTACTTAAGTTGCGATATTTACGCGCTGCAGCTACAATCTCGTCTTTGAATGCGCGCTGTCGCAGGCGAACAATAATAGGGCGCGCACGCGCGGCACTGGCAACTCGCCGCGGTTGTACACGGTGCGCAAACTCTAAGTCAGACGCTTCACTATGGACTCCAATATGTTGTAAGATTTTTTGAACGACAGCAGCTGTGTTTTCGTCCTTACTTTCAGGAACGCCGGTGATCTCCACATTTTGCAGTCGGACCCATTGTTGTTGCTTCATATTCTCGTCTTCGAGTGTTTTGACACGAGCAGTTAAGGAACACAGGTTTTCCTTGAGAATATTGTTCTCATCTTTGACGTTCTTCAGCTCAAAATTAGTGGTACTTAGAAGTTTTTTCAGGTCCTCATATTGGTCACTGATGAATGTGATCGTTTCTTGGAACCCCGCACATTGGTTGGTGATGGTTGCAAGTTGAGTAGATATAGTTTTTGTAATTGCCGCTTCAATCATAGTCTGTGTTTCCTTTATCATTTCACACTTCCAGATTTCTCTAAACTTATCCTCTGTGATGTGGCCAGTGCAGGTTTTTCGAAACGTTACATTACAGTCCTGAGGCTGGTTCTCAATTTCATGTTCGTCGTCCGTTTTAGAGCAAGAAACGGCTCGAACTGGGGTATTGGTGTTATCGCGTTTTGGTAACCTGCTTTTACACTCAGCGCATTTCCATTTGAGTTTTGCATCTTGACTTAGTTTCTTATAACGCTTCGGTGAAAGACTAGCACAAGGCAAATCATATTTACTTTTGCAGTCTTGACAGACCATAAACTCCCTGGTAGGTATTGGGGAATTGCAGCCGACGCATGTATTCTTTTCCATTGTGTAGATGGTTCGACAGTGAACACTATAAACAGCCGATGACAAGCGGAGTGTATAGGCGGCCTAATACTCGGCACAGCTAGGCGATGACTCACTATACGGAGCACAAGCGCACTGTCGGTAGTCACAATATTTTTAAAAACACTTCGTTTTAGATTTTAGTTTTGTTTGTAATTACTTGCACACTGGTTGGATTACTTTATATTTAACACGTTCTAAATTGTTGTACACTGGGCTTTATAATTGTGTATGACACAAGGAAAAACACGTAAGTTTAACCACTGTTCTACTGAGTTTTATTGTAGACGCAATGCACAACGATGTTTACTTGGTGACGGCCGCGCGCAAAGTGTAATAATAATAAATAGCTTATATCTTTTTCCGGGATAATAAATATCTTATATCTTTTTCCGGGATAGTAAATATCTTATATCTTTTTTCAGATCATGGTCTGCTTCTGTGCTAAAATGAAAATCCGTTTAGTAGTTTTTGTGTGAAATCTAAATGTATGGATATACATCGTCACTCAGAAACTTTCACATTTAAAATATTAAAAGTATATACATCATTATTTCGTATGTATGTAATGTAGCAACTTTTTTTGGAAATCAGTTGTTTACTACAGAACACTATAAAGAATTCACATTCGGGGGATTACATTTTATTTACATCACAATATCGCAAATAAATAGCAAATTTTATCAATTAAATAATCTTATTTTCATCAGTTGGTATCAGTTACGTTGAATTTTCATCTATGAAATAAATCCTCTAGTTTTCGTTTAATCTCAATATTTTTGAAATTGTATCTACCAACTGAACTGTTTTTATTTTATTTCGTTTTAAATTGGACTGATTGCGGTCTCTATATTTTTATTGCGATGGGATTAGGGCTTTGCGGTTTTCTGATTTAGAATTTTCACATGTAGGTACGTTAGTGGAGTGGCGACTGAAAAAATAACGTAATAAACGAACCTTTCATATAAACCCGATGCAGTTCGTTTTGCGAGTAAGCGAAGTCTTTTGTAATAGTAATAAATGTTTGTATGTGCGACATAATGGGAATGTGTAAATATAAATGTTTGTATGTGTGTGATATACCTATGTATGTAGGTGAATGAGTAAATAGCGCAATGAGTTTCGTTTTCCGACCCATTGCACAATTACCAATGGACTGATTTACAGCTTGTAACCCGATTGTTGTCTTTTTGACGGTCAAAATTGGAATTTGTATTTTAGAATTAAAGTAGTTTTCGATATGCTTATTTTAAATCTATTTATAGGGCAGTCGAAAATACGAATGGCCAGAGACCAAAAACTTTCCTGTAACATTCTTATTCTGGGAATGGAAACGAGAGTGTTCGAGAAGCTGTATGGCATTACCTAACTATCATCTAGGTAAAAAGTTTGAAAAATATATAAAATCTTATATTATTTTCATATAACTATGGCGACAAACATACGGAAGATTTTAAAAAATATAGGTTAATACACCGTAGAATATAGCCATGGACAGTATGCATGCGAGAGTAAATAGAACATCATGTTCCGAGCCGCTGAACACTCCAATCCGACGAGCGGCCAGTGAACTGATTTCCCACCCATGAATTTTATTATCTCTGACACTGGAAAATTTACTGAACTACTTTTTATAGAGTTTCCATTAGCTTGTATGTGTGTGGCGGCTATAGTTTGGACTCGGAATGCGTGATCATTGATTGACTGAAACAAGTTTGTAGCATTAAAAAGATAATCTTTACTAATATATAAAGAGGAAAGATTTGATTTTTTGTTTGCATTGAATAGGCTCCGAAACTACTGAACCGATTTCAAAAATTCTTTCACTGTTGGGAAGCTACACTATCCCCGGGTAACATAGGCTATATTATATTTTCAAAAAAATTAGGGATCCTTAATAAAACTCCAATAATGTAACCCAAGGTGTAAAAAAATATGAAAACCGAAGCAAAGCGAGGGCGGTTACCCGTGAATAATAAATTATCTATTCTTAAATATGGGAATCGTCCACATACCTATCTACATACACCTATATACTAAATGCGTATTACTCAGATCTATTGGAGAGTGTAAATGGAACAATCAGTAATCTGTTCCGACCCAATGACTGCAAATCGATGAGTGGACTCTACCGATTTCCTAACACGTTCACAACCACTCCGATAGAATCTCGCCAAGAAGTCTGTTCTTAACATTAGTGGAATAAACTTACTAGTTTTCTACATGGTTTTTGTGCAGTTTATCTGAATCGCAAACATTTTTCAGACGACCAATTTATTTTGAATGTTGTGCACATAATATGTTATTTTAAGTACTTGCATTGCATTATTGTTACATTATAAATGACGTAAGCATTTAATTCCATACATATGGCAAACTCTAATCATCAGATGGAATTGTAGATAATCAAGTACTCGTAAAAAGAAAAAATAATAACTCGTGTGGCGCAATGGTTACCATGCCGGATCGCCGCACCAAGGGTCCTGGATTCCCTGTGTCGTGTGTGCCATGGACAACACACTAGACAAGGACATTCACACCCAGACCTAGAACAGAAACTCAAACACATCATTCAAATTTCCGCCTCGCTAGGAATCGAACCCAGGACCCTTGGTGCCATGCCCAGGACCATTTGAGTCCGCCGCCAAAAGACTCGTAGTATTCCGTCTGGGGGCTGTTACTTTCTTTCTTTTTTGATGGATGACAGTAATCATTAACCATGAGAGACGTCTCTTGTCGGTTATTTACTTTAGGAAAGTTCCTTGGTAATAATTAAGTAATTTTGGAGACTTGGTGGCAAAAAATTCTGACATATAGGTCGATCTACATAATCCTTACCCACTAATTAGAGAAGAGCACAAATATCATAATATCTGTGTATAAGTAGTAAATTACAATGAAATGCCGTGTATTCTTCACACGCGATGCGGAGGCGACCGTGTATAATAATAATTGGGAATCAAATTAAGCCGCCTCGCAATGTTTACATTCATCAACGGGCGCCAATTCCGTTCTGTTAACAAAGCATTTTTTAAAATAACATCACGATTGTACCGTAGCGTAGCGACAAACGTATACAATTGCAGGTATGTTATAAATTATTTGCAATGGTGTTTGTGCTTAAACAAAAGGTTTCATTATTTTTGTTATTTATCCAACTCGTATACGTACAATGTACATTCCATAGATCATGACTATACAATAATTTGCATCAAAATTCAAAATCAATAAATCATATACATAGATAGACTGCCACTGATACACTTATGACTCATTTTTTATTCTACCACCATTAATCTTCGAAATGGAGGAGAAGAAAATGACGAAAGAAACTTCTCAGCACATCTTTTAAATTAATACAGAAATATTGCAGAATAAATAATCTACGCGGAACTGGATAACATATCGTAAAAACCAAGCACCCCGCATACGCGCCTAAAATCGATGATACAAATAATACTCGTTTAAAGAGGAATGTTACGAACGAGCGATTAGTCGTCCCGAAATTCCCCTGTGGACGTACGGCTGAATTGCTCTCATAATTTTATTAAATAATGCCGTCTTGCGCCGTTCCGACGTGTAAAAATGCAGCTGGTCTTAAAAAGAAAAAGGATGGGATCACATTTCATGTGTAATTGACACAATAAAACATTGTCTTATTTAATTATCAAATATTTTATTCATACTGAAATTGTCAACCATATTTATGCCTCCATTTTGTCAGTGTTGCCAATATAACAGTTTTGATTTTCCCTACCGTAATGACTGCTAAACACTATGCCGCTGGCGTGACTGGCGACTTTTGAAGCCGCCGGCTTTGCAGCACAAATAAGCCGTATTCCTACTCGGCCCTGTCCTTGAAAAAATTGCCTACAACCGCGCAGTACTTTAAACGCGCGCGTCCACTGACAGTATTTTAATTTTATCAAACGATTTGAGTTTATTTGTAGTTTTGTAATTGTGAATATTATATCTTCTATTTTAAAAATGAAATTAGTTGTGAAGAAATAGGAAGTGTTGAATAAAATCCATGTTGTGTTTTTTTATAAGTAGGTACTGTGAAGGTGTTCTGTAAGTCTTTAGTATTCTAGCAGAGACAGACACTCTTAGAGCACAGTTAGTTCTTCGTGTAGGTTAAGTTAAAAAAGGTACTTAAACCTTGCTGGACCCATCACTAACCCCCCACCAAAATTTTCATTTTTTTTTGGAAAAACCGAAAATCCCGGATATCTCGGAAACGGTGCGTCCTAGAAGATTTTTGACACGATTTCCAACCCCCCTTTAGAACCCCCAGCCCCGATTACATAAACCTTGCTGGATCCACCCCTAACCCCCCACCCAAATTTTCAATTTCTTTTTTTGGAAAAACAAGAACCACGAACATAAACACTGTATAATGCTTCTTATCTCATTTTCTCCCACGTTAAATCTTTTGAATTTATGTGTCTGTCTCTTTTTACTGTCCCTTTTTCGTTTCATCGACTTTGAAATGATAACGATGCTAAAGATTTTACTTCAAAAAAATTTGAAAATTTGGTTGGGGAGTTAGGGGTGGCTTATGTAATAGGGACTGGGGGATCTCCGGGGGGTTGGAAACGTGTCAAAAATAGTCTGGGAAGCACCGTTTCCGAAATATCCCGGAAATTTTTTTTTCAAAAAAAAAATTTTTTTGAAAATTTGGGTGGGGGGTTAGCGGTGGGTCCAGGAGGTTTATGTAGTCGGGACTGGGGGTCTACGGGGGGGTTGGATATCGTGTCAAAAATCATCTAGGACGCACCGTTTCCGAGATATCCGGGATTTCCGGTTTTGTTTTTGTGTTACTAAAAAAAGTGCTAATTTGTATTCATAAATGGCGCGAGGAACGCGATAGAAGATTCGTTTTATTGCTGGATAGATGGCGCTAGCTGCTCATTTTACTCTTCTTATTATTATTTTCAATGTTTATTGAAAACATATGAGAAATAAGGTGTATTTGAACGACAATCTGCAATCTGATTGTATTTTCTTAGCAAATTAGCGACTTAATTATCTACCAGCGTATGATTTTTTGTATGTTAATTTAATAGATTTGCAAATAATATTAAAATAAATGAAATTAAGAATGCAAACATTGTTACAAATTACAGCTAGTAAAAATGATGTGAATATGGAATGAAAACTTAAATAGTTACATCACTCAAGGTCACGTGATTGATACGTTGCAGGAGCGATTAATTATTATTATTTATTTATTATCTTCATCAAATGAATATAAAATAACAATATGCAAATATACATAGATAAAACATTTAAATTTGTTACACATTTAACTTTTTTTATTTAAAATATATAAAATATGTGCATAATTTAACATTGTCTTTATTTAATATGTTTTCATCTGAAATTAACAAACCACAAATATTATATTACCTATTATAAAACTAATATTATGATAAAAATATTAACAATCAACATTGAAAGTAATAATAGTTAATTACGATCAACAAGTTTTATTTAGGTTTAAAGAAACTTATTCTCATATTTAAGATACAGTCACTTACATGAGAAACATATTTTTAGAAACACAGTAATAATATGTTGCGATCAGATTCTGGTAGACCTAAGTATAATCGCCTTTTACTTTTTTCCCAACGTCCTGTCACAAACATTTCCCGAAATAATGCGACATGTTTTACGTTGCAACACTACGCGGGTGGGAAGAACGGCGGGGCCGGGCGGTTCTGGACACAACGCGCGACTAGCAATGACAGTTAGATGTGGCTTCTAGTTTATTATTATTCTAAGGTAAAAACGTACACCAAGCCCCATTAAAGATCGCTGATCCCAAGATCGCTGTACCTTACGTAACTAAACGACACGCGGCAAAACGACACTATAGCCACAGCGAGCTGATCAACATGTGTCCGATGTTGATGCATGACACCATCTAGAAAGTCTCTACTAAGTATAAACTTTTAACAGCGCAATTTATAAGTTGTGACATGTTCACCATAATGTCAAAAAATCTTAAAAAAGTCCTCAAGGTTATCTTGTTTTTTCTAAGATCTACTCACTGTTCAAGGATGTTTCTTCCTCAACAGTAATTGCCCCTCGAAGGCTTGAATCAAGACCACTGATATGATTCTACGAGTTACGTCGATAACCCTCATTCGCCGATTTAATCATTGCGGATTCGATCACGTAGTGAAACATTGAGCATAGCTCTGTCCATAGCAGGTTTTTCAATTTTAAACTTAATGCTACAGTACTATGTCTCAGTTCAGAGTGTCAGCGCTGGTTACCTGCTGGCACTCAGGCACTGAGTAAATTTTGGATGGCTGAATATTGCGTAGTTTCTTGAACACGGCCTATCCGTTGGATTTTGCAGGCCATTTCTGACTGAGGTGGAACATTTGCCTTTTGCTGCAACATGTTTCGAAATACAAACCTGGAAACTATTCGTATCATGAAATTAGAACGTGTGTTTACAAAAGTTAGCAATCATATTTTTTATTTCTGAAACTAGCTAATGTATTGCACTAGATGGTACAAAAGCTCAGCTTGATGCCAGAATATGAAAGGGTCACGCGCGAGACGATAATGGAAAACGGATTACTGAGCGAGCTTTCTATGTAAAGCTGACAATCTATGCGGCGCTTGCAGCGGGATTTACGAGAACACTAGTCACTGCAATGAAACAATAACATTCAGTATTACCTGCTTTGAACTAGGGCGACTAACTCGTTATAATCACAGTAAAAGTTGTCATTGACAGTTCTGGTAAAGGGTCAAAATTTTGCAGTGGTAAAATCAAATGGATCCCATAAGTTTTAGGTAGGAATCCCAAATAGTTCTAGTTCAGTCCTTGTCTCTTTGGTACAGGCAAATATCCTCCAGAAATGTACGTATCAACACATCGAGTCGATATCTTGCATTTGGTGTTACCATTATTTTAAGTAGAAATCGATGGATATATAATTAGTTACGCCTAGTGTACCTATATAAAACTATAGTTTTTTAAAACTCTCTGTAAACATTTGTTCACAATCCGCGTAACTCACGGTAGAAATTTTAAGGTTCCTGGAAGGCTATTCTCTTTTGTAACTTGACAGCGGAGTTTCAAAATTGACGTTCGAGTTCTAGGATCACTTCACTTCGCAAGTGCCGTACTAGATGATTAGAGGATGACATATTTATTATTCTCGTTCATCGAATTACGTCACCGTCGAAGCTCGTGTCCAATTGTCATTCGTTTATTCATACCGAGGCGAGGCCATCTTTAGTCGTTTGACGTTTGAGTTCGAGACTCCCTTCACTTCGTAAGTGCGTACCAAATGATTCGAGAATCACATATCAAGATCTCGGACTCGAACTTCAATTTTGACACTCATCGCGGAATCCGCTGTCAAATTACAAAACTGAATAGCCCTGCAGTACAGATTTTGTCAAAAAAATACGACTTTATAATATCTTGACAGATATTTACTCACTTCCTCGAAAATTCGAATAGAAATTTGTTTTGCACTAATTTCAAATCTCAATCGTTTATCTAACAGACGTAATGAGAAACAACAGTTAAAAATACACAATGAAGAAAAATAAAGTAATTTCTGAGAGTTTCAAATATTATTCTTAGTAACGTAAAAAAGAATACATAATTAAGGCGCACAAAAAATATTTCAGTTAAAGCGGAATGGATTTGAATAATCTGAAATGTATTAAAAAAACTGGGTCCTAACTGCTAACTTCTTCGTGAAGTCAAACGGCGGAAGGAAAAAGGAGTAAATAATCCGCCGTTCATTCATTAACAAAACTCCTTTATTCGCTTGATCTTCGTAAATATTTTTACTTTAAAAGAAGTACCTACTTTCTATTGTGCTATTATTTTTGGGGCACTTTTAATATTTTTACTGTCATCGGGCAAAGAATCCGGCGGGTTTTCTGATTCTATATTTCTTGTTTTAGTATCGTGTATAAATTTGTCTCATACTATTAGTAAAGCTTACGTTAAATGATACTTGGAGCAGCCTAAACCACAGTATAGATGTAATATATTTATACTGTGCCTAAACTATGTTGGATTACTAACATCTAAGCCTATTATGCGGTTGGTTCATTAAGCACCCATTGGTACAGAATCGTATTATATGCATTCCTCCCAAGTGCGGTTTCGAACCTAATATATGTATGTATGTACATATACTACAATACTATGTATATAGGAATAGCTGTAATACATTCAACAAACAGTGCAATAAGGTGCATTCACAGAGACCGGTTCGAGAATTAATTGAATGGAATAATTCCAGTATGGATTACAGACCGAATCCATCATTTCATTCTGCGTAACATTGATTGAATTTTCATAAGCATTATTAATTTTGAGAGATTATTTTCACGTCATTAAACTAGTGTCGACGCTTTTAGTAGCGTTGATCAGATTAATGCGAACCATAGAGGAGGTATAACTTTTGTGTGAAGTGCGAGAGAGCTTGTGTAAATAGTTGATTTAGTTAAGCAACTTTGGGTCGGGAGTTGGATGGGAGACTGGTTGTGGTATATTGGCATGAACACTTCCGTGCCTCACAGGGAACGACAAGCAATCGGCTCCGAATATCATTATAGATACCTATAGCAGGTGTTCAATTATTCACAAGAGTTTGGGTTTGAACTTCATAAAAAGACCTAAGGCATGTTTCTAACGTCTAGTCAGTAAGGAGCGCGATGACGACAGAAGACGCAGGGTTTGTCATATTATAAATTCTTGTGTTGTAAAAGACGTTAGTCACAGTCCACCATCCACTGCACCATTTGGTACTGTTAGCCAATGATGTTTTAGTATAGATACGTTATGCCCTTACAAATCAACCGAAAAATTTGTTCCGAAACACACACACGTTTATCTTTTGTTTCCCTACACCAATCAGGCAATCACTACATTGGTAAATTATGTAAAAGGGATAGCTTTACTAAAACCATAATAGTGAAAAAGACAACTAGTGTTTGTCGTTCGCGTCACCAAACGTTGAGCAATGTTGCCAACAAATTAAATTGTGCAAAACAACTTAATATTACGTTAAGAAAATTATACTTTTATATTCGTAAATCAACTTTAAATCTTAACAATTTCTACTAAAACTGACTCGTTTTCAATCTGCACATCCTCTTGATTTTCAGTTTAAACTAGATTTAATTTTGGCGGACTAAACTAAAAACTGTGAAGATACCGAAAAAAAATTAGAGTTGGCAACTCTGCCTATTTCCACAATATTGTAGAGATTATCGTGCAGATGATTTGATTGGTTGGCTTCGGCAAAGACTAAAAAATTCATTATTCAGTACAGTCAGTAGATTGAAAGTACCTAAAAATAAACTTAAGGAAGGAAGTTGAAATTAAAAACTATTTTAAGCAATATTTTGGGATTTCGGTGATGAAATATTAAATATGGTGACACATTTACGAATAAAGTAAATACGCGTACATATAGGGACCACGACCTTTTTCATGTATATGTCAGCCAAAGTAGTAGGTATGGCGTGTTATTCATTAACTTATTACATAGCATCTTATTTATTCTGTAGGTAGATAATAAAACGCATTTCTTTAAAACATTAATTTATTATGTTGGCAATGCAGTTGAACCGTAGTCGTGTATGATGAAAGACGTACTCAATACGAATACAATATCGATATTTTTAACGTGGTTTTTTGTATGTTGCACCTACTTTTGTGACATCGTGTAAAACATTATTAATTATCATTTATTCAAATACTTTACATTAATTGGTGGTTTATATTTGTTTAAATTACGTAAATAATAATATTAATATTAATTACCATCAAATCCATAGTTTGATACAAACCAACTTCGTCAGTTTTAGAGTTACATTAGTTATATATATATATATATATATATATATATATAATAAGTTATAAGTTTGAACAAAAATTGACTTTGGAAAATCATCCCTTTAGTATGAAACATCATCTAGGGGATTTATTCAAATTTATGTGGGACCACATGACAACCAGGCATGAAAGCAGGCTTTCGATTAAAAAAAGAATCATCGAAATCGGTTGGCATGATATTGAGTTATTCGTCAATTTGTCGCGCACATTCTTAATACAAATTTACGACTTATGTAATTTTCTCATGGATGCCATTATCAGATCTCAATAAAATTTATATAGGACCACATGACAGCATTCGATTAAAAAAGAGTCATCAAAATCGGTTCGCCCAGTCTAAAGTTCTGAAGTAACGAACATAAAAAAAATACAGTCGAATTGAGAACCTCCTCCTTTTTTTGAAGTCGGTTAAAAAAATGCTCAGCTTCTTGTTTTTACTTTATTTTTTATTGGTTAAAGACAGCAAACGAGAATGCAGTAAGGGTTACCTTGAAAAAAGGTACGGCAGTTTTTTTCAATTGTGTCCGTCCTTTCGCAGAAGTATATTTATGTTTAATATCAAAATGATCCGAACAGATTTTACTATGTTTCGTGGGCATCCAGTCATATTCTTTTCTTTGTTTGCGGACAACAACGATCCACTTTTGGCGCATTAGTTCGTCCGATGGAAATCTATAACAGCAGTTAACCACGTTATTAAGTTAATTTTCTATGTTAAGACATAATTCAACAAAACCGGAATATTTTTACAATAAGGGTTCAATTTTTCTATTTGCTTATCGACGGATAAAAAAAGTTTTAAGTAAGTATTATATACTTTTTATTTTTATATTATACGAGTAACCGCCCTCGCTTTGCTTCGGTTTTCTTATTTTTTTACACCTTGGGTTACATTATTGGAGTTTTATTAAGAATCCCTAATTTTTTTGAAAATATAATATAGCCTATGTTACTCGGGGATAGTGTAGCTTCCCAACAGTGAAAGAATTTTTCAAATCGGTTCAGTAGTTTCGGAGCCTATTCAATGCAAACAAAAAATCAAATCTTTCCTCTTTATATATTAGTATAGATTATTTATGATTTTTTTTTTGTTAGGCTCTATTACAATACTCGATACTATATTACTATACTCGATACTATACTATAATACGGCGGCTTTATTAAAATACGGGTACTCGTGAGAAAATTATCCATCGATTCCTCTTTACTTAACAATAAACATACAAATGGGGACAGCATCAATATATCGTCACTTCTGTATGTTAATCTATGTCCGCCCTATGTTCGGCCGGCGTTGTCATGCCGCCATATTTGTTTTGCTAGAGAAATAATGAAATTATATAAAATGCAATAAAACGTGATTGCTTACGTATGGTACGTTACTCCGTGAATTTTAATTCTTTTACTTGTATAATTAGTGCATTTACGCATAATACACGAGGGCATTTTAACGCTGTATGTCAAATCTCAAAGACTTCTGGCAACAATAAAAGCGTGCGTATCGACAGAGTATTGACAGAGCGACTGCGAGCAGTTGGGCTGATTAGCCCAAGTTACGCTCTTCATCATCGGCGCGCTAGTGACATATCTACCTCTATTTTTATAATATCATTGCTGTTAGCATACAATGCCTTAATATTTAGAATAAGAAATATGTCAATCTATTTGGAACATACGTAGGACTTTCTAGGAGATTCTATTATTGATCACGGAGTAGTAAAGATTGTTATTGATGTGACCGTTAGGAGCGTTGGAAATATGTAATGGAGCAAAGTAAAAGAAATATTATTGAATAACCAATACCGTAGAATATACCTTCTTCTATATAAGAAGCGGCCCAAATCACGCCTACAACAGCCATCCAGTAATTATAACTTGAGGTAAAGTTGCGATGTACAAATAGGTACCATGGATCTTCAAAATAAGCTACTTAACGCCTATGCCAAGTTCGTTGTTCTGTAGAATGCACCACAATCGAGATTAAGTTGGATACCAGAATGACTCTTTCTTTCTCCTACAAAAATATATTTTATAATGAAGGAATTTAATACCTGATAAAATCCTTCACCAGACGATCTAGCGCTGATTCATATACGTGTATATTACATAATTCAATATTGTATAAAGATTTTATAACAGAGTACAGAAGTGCCTCTTATATTGAGGTGAATGTCATCCTTCGCCTTCGTCAAGACGGCTCTAAGCAGCGTATTAAAGCCCTCGACGTATTGGTAAATCACTTTTCTTGTCAGGTCAGCTCTACTAAATATGTCCTCAGGGAATATTACTAATCGTGACAGATTTTTCTTACCTTGGAGATTATTTTTTCTTGTTGCGAAGATTTAATTTAAATTTCAACTTTACTTGCTATTAATAACAATAGCGAAATAATATTAATTCCTTTGTTCTTAGTAAGTTCACAATGCGTCGGTGATGACTTATGTTTCCGATGTGAGACTTAAGAGCCCGCTTAGGTACATAGATGGATAGTGTGCTCAGGTGTTGGCAATTTACATAAAAAATGAACATTGCATCATTTTTATTGCTATCATGGTTGGAATGGAGAAAGGCAAACAATGATATATGTGAGAGAATTTCCTTCAATATAGTAGTGGAGCAGTTAAAAGTAAAAACTCTTTAGTGTAAATTATGAATGCTCTGTCGCTTCTTGAGTTCAATACGATTGAACAATTGAACTTGAATTCGGAGAAGGCCACAGTTGAAAAAAAGTACTATGTAATTACGTGAAGCAGTTCTATATGAAGAGAGCATGCCTATGGATAATCTATACATTTATATTTATACATTTATACATTTATATTTATACAAATAAATAAAATTGGAGTGTCTGTTTGTAACATTAAAATAACCGCTTTTTACTAAGTGTATTTGGATTTATACACAGTACATATACCAAAAATACATTTTTTACAATTTTTGTCTGTCTGTCTGTCTATCTATCTGTCTGTTTGTTCCGGCTAATCTCTGAAATGGCTGGACCGATTTTGACGGGACTTTCACTGGCAGATAGCTGATATAAGAAGGAGTAACTTAGGCTACTTTTATTTTAGAAAAAGAATAGTTTGTTAGGCGATACATCGTTCGCCGGGTCAGCTAGTAAAGATATAAAGAGAAAGAAACAACTAGAGGCAGAGAGAGAGAGAGAATATCAGAAATAGAGGGACTGATACAAGAGCATTGCGATTAGAACTGAAATAGTGGAGTTTTAGAATAAAGTTACTCGAACCTTGAGTAAAGTTATTGATGTAACTAGCTTCCCGCGACTTCGTCCGCGAGAATTTAGAATTATGTAGATCCAGATCCTACTAAAATTTAGATGTTAGGTTAAGATGTTTGGATGTTTGTGGATTAAACTTATAGTATTCTGCTTTTCATCCCAAAGAATGGATATCATTGATGCCGAAAACATGCATATTATTTCGCGTTGTAGCAAGTTGCTAAAAGGATTCGAAAAAATTATAGGGCATGTCGTGAGGAATAAGTTCAGCGGCAGGCTACCTTAAGAGATGCTTAAACAGGCACATCATCGATATCAGCAACATGCTCATTATTTGGCGTCGCAGAGAGCTGCTGAGGGGTCATGAAAATCAAAGGGAACGTCGTGAGGAATAATTTCAGCAAGCTTGAGAGCTGCTACGCCGGAACAGGCAGGTAAACGACGTTAGCAACATTCTCATGAAACAGAATGACCGACACGGGCTGTTACTAGAGTATGATGCGAGTCACAACACGCGAGTCTCAATAGCCACAAGCTTCTAAAAAGGGACAAAATTTGATTCACGGTCCATAAGGTGAATGTGTCATCTCTCAAATTATTCATATTTTTTTTGTTGATCTTAAATACGCAGATGAAGTTGCAGTTTGTTATATCGTTGAACCAAGTACTATTATTTAATTAGTCAAGTTTTAACTTAAAATTAACACCTTGACTGCGGCATTAAAAACAGTGACTTTCAGCTGGTGCGGTGGCGGTCCAAAAAGGCACCCACTTGACTTTCTTACTGTGCGGGGCGGGCCATTTCGATCCGACACCTCTGAGTGGTATTAAAGCTCAATATCTTAGTCAAGGACTATGGTATATAACAATTTTTATAATTTTTAAAATCGTCATGAATCACTTGTGTTTGCATTGGCCTCGCCCCTGGATTCTCCAAACAGAAAATGAGTAATTAGCAATTGAAAATGTCGGGTCGATAAGGCCCGATACCGCACAGTAAGAAAGTCAAGTGGGTGCCTTTTTGGACCGCCACCGCACCAGCTGAAAGTCACTGTTTTTAATTTTTATAGTGATGGGATAGTGAAAGAAAAGAAAATAATAATAATAATAATAATAATAATAATAATAATAATAATAATAATACTTTATTGAAATATTATTTTTACACATTAAAATATATGAAGCCTCTGATCCCCGAGTTAGTTCGAAACTGTGTTTCGGGTATCAGCGTCCTCTCCCAGTCTTTTATTGATGTCTATAACAATATGTTCAATAACCAAAATGTATATGCAGACGTTAAGATTTTTTTGATATTTAATAGATAAAAAGAAAACAACTTTAATAAAGATGAGTGTATGTGTGGAGTATGTGGTGTGTGTGTGTGTGTGTGTGTGTATGTGTATGTGCGTGCGTGCGTGCGTGTGTGTGTGTCTGTGAACATGTTTATCACATCAAGATAATATACTTTCTACGTCATCATAATCCATTTTGCTGAGCCAAGTAAGTATTAAATCCATATTGTGTCATTTTCTTTGTTTTTAATGTTTTATTAATTTTATTGTACAAGCGGGGGGCAACCACTTCATAGTGTCTTCGGGCAAGTCGACTACGGGCACGCGGAACTGGGCAGCTGGCTACACGCTTAATTGTTTCAGGCAAAAACGGCACTATCTTTGCGTGATATCGTTTCAGGACTTGATAAATATACATTTTCCGTACTGAAAGGACATTTGACTTTTTGTACACTTCAACGGTGGGATGTCTATAAGGTAGGTATAACATTACTTTCAGTACTGCCCGTTGTGCTCTTTCTATATGAATAAGGTGAGTCTTAGCGGCATTTCCCCAAATACTGATGCAGTAATTAATTATACACTCACACAGGGCCTTATAGGTTTGGATCAGTATTTTGTGTGTTGCAAATGTCCTAAGCTGTTTAAAAATGTAAATGAGTTTTCTAACTCTGGCCGATAAAGTTGTTACATGGCATTTCCAGTTCAAGTTTTCATCGACTGTTACACCCAAATATTTGATATTTTTATCTCGAATAAGTTGTTCACAGGTGCACACAATATCCATTCGATTTGTTTTACGATTACAGGGGTAGGTGTGTATTTTTAAGTAGAAATCAGGAGCTGGACCGGTGACAGAAGTCTTGCTAAAGCACATATATTTAGTTTTACTTGTGTTAATTGATAGTAGACTATTTTCCAGCCATGTAGTAACTTTAGCAAGACCTCCCTCAGCTAGGGACGCAACTGATTGCCAGGATTTCTCATGGAAGAGAAGGACTGTATCATCAGCAAACATCAATAGGTCCATTCCCTGTGCCGATAGTCGACTGAGCTCGTTTATATAGACGAGAAAAAGTGTTGGTCCTAGCGTGCTACCCTGCGGAACTTCAAATCCACTAATTCCAATCTCACTATACCTGTCACCAACTCTAACCCTCTGTTCTCGACCACACAAATAGGACTTGAACCATTCTAGAGCTATGCCTCTGATGCCAACGTTCTCGAGTCTCCTGAGTAGTATCGGAATTGAAACTGTGTCAAACGCTTTACATAGGTCTAAGAAGATTCCAATGCAAGATTCCTTCTGGTCTAGATAGTTAGTAATCAAGGTTGTTAATTTATGAACTGCATCTTCAGTTGACTTTTTAACCCTAAAACCAAATTGGTGCTTACTGAGTAAATTATTATTTTCCAGAAATGACATTAAGCGTTTATTTACAATTTTTTCTATAATTTTGGATATTGTGCTAAGAAGAGAGATGGGTCTATAATTTGTTGGATCACACTTATCACCCGTTTTATAAATTTGACATACTATGGCTTTCTTGCATATGTCAGGAAAAATTCCCTGCTCAAAGCTCACGTTACATAAATATGAGATTGGTTTCCTGACATACTGAATCAGCTGTTTAAGGGTTGAAGTAGTGATACTATCCCACCCAGGTGCACTTGAGCTTCGAAGCGAGTTTATTGTCGATGTTACCTCATTTTCGTCCGTTAAGAAAAGAGCAAATGAGTTGCTTGGTTTATCTTTGATTTGAGATAATTGACTTAGTTCTTGTTCAGTTACGTTAAGTTTGTTTAAGATAACATCAGATAAATTCTGCCCTACTGATATAAAGAAATTATTAACTTTGTTTAGTGACTCTGTCGGATTTGGTTGAATACTTAAAAGTTCAATGGCCGATGAATTATTATGATTAAAATTACAAGCTTCTTTAATAGTTTTCCACGTCTCTTTTATATTCCTACTATGCAAATCTAATTTATTCTGATAATACTGTTTCTTGAGCGTTTTAATAATTTTATTGCAAATATTCCTATAATCTATATATTTTTTCTTTATATTTTCATTTTCAGGATCCTTTTTCATCTTCCTATACAGTTTGTCTCGTTTGCTTATTGATCTAACAACACCGAGCGTAATCCATGGTTTAAGTGGTCTTTTACTTTTTGGTACCTGAGTTATTGTTGTATTACGTCTAATGTACGACGAAAGACGAGTTGTAAATAATTGAAAAGCAATATTCACATCCACAGTTGTATAAAGGTCTGACCAAGACTCTTTGCTTAATTGGTCTTGTAATTCGTGGTACATTATTCTAGTTTTGATATTTGTTATATGGTTTCTATTTACGCTAGATTTATGAATATACAGTAGTATGGGAGAATGATCTGTCAACAACTGTTCAAATACAACTGTTTTCCAACTATGACAGCCTTTAATCATGAAATGGTCTATGCATGTGTTAATCCGAGTGGGAACATTAATACCTTGAATAAGGCCATACATAGCCATTAGGTCGAGATAACTATTTGAGTTATTATTAAGATTATCCGGTAATAAATCAATATTTATGTCTCCTGTGAAAACTATATTTTTTGTACTAATATTTTGTAGAATTGATTCAAGTGAATTTAAATAATTACTGGGGTTTCTAAAACACGGCGGTCTGTATGTACAGATAACGGAGTAGTCATGGTCTAGTGTAACTAACAGACAGTTACCTTCTACAATCTGAGGTTCTGAAAATTTTGCAGGAATTTCCTCGTGTACATATACCACCACTCCGTCATTTTGGTTAAGGCATTTTTTTGTGTATTATAATGATCAATTGATGGCGGAGGATTATTTGTCTGTATCCAGCATTCGGTTAACACAATAACGTCCATTCTCATATTAGTAGTAGTTATAAAAGCAAGAAATAGATCAAGATTGCGATGTATACTACGTATGTTTACACAAATGATACATAGAGAATTAACATTCCTACCTTGCGATATATTAAGACTTCCTGCACACTGTTTAGGATCGCTGACTGTCAAACATTCTGAAATACCTGTGTTGTCTATTTCTGAAAATATCGAGTCATTATATTTTAATAAAATTTTAACAAGTACAATTTTAATATGTGTTAGAAAAATATGTAAAACAAATTATGTAAACATAAAAAAATTAAACGTTATGAAAAATAAAAAAATTATACCGGACAGGTTGTTGATTTGAGGAATAGCGAGCGTTGCAGGGGTGACTAAATACTGATTAAAAAAATACGTGTGGCACTCGGGGACTGCCGCGGTAAAGCTATTGCATAGCATTTTTTATCAACTTATGCAATTATAATTATTTATTTTTTAAATTTTACGCGTACAGCTATTCACCAGCAACTGCTATTCACTGTTGTACATAGGTATAGGTGTACCTATGTATACATATATACCTACATGTACCTATACTTACGGGGCGCACTTGCGGTGAGTGTGGCATTATAAAGATATGATAGATACCTATACACCTATATACTTTCTCACAAACAGCTGCTTACATATTCGTCCGATTTCGGAGCAGTTAGTCTCGATCCGTGCGAGCTTCGTACAGTCGTACCATATACATACATAAACGTTAAGCGAATGCTCTGCCGAGCTACATGAACGCCATCTGATGGGAAATTATAAAGTTTGCTTCACATATTATTCTAATTCTAAAACTGCATATTGATATTATTGTTTAAATATATATACATTTAGGTACACATATGTAAAAATTGAGAAAATAAAACTATAGTATCAAACCCTTGTTTGGTAGGTAAGGTGATGGATTGGCTGATTTTATCTGATGTACCCATCTACTTGTTCTCTATTCAAGATCAGCAGTAATTAATATAAAATCTAAAAGTGATGCAGGGGCTTCTATGTGATCTTGGTGACGTGCCCACCCCAAATATCAAACTAATGTCATCATGTGAAAATGCCATACCTGTACTGCAGTGATCCATTCTACCAATATGGATTGAAGGTTTCTTGCTAGCGAAGACATGGAGTGACGTGCCATGCGCTCAATATCATACGAGCAATTAATGCACCTCATGGCAAAAAATCAAACACAATTATTATTTTGCAGAAATGAAACTCAAAAATCTTCTTTTGGCACTTTTCTATTAATAACAATTTTTTATTGCGATTCGTCATTATATCGAGCACGAGCGCGTTCTCCTCGTGTAGCAGGCACAACACTACTGCTGGCTCGACGCGTACGCATCTCCACAGTGCGGGATCAGGTCGCAGGCGGTCATCCACCAAAACAGGCCCGCTCCCGCACTGAGATAACTTTTTTTACGTTCTGTGCGGTGGAGGTCAAAAAAGGCCCCCCACTTTATTAAACTGCTATATTTCTACATTGTTAGTCACGAATCGAAAACTATATTTGTCTCTGTCATACTCGTAAAAATTCCCAAGAAACCGGTCCCGCACAGGCGGGAGGAACCTATTTTTCCTGTACGCACAGCGCGTTGGTACAGCATCGGGCCGATTGTGGGTGATCCGCAGTGAACGTGTTAAAAAAAAATCTATTTGTCTGTGCTTCTGGTTTTACAGTGTTAATATTATTACGAATAACAAATATTTTTAAAAATTGTTTAATTATATAAATTGTTCCGTTGAGGAGTCATATTTCGTCTCTAAGACACACCACTATACCTTGCGATGTCAACGATAACAACAGCAAACATATTTAAACACGGTTCAGTTATTCTCTACGACTGAAAAGCTCACTCTTTATCTCCGGAATCCATCATCTCACTATATATTCCTCACAACGTTCCCTTTGATTTTTATGACCCCTCAGCAGCTCGCTGGGACGCCAAATAATGAGCATGTTGCTGATGTCGATGATGTGCCTGTTTAAGCAGCTCTTAAGGTAGCCTGCCGCTGAACTTATTCCTCACGACATGCCCTATGATTTTTTCGAATCCTTTTAGCAACTTGCTACAACGCGAAATAATAAGCATGTTTTCGGCATCAATGATATCCATTCTTTGGGATCAAAAGCAGGATACCTACCATAAGTTTAATTCACAAACATCCAAACATGTAAACCTAACATCTAAATTTTAGTAGGATCTGAATCTACATAATTCTAGATTCTCGCGGACGAAGTCGCGGGTAGAAGCTAGTTCGTAATAATATTAACACTGTAAAACCAGAAGCACAGACAAATAGATTTTTTTTAAATTTTAAGTTAAAACTTGACTAATTAAATAATAGTACTTGGTTCAACGATATAACAAACTGCAACTTCATCTGCGTATTTAAGATCAACAGAAAAAATATGAATAATTTGAGAGATGACACATTCACCTTATGGACCGTGAATCAAATTTTGTCCCTTTTTAGAAGCTTGTGGCTATTGAGACTCGCGTGTTGTGACTCGCATCATACTCTAGTAACAGCCCGTGTCGGTCATTCTGTTTCATGAGAATGTTGCTAACGTCGTTTACCTGCCTGTTCCGGCGTAGCAGCTCTCAAGCTTGCTGAAATTATTCCTCACGACGTTTCCTTTGATTTTCATGACCCCTCAGCAGCTCTCTGCGACGCCAAATAATGAGCATGTTGCTGATGTCGATGATGTGCCTGTTTAAGCATCTCTTAAGGTAGCCTGCCGCTGAACTTATTCCTCACGACATGCCCTATAATTTTTTCGAATCCTTTTAGCAACTTGCTACAACGCGAAATAATATGCATGTTTTCGGCATCAATGATATCCATTCTTTGGGATGAAAAGCAGAATACTATAAGTTTAATCCACAAACATCCAAACATCTTAACCTAACATCTAAATTTTAGTAGGATCTGGATCTACATAATTCTAAATTCTCGCGGACGAAGTCGCGGGTAGAAGCTCTCTCTCTCTCTTTAGTCGTTCACTCTTGGCAGAGTGGTCGTGATCTTATGACGATTTTTGAAGAGTTGCGGCTCTCGCGATGCATCTCCATCGGGTTCTGTTGTTGGCGTTGCGAGCACATTGAGCAATGGAACACCCCGTTACACTTTTAATGGTGTCCGTCCAGCGCGTGGGTGATCTGCCTCGTGATCTCTTTCCTTCGACCTGCCCCTGGACCACAAGACGCACCATTGAGTTTTCGTTACGGATTACGTGACCAAAATACTTAAGTATTCTCATCCGAACGGTTGACGACAATCTCTCTTGGATGTTCAGTTCACTGAGGACAGAAACGTTGGTGCGGCGCGCAGTCCATGGTATTCTGAGCAGCCGTCTCCAACACCACATCTCAAGGGCGTCAATTTTCCTTTGGTCTTGAAGTTTAATCGTCCAGGTTTCTGCGGCATACAGGAAAACAGGAAAAACAAGACTTCTCATTAACCGGACTTTCGTGTTCTTTGTGATGTTCTTGTTTTTCCAAATTTTTTCGAGCCTACTCACGGCGGACCTTGTTATGGCGCATCTCCTACGTATTAGCTTTCACATCCACCAGTGTTGGAGATAGTGGAACCGAGGTACACATAGTTTTCGACTACTTCGCAATTAGCAATTGACGTTATCTCAGGTTTATTAAGCTCAGCTCTGTCCACTATCATCATTTTGGTTTTGTCCCTGTTAATGGCGAGACCATAGGAGAGGCTTACTGTCTCTAGGCGATTCAGCAGAACTTCCATGTCTTCTTTAGTTCTTGTTATTAGTGTTGTGTCATCAGCATATCTTAAGTTGCTTATTTTCCGGCCTCCAACGGAAACACCCCTGTCCCAGTCATCCAAAACAATTCGCATGATGCATTCGGTGTAAATATTAAAGAGGAGCGGAGATAATATGCACCCCTGTCGCACTCCTGCTTGAGTTTGAAACTTCTGAGACTGGACCCCATCTATTCGCACAGTAGCAGTTCCTTCTTCATAAAGTTTTCGAATGAGACGAATTAGGTGATCTGGCACTCCCATTTGTGCTAGTATGTCCCATAGTTTGTCCCACTTCACTGTGTCGAATGCTTTTCGGAAATCAACGAAGCATATATATACGGGAATGTTAAATTCTCTGCCTTTTTCTATAATTTGGCGTAGGGTAAGTATCTGCTCCCTTGTTCCCCTTCCCTTGACAAATCCAGCCTGTTCCTCAGATATTTCCGGTGAGAGGAAAGTTTGTAATCGGGTGTTAATTATGTGCAGGAGTACCTTGCTGGCGTGTGAAATCAAGGAGATGAGCCTATAATTACTGCATACCTTAGTAGATCCTGTTTTGTGTAGCGTGATGAAAACGGAGTGCGCCCAATCGCGCGGCCATTGTTCAGTTTCCCAAACACGATTACAGATGGTGTGTAGCATATCGACTCCGAATCCATTCATCGCTTGAAACACTTCGATAGGAATTTCGTCCGGTCCTGTAGCTCTATTTCGTTTTAGGTGATAGATAGCAGCATGTATTTCCTCCTTGAGTATGAATGGTTCTTTATGTGTATTCATACTAAGGGAATGTCTTGTGTCTTGTGTCAGGTGTTGTTGTTGCATTTGAGAATAGAGACTTGCAGTAATTTCTCCACACTTCAACTATCTTCTCGATTTCAGTAACAGTTGCACCATCAGGATTCTCGATAGCCCAGGTTCTAGGTTTGAATTGGCGGGTCAAATAACGGATTTTTTTTAAAAAGGTCTTTGGTTTCATAGCGTTCTGCGTTTTTTTCAAGTTCAGTACAGATGTTTTTAAGGTGGTCATTAAGATCTCGTCTACATTCAGCTTGTATTTGTGCGCTAAGTGAGTTCAGCTCCTGAATAGAAGTTCCTTTCCCTTTCTCGGTACGACGACGTTCCACAAGTCTCCAGGTTTTATCCGACATCCAATGTTGATGTTTATTTGTTTGCGCAGGTTGTGTCACTTGTATGGTTTCCTTGATCTGGGCTTTTGCTTGTGTCCAAAGAGTATCGGGGTCTTTTATGTCGGTTGAGCACCATTTATGACCATCGTCATTCAGTTTCTTTCTGGGCAGCCGGATTTGGAACCTCTGATCTTTTACTCATTTTTCTTTTTATTGTATTACGCAGCTTTAATTTTAAATTACAAACTAGTAGTTGATGGTCAGATTGACAATCGGCGCCAGGTAAAATATGTGCATTCGTAATCGAACTACGCCATCGTGTTCTTATTAGTATGTAGTCAATCTGGTTCCGGTATTTTCCGTCAGGGGACGTCCAGGTGTAAAGCCTTCTTTGATGATGTCGAAACATCGTGTTCATTATGGTCAGGCTATTGTCAACTGCAAACTGGAGAAGACGTTCTCCCCGCTCATTTCTTTGACCGAGACCATAATTTCCAACAGTACTTCGGAGGTCAGTATCCCGTTTAGTTTCACCCACCTTAGCATTAAAGTCACCAAGGATTATCAGTAGCTCTTTGTTCGGTATTTGTTTAACTGAAGATTCGAGTTGATGGTAAAATTCTTCTATGTCGTTATCCTTGGCTGAACTTGTTGGTGCATATACCTGGATGATATTAAGTGGGGTTGGTGAGGCGTTCAGTTTTATGCTGATAATCCTGTTGCTGATAGGGTTGTATCCTAGGACTGAATTGTTCCATTGCTTGGGAATTACAATAGCCACTCCCGCGAAGCTATTTGATTCATCTCCTGAGAAATAGATAGTGTGTTTCTCCAAATCATAGTGGCCACTGTTCTTCCAGTGAGTCTCGCTTATGCCTGTGATAATGCTGTTGCATCGTTTGAGCTCTTCATCTAAAATTTTAAGTTTTCCTTTATTCATGAGTCCACGTACATTCCAGGTGCCTATGCGGGTGTTCTTGCGTAATTGTATGTTTCTTCCAGTCGCATATTTTCCATGGGAGGCCTGGTTGCCTGCGCTCCTATGGCCGGTAGCACATTTCACACTCTGAACCCCGGGTAATCCAGAGCGCCGGTCGCTACACGGATCGCCAGGCGATGACACTCTCGATTGGACTTGCATTATCATCATCATAAGACTCTCATGGGAATAAATAATAATGTAGTAGTTTCCCGTTGCTTTCTATATCGCGGTTCTACAATCTCCGTGAAAGTAGAAATCTGATGGTGAACCTATCCGGATAATACTTCCTTAAGCTTCACCTCAGTACTGATGGCTACCGCTGCCCTCCATCAGGATCCAGGAACTATGCCCCTGTGGCCTGTCTCTTCCGCTGATTCCACCGTTTTGACTTACATAGTCTCCGCCTTCATCACCGTTGAGATCTTCACCCGTAACCCTGGACATGGGATTTGCGATATACCCCGCAAAACTGGGTCCCTGCCCGAACTCTGCCACCTTACACCCTGGAGTGTTAGGTGCCCACCCCCGCGACTTGGACGCGCCGAGCAGGATTTACCCTAGTGGAAGAACAAAGAAGGTGACTCTGTCTTCCCTAGGGCCGGGTTAATGACCTCGTATATGCCCGAGGCCAAAGGCAGAAGAAAGGGTAGAAGCTAGTCTCACTATATTGAAGTAGGACCAACATGAGTAAATTCCCAATACAACAAAAAAATCATGAAAATCGCTTCTCAAGCAACGAATCATTCGTACCTACAACTATTGTATACATACTAATGGTCTTGTTCATTAAAAACTTATTTAAGGTTTGGAGTGTTCGGCTAAAGCACTGGCTATTTATATGCATGCACAGCAATGAAAAAATAAAGAAATATTGACATAAGGCCAATCTTGACATAAGGCCGACACTACACTAGGAGTTTATAAGCGCACGCGTTCATCCGACACACGTGAATAACGATTTGCTAAATAGGTTAGCAAAATTCAAATTTATTTCTATAAAGTAATTAAAAAAATATAGGTAGATATTTACGAATGTTAAAAACAAAATTTGATGATTTTTCGCAAGTAATTAAACCTGATACGATACAGTATAATATTTCAATCGCACTTCATATTTAAAGCTAGGAAAAACCTTATTAAGCTGCAAATATTTATTCAACGTAAAATTATTATTTTTTTATAGCTCATCGATCAAGCGTTGGGTGAGAGGAACGCTCGACAAACGCTGATGTGAAAGCAGCCTTAAAAAAATGCTGTGTTTGCTTTATTTGATTTTATACGAGATCGATGGCTATAAAAGCTTCCATTGTATGATAAAAATTATCTCAACGTGTCTCACCGCAAATTTTTATATGTTTGTAGATAAACATATTAAAACAATGAACCAAAATAAATATTTTAATTTAATCACTCAATCAGCTGTTTTTGAGTTTTCTAATGTCACTGTGATGACAAACGTCAAAACTGTTTTCCTATTACTATAAATTTTATTTTTTCTCCCTCGGGAATAGATCATTATCTCGGGATAAAGAGTAGGGGAGATGAGCCCAAAACGGGTAGCCCGCCTAAAACGAGTAAGCGCTTTAAATTTCGTGTTTTTCGCATTAGTTTCAATCTGTGTATGTGGAAAGATGGCCCGAGCGTCGTCCAATCACAGGCAATCTCCTCATACGCACTGATAATGCGGTTGCAAGGTTACTCTTAAGCAAAGATTTTTGCTTTTTTAAATAAAATTATTAAAGAATTTTGATTCGATAATAGTCGATTTTGGTTTGCTTGATCTATTTGCTCGTATGGTGACATCATACTGTTCTATTCGAAGCTTCTTACCAATGAAGTGATTTGTAACCAGTTGTTTTGGTTTTGAGGATATGAAGATGCGAAGTGAAAATGTGCCTTTGGGCAAATCGGTATGGGCAAAACGGGTAGGGCTCTTCAGAGGAATTATTTTAGTAATATGGATTTTTTACCATTATTACTGTTATTATTTCTCCGTGAGGTCTGCCTGAGTACCTGGATAGGATACCCCTATTGCTGGTGTCAGCCACCAAATGACCGACCAAACCCGACGAGGGTTTGGGCTGGGGGCTTGGGAGGCAATTATTTCTTTCTTTCCTTCTCTTTTGGTTGAACGCCAACGCATCAGTGATGCCTTCCAGTGTCGCTGATGTCCTCGGGGACGATTTTAAATTATTATCAGTTGTTGAAGTTGATTGATCACATTATTTTTATTATTACCCGCTTTGCCCAAAAGCCTTACCCGTTTTAGGCACCCTATTAGGGCAAGACGGGTAATTTCAATATTTTAGTTTTTTAATATTTCTCATATAAAATAAAGACATTTTTTTGAATTTGAGATTGATTTGTTAAAGTTCAATAAGTAGGGAATTATGATAGTTAAAGTAAAGGTTCAAAAATAAATTAAAAACCTATTTTTTTTTCACCTAAACTTAGGGTACCCGTATTGGGCTCATTTCCCCTATCCTATATTTTATTCTAGGTATTAAACTATCTGTGTGCCAAATTTCATTTATATCCGATCAGCCGTTTTTGCGTGATTGCAAAACAAACATCCAAACTTTCACATTTATAATATTACTAGCTTCTACCCGCGACTTCGTCTGCGTGGACTTCAGAATTGGATTTTTAGAGGAATGAAGAGTATGATCATTAAAAGAAATGATAAAAACATCTATGCTAGCCATTTTTAATTATACCGCTTATCTTGAGGGAACGGTCTATCCCCGATATAAAATTTTAAACTTAACTCACCCAGTTTTAAACTTTACCACCATGGAACACGATCCATGCAACTGGGTCGAAATATCGGAATACAAAATAAATACCATAAGTACTCGTATTATAGTAAAATCTATCCCCGATATAAAAAAGTACCCTATCCTTTAATGCGGGATATTAAATATCTGGGAGCCAAACTGAAACTAAATTCATTTAGCAGTTTAAGCATCAGTGAATAAGAAACATTCACTTAATTTCATTTTAAAAATGGTTAAAAAAACAACAACAAATATCTTTGAAATCAATTTCGTTATTTCCGTTCGTTCAGGTGTTACATAATTATTTGGTCTTCAAGATACACCACTAGGCCCTAAGTTTGGTCAATAATATGCTAGTTTTTCAATGTTAAAATACAACCAACTATCTAATATTTTAAAAAGGTGTTTCCGTTATTGCCACCCGATCAGGAATTACATATTATTTTATCTCTAAGATCACTATCTGGCCCTAAGTCAATGTTGTACTGGTTTTGCAATGTGAATGTTACCAACAACAACAATCGCCCATATAATTACTGCTGTTATTATGTATATTTAGCAAGCGCCTCATGGATATCTAGAATACAATGATGTTCTTAGCGACAGGCAGTACGGGTTCCGCCGAAACCGGTCGACGGGAGATCTTCTAGCGTATGCCCCTCACATCTGGGACGAGACCCTCGAGAAAAATAGGGAAGAGCTAGCCGTTTTTCTTGACATCTCAAAGGCCTTCGATTGGGTCTGGCATACCAACTTCAACGTCACAAAAACTCAAGCGTGTCAATTCACCGGCAAAAGAGCCCTTTCATCTTGGCTCTTACTCTTATAATACGGGTGTCTTCAAGTAAAGAGAGAAGAGGCTTTTAGTAAGTTAGTGCGCTTTACCACCCATACTTCATTCCCGCTTAACATCAGGTGGCTTTTTAGTTAAGCATTAGCTTATTTCACATAAAAGTTCCATTTTTTTTACATAAAATAAGTGCTTGACAACAATCCCACCTGACGGTAAGTGGCGATGGAGTCCAAGATGGTGAATGCACTAACTTAATAAATGCCTATTCACTCTTTTCTTGAAGAGACCTTCATTGTAGTTGGACGGGAACACCCACGCAGGCAAGCTATTCCAGTCCTTCGCGGCACGCAGTATGAAAGAAGACGTGTATCGCACCGTTCGCAGCGGTGGGATATTCACGACATATGGATGGATGCTTGCCATGCGACGGGTTGTTCGATGGAGGAACGGGGATGGGGGAATTAGTTCATGCAATTCCTGAGCACAATCTCCAAAATGCATCCTGTAGAATGCCAAGAGGCTGGCTACTCTCCGCCTGTGTGCGAGGCTTTGCAGGTTGGTTACCACCAAGTCTGGGTCGTTAATGAACCTCATTGCACGCCTCTCCATCGAATCTAAGGCTAAAAGGTGACATTTTGCGGCACCGCCTCAAATGTGACAGCAGTACTCCAGACATGGGCGAACCTGAGCTTTATACATTGTTAAAATCTACCTCAGTGAGAAGTACCCGCTGGTGGCAGGGCCCCTTGAGGGATTATATTGGTAATATTGATATTAATTCTTAATTAATATCATTATTACTATTATCATTTCTCTATGGGGTTCGCCTGGATAGCTACAACCCTCGAGCATGAGTCAGCCGCCAAACGACTCGTCGTGTTCCGGCTGAGGGCTTGAGAGTCAGTTCTTTCCTTTTCTTTCTTCACTCTTCAAGGCATCAGTGATGCCTTTGGTGTTGCTGATGTCTATGGGCGACGATAGCCACTTACCATCAGGTGGATCGTCAGCTCGTTTGCCGGCTATTTCCATAAAAAAAAGTACTGGCGCACCCTTGCAAGGACCCCAAGTTTTCTTACAGCCACTTTAGCTTTGGATTCGTTGAACCTTTCATAGTTGAGGTTCGAGGAAACTTCGACTTCCAATAACTGTAGACGGTCGGTGCATTCCAGGGATACACTCCGGAAAGTGGGAGCCAAGGTGAACAGGCTCCGTTTTGCTTTGCAATTTCAACGTTACAAACAAAAATATTTTTAAATCTTGTTCAGATATTCCCATCCCTTCGAGATTCACATATTTAGCCTCCAAGATAAGTACACCAGCAGGCCTTAAGTTGGTCATTAATGTACTGGTTTTGCAATGTCAACGTTACTAAAAACAAATATTTTTTTATTCCTGTTAAGTAATTTGCACCCGTTCAGGAGTTACCTATTTGTTCTCCAAGACACGTCATGAGACCCTTGGTTGGTCAATAAAGAGCTGATTTTACAATGTCAACGACAAAGAAAACAAAATATCTTTAAACACCGTTCTACCTATTTTTTTCTACCATTGAGGAGTTCCTTTATCTCCAGATATTTAGTACTCTTTATCTCCAGATACCATCATCAGCTCCTCACTGAATTTCAATAGGATTTACCCAATGTTATACAAAAAAGCATAATCCAAATTGCTTCATATACAAAGAATTTACTCGTATTAACTAAAATCATGGATATATTACTCTGTCTGGATCATAGACTTTATAGAGGTACCTGAAGATCAATGACGTCATATCGGAATGACCATTCGACCAATCACAGGCCGGATTGATGTTGTCCTTCATAATTGTAGGGTGTACAACACTTAGAAAAATTATGTCCTATTTTGATACGGTTCTTCAAAATGTTTTCTATATGTAATTCTTCTGGTGGCAAAAATTATAATATTGAAATAATATACATTTTTTAAGAATTTCTTCAAAATTACCTAATTTAAGTAATTGCATTAAGAGTAAATTGAAAATTAAGGTACACAATTTTATTATGGCACATCTATAATATAATTTCACCTTAGATGTTTTTAAACCATTATAAAAATCACAATCGAAAGATAATTATATCCTGGGACTAAAGATAACATGGACACAATACAAAAATGGTCATTATTTTATGCCATCATCGATCTTCAGGTACAACTACGAAGTTATATATCCAGTTAGAGTAATATATCCATGACTGAAATCAGTGATTCAAAAAAATACTGGCCTAAACGCATGCACAGTTATAGAAAAATAAAGCAATTTTGACATTAGGCTAAAACCGCACTAGGATTTTAAAGACGTACGCACTCATCCGACATTTTAATAATGACTTGCTCAATCGGTTCAGGAAAATTAATATTTTTTATTATAAAGTAAACATAAAAAATAGAAAGACATTTACGAATGTTAAAAATCAAATTTGATGATCTTTTGCAATCAATTAAACCTGATACGATATCTTATAATACTTCGATAGCACTTCTTATTGAAAGGTAGGAAAAAACTTGATAGGCTACATTGAAGTATTATTACTGGCGTATAGAACCGATACAGCGAATGCTATATTTGGCCCAATAAATTGGCTGCAGTGGGCTTCAATTTTCAATGGATTCGTTTGATTTAAAAACAGAATCTACCGACGCGACACAAATTTTGTTCGCGCTGTCTATTCTGGTACTTTACTACATTATACTTCAATGATAAGCTACCAGTAATTTTCTTTATCGTAAAATTATTATTTTTTGTAACTCATTGATTGCTCATTGGTTGCATGAAGCGCTTTATAAACGCTAGTATGTAAGCAGCCTTAGTTTTCCACAAAAATTGTTTTGTTGATTTATTTGATTTTATATAAGATCGATGGCTACTAAACCTCGCATTGTATGATAAAAATTATCACAATGTGCATCTCCACACAATTGGTGTAATGTTAGTTATTAAAAACAATTAACCATATTACAACTTACTCACTTAATCAGCTGATTGAAGTTCGGCCATTTTTATTTCGTTCATCTGTCATGTCAGTGTGACGAAAAACGGCAAACTGTTTTTCTATGACTAAATTGTACCTCTTATCCCTCAGGAAAAGGTATATTTTCCGGGATAAAAAGTAGCCTATCCGGTAAGTTAGGTTGAAAGCTATCCGTGTGCCAAATTTTATCCATATCCGTTTAGCCGTTTTTGCGTGATTGAGTCACAAACATCCAAACATCCAAACATCCAAACATCCAAACATCCAAACTTTCACATTTATAATATTATAGTAGGAAGTAGGATAGGATAGTAGGATTAGAAATTAGACAAGCGTAATTCTAGTCAAAGCTAGTACACCTGGAACTTTGAAGCCAGTTTATGAAGAATGAAATTTGGTAAACATGTTGATTGGCCAAAATTTCCAAGTTTTGCTATTGATGGCGTAATGAACCTAGAATACAGAGTAAATTCTATTATTTTTAAGTTTGGTCTTCGGATGCACGAGTTTGTGAAATTATCCTATATTTCCATCGTATTGCATTCGCGAATCTATAAAAAGGAATCGGAGAACCACTTTATATAATTTCATTTATTATTTTGTTGAAGACTTGATCTTCATTTAGCATTTCCCTTTGGGTTTACATTCCTTACGGAAAAACAATAAGAGGCGGCAGCTTTTTCATGTAATAAGCCAAAAAGCTATCTGACTATCCACCTGACTGTAAGAGACCACCGTCGCCCATGGACATCAGCATCACCAAAGGCATCACCGTCACCGACTAATAAAGAACAGAGAGAAGAAAGAAAGAACTGACTCCCAAGCCCCCAGCCGGAACACGAAGAGGCGTCTGATAACTGAATCAAGCAAGACTTGACAGATTAATCTGTCATTAGATTACACAATGAATCTATCCCGTGTTATTAGAGAAGAATTTGTCACCCTATGCCGTAGTCTCACCTTGAAAATCCACCAAATTAATTTGTCTAATACTAAACCTTGCTCCTTTTTTCGTCGTCAACGCATTCGTGACGCCTTTAATAGCGGTCATGGACGTCAGTGATCACCCTTGTCTACCACTATTGGCTGTTTACATAAAAAATATGTTACTGTATTTCACCAACCGTACAGCATCAATAGTAGCTCGTAAATGAAAGAGTACATTTCAACTTACAAAGGAAAACAATAAAACTCGGCAATCCTCATCACTTAGTTAGAGAAGGATTCTCGTCCGGAACGTTAATTAGCGTCTGATTGTGCCTTCTTTGTATTTTATTCTGTTATTTCCTTTGCGGGCTGCACTGAATAATAATTACGTCAAATACAATACTCAACTGTGCTGAATAAAAAATATTTCGGAGACCTCACGATTGCCCATTGTTGGGATTGTAAATCAGTTTTATTAGCTTATTATTAGGTTTGGAGCGAATTCTGATATTCGCTTTCTTTGACAATTTATATTTTATGAAACCTGAACCCGAAAACTTGTTACTAATTTTGATTAGGATTTTTTTACTCCATCTTTTTGCATAAATCACTATTAGTAAAAGTCAGCTGAAAATGAACCCGGTAGTTTATGAAGTTATCACGAACAAACAGACACACAGATTAGTGAAGTAAATTTATTTACATATTTATTTGTTTATGCTTTTGTAATGAAATGAATTTATCTTAACTGAAGTTGTTCGGATACAATTAATGTTGGAGCATCCACAAATCTCACAGTAACGTGAGGCACATAGGATAGCTTTCCAGTTTTATAAATGGATTGCAGTGGATATAGATACCTGCCATACATGGTAACAACATAGGCTAATGCTAATAATACGAGGTTAGTAAATTAGAATAAACAAAAAAAATTAAAATAATTGAACTAATACTAACAAAAATAAATTACTATAACTTACACTATGAAAAAAAGATCTTAACTTTAAGTAAGTACTATATTAAGATAATATACATATTTACAAGAGATTCAAAGGTCTGAGGAGGTCTGCGGGTGACATACCCGCAGATACTTTTATTGATATTGTGATGATTGATTGTCAATAATTTATAAATCAAGCTGGAAAATGTTCAAATGTCTTGTGCTCGCTAGAAGAAAAAAATCTGGAAATTTTCATCTTCAGATCTGAAGATGTGAATCAGTATCAACATACTGATTTCAAGAGTTCTGGACTTCGATTAGCCATCTTTTCCACTAATTGTTAATTTAGAGCGACGATAATGCATAGTGTAATTTATCATTCCATGTGCATGTAATTTTCAGGCCTTGTCCATGAATCATTCTGGACTGGATTTATGTATCATCGGTGTTATTCACCACTTACCACATCTACTCGGTATGACTATTTAAATAAAAAGTGTCTGTGAGCAAAACATAAATTATATTCTGTTGTCGATGTAGGTATTATATGTATAACAACGCTTTATTTAGAGTTCAACATTAAGCCAGCTCCAGTACATAAATCGTCTAATGGGACGTAGCGGCAACTTACCAAATAATTCACACTCAAAGTGCTGTAATGGGCTCGCGAATAAACAATAAAAAACCATAAAACTTGTACAGTAAAGTCATTTTTGCACGCCCTAAAATTGCCTTTCGCAACCAGTATTTGAATAATATAATGTTTACTTTAAAATGAACCCAAACTTTTTTGAATTTACTAGCGACCCGGTTCGGTTTTGCACTGATATTACATATTAAAGTAAGTGATCGACAATAAATTTGATTACAATCCCACCTGATGGCAAATAGCGATGTTTACACTCTTGGGTGGAACAAGATACGTTCACATTTTTTTTAATATTAGGCATTTCTCTATTATGCTGCTGCGGGTTGGTGGAATTCTAATTAGCATCCCTCAGTGTCAGAAGTTTTTATGCCACCCGAAAGCCTCCCTTTTTACAAATTGGGACCGTTGCTTGACGCATGGCATAATAATGAAGGAAGTTTTATGAATAGCTACCAGCTACCGACTCATACGATTACCTATCCAGGATGGTCACAAGACTCACAAGCGGTCGCACTGTGAGCGCTACTCACTCACTACTCATCATATTTCAACTTAATTACAAATTACACAAAGCTTTGTGCACCAAAAACTTTCACGTAAATCACCGCATAACTAAAATACATATTATATATTCTAACCGCAATATATGCAGTCTTTTATTACCGTTTATAGAACTATAGATGAAGAGATTTCATGATGTGTAGTGATACAATAAGCCGAATATGCGCTAGCAGGTGTCCTAAATGCCGGTATCCTGAGAGCCTTTAACGTACTACTTTTTACAATAAAGCTGTGCTTGGATTTTAATTTTGAAGTTTATGTTTTGTAATATCGTGAAGGTTAATTATAATATTAATATACCATAAAATTATCTTAAAAAGTTATTTTGGGAACTTAATAACAATAAGTAGTGTTTTCTTTTATTATAAATTAACAATCACACACCTAAATACTCACACAAAGATTCTTTAAACCAAATTTACTATAGGTATACTTATCTGGATAATAATATGGGGAAAAGCTAGTTTACGTTGCGTCTGGAGAGCGTTCGGGCGGGGTTTTTAAAAAGGGTCCGGGGGAGAAGGATTTCTACTGTTAGCGCCCTTTTGCACGCATCCGGGGTTTTTATTATCCGGCGACGGTGATGGTAAGGGGAATTGTCACTTTGGATTGATTACTAAATGAAAAGTTCAACAATTTTTGACATTGCTTACGCGATCACCATGGTGCATATTGTAATTTACACTCATAATGTAAGTTTCAACATCATACTAATTCTTTAGATTATATTATAAGACTTAAATGTTTACATACAAAGTTTTTTTTGTAACCGAAGAAACGAGCATACTAAGGGGCCATTCATAAATTACGTCACATGTTAGGGGGGGGGGGGGGGGGGTCGATGTAGTATGACATTGTGTGACAAGGGGTTGAAGAGGTCCTACTAGGAGGGGGGAGGTCTCACAAATGTGACCAGCTGTGACAAGGACGGGGGAGGGATCAAAAAGTCATGAAATTAATGTGACGTAATTTATGGATGGCCCCTCACCTGATAGGAGCTGGTCATAAGCACTCAAGGATATTCGTAACAAGAGGAAGAAACGGTAAAAAGAAGTTACTTATGCGATAAGAAAACTTACACTAAATTCTTCCGAAAAAGTAGTTCATAGTAGGTATACATAATAAAAGGGAATATTTAAAGAGATCCCCACGGATCCCATCATTTGAAATGAATTTAGAAAACGAAAATTAAAAAATATACAACCAAATTGAGAACTAATAATAGGCTGTTATTGAAATTGAAAATCGGCTCCACTCATCCTTATCTAGCTTTCCAAATTAACATAACATTACACGTATAACGAAACAAGATATGTAAAGAGACAGCGCGTCTAAAATATCATCTTTACGTATTCAACTCTTGCAAACGTAATTGGTCTCATTAGCCTATCTCGGCATTTTGAATTTCGCTTATCCAAAATACGCGGCAAACAGCGAATGAGTGCCAGATAGTGAGACGTTCCCGAGGTTACAACGGGACGTGCTCTTGGAGTTAACACTTTGCGTATTTGCATACGTAGCTATTGTTTATACAAAATGGAATGTAACTATCAAAGCAATTTAAAAGGGGAAAAAAGTTGATCTCGTTGATTGAGAGTTAAATAAGTGTAACGTAAAATGTTGCGTAAAGTTGCGTGTATGTACAACGGAGTCACATCTAGTTCGACGATTTGGTATTGATTTGTTTTTTAACGAATTTTTGAGTCCATTAAGATATTACTAGCTATTAGCCACGGCTTCGCCCGCGTGTTCAAAGGGAACTAACAATGAGTAGTTTAACATGCATGACACATTCCTGGTGCAAGAATAAATAAGTAATACCCCATTTACACGCGCGCGCGAGCCACGAGACAATCCGCGAGACGCGCGCGTGCGCGCGCGTGTGAACAGGGCGCTCGCGGACCAGACAGCGGCGCGTCTCGTGGCTCGCGGGCTCGCGGCGGGAGCGGTTTGTTAGGCGCGGCCAAAGGGGCTCGCGCGAGCGCTCGCGCGGTGTTCACACGCGCGTAGGGGGCGTGGCTTACGGACGCGCCACGAGACGATCCGCTACACGCGCGTGTAAATGAGCGGTTACAGTTCCAAAATTTAAAAGATACTAAGAGGAACCAACTGTAACCGCTCATTTACACGCGCGTGTCACGGACCGTCTCGTGGCGCGTACGTAAGCCACGCCCCCTACGCGCGTGTGAACACCACGCGAGCGCTCGCGCGAGCCCCTTTGGCGCGCGCATACAAAACCGCTCCCGACGCGAGCCCTGCGAGCGCGAGACGCGCCGCGGTCTGGTCCGCGAGCGCCCTGTTCACACGCGCGCGTATGCGCGCGTCTCGCGGATTGTCTCGTGGCTCGCGCGCGCGTGTAAATGGGGTATAAAAGTTATGTCCCTCAACAACTTTCCAACTATAAAATATAAAGTAATATCATTTTTTTTTAAATCATAATTATTACATTAATATTTCTAATTATAAATTTATAACAATCCATAGATCCTTTACGAACTTATAGAGGACCAATATTTTGTTACTTTTAGTATGGAGTGATTCAAATACGCATCATAATGAATCTTCCCATGGGAATGAGTTATTTTACTGCGGTAAAAAGTTGTCTACGTTACTCTCCAGCCTCCTAACTATCTCCACACAAAAAATCATACTATAACATCGCTCCGTTGCGAAGTGAAAGAGGGACAAACAAACACACTTTCGCATTTATAATATTAGTATGGAAGTATGGATATGGAAGTATGGATATTATTAATTAGGTACTTTAAACAACATCAAAAACATTATACTTAATGAAATAGAAACATAATTTCGGTCTCAGCTGCAACGACAGCTGCTGTGACCGTTCTTAGTTACCGTGTCCATTAGGCCCGGCCATTAATGTTAATGACAAGAAGGAATATTGAAGTTAGTGATGTTTCAAATTAAATATTTGAATATCATAGAATATTATAAGCAAAGTTTTAGGGATCCGGGACACATGACTCTAACCAAAATGAACACTTGAAAACCCATGAGGGTCCCATTTTTTCTTTAAAAAAAAATACATGGAAGCAGCGCAGCGGCGCGGCGTCGCGATACGTACGCGTTGTCGTAATTTATCAGCAAACATATTTTTTCGTCGACTTTCCATGTAGGTACTTTAACGGGACCAAAAATGTTAACATTACTTTTAATGTACGTCTCTATATTACTATGCTGCATCCTATAATCCTGTCGAAAATTCATTTTGAAGTTGAATAATTTATAAAAGCGCAACCATTTTTGCTTTTACGCCGAAAATGCGAACTTTATTTCATATCTACCTTTTGAAATGCACTGGAAAGTCCAAATTTCGGTTGCACCTCGCATGAATTAAAAAGAGCCGCCAACAAGTCCACTTTTGCGACACGTTGAGAGTGATGCACAGCACAAGCATTCATTTGAATTTACTTCGTATTACACTGAGCTACGGTAGAAAGAAATGGGCACCAATTAGAAAATAAACCCTATTCGTACGTACATAAGATCGTTTTAAATTAATTCTCTAGACTTGCTAAAAGTGTACTTTGAATGAATTTATTCATCATATACCTAATAAAACATTCGTTATGTAAGTTATATTAATTTATAAGTTTTAGTTTCTGGTATTTTATAAGTTTTCTTTTCAAATTTATACTTTTTGCTAGTCGTATATTTAAAGAACCTTACTGTCAGGATAATATTGTGAAGAACCCAGCAATTCAGCAGGGCGATGCAGGGGATGCGCAACCTTTACACCTCAATTAGAAAAAGATAATCTCCGAATAACTATACCATTTTATGTTACTGTAATCGTAAGAAGTACTTAAATATTTTTATGTTGAATGGGTCCATTAGAAGCACTTTCTTTGAACAGCGTAAAAGCGGGTATTACTTAGAGGAGATATTTACGAGCGATAAATTCTTAAGCTTTCATTTCTTTTACACGCACCTATAATAAAATTGATCAAATATTTTTGTGTAGTGATTACGTAGGTACCCATAAACGACCAATTGCAAAATGATTGCGTAATATCTAAATGATCAAATACGTACTTAGTACAGTTGTATAAAGTTACATCGATTTCATAAAATAATTGTAGGACTCTGATTTATTTTTACATAATTAGGTGCTTTTGAGTAATTTTTTAAAAGTAAATAAAAATTTTCAAATTTATTTTTTTACTAGCTTTTTCCCGCGAATTCACCTGCAGTCGAGTGGTTTCGAAACGAAAGTTTTAATTAATTAATTTAGATTTATAACCCCACCAAGAAGTCCCCACTGATGGGGATTTATAGATTTTTTTCTGAAATCCCCACCAGATAAATAACCGTCGCCCCACATCACATCTATCCTAATAATATAAAGCTGAAGAGTTTGTTTGTTTGGTTGAACGCGCTAATCTCAGGAACTACTGGTTCGAATTGAAAAATTATTTTTGTGTTTGATAGTCCGTTTATCGAGGAAGGCTATAGGCTATATAACATCATACAATTTTAGTAGTTAGTTTTTTCCACAAATTAACGTGAGTGAAAGCGCGGGGCACAGCTAGTATAGTAATATAGTATCACTAAAGGCATCAGATACGTTGCATGGCAAGAATAAGACAAGGGAAAAATCCGAAAACCTGAAAACCGAAAAACCAAGGAATAGTAGTTATATCACAAAGAATATAATGAAGTATTTTAGTTATAAAAGTTTGTCAATACTAACCAAAGTGATTTATTCGATAGAAATCCTCTCTCTGTTTGAAATAGTTACATAGACTTTAGCTTTCATAGCGCTTGAGAATAACACACTCAATATGAGATTGTGAGCGCGACTGCTTTGAGTGCTTTCAGAATACAGAATGTAAACATTTCAATTTTCTCTTTTATGTCAATAGCTGACAATAAGCATATTATAAGCGGTCCCAAATAGTCCCAGTTCACCCATAGACAGATGACTTATAAACGTTTGTATACCAAAGGCATTACGAATGCGTTGCCGGTTTATAGGACCTATAGTTTATAGGACGACCCTATAGCCTAGTTGGTAGCGACCCTGCCTGCGAAGCGAGGGGTCCCAGGTTCAACTCTCGGCCGGGGCAGATATTTATGTGATAGATAAATATTTGTACTCAGGTCATGGGTGTTGTTGTGATGTGTTATATGTGTCGTCCATGTCACCCGTGACACAGGTAAAAACCTACTGCGGGGGTACGAGTGTGTTAGCGTTTAGTTTAGTTTAGGAATCAAGGAATCTGCTTTTCATCTTTCTTTTTTATTAATTTCTTCTATAATTTATATTTGTAGACGGTTAGTCCCATATTTCTCTCACGCTGTTTCTTAACCGATCATATTTTTATTTGATATTAATTTTTTGTTTAGTAGATATGGACAATTTGTTATCAACAAAAAAGGTTTTTCTTTATTTACTCGTAATTAGAAATACTGAACGGTATTGTATGGTAAATACTTATATATAAACAGTGTGTTTCACATTTAGTTATAATTAACGAATATATAAAATTAGATGAAAATGTTTTCCTCGTAATAATTATGATGGAACCACTGAGACTTTACGACCACAGAAAAAAACTAAATTAGTAATTACTCACCCAGCAGAGCAGGTCGTCTAATCTGGACTTAAGTCCCTTACTTTAAAAATATCAGGACAAATAATCCAAATAACTGTCTAAAAGAAAGTATTTAAGATGATCTCTATTCACATAAAGGTAATCCGAGACCCAGTATTTCACTGGAACAAAGGATACTCCGCTGTAGTCGTACTTAATTCATCTTGTGTGATTTGCTCGTCCGTTCCACCGATAAAAGCCTCTTTGAGAACTCTGGTAGTTCTCGCATTTGCGGTGCTCCAGAATAAGATTTTCAGTACTAAACTGAATACGAGGAGAAAATTGTGTGTTCTTTAAACATTTCGGTATGAACATATTATCTAATCTTATATATAAAATTCTCGTGTCACGATGTTAGAAGTTGGACACCTCTGAAACGGCTCGACCGATTTTCGTGAATCTTTGCGTGCATATCGGCTAGGGTGGAGAATCAACATCTATTTTTCATCCCCCTAAATTTTGAGGGTGGTCCACCTCTATTTTTTTTTTTACTTTTGACAGAACGAAGTCTATCCGGGCAGCTAGTATTATGTATAAAAATGTTCGTCGTTAGAGCTGTCGTGTTATTTTTTAGTCAACTTCAAAAAATGGATGAGGTTCTCAAATTCTTTGTCTTTTTTAATGTTTATTACCTCAGAATTCCGTCATTAATTCAGAAACTCTTAATTGGTAAACAACCAATCAGTACTGGAACAGCGTGGCTTACGATACAGGCATATAATAACAAAATCCGTCAAGAGAAAAAATCCGTTCAGGCCGCTAATAGCCCGCTTCAAACACAAGATAGAAAACGACAAAGAAAATAGAAAAAAGCGGCCAAGTGCGAGTCGGACTCGCCCATGAAGGGTTCCGTAGCAGCAAGTAACATAATATAAAAGTTCTTGTACTTCATTGTAACTTTGATCGATGTTTTTTGCGGTTTACGATTTATGACGTATTAAAAAAAAAACTACTTACTAGATCTCGTTCAAATCAATTTTCGTTGGAAGTTTGTACGGTAATGTACATCATATATTTTTATTAGTTTTATTATTCTCTTATTTTAGAAGTTACAGGGGGGGGGACACACATTTTACCACTTTGGAAGTGTCTCTCGCGCAAGCTATTCAATTTAGAAAAAAATGATATTAGAAACCTCAACATCATTTTTGAAGACCTATCCATAGATACCCCACACGTATGGGTTTGATGAAAAAAAAAATTTGAGTTTCAGTTATATGTATGGGGAACCCCAAAAATTTACTGTTTCTTTTCAATTTTTGTGTGAAAATCTTAACGCGGTTTACGGTATACATCTACTGACCAAGTTTTAATATTATAGTTCTTATAGTTTCGGAGAAAAGTGGCTGTGACATACGGACGGACAGACAGACAGACAGACAGACAGACAGACAGACAGACAGACAGACATGACGAATTTATAAGGGTTCCGTTTTTTGCCATTTGGCTACGGAACCCTAAAAAGAAACATCTGTTAAGAACCCAGCCGTAAAAATATCACATCTGAAGCTCATTTATAAACGATGTTACGTCGTCCGAGCTACTTAACACTATCTATTTTCCGTCGGATTTTGCGTTCGTGGAACGATAAAAGCCTCTTTGTGTCCTGCCGCAGCGCTCCGGGATAACTCTTTCAACGCTACTATGGGCATTATAGGGAAATGGCCATGCTTTTAGGCTAAGAATTTCTAAAGGATAGAGAGGTCTATATTTGCTTTTTGTCTACTGTACCTTTAGGACGGGTACGAATAAATTGTATTAGAAATAGTAAATAAAAATAAATGTGTGAAAAATATCTTAGGCACTTGATTATGGATCTACTAGCATGATCATGGTGTGTACAGTTTTGTATATTGGGCAGGCTTCTTAATATTTCATACGGATACACTTATCATAATTATAAACTGTCCTGTATAGCATAAATAACAAATTATTGTACTTGTTGCTTTTACATTTGCAAAAATGCTTCACGAACAATATTTATATACAGCTTAATTTTCATGAGCTAAAGTGTATATAGATATCCAAACTTCACTCATCATAGACCGTCACCTATCGCTCATAGTCCATCAGCTTATGTCGCTCATAACCATAACTCAAACTCCTCTCGCTCACAGTCAACGTCTATCAATCATAAGTGATCGGATGAGTTAGGCAAATAGAGTGTGGTTTGTTGTTGGACCGGAGATGGCTACTTGCAAAATAACCGTGGTTTTATTAGACATCGTTAAGCTATATAGACATTCGAGTGACATAATAAGTGTTGTGTTAGACATTTGAATTGACTATTTAACCTCGACACTATCACACTTTAGGGTTTCCACCCATTGTTGGCTCATTATTGAGCATAGGTTTCTCCTTATGAGGATGCCTATAGGGACTGTCACCGGGGCTGCTTTTTTATTAGAATAGCCATCAAACGAGCCGACAAGCGATTTGATGGTAAGTGGTCACCATCACCCACGGATATTAGAAACACCAAAGGAATCACCGGTGCGTTGCCAGCCAAGAAAGAAGAGTGAATAAAGAAAATTAGTGTTTCTTTCTTTTTCTTCTCTCTTGGCCGGCAAACTTTCAGTGACTTATTTGGTGTCACTGATGTCTATGATCAACGATGGTCACTTACCATCAGGTGGATTGTCAGCTCGTTTGTCAACTATTTCCATAAAAAATAGTCTCAGTTACTTGTTTCTTGCTGTAATATAGAATACACTAAAGTTATGTTAATAATATTAGCAATTAGTCAGCGGTACATTTGTAACGAGATGACCCCTTTCTGAAGTATAGGTGTAGCGGTAACAAACCGCGCTATTAACCCTAATGTGCTCGGGGCTCGTGACAAACGAGGCACGCGACACGGAACGGCTTTTAGTCGCTGCCTCGCTGCCTCGCCTCGTCTCTAATGTTCGGTTTACACGTATTAAGTAGTTAACTAAATTTTAACTAAATTTTAAGTAAATTAATACGTGTAAACGGACAATTTAGTAGTTTAGTAATTTAGTAGTTTAGTAGTCAAGTAGATAAGTAATTTAGAAATTTTTCTATTTTCTGTTAAGTAGGTGGGCGGGGCGGGGCTTACACGTTTGGACAGGCACACTTTACACGTTTGGACAGGCACTTTTTAGTTAAAATTTAGTAAAATGCTTAAGTAATTAAGTAAAATGCTTAAGTAGTTAAGTAGAATTGTATGAACTAAAGAGCTTTACTAAATTATTACGTGTGGACGGACACTAAAAATTATTCACTTAAAATTTAGTTAAAATTTACTTATCTACTTAACTACTTAATACGTGTAAACCGGACTCTGACGCTAGTGACGCTAGTGTGTCGAGTGGGATATGTTAGGAAGAGGGATTTTTCACCTGTACGGATGTTTTCTTACCTGCTTTGTTACTTGTTGGTTTCGTTATTTTAATATTATATCTTGTATCAAACTTTTGGGACTATATAGTAACAAAATATTTTGATTGATTGGAAAATCTCGTGGTAAATTCAAGTAAAGTGTATAAGGAAATTCAAGCTGCAACTTTTTGATATTTTGAAATAACTCTGTAAATTCGGGTTCTGATGATAAGTAAACCACACTACATGGAATAGCTCTTAGCCGTCGATATCCATCGGGAATCAGAGGGTATGTTGGTTACAAGAATTTTTCGTTTCTATTTCTTTAATATTTTTTTTGTTTTGACAAATACGATATACATTCTTTTTATTTCCTAACGAGTAACCGCCCTCGCTTTGCTTCGGTTTTGTTATATTTTATACCTTGGGTTACATTATTGGAGTTTTATTAAGGATCCCTAATTTTTTTGAAAATATAGCCTATGTTACTCGGGGATAGTGTAGCTTCCTGACAGTGAAAGAATTTTTCAAATCGGTTCAGTAGTTTCGGAGCCTATTCAATGCAAACAAAAAATCAAATCTTTCCTCTTTATATATTAGTATAGATATAGATTTGCACCTGTACATAGCGTAGTTAGTTAGAGTAATGGTTTCTTTACGAAACGCCGTTAGAAGGGCAGTCCTTAAATTTCCATCTAAGCAAAAATTTGAATGATGATTTGTAATTTTGTTCTTGGTCTTATATGTGTCACCTACATGGCATCCACGTCACCGAAACCTAGTGTGGGGCTAAGAGTGTGTAGTGTTATTTCGTTATTGTAATATCACAAAATATATTTAAACTTTGCCCTACGTAAGTGCGTTGAAGTATTTCAAAGTATTAATTTGTATATCATAATAGTGGGTGTAATAAAATACCTAGGTACAAAATATTTACGTAGCACAACAGAAATACAGAGATAATTCATACATGTTCAAAATGAAAAAAATGCTACTTTGTTTTATGCGAGTACACTGCACTACAAGCATGGAAAGCCTTTTAAATTGTTTCCACAATTCCCTAGTTACAGCACAGAGTAGCTAGCTACACGTTTGGTTCGAGCGTGAACTAAAACATTTGGGGTTAGATCTTAGGCGGCTTGCCAACATGAACCGTGTCGAGAAGGTTATAAATAAGAGTTTAAATTCGCCTATAGAACAGCCGGTGTCTATAGTGTTTCCGTGCGAGGTTGTCTTTTAAAAGAGGTAGGCAGAGTTTGGTGCTTTATGCAATAACCATGATAAATATGGCTTATTTTTTATTAGTAATATTTAATATCATAACTCATGTTAGCAATAGGTTATGTTCTTCATAAAACTGTTCTTATAAACAGGTGTTCATGGCGATGCACGTTTGTTAACTTGAATCCGAATAGGTGGTATTATATTACAGATAAATTATTAGCAACTAATCGCAGCCCACTGCACGACTGCACAGCTCAAAGCAAGAGCAGTTAATGAATGCTTCTTCGCCTTGCTTCTTGGCGGGGAAGCCTCAGCCGGAACGCCCCTCTTTTTCTTCAACTGTCAAAGGGCGCCACAATCACTATGTTAAAGTAATTCTCTTCGGTAATCACAGATGGCAGTACAGGCAGTACAAACTGCCGGTACTTAAAATTGCCAACACTCAATATTTTGTGCACTATAAATGCTTCACCAAATAAGATGACTTTACAAAGTCATCCTGGATAGATTTTCACCATTTTACAGGACCTTCAGATACTTGCAAAATAGTTTATCAAAATGTTATTTTATTATAATTATAATTACTATGAAACATTTTCTCCTGTAAAACAGCAATCGCAAATAATTTATTATGTAGATACCATCCTTATCAATGAATTTCGGCGGTAAATATCTTGTCGTCCGTTAAATCCTACCTACCTATTTAATCACGGTTACTCAAAACACTCATTCAACAACCATAAGAACTTATTCCTAAATTCCTACATTTTAATCTAAGTGTGTGACACTCAACGCAGACGAGGACTTGCGGAGAACAAGTGTTGTTTTGTAAGCGTTTTGTCCCTTTTGTTTTTGTCGTGCGATGAGAACAAAACACTGCCAGCTATGGAGTATAGAGGAACAGAGGAACAACGCTCTGTGATCGTTGTCAAGCAATCTGAGCGTTCTCAGCCCTGAGCGGGACAAGTGAACATTGAACTGCGAGAATCCGCTTGAATAGTGCACAATTCACAAAAACAAAGCAGATGTCACTCTTGTATCTTGCTTATTGCTTTTCTCATGTTTATTGTGGAATGGAAATAACGACTGTCGGCGTCTTTTATTTTTATAAACGGAACGATTTAAGCTCAACAGAAATAATGTTGGAGGGCAATAGATTTCGTATCTAATTGAAAATTTGTTTTGAAGACTATAAATGACCAGCAAGGCTATTCTGTTCTGTAACTCGACAGCGGAATCTGCGATGAGTGTCAAAATCCTGTCTTTAGTCGTTTAAAGTTTATAACTCATCGCGGATTCCGCTGTCGAGTTACAAAACAGAATAGCCTTACAGTAGTCATTCAACTGCTAGTAAATTCAGTATGCGCGCGACCATGAAGCTATTAAAGAGAGGAGACGGCCTAAGCAACTGTGCACTGTGACTCAACTGGGTCCTGACGTCATCACAGTAGGCGTGGCCTTAAGTCAGTCTACTGTCGGCGCCCGTCCTGTGCACAGCTTCACATTTTCAAAGAAAAGGATGAAGTGCTGTGTTTTATCGTGTAAAAACTACTCGGATAGACGTTCTGATGCTATGGATGGCATTTCATTTCATTTTTAAGTAATTTGATTCATAATTTATAAGAATAGGCAGAATAGTTCTAGAAAAATCACTAACGCCGATCTCGCCAAATAAAATTCTACTCGACGTTAGATGGCGACACTTTGTGTCAAGAGAACTAAAAATGTATAGGTGCGTAGAGCTAAGTATTAGTATTATATTGATAATCATACGTACTGAAATTTGTCCTACATTCGTTCCTATAGAGTTTTTCACCGCCAAAATATTATTTTTCTAGTTTTTATAATCATTTTGTAAACAGGCCGCCATCTATCGTCAACTATTTACAACAAATAAACATAACAAAAACACAGGGCCGTAATTAGATCCAATTATTTTACCGAGTGTCACATTGAATTAAAGTACTGCCTATACTCTGTTCATTATAGCTTGATTCTTTTTGTCTTGTGATGGGAAATGGGCATAGTATCTATATAAGGCAAGGTACAAAAGGTTTAATTTTATATAATCTAAATTTTACTAACAAAAAATAACCGACTTCAAAGTCTCAAAAAGTACTTTTCAGATCTCTTTCAAATTTATGTGGGACCACATGACAAATACCTGCTTTCGATTAAAAAAAGAATCATCGAAATCGGTTGGCGTGATATTGAGTTATTCGTCAATTTGTCGCGCACATCTTAACACAAATTTACGACTTATGTGGTTTTCTCATGGATGCCATTGTCAGATCTCAATAAAATATATGTGGGACCACATGACAGCCACCAGCTTTCGATTAAAAAAACAATCATCAAAATCGGTTCCCCCAGTCCAAAGTTCTGAGGTAACAAACATAAAAAAAAACAGTCGAATTGAGAACCTCCTCCTTTTTTGAAGTCGGTTAAAAAATTTATTATAATCACAAAATTGATACATTTGGTTACGATGACGTTAGGGATATCATTATTGATTGCTACAACCACAGAACATCTAATAATTAGTTAGAAAGGAGTTGTGGGCGGGGCAGGCGCGCCAAGACTATGAGCAAACGTGCATACTTCACAAAAACACGCGATCGCGCTGTTTAGTGACTCGCGACCTCCAACGGAGAAAAGTACTGCGAAACACTGCGACTAAATTACGTGAAAATGCCTTCATGTGCGGTAATTACTTGCCGTGCACGAAGCCAAGTGCTTAACATAAACAAAGGAAGCGTTTCTTTTCATCGGTAAGTAAAAAAACTACGATATTTTAGTTTAAATCCTTCAAAATGTCCTTCAAATAATTCTTTTCTCAAAAAATATACATTGCGGGCTGCATGCGCTCGTCATTTTTATCACATCAATTCGAACGCGTAATGTATTGCGTAGAAGTAGCTCCAGTGTTGGGCGTAGTAAAAGATGACATCGATATTCGATAGATTCTTTCGAAGTTATAATAAAAACAACGTTCTTAAATAATGTGAATGTGGCCAGATAAATTTAATATTTTATGCATTGAAATATAGTTTGAAATAACATTGACGTATTTTACACGTAGTAACACTGGTTTATATTATATTTTTCAGTTAGATTTTTGGCAGGATATTGTTGTTTGAAGCAGTTACTTCTTGTTTATTATTTTGTTAAAATCTATATCTAATCTAGCGTTCATGAGTACCGTCATTGAACCTAGGTGGCATGCCTATGAGTACCGCCATTTTGAAAATCGGCAGTTGGTTTTATCACACATTAGTTCAAATTGTTAGTGCAGCGCCACGTTACACTAGGGGTCCTAGGTTCAAATTCCATATCTGTAAAATTTTTGGAATCCACATTTTCATGTTTTATTCTAATAGAATTTAATGAATTTTAGTTTCCCGAAAGATTCAGTTATACGAGCTCAGTGGATCGCTGCAACAGGCAAACCTGACTGGATTCCTACTAATGTTATTTTTTATGGATTTAAGGTAAACCTTTATTTTACACATCTGTCGACCTTACGAAAATAAATACCGATAAAAGTTTATCGTCAGTCAATCCTTAGCTACAGTGCCGCGCCTCTCACGCACACATAACGACCCTCGTGCGTATTTGTTCATTTTCGTAGTAGTAACCAAATGGAGGGGATCGAAACGGCGACAGCGGTTCTCGTACAAATTACGCGCTATGCCCTTTCTAACTAATTATTAGATGTTCTGTGGCTACAACCAATAAAGTATACTATTGACGTGCGTGCATTTCTATGTAAAAAAAATATGAAACTTTATGCCCGTGATCTCGATGACCGCTGTCAAAAGAATAATGCCATAATGAACAGAGTATAATTTATTTAATTACGTGAACGGGAGTAGGTAAAATCAGTTTTTTTTTTTTAAGTTTAACATTGTATACAATCTTTATAAGTCTTACGCTTCCCGCCCACGTCCGACTTTTTGTAGGACCGATAATCGGGCCGATTTTTCCTCAGATTCTTATGACCGATTTTGTGGCCGACTCGCTATTCGACCACGACCGATATCGGTGACCGATTTTTTTTGTAGGAGAAATAGAGCGTACTGGTCACTATAAAGTGAGATATTATTATTTACTTGATGGTCCTACTACATACCACATAGTTTTAAAAAAAACCTTAAGAAGCTTTTTCAATATTTATTTATACAATATTTTGAATAAAATTTAATCTGATATAAAATTTAATCTAAAACGATTGATCTTAAGATTGGCTTAATGATCTATCTTTATTTAGAAACCCACTGAATTAAACTTGTCGATAGTTTATATAACCATATTTAAAATATTTTATTTGATTCTGGATCGATACGAAACATCATATTAAATTATACGGTATATCTACATAAAATTACATCTTTTATTTATTACCATACTAGCTTTTGCCCGCAGCTTCGCCCGCGGTAGAGATCAATTTTTTACAAATCCTAATTACTTTTACTTAGTTTGATTTAGTTGCCTATGACTTAAGTAAACATGTATCATTTGATAGCATGATTCAGAACTTGCAAATGAATTTCACTAACGCCATATAATTATATTAACAACGTCTGGAACTAAATATCTAGCAACTAACAAAACGTCGATCTTCCCATGGCCTGGGGATGTTTTACCGCGGTAAAAAGTAGCCTACGTTACTCTCCATCCGTATCGATCCAGAGTATCGATACAAGGCACCTAGATCGAACATCCCAATGTCGGTGAGTCGGTGAGAACCGAACGTTCCATTTTTCACCGATATCGGTCGGAATGCACCGATTTTATTTCTGACCGACTTGTTGAAGGACGTGTGCGTTGCACTATTGCTATCAGTACGTTCTATTTTTCACTTACAAAAAAGCGGTCACCGATTATCGGACGTGGGCGGGAAGCCTTAAACAAACTAACGCCCCAACTCAGAGTCACTAACGGTTACTTAAATCGCTCCTTAGTACATAATTTGTGTGGTGATTCTATACTAAGGAGCGATAAGTAAGTGACTCTGAGTTGGGACGTAAGCCATTTAAAAATAAGAAAACCGGGCAGGTGCGTGTCAGGCCACGCCCAATGTAGGGTTCCAAAGTAGTAAGTTCATCGACTATTGCTCATTAACTACTTATGCTAACATACTCGTAGCCATGATAGTTTTCCTTGTAATTTCATCATATTATAACCTATTTTTGAGAATTTTTTCACTTGTCTAAATTATGTCCAATGAGGTGGTATGAATATTCTGAGTACGTCCCTGTTACATCCTACATTTATTGACATCTAGTGTGAGATAGTTAAACTACGTAATAAAATCGATATAGAACGAAGCGAGTAGTATTGCTATTGATCGATAGATGGAAAATAAAGAAGTGGGCGGGATTTGGTGGGTTGGAGGGGGTGCCCTCGCCCCGCAAAGTGTCACGCGTTCTTGCATAAGAAAATCTACACACAACGTCTCCTCTCTTTAATAGGTTCATGCGCGCGACATTGCAGTCTTAATTCACAAAATACCAATTTACGTCATTTGAGACAGATGCTGCGGCGTAAATTAATTAAATATTTTATTCACTCTATCGTATGCAATCAATAATCCGTATTTCATGTTATCAAAATTGAAGAGACAAAAGAGCTATCAACGTAATAAAAATTTTTCGACATATGCGCCGACGTGGTACCTTATGTTCAGTGAATCTTTTACCATTTACATAAGCTTCTCGTGTAATAAGAAGGTAAGTAGGTACACCATTTACCAGTAATCCGAATCTACTGAATTATGCATGATCAGCCAAGAACATCAGTCGGCGAGGATTACTACGTCTATAGCCATCCCTCACAATAACACGCGCGATTAGTGGTAATCACCTATGTCTATTACGCAATTATAAATGTTAATTATAACACGAGATAATGGATTGCAGTAAATTTCTGAATACATTATATTATGCACATTACGTTTATATAAACGAATATATTACTGGACACTAATTATATACAGTATATAAAGAAAGCCGTCAGTAAAATCATCGATGATCAGTTGCTGTAACAATTTACCTATGTAAAACTGCATCGAGGCTTAATGAGTTTTTCGGGTTCCGAAGTAATATCGGAACCCTTATAGTTTCGTCATGTCCGTCTGTCTGTCCGAAGCATAGCGCCGAGACCCTTAATGATATAAAAAGTAGGTTATATGATGAATTTACAAGGAAAACTATAACGGCTATGTTAGCATAAGTAGTTAATTAGTAATAGTCGACAAACTTATTACTTCAGAACCCTACATTGCGCGTGGCCTGACACGCACTTGCCCGGTTTTTTTCCTGTAGCCTGGCTACTTGCCTGTTGATTGAACATTAGAGACTACTATTAATTTATAATATGGTCTACACTCTAGTCTCTACGCCTTGGATAATGTGCATCCCGAGAAATGGATCTATTTTCGCGGAGAAAGAGAATCTGTTTGATACAATATTTAAAGTATTGTGTGCCTTTAGTAAATCGCTCACCTAACAATATAATGACACATCTACGTTTGTAAAATTTTGCATCGAGGATCAAAGATTTTATAAAAATGATTAAAATTAATTTACGGTTTCTTTTTACGTTTTTTACAGATTGTATGGGTTTAATTACTAGTAGGTATAGACGTTATACATATTTACCACTATGTAGATTATGCACTTTTAAATACGTATACCATATAGGTAAACTCAATTTCGCATTTTTTGCAGATGTGCCATTATATTACTAGGTGAGCGATATTATTACTGCGGGAGTATCCGCTAACTACAAAAAGTCCAGTCTGTTCCTTTGGTTATAAATTTAAATGCATTACATAAAATAAAAATTTTACTAAGTAGGTATTTTGTAACTGGTATTCAGACTACCCTTTTGCAGTTTTGGTGAAAGACATACTCGTAATAACGATACAGTCATAGGGCAATGGCCTTTTAATGACACTTATTGGGAATTATTTTTCTCCGTTAATATCTGTACTTATGTTTGAATGAAAAGTTTTTCCCTCCTCTTTTATAACTCTTACCTACTATGAACATGAAGGAATATAATTGTTCCAAAATATTTGCAGATATAATTACAGAGAAAAAAAAACACTAATTATAATATAATATTAACAAGCTAACTACACTATACCAAATTTTATTTTAAGCATATTACACTAACAATGTGAAATTGTATACCCGCTCGCTACTTTAGCATTAGACAGGTGATTAAAAGTACATCAATTGACTTGACAGGCTCTTATAATATTTCATTATCATAAACAGAACTTTGCTCATAGGGAATAATAAAAAAAGCGGCCAAGTGCGAGTCGGACTCGCCCATGAAGGGTTCCGTAGCAGCAAGTAACATAATATAAAAGTTCTTGTAGTTTGTTGTAATTTTAATCGAGGTAAATTGCGGTTTACGATTTATGACGTATTAAAAAAAACTACTTACTAGATCTCGTTCAAACCAATTTTCGTTGGAAGTTTGCATGGTAATGTACATCATATACTTTTTTTAGTTTTATCATTCTCTTAGTTTAGAAGTTACAGGGGGGGGGGGGGGGGGACACACATTTTACCACTTTGGAAGTGTCTCTCGCGCAAACTATTCAGTTTAAAAAAAATGATACTAGAAACCTCAATATCATTTTTTAAAAACCTATCCATAGATACCCCACACGTATGGGTTTGATGAAAAAAAATTTTTTGAGTTTCAGTTCGAAGTATGGGGAGCCCCCAAAATTTACTGTTTTTTTCTATTTTTGTGTGAAAATCTTAATGCGGTTCACAGAATACATCTACATACCAAGTTTCAACAGTATAGTTCTTATAGTTTCGGAAAAAAGTGGCTGTGACATACGGACGGACAGACAGACAGACAGACAGACAGACATGACGAATCTATAAGGGTTCCGTTTTTTGCCATTTGGCTACGGAACCCTAATAAATATTTTCATGTATAACAATATTCTATTTCGGTATTAAGTAATATATAATTGGGTAAATAATATTTTGTATTGTGTACTATATCCATTGAACTATTATTACTAGCGTATAGAACCGACACCGTGAACAGTAGCTTCAGTCGATTTTGAAAAGAGAACGAGGGCTCGATTTTGAAAAAAGAACCTCTCGCCGCGACACAAAATCTGTTCACGATGTCTGTTCTAGTACTTCAGTACATAATACTTCAATGAGTAAATCGTAGTCTTTGATTTAATTTTTTCCCGTGTGGGATTCTTAAATTTATTATTTTCAACAATTGCTTAAATAACATGTTTAGGACGAAATCATAAAAGATTATGGGTTTCAAAGTTACAAATTGTATCGTGTAATTATGCTTACGTCAAAGCAGGAAAATAGTGTTTTTATAGTACTCTGTGTCCAAACCAAGACGTATTGTTGCGTTAGCTCTAGTTGTATCATGTAACCAAAACCAATATCCTAATACATTTACATTATCTTAACTAAAACGACGATAATATAATGGCGGAGATAGCGCATGAAACGACTACACAACTCGTTGAGTTGTCAGCCCCACAAACAGATTACCATCACGTCTCGCCCAGGAGACGGTTGCCGCCAAAAGGCCTGCACCGGAAATGAGGGTTGTCTCGAGGGCGCTGCCATTTCCCCTTCGGCCGGTCCGGAAACGCGCAGTCGCTAAACGCTCTGTTCACACAGTGCTGCCATCTGCCAAACGCACATTTCGCGCCTTAAGTTCGCGCTTCTATTGTCAACTTGGTTTTGTTTTCCTGAATGTACTGCGTTCGTCACTTGTTTGAATGTACTGTACTCTGTGTCAATGAACTTTTATGTGTAGCCTAGGTACAGAGATGTTGTTTAATATGAGACTAATAACTCAGGTGTGTTGTATAAATGTAATGTTCAGGGTTAAGTTCTCGGCGAGGCCGACATTTATGTGACAGTAATTTTTTTTTAAGTGAAACTTTTATTCTATCGCCCCAAAATTTTTCGTCCATCTATCGCATGTCGCATTACAACCGACCTTGGAGTAAGAATAATAATGAAGTTTCAACGATTTAAATAAATTTTGCTCTTAGTTTTTAAAATGCGTCTATTATCTAAATGATTGTATTAATTATGTCTTCCGTATTCTATACGCAAATTGAAATTAAATTTAAAAATTGAATACTTTGTCTACTATTGATTTATCATTATCATTCTTATTTTTCGAGAATTAAGTTAAGATTAAAAACGCAATTTTAATAAGTACACTAAATCGAATAATTTTCTAAAAAAATTTAGTTAAATGTCTACAAACCGAAAAAAGTTTCACTTGCATCGTGGTTTCATAAAACCACACTTTTATTTATTTAGATTCCATTTATTTTTTCTGTATATAACATCACGTAACATCCTTAACATGAAGAATGCATGTGTGCGTGAGCACATGTGTATTACCAAATCCATAGTCAATTATATCGTCTCATTAAAAAAAAATTTAGAACACTAGGTCAAGAGCATTAGGTCCGTGTAATGTCCTTGTTCCCTAATTGTTGTACTAGTACTTATGTTGAATACCGCGCACGATAGGCCTAGCATTACCCGATACAAGGTATTATCTAATCGGCGTAAGCGTACTAAAGCCTAATGTACCCTTTATTGCAATACTAGCGAAGCTGGAACTATTAAAGGCGCTTTGGTTTGTGTATTACTTGTTTGTTTTAAATACGTTCTTTGAGAATGTTGCAAGATTTTATGATAAAGATTTTGCCATTATCGTAGCATTAATGCATTGTTTTTAATACGTTTGTTTGTGTGCATGTAATCTACTTAAGTTCCGATCCTATTAGCGTTCATTAGGCGTAGGTTTGTTTTCATACTATACAAAAATTTACACTTTTTAAATTGCTTTAATGCAAGGTTTATATAATACAATGTTTTTTAATTTAAAACCACGGAGTCCACGGATTGTCGGTAACGCCTCTTAAGGAGGCTTTCATATTAATTAGCGCAAGTGAGAACCTGATAAATGACTTATTGACACTGTACAAACTTTGAAGGTTTGTGGCGACCATGTGATTGACAGAGTCTCAGTCCGATCTAAACGTAAACTATCGTCGAGCACGCTCGACTCGTCAGTTAGGGCAGTCAAGTGGTTTGTAACCTATGGTCCTCGAATCACTGGTGGGCCCTTGAAGCTTAAAGTGGTCCGCAATGTCTTCCTAAATATATTAAATACTTACGAAATGACTGTAATATAAAATTTAACTTCAAAAATCAAAATTCCGCCTCGCTGTTAATCGAATCCAGGCCCCCTAGTGGTGCGGTTCGGTACAGTAGCCGTTACGTACGACAGATGGGTTGTCAGTCCTTTTAGAAGTTTTATTAGAACACAGAACACATAATATTACTTATAAGAAGAAAAAAGTATCAACAATGTTGGATTGAACTCAAAGATAGGTATTGTTTACAAGTTTTATGTAGTACCTACGTCCTTAATACGTATTATTAGGCTACTTAGTAGGAGTTCTAATCTTGACGTTACTACGTAACTAGTACGTTATTAAGCTCTACAACTTGGTAGACAGGTAATTGTCATTTCGTATGCGAGGCACTCATGACATTTAATTGCTACTCATTGTTGCAGTACTTGAGCAGTTGTCGCTTTGCTTGCAACTGGATCTGTGTCGGGTTATAATTTACTGCTCGTATTTGAATCGCGAGTGACATAGTTATCTTTCTTCATAATAATGTACTTAAAAGTTTACTCATTCAAACGACAGTGTATCTGCGAAATGAATTTAAATAAAATTTAAATTGACATATTGTTATAGGTACTATAATACGGCTAAATAATTGCGGAACATAGTTTGCAATCGGCTATAGGCACTTTATGAATTACCGAGTCTTACGCCCCAACTCAGAGTACTAAGAAACGATTTAAGTAACCGTTAGTGACTCTGAGTTGGGGCGTTAAACATTTTAACACAAAAATAATTGCAAATTGGTCTTTTTTATTTGTCTTCTATCAATGTGTTCATAATAGGAAAGAGTTCCATTGAATCTCAACCAAAAGACAATAATATTTTACATTTTGACAGCATGTCTACAGCGACGAGAATGGATCTAGATTCTAGACGGTGTAAAGTCTCGCTTTCAGTATAAAATGGTTGTGCAGTAGACATTGTAAAGTTGGGAGGGAACAAAACAATACCTCGATGCTCAGATCCGTTTGTGATGTAAGCGAGAAACAGTTGATTTGAGAAATGAATGGACAGCGATAACAGCCATCTTTGTTTCTGTAGTTTGGGGCCATACATAAATTACGTCACACTTTAAGGGGGAGGGAGGGTCGATGTAGTGTGACATTGTGTGACGAGGGGTGAGAGGGGGTCCTAAATTTCGTGACGTCACATTTCAAAATCGAAATTAATGGAATAATTAATGGAAATAAAACTTATTTCGGAACTGCTGTTTTAATTTAATAATTTATAGGTGTAAAATTTCATAATAAGTGACGTCACACTAAGGGGGAGGTCTCACAAATGTGACAAGGAGAGGGGAGGGGTCAAAAAGTCATGAAATTAGTGTGACGTAATTTATGGATGACAACAGTCGCTGACCGCTACCATAAATATTTATATCGCATGTAAGAATAGAGCCGCGTGAAAGTTTTTGCGATAACTTAAATTATATAATGTAAAGAACTAGGTACTATCAACAGAGGTACTATCAAAATAGGTACTATCAACAGAGTCGGGTTGCTTGACAGTGCAGCCCTAAGTGGGTGGTAAACTCCATCTAAGGCTAAATATAACCGCGAGTATTACATTGGTATTACAATAGGTACTTCACTGAATTTGTTGTTGGGATTACGTCCGTCTTTTTTTTAGGTCCGTGTGTACACTGAAAGAGAAATAATAATAGTAATAATGGTATTAACTGACAATTAAAATTTGCCGTTAAGGCTTATTTTATAAGTCTTTATGATTATTTTATCCTTGTCACCAAAATTTATTATTGTAAGTCGTAAGTACCTTCGACTTACATCGCACAACCGCAGCTGTTTACCGAGTCAAGAATAACGATACTGAAATTTCAAAGAAACTTTATCATAAAACCTGCACTTTGTGAGGGAAGTGAGGAAACTGACGATTTAACAAACTTTTCACGAAGTTGGAGTATTTTAGTACTAGACTTTCAAACGATGTCGTACTTCGGCTTTTTAATAACGAAAGTTGTATTAGAAAACATATTTTAGGTACTTTATACTGTTTTAAATTGAGATTTTTGCTGTACGTTTGATAGGAGATTTGAACGAGGTATTTTTTTTTGTTAATGGTAGGTTTTTAGGGGTCATGGACCTGATGGTACGTGGTTGTTGGTGGTGAATGCTTATAGAAATCAGTTACTCATATTGCATCACCGATGCATTGCAGGCCTAGAGAAAAGAGAAGAAAGAAAGACCTGACTCTCAAATCGGACTCTTAAGGCATCACCGATGCATTGCAGGCCAAGAGAAAAGAGAAAAAAGAAAGACCTGACTCTCAAATCATAACACGTCCTTACGCAGCAGACTCAAGCAAAGCGGGTATCTAGCCAGAAGGCCAGCCAGCGATAATATAAACGATTTAATAGTAATATTTAAATATATTTAATTAATATCCTACAAATATTATAAATGTTAAAGTTCTGTTACGGAACAACTCAACGAGACCCTTTCACGCAAAAGTACTGAACATATTTTCATGTAATTTAGTAGGTTGACCATGATTTGGAATAAGACATAGGGTACTTATTATCTTGGGAAACACTGGCAACGCGCAAGTTTATACAAATAAATAAAATTGGAGTGTCTCTTTGTAATATTAAAATAACCGCTTTTTACTAAGTACATTTGGATGTATATACGGTACATATACCAAAATTACATTTTTAACAATTTTAGTCTGTCTGTCAGTTTGTTCCGGCTAATCTCTGAAATGGCTGGACCGATTTTGACGGGACTTTCACTGGCAGATAGCTGATGTAACAAGGAGTAATTTAGGCTACTTTTATTTTCTTATTATGATGATGATTATGATTTATTATGATCGCCGTTTTGGGGCGGCTTAGAATACTAACCCTAATCCCACGCCGGATGGGTGTCGTAAAAGGCGACTAAATCCGGCCCGCTGGTGGTAGGACCCCTCGAGGGATTATATTGGTAATATTGATTTTCATTACTAATTAATACCATTATTACTATTATTATTTCTCCATGGGGTTCGCCTGGATAGCTACCACGCTTAAGCATGAGTCAGCCGCCAAACGACTCGTCGTGTTCCGGCTGGGGGCTTGAGAGCCAGTTCTTTCTTTCTTTTTCTTCTCTCTTTCTTGGCCGGCAACGCATCGGTGATGCTGGCCAAGAAAGAATGATGCCTTTGGTGTTGCTGATGTCCATGGGCGACGATAGCCACTTACCATCAGGTGGATCGTCAGCTCGTTTGCCGGCTATTTCCATAAAAAAAATATAAAATATAAAAAAAAATAGTTTGTTAGGCGATACGAAGTTCGCCGGGTTAGCTAGTTATGAATATTTTAACACAAGGTGCGATGCAAATTGTGCAATCGTCTTGTGATTGATTTAGTTTATCGTAGACAATAGACATACGGACTGCCTCGGCAACTTACCATCAAATGGAATGCATTCGTTTGCTATTTCCATATCAATAATATAATACTGATATATGTAGATATGGTAATACAGATATTTTGAAGCAAAATTATCTGATCCGAATAAACTTTATTCTTTTCACTAAACTCGTATTGAAATGCATTGATATTCTTTAAAGGTTTTCACTCCAACGCGTTCCGTTGTTTATGTCTGGAGACAACGTAAATATTTTATTTAAAAGCTGATAGCGAAAACCTGAGAAACAATACTTGCGCACTGCGACTTCATTTAATATCATTCGCCGGTCCCAGCGCTCGCGGGTTAATGACAATTTGTTGCCGCCATTTCGTTTCATATTTAGCAAAGCAACACAGAACTGACATTCCGTAGAAATGTAGAAAGCGTTGTCATTTGCTAAATTAACGATATGTTCTCGTATTCTACGTGAAAAGGAATAAGGACTAATAAGGAATAAGGACTAATAATACCGATGAAAGTCGATACACAAATGTTAATGTATTAGAAAATTCGTTATTAACAATATCAATTGTATTTTAGTAATTAACTTTCCATCATAGATATTATTTAAGTTATTAAAATGCATGCATATAGATGTATTTTAAAAACTATCTTGCAGCCATTAACGGATTTTCATTTTTACTTAATGGTTATTGAAATCGTTCCATAGTACAGGATCACAATACAAATTCTCTACTAAGGAGCGATTTAGGTAACTGTTAAGTGACTCTGAGTGCCCTAGTTAGACTTGGACATTGCCCAGACAACAGTGAAATGTACTAGATGATTGACACTTTTGGCCACACGTCCGTAATATAATTCTTAACACGCCATTTAACGCATGGTTGGAGTGTTTGAGAACCAGAAATATGCGCTTTCACCGCAAGTTTTGACCGGCGACGTATCGATAATTTATATGGTGTTACAGACTGATGTTCACGGGTGATCACATTCCGTCAGGCAGGTCGTCTACTCGTTTTTCGGGTATTTCAATAAAAAACAAGACATTTCTATTTATTGTTCATTCTGTATTTCGAGCCATAGTTATTCACGAATTATTAATTTGAAGGAAAATTTCTCAATTATTTACAGTTGTTAATTAATCAATTAATTTGTGAATGTATTAATGGATGGTAGTAGTATTTTGTATTAATTGGATTATTTATTTAATTATTTATCTCCAGAAAGGTTTTCAAAGTTAATATTATAAATATCAATATAGTAATTGACTAATATAGCCTTACTATATACTAAATCAGTCGTCACAGGCGCTAGTGCACGTATTGATGACTGATATTGATTACGTCAGACCAAAAAGCACTAAAATCAGCCAGCGCATTCGTCTTCCGCCGGTTGGCCTGAACGGTCGGATGGAAATTAGAAGCAAAAGTCATAATTAATAATACCTGATATTCCATCCATCCATCCATCCAGCCATCAGCCTTTGGAAGTCCACTGCTGGACATAGGCCTCTCCTAACAAGCGCCACTCTGACCGGTCCTGAGCCTCCTGAATCCAACGGATTCCCGCCGTCTTCTTCAGTTCGTCAGTCCACCTGGTCGGGGGGCGTCCTGTGCTCCTTTTTCCGAGGCTTGGTCTCCATTCGAGGACCTTTCTTTCCCAACGGTTATCGGTCCTTCGGGCTATATGGCCAGCCCATTGCCACTTCAGCCGGCTTATTCTCCGCGCTATGTTGGTCAGTTTCGTTCGTCTACGGATTTCCTCATTTCTAATTCTATCGCGTAGAGAGATAGCGAGCATAGCTCGTTCCATAGCCCGCTGGGTGACTTTGAGTTATGCATTAGGCCAATAGTGAAGCTCCACGCCTCGAATCCGTATGTCATCACTGGCAACACACACTGCTCGAACACCTTCGACTTCAGGCACTGAGGTAGTGTTTTGGACGACAAGATATGACGCAGTTTCCCGCTATTATATATATAGGTTCCCGATTCCTGATATTAGTAATAAGTTATTTTGTGGAAATAAAAACAGTTGTGAAATATCGTCGTTTTATTGGGCTGAGCCCAACACGAGGTACCTAACCTAATATTTTATATACGAGAATAAGGCTCCAACGGAAATAAGATTTACTACATTTATACAAATGCACTCATAACTTCTTTTATAAATGTACCTACTGAATGTTATTTCTGTGAGAAAATTCGCCAGGAAATTCTACGAAAAACATACCATTATCGTTATGCTAGCAACGCATTACGCTAATGAGAGATCCAGATTTTTCACCGACGAAAGGCAAATCACAGGCCTCCAATAGATTAAATAGCTGATGGATAATCCCGATGAAGACATTATCTATCTTATTACTCTGAAAGGATGGGCGGCTCCGTAATTGGTTTCGTCGATAAATCAATCGGAGAATTCTCGCTACGTCAAAATGCCTTCGTGTCTTTCGTAAGGTGTTTTGCAGATATTTTGCGTGCCGTCCAAATTGTTGGCATTCGTAATATATTTTGTAGATTCCGAATGATGAAGGATTCTGTAGAATTTAATTAACTTTAGAATTTTCACAATTTTGGCAACAAGAGTATTAATTTTTATGCTTCTAATAATAGGTTAAAAATGAAAGAGCGCAACTTTTACATTAGGATACTTAATTTTTCATATTGGTTTTTGTATCTTCTACACAAGATCACTGATCGTGTATTTTGTCTTTAAATTAACCAGTAATGTATATATGGAATCCATATAGCTGCTCGAAATTCACTCAGCATTCGTAACAATAGTGAAATATTCTTGTACTCAATATGATATTCATCATTTAAATTATTCAGTTTATACATTTTAACTATTTTACAGAAAAGCCCCTCCCAAAATATCTCCGTTCAAGTCGTGACGGTCATTAGGGCACGTAACTTGAACTAAGTTAATTTTTTCAGTTTTGTTTGTACCCGGTCAGTGACTCTTCTTATGGTGAGACGGCTATGAGCGGCGGCGACCCTTTAACAAGCTCAACAAGGTAGCTCTCGTTTGCAGCTATTAACATAAATCCTTTGTTAATCCCAGGAAAATACAGGAATGACGTTTAATAATTTATAACCCGGATAATCTTTCGTAGGTAGGCTAATGAATGCGCCGGAGCGCTGTCAACGAGTAATCGCCGTAGACTAATAGCCTCTACACCAGCTATAGTCAACTTTTTATTTTTCTCGGGATATTTTTATAACAATTATTTGAAGTGGGTCAAAATGATAGGATAAAAATACGAATAAATAAGTATAATATTTGAATTTATTAAGAAATTACTAACCATAGCATTTTTCTTCTCTCTTTCGTGGCCGGCAACGCATCACTGATGCCTTTGGTGTTGCTGATGTCCATGGGCGACGATAGCATCTTACCATAAGGTGAATCGTCAGCTTGTTTGCCAGCTATTTCCATAAAAAAGGTATGTTTTTCTTTTAGGTTTTTAGCAGGTTTTGTCTGAAATAAAATTATTATTATTAAATAACTGGGCAGATCATGAAACTTGTACAATGATATATATAAATATTAAATGTCGGCTTGTGATTATACATCCATATACATCCATATCTACACACCACGAATTAGTACCATAAAAATGGAATAGTATAATTATTTAAACGCATTGTGTTTTTTCGTATCCGTGAAAATCGTATCGAGACAAAGTACAATTTGTTTATTATAGCCTCTTTATGGGTTCATAGGGCCACAAGTGACCTGTGGGTCTCAGGTTGAGTATGACTGCTCTGCTCTAATGGATAAATGTTGGCTGAAGATAGGATGTACAACTTACGCGTAACATTAAACGCAGTCTTACCTTGTCGGGTTTCCTTGAAGGCGTGAACGTTGTGAAGAATAGACGTCTTTAGCTATTTATTTATTCAAACTAACAACCCCTAATTGTCTCAATTCTTGAGTTTTCTTTGAGACTAGCAGAAAGAATTGAAAAAAGAAAGTAACAATATAAAATTTACCATGTGCATCTTTGTGTAAATGTGAAGAAATCGTCCATTTATTGTTGTTATACTAACGTCTCAACTCAGAGTAGTCAGAGTCACTAACGGTTACTAAAATCGCTCCTTAGCACAAAATTTGTATGGTGATTCTTTACTAAGAAGCGATTTAAGTAACCGTTAGTGACTCTGAGTTGGGTCGTAAGTACCTAATAAACGGGCATATCATTAATAAAAAGTGCTTTTATGTGTACGCTTCCCTTCGGAAAACATTATTATTAAACAAAAATACACGTTATATACACGTTCTTTTATTTTCCTTAGTTTTTAGATAATATTGAAACAAATGAGCACGTTGTGTTCATTCTGGGCCAAATTACTACCGCAATGAGGAATCACTATTCGGGGCGATTATCGGACTTAGCTGCTTTTGAGGTACAAATGGCTGCGATCGCGGTAATGGGATTGCACGTTCTTATTAAGGATGTAATGTTCGGATTCGTAATTGCATGATAAGTGTGCTAATACATCGTAGTCTTATTTTGTTCCTTAGGTTGGCAAACGTACTATAATAAACGGTAGGCACTGCACTATATGTATTTTGAGACAAAGTACAAAAATTGCAAAAGCACTGTAAATACTTCTTTACTATTCCAAACTAATAGCAGATAATTATGTAATTTATAAAAAAAATATTCTATAATTTATAATTTCTTACTTTCACGTTAAATATTTTTGAAGTTGTTCCAACATTTTTTTTAAGTTTTTCTTAAATCGCAGCATCACAAACAGAGTAAAATATAAACGACAGAATATTTATAAAATTCCTATTAATATATAATATTTTTTTGTTAGTTAATTAATTTACTTCACTCGTTATTGAGTACACACACCAAAGAAAATAATTACAAAGAAAGGTACACTAATACACATACACTGGGCCTTATCGCTTACAAGCGATTCTCTTAATTTAATTTCTCTCCTTAATAACTCTATTTAACAAACATCTTTCTCTAAATCTAAATAATTCACGAACATGCCATGAAATATAGTTTATTTGCCAACGGACACCTCATAAGCTTTTCTCGCCAAATCGTAGCTGGCACCACAAAGTGTTTCGTTTAAACTGCAACTCTGAGAATGTGACTGCGAAATGTGAACATTAAGCTATAAAATCCCGTCTAGTATATACCTAATTGAGCCACCCCGTAACTGTTATTATCATCTGAGAGGGTGGAATGGAACACTGGGAACATCTCCCGACTTGCCCGTCTCCCCTACATCAGTCAGTCCGCATGCGGCCTTCGTATATAACACTCGTGTTAAATCCTCCCCGATTTGAGAGGGAAAACTTTTGCTCGATCGCGAAAATGACTCTTTTTTAATTTGAATAGACAATGACAGAGTGTAATGGAACTATGCAGTGATGGACGTAAAATGTGAAATAGTTGACAGTCGAAGGTGAAAATGGTTTTTAAGGTTTTGAGAACTGAAAAATTTGGCGGGAACTGAAGGGATGAAAGGTTTGTTTGTAGTATTTTTTTAAGTTGTGGATATTTATAGAAAGATATATTTTGTATATTAATTTATATATTGGTATGAAATAAAAGTAACTTGGGTTTGTCTGGTGTTGAGTAGATTTTTATGACTTATTGGCTTATTTAACTTTAAACAGATTAATGGTTCCTTTTGCGTCTGATCTCAATTTAGACGGTCTTGTGCCTGTTGGTGACTTTGACTTTGATTAAAAAGGAAAGGAACCCGTTCGTAGAGACATTTTTTTTTAATTTTTACGACAGAATTTTCTTAATGTGACCATGCTTTAGGACAATAATCCTGTCTGCGAAGGGGGATGGGTCCAGGTTTATTCTGAGCCAGATAAATATTTGTTTTCAGGTTGTGGGTATGTGATGTTGCATATAAAGTTTAAAATTAAAAAATAACAAAACTCTGATTAATATTTTTTGATAAACTGCATTTTACGTACATATAAAAATTTGGCAGCCACTTTATACTTTTGCCTACACTGAATATTTTATATCATCCTTTACGGTAAAAACTTTTATATAATATGTTCTGTAATATACGACCTATTTAATGGAGACAGGGTAATTGGAAATTTCCACCTCAATTTACTTTATTAATTGCATACATGCTTCACAAAAATCATATCGACACTAGAGTAGAGGAATATATCTATAAAAGAGAAGTAAAGAAGTCATGTTGTCACCATGAAAAGCGTAATAAAAGTGTTTTTTTTTTTTACACACAGATATTGTGCCTTAGTGGTCTATGAAAATATACACCTTTGTTTATAGAAATAAAATTTACTTTTCTTTTGGCAGAATTTAAATAGGTATCTTTATTAACTTTTATTTCATACTTTATAAGAAAAAAAAACATTTTTACTCATAAAATGTGTCTTAGAAGCGTTGATACCTCTAAAATAAATAATAAAGACAAGGAAAAATAAACAATAAATAAATAAATAAAAATATTAGTTACTCATCGCGGATTGTGTACAACTTACTATACGGATACTCACGATATGTAGCTCGTATTTGGTCAACCGTGACCACGATCCACGGGTTAAAATATTGGCATACTAAATACATGTCGTGAGTACCCGTACTAGAGTAAAATGATAGCTTTTCTACATAAAACACCTAGTTTTAAAAAGAATGCCTCCATGAAAATAAAAATAAATATTTAAATTTTATACAAATTCGGGAGTGTGACAGTTTCGTTATTTAGTTCAGACACTGTAAGTAGGTCAGTTGCAACAACTAGGTAGGGGTACACACATGAGTATTGTACTATGTACATGACATGACCCGCACACCACCGCTCCGGCTATAGCGTTCACACTTGATTTACAAGTGGATTATCGTTCAATATCTACATACATTGCTGGTAACTGTGACACGATGGCAGATAGCTCACGTGTTAACTCATGTATGTATTTCTGTGTTGAAAATATACGTGTAGTAGCTCTGACATGTGAAAAAATTAATGGTCATTTTCAAATTGATATTGCCTTTCAATGCATCACTATTTAGTTATGATTTTCAAGCAGCGTTATAAGCATTAGTTTGCAGAAGGAACGAAGTTGATGACACATAACTCTAATTTTCAAAAGTTACGTGTGTGCGAATTAGAAGTTAATTTGCACTTGTATGTAAGATTTGTCACTTCGAATTACCATAAATATAATAATTTTTATGATTATTTTTGTAATCATCTTTAAAAATTGATCATTTTGAGTTTAGATACCCCAAGTCATTTATAGGTTTAACGTGGCGTTATAAACTCATCTTTGTTTTTAAATGTTACTTTTAGGACTGTAAAGGCCTATCTAACATAAATCTATTAAATAAATCCATCCAGTGGTTTCGAAGATACGAGCTAACAAAGAACTACTACAAAATACGGGCGAAAAACATATTGATACCATCGTGACAGACAGGCAAAAAATTTCATAAAAAAATCATAATATTGTAAATAACTGTATCCTGTGACGTGACAAATATAAAGGGTCGTTATATTTCACATACCTATGTAAATATATTATGAAAAACGCATTGGATACTTCTATATATCTCTGCTTCAATTAAATTATATTCGTATTCCAAATAGGCACGATAATGCAATGCAATACTGAAAAGTCCCGCGCAATCTAGACGATACAGCGAACGCGTCCGTACGTAAAATAAAACTTAAAAGCGCAATTTGATGAAAAATATTCCCCGAATAATGTTTTCGTATGAATTTTAAAGTCAGTATATTTAGCAAATGGGTCAGTTGCAATTCAACGTAACGGAGCATGGACGATAGCGCTGAGCCTTGATTTATTATACGGATCACGACACCAGCGCCACTCAACGGCATAATGACGAAAACCGCAGTGTAACAAAACCACACTGCAACTATTTGTGTTTGTAATAGGTTATATGTGAATGAATTCACGGCAGCACCATATAGTGATGAATTTAAGAGGAAAACAATCACGGCTATGTTAGCTTAAGTACATAATTATGAGTAATAGTCGATGAATAGAACTACGGAATCCTATATAGCGCGTGACCATTTTAATGAATATCGTGTTTAACCTCTGTGTTAGCATCTGCTTAAGGGTAATTATTGTTCTAAAAATTAGAAAGTTTCATTAATTCCAATGTTTACACAAAATTTGCGCGAATATTAATTTGTTACCTCTTAACAACCTAACATTCCTACTAACCAAAAAATATCGGCTGAAGACATAGACTTAAAATGGCTGAAGATTATCATAACGCGTATAAACTACAAATATCTATAATAACATCTAAACCTGTTCCGAGTGATACGTAGTAATACAGATGGATATACAATAGACACAATATGATTACCCACATTGTGTTATTATATATTTTTTTCATATTGCCGGCGATGCGTCGCCACGGCCTATATCACCATGCCAAAAATCAGATTTACCCCTCGCGTAATTTAACATCAGAAAAAGAAAATAAATAACAGAATATCAATATAACAATGTGTCAATGTAATAAAGTAACAAGGTAAAGCATTAAATTACAAACACATCTAAATGTAAATATTGTTGGATGCCACACTGATAGAGTAACCTTTGCTGGTCACAAAGGCGCAACCTACAATAACGTGTTTTAGATTCATGAACAAAATTTTCAAATTAACATTTTGATACTTTATAATGAATAAATTAACTTAGCGCTCCCGAGACGACGTTACATAGAGGCCGCGTTAATTTTTAATATGATGATACTATGTACTAAAACTCGATATGATTATGTTGATATGTGTAATGTGTATCATGTCGTACATTAAAATACAGGTAAGTAAACTTCAAATGTGAGGAACCTGCGTCTTTTTTAAGACAATTAATAAATCGATCTTGTGATCTCTGCGATCTCAAGATTCGGTTTGAGATGCTGACATAATGTCAGATCGTATGTAAAAGTGACATCTGTAAGATCTGAGCTCCTGTGCCGCGATCGGTTAATTATATAGGCTTAAGAATTAATTCATGGGTGTGCATAGTCTGCCACACAACCCGCAACTTGGTCGGCATGTACCTCTCACGTTGTAAAATGAGATGCGAGACCAGCAATGTGACAGTTTTTGATTTCGATAATGACGATAAAAATCCACTTATCCCTTGACTTGAAAAAAAATTTACTAGGTGGGCAACGCATCACTGACGGCTTTGTGTCGCTGATGTCCATGGGCGACGATACGACGTCAGGTCGTTAGTCGGCTAGTTCCATAAAAAACTCTGGTCAATTTCAAGGCTACTTCTTTGTTCCAGGCAACAAGCTGCGATGGCTCTTCCTCCTTCTAGCAGTGCATCTAGCAGCGAGCTCGTCAGACAAACGGCCACATTTCGTGGTGGAGCCACCAGCGCGGGTCCTGTGGCCTGCCACACGCGGGGCCTACGCCACTTGCCGGGCCACAGGCCACCCCACTCCTGATGTGCACTGGGTCACAGCCGAGGGCCAGGTCATCACTACTATACCAGGATTAAGGCCAGTAACTTAATAATAGTAATCTATTAAAACGGAAATCGATCGATGTCTGTGCAGTCTGTCTGGGAGACATATTTGAAAAAAAATTATAACAATGACCAATAACTAACTACGAGTAAATAACTATTCAACAACAAACTACACTAGGATTCTCTGTGTCGTGGTTTCCATGGACTACACATAAAGACAAGAACAAAATATACCCAGATCGAAAACAGAAATTTAAACTGGTCATTACAATTTCTGCCTTGTTTTATGAACTGTTTGCAAATTAAATAATAAACAACTTATTCGTACTACAACTTCTACCTACTTCTTCGAAAGTACATATAGGATACCTACTTCGAAAGTAACACATTATCCAGACTTCATAGAATATGGTTTTTGTCTCACGAGTCGGTGAAGATGACAAAAGGAAACTTCCGCTGTTAATATTTCATGTTAAAATTGGATGAGGATAAAACTGGTTCGGATGAAACTCAAATACAAACTTCACCACCTAAATATCGCGATATTCAAGACACTTTCTATCAAACTTCCAGGTAAGCTAAGAAGCTAATTAACGAACTTTGCAAATTTATAACAAATATGTTACAAAGTTAATAAGCACTATTTAAAAATAATACGATTAACATAAGTTTAGTATCTTTAATGTAGGGTTGTGTAGAAAATAAAAACTACAAGAATTTTTTTGGGTCAAGCTATTATTCTTGTCTCAGAAGAATGCAACAGTTCTCTTATATTTCTGAGCGTAATAAATCAGTCTTGCGGCAGAAAATGTATACTTCGCTCTTACCTCTCAATTGTCGCGCTATTTCTAGAATAATGAAAACTTAGTTCCTTTAATATAGCGGTCAAATTGCTATTTTCTGTATTTAGGGTTCCGAAGTAATTTTGAATCTACTTATAATTGTTGCTCTTCTTAGTATATATTTCTTACATTAAATACGCTGAAAAGATAAATTCTATCAAACATCAACACTTCGTTTTTGCTTCACTAGTTAAAAAGACATGACTCTTCCTAAAAGTGTTTTTTTCTTCCTAAAATATTTCGCAAACAAACCCCTAACTTCAAGAAGGTCTTAGGAGACCCATAATATATTTGAAAGACCTTTTCAACGATACCCCACACTACGGCTTGCGCAACAAAAAAAATTTCATCCTCACGTTACCCAAATAAAAAATTTAGATATTTTATTCTACGATTTTGGAGTTTTAATAAACATGTATATCCGTGCCAAATCACAGCTTTCTAGCATTAAGGGTCTCGGCGCTACGCCTCGGACAGACGGACGGATAGACGGACATGACGAAACTACATAATTATATGGGTTCCGATTTTACTTCGGAAACCTAAAAACGAAAGAGTATCTTGATTATAAAAATGTCGTTTTAATTTTATTTTTAATTATTAAAATAGATACAGCATACCTATACGTGAAATATTATCGAAGTTGCGAAGTGAAAGCTGAATAGATCGATCTTCAAATTAGTTTGAAGCAACTTGGTAACTTGCAAAAGTCGACGACGGCTCCATTAAATAAACTACTCGAACTTCAACTATATTTTATAAGTGCGCGATACCCGAGCAAGCAAGTTGGTATTTACTGCTGGGGCCTAGGGAATTCCTTCGAGTATTATACAGGTTGGTGTGAGAATAGGTCGGAACTCGGATCTAGTCCGATTCAAGATTAATTAGCATAGTTATGGAATGCTACTCACTAGGGTTTGATATTACGTATACGTCAGAACATCGATTGCTTCCGTTTAAGTTATATAACATTACGGCTTAAGTATTTTATATGAGGTAGTTGCAATGTTAGCTGTGATTAAATATAGTTAATGATTATGGGAAGTTGATCAGAATCAGGATTAGGGGAAGATGGAGGAAGAGGTATTTTATAAAGATAGAAAAATATTGTAACAAAGGAATACGTCCATTTAATACCTATGTCAATCTTTTTTCTTGTTTTAGTCGTTGAGTTTTAGTCTTGCAAATAATAAAAATTTTAGCAAAAAAGTAACCGACTTCAAAAAAACCGTAGACGAAGTCAATTAAGTACGCATTATTAGGGAAAACTCAAATTTAAATGAGGCCACATTACAAGCACCCGCTTTCGAATATAAAAAGAATCATCAAAATCGGAACACCCAGTAAAATGAGTTATGAGGTACCACAAAATAAAAAATATACAGTCGAATTGAGAACTTCCTCCTTTTTTGAAGTCAGTTAAAAATGAATCTAAATTAGAGTGGTTAAAACTACTACAACACATCACATGCGTTTGATTTAAAGTACGTCTCAGACATCTTACAGACTAGGTAAGTACTACGGAAAGTGGATATGTACAAATCGTAGCATCGATAGGAGTCAGTTATAAACTGCGCGTTCTGATCTAAGTTATGTGCTCCTAACGGACTGCGATCTCAAACTTTGTAGCTAACTCGAATTTGAAGCGAGGACAAGGAAGTCCGACGTGTGCCAAACTTCGACTCCACAAGTCGAACTTGTATTGAATTGTGTGATATTGTATCGTGCGCGAATGTTATTATTGGCTATATATTGACAACTGTAGCTACAACAAGATACTCGAAGTTATTGTTCTATATGTTATAAAAGTTAATTTTTTTGGTAAGATAAATAGTTTTATGGCAGTTGTTCGATAATGATGATTATTTTTGGCGTGGGGTCATACACGTCCATTAACCCGGCCCCTGGGAAAGTAGAGTCACCTTCTCTATTTTTCACTTGGGCAATTCCTGACTGGCGCGTCCACGTCGCGGGGGCGGGCATCTTACGCTTCAGTAAGCCGGAGTGTGTAGATGGCGGAGTTCAGCAGGGACCCAGTACTGCGGGGTATAACGCAGAGCCCTTGCCCAGGGTTACGGGTGAAGACCTCAACGGTGGATTGGGCGGAGACAAGGGATGTCGGTACGGCCAATGCAGCGGAAGGGGCGAGCCACAGAGGCTTTGTGTCTGGATCCTGATGGAGGGCAGCGGTAACCATCAGTACTGTAGTGAAGCGTAAGAAAGTTTAGTTCGGACCGGTTCATTAACAGAATTCTACAGACACTGAGTCTGTAGTACCGCGATGTAGAAAGCAACGGGAAACTACTACATTATCTTTTCCCACGAGAGTTGAATGATGAACAATGCAAGAAAATCCAGAAGTACGTTTGCCTGACGATCCGCGTAGCGACCGGCGCTATGAGTTTTCCGGGACTCAAAGTGTCAAATTGGTTACCGGCCGAGGAAATGTAGGCAACCAGGCATCCCTCGGAAAATATGTGACTGGAAGGGACCGAATGCAACTGCGGAAAAACACCCGTATAGGTACCTGGAATGTACGTGGACTCCTCGATGAGAGTAAATTACACATCTTGGATCATGAGCTACAGCGATGCGACATGAATATTACCGGATTAAGCGAGACTCACTGGAAAAGTAGTGGCCATCGACAACTGGATAAACATACTATCTATTATTCAGGAGACGATACTAGCAGCTACGCCGGAGTGGCCATTGCAATCCCCAAACAATGGACTAAAGCGGTACTAGGTTACAGGCCGGTCAGCAACAGAATTATAACAATGAAGCTTGATGCGTCACCCACCCCACTGAATATTGTACAGGTATATGCACCAACTAGCACGGCGAGAGATGAAGATGTAGAAACTTTCTACAATGACATTGAATCTATAATATCAACAATACCAAATAGAGAGTTGCTGATCATACTTGGCGATTTTAACGCTAAAGTGGGTGATACAAGAATGAACGCGGGCTTGCGGAATATTGTAGGCAACTATGGTCTCGGCCAAAGGAATGAACGGGGAGAAAGATTACTTCAATTCGCAGCTGACAATAATCTCACCATTATGAATACAATATTCCAGCAACACCGTAGACGGCTATACACCTGGACGTCCCCTGATGGCAAACACCGAAATCAGATTGACTATATACTTATAAGATCTAGATGGCGAAGTTCAATTATGAACGCACACACACTGCCCGGAGCTGACTGTCAATCTGACCACCAACTCCTTATATGTAGCCTCAAGCTTAAGTTACGAAACTCCATGCCTCGTAAAGTTAACAAAAAGCTCGAAATAGTAAACCAAACGGCTTTTATGAACCAACTATCAGCTGTCAGCAAAACATGGAGATTAAGAGCATTGGATGATGACCCTGACTCACTCTGGCAATCTGCAAAAGAGCACATAAAAGATACTGTACGCTCGACACAACCTAATCGATCAAAAGGTAAACATCAACATTGGATGTCAGATGACACCTGGCGCCTCGTAGAGCGCCGTCGTGAAATGAAAGCCAAGGGTGCACCAATTCAGGATTTGAATTTGATGACTGCTGAGATTCAAGCATCTTCTCGCAGAGATCGTAATAACCATCTCAAAAACATCTGCTTAGAGTTAGAAAGAAATGCAGAGCGTCATGAAACGAAAGACTTATTTAAGAAAATTCGTTGCATAACTCGTCAATTCAAATCCAAAACTTGGGCTATTGAGGATGCATGTGGAGTGACTGTAACGGAAATCAAGGATATTGTAGAAGTGTGGAAGGGATATTGCGAGCAACTCTTTACCGACAGCAGTATGACACCATCTGATTCGAGTGACACTAATACACATACAAAATCTGCTAATAATATCATGGAACCATCTATACTGAAGAGTGAAGTTCGAGCCGCAATCGATCACCTGAAAAGGAATAAAGCTGTAGGAGCTGACGACATCTCAATAGAGATATTTAAAGCTATGGGCGAATACGGAGTTGAAATGCTGCATGCCATCTGCAGTCGCGTCTGGAAGACAGAAAAATGGCCCCAGGACTGGGCACACTCTGTATTCATACCACTGCACAAGAAGGGATCAACAAAGAAATGTAGCAACTACAGACTCATAGCCTTGATTTCACATGCCAGTAAAGTGCTCCTTCATATCATAAACACCAGACTGCAAGCTTTTCTGAATCCTGAAATAGCTATGGAGCAGGCAGGATTCATCAAAGGACGAGGAACAAGAGAACAAATCCTAATTCTTCGACAAATGATTGAAAAGTCTAGAGAATTTAACATCCCACTCTACATCTGCTTTGTCGACTTTCGCAAGGCCTTTGACACCGTGAAATGGCATAAGCTATGGGACGTACTCATTCATATGGGAGTACCTGATCATTTGGTTCGTCTCATACGCCATCTCTACGAAAACGGAACTGCGACTGTTAGAATAGATAATGTTGACTCGACAAGCTTTCAGACACATGCTGGTGTTCGACAGGGGTGCATACTCTCTCCACTCCTGTTCAACATCTATACGGAGTATATTATGAGAATTGTTTTGGAGCAATGGGACAAGGGTGTTTCGGTGGGAGGACGGAAGACATCCAACTTGAGATACGCCGATGACACAACTCTACTCGCTCAAACAAAAGAAGATATGGAACAGCTGCTGACACGCCTTGAGACAACAAGCCTCTCTTTCGGACTCGCGATCAACAGAGATAAAACCAAGATGATGATCGTGGATCGAGCTGAACTAAATCCACCTAATATCTCCATGATTGGCAACTGTGAGGTTGTCCATAGCTACGTGTACCTCGGCTCCACGATCACGAACACTGGGGGGTGTGAGGACGAGATTCGAAGGAGATGTGCTATAACGAGATCTGCCGTTGAGAAGCTGAAAAGAGTCTGGAGCAACCGCAACATCACCAAAGCCACGAAAGTTCGCCTGATGAGAAGCTTAGTCTTCCCCATATTTCTGTATGGCGCAGAAACGTGGACGGTTCGCCTAAAAGACCGACGCAAAATTGATGCACTTGAAATGTGGTGCTGGCGACGACTGCTGCGGATCCCTTGGACAGCGTTTCGAACCAATGTCTCGATCTTGGAAGAACTGAAAATTAAAGAGAGACTATCATCGACCGTACAAAAAAAAGTCCTCAAATACTTCGGACACATTATCCGGAACCAACACTCCATGGAGAGACTCGTTGTCCAAGGGCAAATGGAAGGCAAGCGATCACGCGGCCGATCGCCTACGCGTTGGACAGACTTAATAAAAGCTGCCACAAAATCATCTATAGTCCAATGTTCCCGTTACGCTGAAGACCGCAGTGTGTGGAGACGCATCGCGAAAGCTGCATTATCCAAAAAAGATCATCATGAAACCACGACCGCTCTGTCAAGAGCGAGCGACTAAGGAGATGATTATAGCTTTAATCGCTTTAATAAATTAATCAATGTTTATTCATCGTGTATTATTAAAGTTACTAGTACTTATTCGCCTGAGTTAATTCACCCAGGTGTCTTAAGTCTACTTTTAGTGTACCCAGGTGATTTAAATCTACTGATCGAGATAAATTGATATAAGTAGACTTAATTCACTAATCATACTTTATCCATACATTATCTATATTATAGTCCTACTATTACATATACATATATTCGGTGTCAGCGGCTTGATTTCGATATTAACCTACATAAAAAGCAATGTTCAAAATTCGTTTACATTAGCGAAATTAACGAACTTTGAGTCACGTATCTGAATAGCAACTCTAGTAAATGACCGTCTATTCACAGCCACCTACGTGTGGGAGATGAGCAAAGTTTTAACTATGCTACGCCTGAGACCGATACGTGAGATATTCCTTCGATGCTCTAATGGATATTGAAGATTTTGTAGTCTTGTTTAATCAACATATCAGACAAATAGTTTTGATTAAAGGTTCGAGTGAATAAAGGTTTGCTCTTTCAGACCAAGGACGTTGGAAAATGGTTTGTTTTTTTATGAGCCGTATTAGTGTCCGTCCATACCGGCTCCATATTTTTATTGCGTTTAAAAATGAGTTTTGGGATATCGAAATGAGCTTGATTTTTTCTTTATATTTTGGCATTATAATTTAAAAAAGAAGTGAAATGAAAACAATCAACCTTATTTCGATATCCCGAAACTCTTTTTTAAACGCATTAAAAATATGTTCTCCTCCCCGAGCCGGTCTGTATGGACGGAAGAAGATTAGAAGAATTAGAAGATCTTAGAAGATCGTTTAATCCCTAAAGTTTTCTTAATCGTGTCCTATTCTTCAGTAAGAGTTGTTTCATTATTCGCTGGTAAAGATCATAGTTAAATCACCGTAGCCCATGGTCTTTAACCATGTTGTCATCGAGCCATTTCCGGTCACAATAAAAGCTGTGAACCAGTTTCTTGACTTTTGTTGATTGAGAATATAAAACTTTTACTGTCTTAGTTGAGAAAGTTAATCGTTTTACAACTTGAGAGCTTCGTCGGTGTAGCGAGTTGTTATGCAATTGACACCTTCGAGAAGTGACCTCATTATGTTAGTTGTCAAAAGTTAAATTTATCAACATCACGAATAGTAAGTACCTGTGAAGGATTCGATTCCTGGCAGACATTTAAGTTGCAGGTTTGTTCTCGGGTATTGGCTGTTTGTGTTATAAAATTATGATGCACTAGTGCTCTGAACGCGGCATTGCCCGCGTTTTCCGATGTAATAAGTCCCTATGTCTTATTTTAGATCATGGTCTACCTGTGAGCTAAATTTCATGAAAATCCGTTCAGTAATTTTGTGAAAGAGTAACAAACATGCTCACTAACTTTCGCATTTATAATATACGAGTAACCGCCCTCGCTTTGCTTCGGTGTTCTTATTTTTTTACATCTTGGGTTATATTATTGGAGTTTTATTAAGGATCCCTAATTTTTTGAAAATATAATATAGCCTATGTCACCCGGGGAATGTAGCTTCCCAACAGTGAAAGAAATTTTCAAATCGGTTCAGTAGTTTCGGAGCCTATTCAATGCAAACAGACAATCAAATCTTTTCTCTTTATAATTTTAATATATGTAAATTACCTGTCAGGTTGTTTGTCCGCGATGGACTCCTAAACTACTTAACCGATTTTAATCTTTGCACACCATGTGCAGTTTGATCCAACTTGAAAGAGAGGATAGCTTGCATCTGAAAATAATAAAAAAAAACTTTTGACAGAACGAAGTCTGTCCGGAGAGCTAGTATTAGTGTAAATTTATTTATCGTAGGAAGTATTGTTTGAAAATTGCTTATCTAAAAGTTATCCATAATACTCTCACTGCTATTACAAGATATGTAAAATTGCACATTGCTAGCATAAGGAGCTTTGCCACTTCATTCAGAGTTAAAGAGAGAGAGGTTCAGAAGTGTCACAAAGTGGATTAAAAAAAGTAAAGTATGTAAAATATCGTTCGTTATGAAAACAACTCAAACTTCGATAACGTGGTAACTTTTGCTAATAGTACCATTGTTTTCGTCAACATACGTACACTGGCATATGGATAAACAACTCCGTTCGAAACATATTTCACAGTTGCAGAAAATCGTCAGAACGCAAAGTTTTACACGACTTAACAAAACGATAAACTTCCAAAAGCGAAGCGAATAAATGGCGGAACATTGCAAAGTCCGCCATTTTATTCAATACCTTGTATTGTTACTTTCAGAGCGAGCAACTTTCTCACGTATTTGTAACACATAGTAACACCAGCCCGGCAAAGTTCGCGAACTTTCGAATATATTCGTATAACTTCGACAGCGACTAATTTATCGCCGCCTTTTTCATTAACTTGTATTGCGATTGGTTCGGCCGGAGAAAATTGGGCTCATTAAGGTGAAATATTATCTTGCAAATAAAATGGTGTTCAATTTTACGCACCGGTACAAAGACATAATAACAATTGTCTATTGTTAAGCAATTGATTGATGTTAATTGTTATACTTTAGGGCGATGTCATTTCTGCAGACTACATTGTTAGATAAAATTTGTCCCTCATTGGTATATGTGCCTTACAAAAAGAAAAAAATATTTTTCAAATAGCTAAAGTAATCAATTTGATAAAGTTTAATAGTGGCGAGGGAAAGAACCAAATTACCTTTCAGTTTTTATTCAATCAAATTAAGAACTGAAACATTGAAACAATAGATCCAATTTATGACTTAGACAAATATTTATGATAAAATTAATTCATCGATTTTGATAAAAAACCTGTGTGTGTACTTATGTACGCATGTAAGAATTTATGCTTACCTCTTATAAGTAAATCTCGCTCGTACCCACAACCCGGCGCGCTTTAGCAATCCAAAATAACTCTAGGGAATGCTGTGCGCCTAGTATCACGCACCTTCATCATATCGCTTTTTGGCTGTCGCATCGTAAAATTTTGTAAAAATTTTGCTGTCATAATTTTTTCCAAACGTCCCATAAGACACCGATGAAGCCATTTAAAAATTCCGTTTATCAGTGAATGTGCATTTATTTTGGGGTGTAAGGGGCTTTATACATCTTTGGGGGGTATAAGCTAAAATTCCCGTATTCGTTGTGCGCCCTGCAGCAGATGCAGTGTGTAATACATAATTATGTATTTTTTAACAGACTTCAAAAAAAGGAGGAGGTTCTTAATTCGACTGTATTTTTTTTATGTTTGTTACCTCAGAACTTTGAACTGGGCGAACCGATTTTGATGATTCTTTTTTTAATCGAAAGCTGGTGGCTGTCATGTGGTCCCACATAAATTTTATTGAGATCTGACAATGGCATACATGAGAAAACCACATAAGTCGTAAATTTGTGTTAAGATGTGCGCGACAAATTGACGAATAACTCAATATCACGCCAACCGATTTCGATGATTCTTTTTTTAATCGAAAGCAGGTGCTTGTCATGTGGTCCCACATAAATTAAATTTGAACGAGATCTGACAAGTAGTTTTTGAGACTTTGAAGTCGGTTATTTTTTGTTAGTAAAATTTAGATTATTCTATGCGTAAGTACGTAGGTGAAAATCTTTATTCTATGGGAAGAAGTCGTCGGAAAGATTGAGGAAATATTGTAATTATTGAAGAAAGGAAACGATAAAGGAATTTCCCATCAGATTTTTAAACTAATTGTATTATGTTGTTACATAATACGTTTCTACACAGTACACCTATCTAATGCTGCAATATTGTTTCTAGACGACCTGTCAAATTAATAGTTAATTATTCAGCCATGAATATCGTAATACCAATACATGTGTAATGTGTGGGAATTAGGTCCATGGGGGTTAATCAGGATTGCCCTTCGATTAACAATAACCAGCGACTAGTTCAACAATGAACATAAATCTTAATAGTATTATGCGTAGGTATAACCAAAGTAAAGTTATTACAGGACTTGTATTAACTAATAAAGTCCCCAGAGGTTCAGTTTGGGCGGGATTTCTACACGAATATACAACCTGCTTTACATACGGCGTCGCGTCGCATTGCAAAGTTGGGACTTTGGGAGGGTGAGATGGCCACCTAGTTTACGAGGCTGTTTATACTACTACATAAGGACCTTAATATACCGTGTTAAGGATGATTTTCGATTGCTGATCCTACATGGGATTCTTCGTGTATAACTCGTGTTGACGCTAACATAGCTCTGTTGGCTATACCAAAGTTAAAGTTAACTTCGGATTCGGACAACTTTGTGAACTTGCTTCGGGGTTTATTCGTTCGAAGAACTCATGGTAAAATCGCCAGTACGTGACCCATTCCCGGTGTCTTGAAATATTTTTGAAGTTGATGTAAAACTAATATGTTTATTGCTCATAGTTCGACGGCTTCTGTCTAAGGTAAGTGATCGACTGAGTTGGACAACTTCGAGTAGTTGGAAGACGGATGGGTGTGTTAATAACTTAATAGTAATAATTTCCATGCTTCAAAGGCAATGCCGAGTCCTTAATCATGACTGTTATCGTTTTATAGATAAAATATGCTTTAACAGTCCGTTCTGTCAGGTCTCTCCCGTCCTGAGTTTTTTATTTATTGAAAAACTGCTTCTATCGTTAAAAATCTTGATTACAATGGTTTCTAATAACATACAATTTAAACATATTTAAGGCTATTAAAAAACACAAAATAACGAAGAAACAACTTCAAGTAAAATTAAAATACGTCATTATTAACATTAAGAAGAAACATCTGAAAAATACACTTAAAAATATATAGATGCTAATCATAATAATAATTACAGTGGAAGAAGAACTTTACATTTATTACACGCATAATATATTGACAATAAATGAGTAATGGAGACAATAATAAAATACCAGTTAAATACTATTGAAATATGTACATACTCATAAGGGCAGACACACGATAGAACTCCCAAATGAGGCGTGAAGTTGGTACGCGTATAATTGAGCGACAGAATGTGTAGATCTGTTACATAATTATTTGAATAGATCCATCCATCCATCCATCCAACACGGACGGGTTTCAACACGGACCTGAAAAAAGATGGACGTAATTCCAACAACAAATTCAGTGAAGCACCCATAGTAATACCAACTTTCTATTCGTACAAGTACACACACCCACACATTGACACCATACTGCGTCAATCGTGAATCAAAAATTACGCACACATGGTAACGGGCGGCCATTACTATGCTTCACTCTCGATTAGACGAGGTTACGTCCGTCTTTTTTTCAGGTCCGTGGGTTTCAATAAATTATGGCATTCAACCCATTAATGGCCACAGAGAACGGGACCATGGCCCTATGATAATATTGGTACTATTGACCGACTGAAAAATTCGGAGGAGGTGTTGGAATTTATAATCTTATCGCCTCATTAGAATTTTCTATGGAAATGTATAACTTAAACTTTAGTCCAATTTTTAATGGTTCTATGAATAATTGGCGCTCGAGTAACTAACAATTTATTACAAACGGACTTGGCGAAACCTAATTACATTATTTTAATCTATACTACTTAATATACATTTAAAGAGGAAAGATTTGATTTTATGTTTTCATTGAATAGGCTCCGAAACTACTGAAACGATTTCAAAAATTCTTTCACTGTTGGGAAGCTACACACTATCCCCGAGTAACATAGGCTATATTATATTTTCAAAAAAATTAGGGATCCTTAATAAAACTCCAATAATGTAACCCAAGGTGTAAAAAAATAAGAAAACCGAAGCAAAGCGAGGACGGTTACTCGTATTATATAAATCACATTTAACAGTGTGCGAATAAAACTAGTAGTTAGATTTAATTCAATACTCAGATCATTCGCAGTACCTTAAGAATAATTACGTAGTCTGGGCATAGTCAAGTACTATTATTTCTTCTGTGGCATAGTCTACGTCTCTACGGCGTAGCACTTAGGTGCGCACAAAATAAGAGCGTAGCGTTGACACCGTGTCCTGCGTGGGCGAATCAACGCGAACGCGATCGTGAAGCGGTCCAATGCGAATTCCGTGCGACGCGGAGTGAAGCGGCGAGTCTGTCCTACGTGCACGCAAATTGTCACTTCACCGCCACTGACATACGCCGCGCCGCTGAAGTTCGCGCGAAAATTCAAACCAACAAAACTGATCGCGTTCGCTTTAAACCGCGCCGCACCGCAACGCCCTCTACGTGCTTTTGGTCACGTAGGACACTTCAATACATCTCGACTGTTTGTTATTTTCGCTTTGCACCGCTTCGCTTCGCGTTCGCGTTGATTCGCCCACGCAGGACAGCGCGTGAGCGGGAGCGTCTACGAGCGTAGACGCACCCTACGCAGCCTACGCGCGTTGCCGCGTCGAGTCTCCATTAACTCGTTAGGATCCGCGTGATCGCGGTACCTTTGAGTTCGAACGTGCTGGAACGTTCTCGGTAACCGACGGGTTAAGGGAAGCCTGAAGCATACTCGATCAGGTTCAGGCTCCTACAACAGAGATTGGTAGAGGCCTAGTGGCCAAGCGTCAGGGGTTCTTACGCCTCTCAAAAGCGTCTAACAAGGTTTAAAACTGCTACTGATAACAACCGGAAGCTTTGCGTGCCCTCCAAAGCCCAGATTAAATTATAGCATATTTATCCTGGTATGTAACCTATAACTCTGTATAGTTTTATTAAACTCCGCTTCGTAGTTCGAGCGTGAAAGAGGAAAAACAAAAATGTGTTACGCCCCAACTCAGAGTCACTAACGGTTACTTTAAATCTCCTTAGTAAAGAATCACCATACAAATTCAATGCTAAGGAGCGATTTAAGTAATCGTTAGTGACTCTGAGTTGGGGCGTTAACTATCAACCAACTATTTTAACTTAAATATTGTATTACAACAACAATAAAAGCAGCGTAGTTTATAATTCTAATTGTTATATCTATCTAATATCATAGCTTCGCCAACACTGGAAACAAAGGCGTGGAAAATTAAATTGCAAAACTTTTAACTACTTATTATACGCCATCGTAGAGATAGGTACGATACTCTTATGTAGTCGGATAGGTGGTTCAATTTTGTCCAGAGGTACTTGCGAAGCACAATGTTTTGTAATGGCTTCATAAACTACTTTAATGGAGGCACTGTCCGTATTGTACGCTAGAAATTTCGCTACCTTTTAAAACAAAACATCTCTCAAATAGTTAAATGGAAAATATGTAAATATTTTTTGGTATTCAGCTAGTGTTTATATACTTATAAGTATTCAAATAATTTAACTGCATGCAAGTATCTCCAGTAGTGTCGAAAGGCGCCAGTTTGAACATTCGATAATTGAATAGAATCATTTTGAGGAATAGGTACCTACTTGTTATTTATTTTAACTTTCCTGATATTAAAATTCTCCAATTAGAACTTAAAAACTGAATATTTAAAATTACGCCCACAGACGTTTAAAAAATACAAATCAGTAAAAGTTAAACATCACTTTTACTTCAATGACCCCTTATGACATAAAAAGTTAAAGCCATGTTGGCTTTAACTTTTGAATTTCCCTCTAAAGTGGCTAATATTGTAGCTTTTTGGAAGTTCCATTTAACTGGCAAGTTTTCAAAGTAACAAAATTTTCCATTTTTTCACTACCTGTTCCCACTGTTGAGTGGAACAACATTTAAAACAAAAACATCGCCATCTTTAAAAACAAAACATCTCTCAAATACTTTCAATGGAAAAAATAAACCCTATTTTCTCACGATGAGCTGATACTACGTTCAGGGTTGGCTCCAGAGTAGGGAACTCTGCAGTGACCAACAGCACAGGCACAAAATTTTAAAAGCTTATTTTTAAATGTACATTATTTTCAAATAAAAATTTTATTATTGTATACCAATACCAGTAACCACCCTTGCTTATTTTTGAAATACTTTATTACAGATATGTCTTGTTACCTACAGAATTCTATAAGTTAATATACAACTCATTTTACCGCAAATTACATCAGTTAACATCTCATCAAAATTAGCTAAGCCGTTTCTCAGATTAGAAATACGGGAAATACGCTCAAACAGAAATTCTAAACATCATTGCTAAAATCTATTGCATTAATAAATATCCGAAAAACAGTTTTCTCTAATATTGCCAAATAACAAACGTCATTCAGTACAGTTTTTTATAAGTTTTTATATTTTTAACTTACTTTAAAATTTCATCCCGATAAGACTTCTTAAATTATGTTTACTTTTTTAGTTTTGTATTGACTCTGTTTATTAACATAGGCTCTTATTACAGGCATGTGTTGAACGACGGTCGACTGGTGGTGGGAGCCAGACGCTCGTTGGTCGACGCTGGTGGTGGAGGGAACAGTGCGGTGTTGAGATGCAGAGCATCTAACAGAGCTGGTGTCACGTTGTCCAGGCCTGTGCTGTTACAACCAGGTATGGAGTACTATTTTAATTGTACGTTTTGACTCGTCGGTTGGCCACTAACCTCTCCACCAATCCGCATTGCAGCAGCGTGGAATCTCATCTGAAGAGGAGAGACCCGTCCTAATGGACCATGAATGGGTTGAAGCCAGCCATTTTTCAACCTTGGAGTTCAGTTTGCAGTAATAGCAAACGGTTTTGATTTAAATTCCTTGCTGGGGAAAATTTCATTTTGAGTGTTGGGAGCTTATAATCCCTTTTTAGGGTTCCAAAGTAAAATCAGAACCCTTATAGTTTCGTCGTGTCCGTCCGTCCGTCTGTCCGTCTGTCCGAAGCAAAGCGCGGAGACCTTTATGCTAGAAAACTGTAATTTGACATGGTCATACCTACATATTTATAAAAACTCCAGAATCGCAGAATAAAACATTTGAAAAACATATTATAATTATAACGTGAGGATGAACTTTTTTTGTTTGTGTCTCATAAAACAATTTTTGGAATTAGGGGTCCGTTTGCGAAATATTTGGTTGGAGTTGGGCAATTAAAAAAGTTCTCAAAAGTAGGTTATATGCTGAATTTACAAGAAAAACTATCACGGCTATGTTAGCATAAGTAGTTAAAGAGTAATAGTCGATAAACCTACTACTTCAGAACCCTACATTGAGTGTTGTCTGACACGCACTTGCTCGGTTTTTTGATTTGCTTTTCCTTGTTTCTTTGTCTTCTTCTTTGGTGTTACTCGTGTGATGGTGACCACTTACCATCAGTGGCGATCAGCAACACAAGAAATTCTGGCGCGTATGTAGGTATTAAGTAAGCGTATCTTGTGCAGAAATTCTCCCAATTCCCAAATAACATCCATGAAATCCACAGACTGTCAAACATATGTATATCAAGGTGAAATACAAACGCTGTTTTCCGAACAATTATGAGGTTGCGATTGTACTCGTAACTGACATTTATAATAAGTTAAAGTTAATGTTGGAGCTTGTATTGAAATAGAATAAGCGAAATTTGCTTGTAACTAGCTGCAGTGACTTTGTTTGGTCACTGTTCGTGTACCGTGTTTGTAGCAGTTTTGATTCCGTTAATTAATGTACCTGTAAGTTAGCCCCTAATACTGTCAACTTAAAGTGGATTGCGTACAGTTGTACTCATTTCTGTACAGAAAATTATAGTTGAGGTACTTTTAAGCTGCCTTTTACGCAAATTGTTGTTGCAAATATTTGTATACTAACGAATTAGATTACTGAAATGTTGATGTTAAAAGTAGGCTGCATAATCACATCAATGTCAATCGTGAAGTGAAGTAATGCAAGTTGGGGAGCGGTCAGTAGTTACATAGTTGACCGCTATTGTCCTTTGTTTAGGCATCAAAGTCACAAATATTGCTTTCGTTGGATAGCAATCTCAGTACTTAAACACTACGTTTTTAGCAATCGTAAAAGCATATGTATATCAAAGGCTATGGTGTCATGAAAACCTTCTGAACTTGAGTTTAATTTTAACCTATTAATCTGCTTTGGAATAGCGTAGCTATGTATTCCTTCTCAATTACAAAGAAAAATACTTATCCTAGTGAAAAAAATCTGTGAACTCAGTAATATGGACGGCAAGACTAGGGTATAAAGATGGGCAAAGCACCGGGTTTAAACCCGGTGCTTTGGTAAAAACCCAATAAACACCCGTAAACACCCATAAACACCCAGAAAATCGGGTTTTTACTTAATTTCTGAAAATTCTTATGTAATATTTAAAAAAAAAGATACTAATAGAATGCCACATTATTTGCGAGTGTCATAAGCTATCGGATTTTTGAAAATTCATCCCCTAAGTAGTAAAAATATGGATTGGAAGTCACTTTAATACAGACCAACTTCGTCAGATTTAGAGTTATAAACATGAAAATTTTTATGTAAGTTTATAGTTATGAACAAAAGTTAACTTTAATACAGTTTTTTGGAAAATCATTCCATAAAGAGTTAATTTAGAGGATGCAACTTAGTACTTACAACTTGGTAGAACTTCGTCATTTTTGAAGTTAAAAACATGAAAATTTATAAATTGGCTCCAGATTAGAAACAAAATTTAGAAGTATTACGTTTTTTTTTTAAATCATTCCCTTAATGGTTATTAGGTATTTCACCCCGTGAACTTTCTTCAGACGAGACTAGCGCCATCTAGTATCGAGTGGTGTTATTATATCTTTTTGTCCATGGATTTGAAGTGAGACCGCCATGTTCGTTATGTTCGGGGATTTTCTTAAACATCGACGCTGAAGATTTTTATTTTGTAGGCCACATAAAATTACTATGTTGTTTGTAAATCTATGTTGTTACAGAGCTGCGAGGTACAAATGAATGTAATAAATGGCATGTAAATATCATAATTGAAATGAATGTTTCAGTAATAACCACGGACGTAAAAAAAGAACGGACGTAACCTTGTCTAATCGAGAGTGAAGCATAGCAATGACAGCTCGCTTACCATGTGTGCGTAATTTTTGATTCGCGATTGAAATTTATGGTGTCAGTATGGTGTCAATGTGTGGGTGCGTTTACTTGTACGAATAGAGAGTTGGTATTACTATGGGTGCTTCACTGAATTTATTGTTGGGATTACGTCCGTCTTTTTTTACGTCCGTGGTCATAACATACATTTTTATGTTTCTATTTTTTAAAACTAACATCGTCTGAATATTAAGTTTGTCTTTAGTAAACACGTAAAATACACGTACATAGTGCGGACCTTTTCCACGTGAGTACGGAGGGCCACAGGCCCACAGCTTAGGCTAACCATTTCAGGTCATGTCGCCTCGTTCTATTATGTCGCAAAGAATTACCATTTGATGAGAGCGAAAGGAACGGAAATGGTTAGCTGGTACTGTAGCCCACTGCACCAGTTTGCATTTGCTCAGGTCGAAAAGTAGCATAATTATTCAAATTCAAGTTAAAAATCGTAAAAACCCAAAAATTTGGGTGTTTATCGGGTTTAAACCCAAAACACCCAAAACACCGGGGTTTTTACCCATCGGGTTTAAACCCGGGTGGGTGGATTGCCCATCTATACTAGGGTATCATATCTTGGCTGTGGCCTGTACTTGATAAGAATCTCAGAAACGATGGAAATAAAGGAACATTAAACATTAGTACATTATGAAATGTATGACGGATGTAATGATAATGGAAAACCCACAAACAGGGCTAATGTAATAAAGAGATGTACGGGAAGAGGGAAACAAATTACAACTTTGAGTTGGACCAATTAACTTTCCGTTACACAGCGGGGGAAATATGAAATAAAAAGTATAACAGCCCCCGGCCGCCCGAGTTTTTTTACGCGGCAAAACTTTTAATTAAGGGATTAAAAATGACATTAGAGTGAGTCGGAATAAGGTAACTTTCTTTTGTTCGCAAGAACTCCGCTAGAAATATTATTTGGCTATTACAATGATTACGTAAACATTCTGAAGGTCCCGTCGATCTTGTTAAAACTTACTTATTTATCCGGGGACTATAAAAAGAGAGGATTTCTTATTAACTTTGATGATGTGCCTTGGAAGGCCTTGTGTAATGATGTATTTTACGTTAAATCTGAAAGGTCTGCTGTCTACAAGTTATTAAAAGAACAATGTCTTTACGGTCAATTGCCTGTTCTTACGCTCTTCATCGTCGGCGCGCTAGTGACATATCTACTTCTTTTTAGGGTTCCGTAGCCAAATGGCAAAAAACGGAACCCTTATAAATTCGTCATGTCTGTTTGTCTGTCTGTCTGTCTGTCTGTCCGTCCGTATGTCACAGCCACTTTTCTCCGAAACTATAAGGACTATACTGTTAAAACTTGGTAAGTAGATGTATTCTGTAAACCGCGTTAAGATTTTTATACAAAAATAGAAAAAAACAATAAATTTTGGGGTTCCCCATACATAGAACTGAAACTCAAAAATTTTTTTTCATCAAACCCATACGTGTGGATCTATAGATAGTCTTCAAAAATGATATTGAGGTTTCTAATATATTTTTTTTCTAAACTGAATAGTTTGCGCGAGAGACACTTCCAAAGTGGTAAAATGTGTGTCCCCCCCCTGTAATTTCTAAAATAAGAGAATGATAAAACTAAAAAAAAAATTATTTAAATTACCATGCAAACTTCCAACGAAAATTAATTTAATACGTCATAAATCGTAAACCGCAAAAAACATCGATCAAAGTTACAACGAACTACAAGAACTTTTATATTATGTTATTTGCTGCTACGGAACCCTTCATGGGCGAGTCCGACTCGCACTTGGCCGCTTTTTTACATTATAATATCATTGCTATAAAGTAAATAAAATTAAATTGATTTCAACCGCAGAAAGACTCCGGAATAAATACGATGCAATAAAATAGTAGGGCTATTTTTATTGAAAGATTTTTAAAAATACAGTCACTTATTTTGGTTACATAATAACAATGATCCGTTTTCAGAACTTCATTAATATTAATCTCGTTTACGTCACAAAGTAAACAAAAGCCTGCATCAATTTAAAACGTCTACTTTCGTATAGAAAAGTGCTATTTTCGTTCCAATTATTTTTCCACTGAGGGACTCCAAAAGTTTTAATTAAAGATTAGACGACGTTATGTAGCTCGTCTCTAAAAATTGTTTCGTTACAAGAAAGATGAAAATACTATATTGAGAATAAGCCGAACCCCAGTAACTGTCTTGATTTATTTTAATATTATTAGTCCATGTAGTTTATTCCTTCCTGACATTATGTTACATAAATCCTACTAATACATACATATATTATCTATACTAATATATAAAGAGGAAAGATTTGATTTTTTGTTTGCATTGAATAGGCTCCGAAACTACTGAACCGATTTCAAAAATTCTTTCACTGTTGGGAAGCTACACTATCCCCGAGTAACGTAGGTTATATTATATTTTCAAAAAAATTAGGGATCCTTAATAAAACTCCAATAATGTAACCCAAGGTGTAAAAATATAAGAAAACCGAAGCAAAGCGGGGGCGGTCACTCGTGTATTATAAAAATTATGTACCTATGGATTTTTGTTACTCTTTAACGCAAAAACTTCTCAACGAATTTTCATGAAATTTAGCACACAAGTAGACCATGATCTGTAATAGAACATAGGGTACATATTATAATCCTTGAAAATGCAGGCAAAGCCGCGGGCAGAACGCTAGTTGTAGTAAGTGATAAATGAGAAGACGAGTCATGTGCAGTTGTGCACGGACCTGAAAAAAAGACGGACGTAACCTCGTCTAATCGAGAGTGAAGCATAGCAATGGCCTCCCGCTTACCATGTGTGCGTAATCTTTCATTCGCGATTGAAGCAGTATGGTGTCAATGTGTGGGTATGTGTACTTGTACGAATAGAGAGTTGGTATTACTATGGGTGCTTCATTGAATTTGTTGTTGGAATTACATTCGTCTCTTTTTTATGATGGTAGAATGTAGAGTAATACCGAAGGCATCATTTGCCAATCAAGAAGGATGTTGGACTTATCTCACTGTTGGGCTTTAATCTCTAAGCGAGTAGTCGAGGTATTAGTAGAATTAAGTTAAGCTATAGTTATTTATAACTACGAATGTAATTAAAAAATAGAGGTACATGTCACGTGTGAATGTCACTTTGAAACAACGCTGTCTAACACGCAGAGCCTAATTAATTTTCGTAACAGCTTAAAAATATTTTAGTCTAAATAAAACTAGGTACAAACGTAACTTTTCTTGTTGAAAAGTAGAAAAGACAATGAAAAAATTATTATAAATTATCCATTCCTTGTTTTATCACTTAATCCTGTTGTTAATGTGATGTCATTATCAAGAACAACTTTCCCGAGCTCTCGCCTCTTAATCCATTTTATAAACGGACTATTTAACGAACTCAGTGTCTTCATTATTCAAATTTTATGAAACATTTAATCTAAGGAATGAAAAGTTCTATAGCATATTACTCTCAGTACTCGACGTTTGAAATTGAGCAGGAAATCGATTTCCACTCGAGTTCAGTTAACGAATTCCTTCAAATCGAGTTCGGAGTCTTAACGGAACATCCTTTCACTTATTCCTCACGTTCAAAGTTACAGATTTGACTTACCATATTTTAATATTTTCTCATACAATGGAGTTCACTACAAAGGCCGAATTCGAAGGCAACAAATAGGGGATCACTAGAAGCTTATTCTTATTCAAATAACTTTCCAGGAAATTCGACACTTTGATGTTACAACATTTACACAATTTACGAACGGTTGATACTTGTTAAATTTGTTCCAGAGCTTACTTCAAATGATACTATGAATACTTATGTCAAATTAATGAAATTCGAGCACCAAAAATATTAAAGCGTGCTGTATAAGTTTGTTTAACAGAATTGTTTAATTGTATTGCAAATTTACGTAAAAATACAGTAATAAAATAGTAATAAAAGTTAAATACTCTTGTTGTAACACGGATATTTAATGAGTGTAGGACTAGGAGTGCAGGAAACTTCAATTGATAATCTGGAAATACATAACATAATAAAACCTTCAATGAAAATATTTAATAATATTTGTTTTACATCATACTGAAACCTAAGCGCGCACTTGAGTCACGCTATCAGACTTGAGTACTGAGCAGTCCTTTTTTATACTTTTAACTAATGGTTTAGGTTACAACGTTAGCGCCCGAACGATGCGAAGGTGCTAAGCGGCGCGCGTCTTAAGTAAAAAGCACTTAAGTCACACGAATCTTAATGTACAGAAAATGCAATAACTACACAGTATTATAAATAAAATGTATACTTTGAATACTTATTTTATAATAAGGTTCTCTTTGGGGTTTTTCTTTCATATTAAAACAAAGAAATATTTAGTTAGCGGTAGCTGTGATGGACAGTTATTTCTGTTTCGTAATTTCTCTTTCTTTCATCAATGAGCCAAAATGAAAAACAAGGTCCGACTAAACCATAATCCCAGTTGACGAAGTAAATAATGGCAATTTGCAGACAAAGAAATGTCCGAAGCAATTATTCTTGTATCTACTATTGCGCCTTATTTTTAGGATTCCGAAGAAAAATCGGAACCCTTATAGTTTCGTCATGTCCGTCCGTCTGTCCAAAGCAAAGCGCCGAAACCATTAGTGCTAGAAAGCTATAATTTGGCATGGAAAAAAAATTTCAAAACTCCAGAATATTGGAATAAAATACTGGAAAAGATTTTTCTTCGCTTACCCTATAGTAGGTTATCATTGAAAAGGTCTTCTAAAAATATAATTTTTTGGAATCAGGGGTCCGTTAGCGAAATATTTGACTTTAAAGTGCTAATTACAAGGCTAATTTTGGTTAGAGCCAAAATATGTTCACCCGCCCCCTCTGCTGGCATAACGGTTTGAGTTGGACAAGTGAAAAAATTCTCAAAAATAGGTTATATGATGAATTCATAAGGAAAACTATCACGGCTATATTAGCATAAACAGTTAATGAGTAATAGTCGATACTAATCAATTAGTACTTCGGAACCCTACATTGCGCGTGGCCTGACACGCACTTGCCCGGTTTTTATTTCTTTTCTTCATTGTTTATCTAGACATAAATCTTAACCAATGAACTCGTCGATTGATTTGCCTTAGCTTTGTTTTTGTTTTGACTTCAATCCATTATTATTGTTGATCCCTCGTCTTTCTACTCATCCTCAATTCTCTATATTGAGTAGGGGTGGAGATTAGTGCCAACCCGAGTAGAGTATCGAAAGGTCTTTTGCCGCCCGAAAGCCTGCGATGTAATTTATCGACTGCTACTAAAGATTTGAGACCAGGATCTGTTTGTCGTTCTCTCGAACATACTCAATAATTTTAGCTTCTAAATGTTACCAATGGAACAACTAACCGCGCTTGAATTTTTCCCGAAGTCATGCACTCGGGCACACATAAGTAGCATTTCTCTATAGTCCATTTTTAGACGACTTTATATTATGCACCATCTTTTTTTCGTAATTTGTAATTTATAAATAAGGTTGCCACTAAATGAATTTATAAACAGGTAATTTTAATGCCAAAATCTAATTTCTATTTACTTGTAATTATTTTTTTAAATTAATATTTCATTAAAATGTAGGGCCAAGATTGTTTACCAAATAAGTCTCGACTAAAAAGCTGGACTTTTTGTAGGTCTATTCTCCGCGTTAAGAATAATTACAGCATAATTTTTCTGTTTGAACATAATTTGCGTTGTGTACAAAATAAAATGGGCTAAGTGTTATTGTTACGAAAAACAACAGAGTCTAGCGCTTGCCGTTTATATTTACTATTAGGTTAAATATAATAAAGAGCCGAGTTTGAGCACGGGTTTAAAGGTTGTCGGTCATTGGGGGCACCAAGTTTAAACCCTACAGCAACCTCTAATCAATCCATCAGTCCATGAAGGTCCACTGCTGGACATAGGCCTCCCCTAACTTGCGCCACTCTGACCGGTCCTGAGCTTTCTGACTCCAGCTTATTCTCGCTGTCTTCTTCAGGTCGTCAGTCTACCTGGTCGGAGGGCGTCCTATGCTCCTTTTTCCGAGACGTGGGCGCCATTCGAGGACCTTTCTTTCCCAACGGTTATCGGTCCTTCGCACTATGTGGCCAGCCCATTGCCACTTCAGCCAGCTAATTCTTTGAGCTATGTCGGTTACCCTTGTTTGCCTACGGATCTCCTCATTTCTGATGCGATTACGTAGAGAAATACCGAGCATGGGCTATGCTTTATGGCCCGCTGCGCTACTCTGAGCTTATGGATTAGGCCAATAGTAAAGCACCACGTAAAGCACACCTCTAAATTTTGATGTTTTAGGTGTAAGTAACTATTTGAAATTAACTAAAACTTGCTTTAATTGCAGTGCAAATAATAAGAATAAAGTAATCTATAAAAATTAAAACTTTTGGGCTGAATATAATTATTTGTTGAGTGGAATGATATTTAAGTTGAACAGATATTTTTAGGTCAGTACCTATTTATTGAAAGACACAACGTCTTATCTAAAGTGGTTGCTTCCTGAAATTGAAAGTCCCTGTTTAAATAGTTATTTTTGGAGCTAACAAGCGACACACATATACACAACTCTTTGAAATTAACTTATTCTTCTATGAAATTACCAACTATAATACAAACAACTATAATTTATGCAAATATAAACTAAGTAATCGTGTATTGTATTCTGAGTTCGTGTAGTCTCTCCAACTTCTACAAGTGTTGAATCCTTCAATATAATCGTTGAATATAATCAGCAAAAGTAGTATGGAATACTTTTTAAGTACCAAAAGCCGACCTTATTTCGCGTGTTCATGTCGAGAGAATTCTTCCAAAATTTGAACAAGACTAGAAAGTAGGAAACGAACTCTTGAACAAGTTTTGGGCACTGTTAAGGACAATGTGACGTCCCATTTGATAGCGGTGGCCCTCGGTCAACTTAAGGGCCCTTAGTATAACGATGTCAGCGTCGTGTGGGTTTATCGAGCAGGCTTCAGATAGATGTTTTAGAAAAACAGAGTAGTAACTCTTTAGAAACTCTTTACAAACTCTTTAACTTTCAGGAAAAGAGGAATAAAATACTATCTTTAATTTAATCTATCTATTATCTTTAATTTTATTTAATGACTAAATTGTTGACGGTCATATAAAGGCCTATCTTGTTAGGCGTATAATACTGACATAATAATTAATTATGGTGTTCTATTATGGTATTTTTTTTTATAAACGTTAAGCAAAGAACATAATGTAGACATCGCTGTCCATTAATATCGGTAAAACCAAAGACCAGTGTTGTCGGCCAAGAAATAAGAAAAAATAGAAAAACTTGGCCCTCAAGTTTTATCCCCTGTCATGACTTAACATTATTAGAATTTGAATCTGGAGCTCTAGCGCTAATATGAGTTGACAGAACGTCGGTCCCTGATTAAAGCTAAGTAATTTCATCAGCAGATTAATTACTCAATTCTCTATCTTCACCGTTTCATTGTACAGTGGAAGACAACGTGCTATCTCACTCTATTCGTCAACTGTCACCGGCCAAAGTTGGAGGGTCTGTAGTTTTGCGATGCGAAGTGTCTCCGCAAGTTGGCCTTGTTGACGTCACGTGGTTGCAAGATGGATTGCCTCTTTCTTCAGGCTATATGGGTGCTGGTGAGTATTCTATTCTACACGCTCTTCGAAACTCAACCGTAATTCTTATTGTAGAAGGATTACTTTACATTGAAACTAATGAATGTTTTTATGTATTTTTAATTGTTTATGCGATAAAATAGATTTCTGAACATTTTCTCAATGTAAACTTTAAATATACCAAATCTGACACTGCGAGTGCATCATTTTTCCGAAACTTATTAGTAGGTATTGTATTCAATTCATTACTGAAAATTTGTTGTGGCTCCTTATCTCTATCTCAAATTTCCATTAATTATGTAAAACTTTGCATCTAGTGCTTCAAGTTTTCATAATTTATCAATGGCAACTTAAAATAAAAAATACCTTTAAAGTACCTACTAGGTAAGTTTATCACTGTCATGATATGAGTTTCTGTGTTTTTGTTAGATCCAGATTTATAGCTAGTAATATATACGAAATATCTCGGAATATATCTGTTTTAGATTCCCGATGGGTTTCTGGAGCTCACGGGCTGTTATTGGGTACAGATCTGACGCAAGCCGATATACAAGCTGACTATTCATGCGTTGCGCTAGACTCGCCAAGTCCTGCGTTAAAATTGACTACAGATGGTAAGTCATTCAAACGTGTTTTTTCTTAAAATAGGTTAATGCTTGACCACAATCGTAGCTACTTGACGACCAGATGTATCAGCGCGATGTTTATGACAAAAGGATGGATACCCGTGCGTCGTTTTGCTTACGAACGGGATGTTAAATTACAACAAGGAAGTAGGATTCAATACTTTGTTTCAATACTGTAAATAAATAAATAATTATTCGATTTGATTTCCGGCGTCATTGTATTAGGCGCTAAATGACAAAAAATGTCTTTAAGCAAGATTTCAGCTTTATTCGTTAGTTTGTTAGCACTTAGTCTATATGGTGAAATATTATCGTAATTAAGGAAAATTAAAATGAGGCCGATTGATAATTAAGCACACATGTTAAACCAAATTTGATTATTTAAAATTATTTGTTTCTTTCTTACACTTAGATAGTAGCTGGTTGGAAACGATAGAATTAAATTCTATTGAAGCCCGACTGGGGGATACTGTGGTTATACCCTGCCTTGTGCGACATATAAATGGACATACGATAACGTAAGTGCAAGAACTGTATTGACTAAACCTATAACACGGATTAAGTCTGCTTAAATTGTCTAAATTTTGTCTAAATTAGATTGATAAAATATACGTTTTTTTTTTCTTTTCACCTTCTCTTTGAACAAAGTTACTTGTAAAACAATTTTGTTTTTATAGAATTTCGTGTTTTGTGTCTCCGTTAGAAATATTACATTTTTCTTAAAAAGTTGTTATGCTACAAAAACTACTTAATTGTATAAACATCTCTAAAATGTACTGGAAAATCAATTAAACCGTTAAAAATATAATAAGCTTGTTTCCTCGTTGTTTAAAAGAATAGCATAGTGGTTATAGAAGGATTAAATCATCAGTTGGCAGCGACAGGAAGTGAGCGGAGTTTGGGTCACCGCAGCTGGTGAAGGAGTGGTTCGGTCAGGGACCCTGGTGCTGCCGAATGTAAGGCTTCATCATGCAGTACGATACGCATGCTCTCCCGGGTCAGAGACGTCTCCAAGAGTCCTCACTAGGCTCGTTGTGTACGAACCCCTTATTGTCACTGTCACTCCTAACCCTTTGGTGAGTATGGAATGGAGATTTGAATTTTTTAACACATAGTTTGAGCAAATCTCTTTTTATTTCATTTTATTTACCAAAAGTATCACTGGCATCATTGATGTAATTTACATACATTTATAATACATCACTAACATCTACTTCTAGCATTATATTTTCTTTCTCAGTTATCTTGGCTCTTTTTACACTGTCAGTCTGTTACTTAATTTAATAACAAACACTGATTAGCATTTTTTTCCATATAGATGCTCGGTACGGGAGGAACTGGTCATTTTAACTGTTCAGCACATGGAGGCAGAGGAGGTGGGGTCACGTTAAGTTGGCAGCATGATGGACGGCCACTGCATTCACCTCAGAGTCGTTTGGCCATTGGGCCAGTTCGACCACATCACGTTGGCCTTTACCAATGTACGGCGTATGATCATTCTGATTCTGCTGTTGCTGGTGGTGAACTGGTTATTGCTGGTAATTATGTATTCACATTTAATTAAATTGATTTGTGCCTTAACACTTGGTATTAAGTTTTAAATTGTATTGAGCAGCAGCGGAATATATGAATTTAACAATTCCACTGGGTTTTAGACAGACCTCCAAGACTGGTATCGACTTTTAGTGAAGCTACAACCAGAATTGGGCAAAGCATAGCTTTGCGATGTGCCGCAACTGGAATACCTCCTCCTCGTATTATTTGGACGTTAGATGACCGACCATTACCTTCAGCTCCAGACAAGTATGACAATTAATTACTGCATTTGTTAATTTTATTTGAGTTTGGACGTAAATGTCCATTCATATTCGATTCAAATTTGAAGGTTCTAAGAATAACAAAAAACTTTTCTAAAAATACAACTTGAATTTTAAATCAATATGCCAAAGTAAAATAGGAAGTTTGTGGTTATTACATTATTTTCGCTGATGACGCTTGAAAAGAATTTTAAGTAGATAGTAGAAGAGTTTGGTAGAGTAGAATACTTGGCTACATAATTTTCATACAAATAATATTGTTTTTTCATTTGCATGTCTTTGTATCAGCGCACTTGTATTTCTTGCAGATACAGTGTAAATACAAGAGCAGAAACTTTGCCTGGTGCTGAAGAAGGTACTATTGTTTCTACGCTAAGCGTGACAATAAGGACAGCTGATGAGGGAGGCAGATATGGTTGTAACGCTACTAGCACTGGAGGGTCTCATGCTCATCATTCGCGTCTTAACGTTTTTGGTAATCATTCTTTTTTGTTTACATGTAGATATGTTGAAAACATTGAAATAAGGGATAGCGATATCATGGCATCGCGTGCATGTAGACGTCAAAAAACTGATAAATGCTATTAATTTTTACTTTAGAATGTCGTCTTTTTTATAGGTCCACCGAATATAAGATATTTGCCACCCATTCATGTGAAGACTGACACTGATGTGACGCTTTACTGTCCTTACTCTGGATATCCTATAAAGTAAGCATATTGCCGTTATTGATTATTAATAACGTGTTTCAAATACACATTACCTATACCGTTAACATGTAATTACATTGTAAGCCTAATTATAATTAATATGTTATCATTAATTTTAGAGATGTAGTCTGGCGTCGAGAGGACGGATCTATAGTAGAATCTCCTATTGAATCTAGTGATGAAAGAGGAGTGTTAAGACTGACTTCGGTGAGGAGTGCGACTGCTGGTAGTTATACTTGTGAAGTTCGAGCTGAGAGCGGAGAAATAGCTCGACGGACTGTACGCCTAGATGTGCATAGTGAGTTACATTTTATAAATAATTTAAATATCAATGAAAATCTTCAGAATCCAACGTAATTCGTAAAGAACTTGTGACGGAATCTTGAATTATAAGTGCTACAATTAAAATGTAATAATTAAGTTAATTTAGTAAAGTGTAAATAATATAATGAGAAAATCAGTTTTGTATTAAAAATAATTTCAATGATGTACTAATATCTCATTTAAAAGCTTTAGTTGCTCTTAAACATCAATTGTTACTTAATTTGTTAACAGAACCACCGAAAATTGCCCCCTTTCAATTTCCCGAAGAATTAGAAGTCGGGGGAAGTACGCAAGCGACGTGTAGTTTAGTTTCTGGAGACAAGCCAATACAATTCTCGTGGCATAAAGACAACTTACCTATACCGTCAGTTTTAAAGGTAAAGTTACAAATACTAAACTAAAAATCACTTACGGATGTGATACAGATTTATTTATTAAATCAAATGTTTCACAGGTAGAACAGAAAAATATGGACTTCTTTACAATACTGATAATACAAGATCTTAGTTCGATCCATACTGGAGAATACTCTTGTCGAGCTACTAATGACTTTGGGACTGTTAGCCACACTGCATCTTTAACTGTCAAAGGTAAATTTCTAATACTATGTATTTTAGTTCTAAAAATAAATTATTTTTGTTTTGGATTCCATTTGGGAATATGTGGATTTCATGAGATTATCCAAACAATATTTATTGCATAATAAATATAGCAGTATTTTCGCTTAGAGCCTCCGACATGGGTGTGGCGTGCACAGAACACTTCGGTATCGGCAGGAGCGGCTGTGCTTCTTCCATGCTCGGCCAAAGGTCAGCCCTTGCCGAGAATATCTTGGGAATTCTCGTCAGGTAAGGCATCTTGCAAATCGTTCGAATATGAAAAGTTATAGATGGGTTAGTTAATACCTAATTCTCCCAGCACTTTACTATACATATACAAGTCGCTTGTGGTAAGTAGCACTTCTAGTCATAATTCATAGTTCTTCTTACCTTACTAAGGATCATTTTTATTGAAAACCATCGTTTCATAATTGAGGTATTTTTTTTTGGAAAACTAACTCAATGTCAGCTATTAGAACGAAATCTAACTTTGAAATTAATTAATTTTATTAATGAAAGACCACCGATAATTATTCCACGTAATCAGCTTTATTCACTGTGATTTAATAAGAGCAATTTATGTAATTAACTCCCGACGCAAAAAGAGGGGTGACGTATCTGTGTGAGTGCGTGTGTTTTCGGCATGTAGCTCTTAAAGGAATGAACAGATTCTGATACAGGCACAAAGTTATACTTCACCTACTCTGTGGTATGAGGCGAATCTGACATAGGATGGGCATCAAGATGGGATATTTATTTAGGCATGAAATAAGGATTTGAAAACGGAGCCTTAAATTAATTTTAAAATGTATAATGTTTAGAGGGAGAGAACTGGCGACATATTCTTTGGGGCCAGTCAGAATCCGCCGATGCCAGTGAAGGCTCGATCCTATCGGATGGAACGGTCTGGCTGAGGGCTGCTACCCCAGAACACGAAGGCTGGTACAGATGCACGGCCAGAGCACAACACGCATTCTTACATCATTCTTTCTTTCTCGATGTTAGAGGTAAGTTAATATTTATAGCAGCAGTAAGTAATAATCTTAAATTTTTAACCGACTTCAAAAAAGGAGGAGGTTCTGTATTTCCACTGTATATATTTTTTTATGTTCGTTCACCGATTTCTACTCCAACTGTGGACTGATTTAATTAGTAAAAATTACGCCCCAGGCGTTAATTATAAGGGTCGTACCTGTAAATTCATTATCTTAATCATTTAGGAGCTATATTAAATTCATTATAGTTTTAAAAATAACTAATGCGTCAACTTAACTACTGCAAAGATTTAAATGATAATCAGCCAAACTGGTCAGCAAATGATAAAACGGTGTATGAAATTTGTAACTATTTGAGAGGCAGATAAATGGCATGCTTATGCAATCATTACTAATTAAACGAACTTATCTGAGTGAACTTCCATCATAATTATACAATTTTTCTCTCAAATAGACATCTCATTTTGTGTTTGTTATACAGAACCACCAAAGCTGACCCGTGGTGGCGGGGGTGGGGAAGCGAGATGGGTGGTCAGAGGATCGACAGCTCGTCTAACTTGCACCGTCCGAGGGGAACCAGAGATACACATACATTGGACCCATGATTCAAGACCTCTGGCTTTGCAGTAAGTCTGTTTGATTGGAGATCTTTATTTAAAGGTTTATTGTTTTTGGAATGCTTATAAGCATGTGTTAAAAGAAATGTGTCTTATAATTTTTCATACATATTATTTCATAATTCATATTTTTTCAATCTTCTTTTCTTCTTTTATTATAATATTTTGTACCTACGTTTTAATGCATTTTTTATGTACCTATAATTGAAGTAACACTAACCAGTAAGGTACATTTGTTTGCCTTTATTTCTAGTGTATTATCACAGTGTTCATTTTGTTGGTGCATTAAATAAATAAATATATAAAAGCTTAGATCGTGCCGCATTTTTATATCGTGTATTAGGTAGCTAATATTTATACGGTAAATGCTAAATGATGTAGATTTTATGTGAATATTTTATAAAAAAACATTAATAAATATTATAACTCTGATATTCATATCGTTAAAAATAATTGTAGTTGATGTAGTTGTTAACTGAGGTAACTTTGGTGTAGGTTAAGTTTAATAAGTTTATTGACTTTTTACATTTTTGTTTGACGAAATCGTTTTATACTTCTTGATTTGCTTATTTCATAAATCTGTATTTCTTTAAATAAAAAATTAAGTTTATGTGATATTTCATTCTTCTCTTTTTGTTTGTATACAAAGATGGAGATAGCGTAGCATTTGTAAAATGTTGATAAAAATGAGCAACTATATTCGAGTGCTGTTACTATAAATATAAATATACATAATGGGTTTATTTAAACAATCAATAATTATTAGTTTAAAAATAAATATAACCATTTTGTCTTCACTTTCAACCACGTCTGTACACAGTGTCCAATTTCAAAATTGTACCTGTTTGTTACGTCACTAGGATACATGCAATGGTCATCGCTGCAGTCGCCGCAAATCCCACGTTCGTTTAAGCTTAGCACGCTTACCATGTCGCTGCAGAGCGCTGGAATGACCCAATTCGTTAATAATCTGATGAAACTGTTTTATACCATTGGGAATTTTCCATTGCACTCCTGAAATGATAAGCATAATACATCTACTTCATAAAAATGTCCATCATAAAAGTACTATCATTAACTTAATGCCCCCACTTACATGTAACACCTTTAAACGAGCAATTCTTATATATATTTTCTGAATCTCGGAAACTTCCCCAATGATTTTCATGAAATTTAGTGTGCAGGGGGTTTCAGGGGTGATAAATCGATCTAGCTAGGATTCATTTTTAGAAAATATCGTGTTATCCATGTTTTGAGGCAATGAAAAAATGCTACAATAGACTCTTCCTGACATCTATTGGCGAGTAGCAACACTAAGGCTATTTCAGCTAGCGTTGTTTTATTGTTAAAAGAAATACCAAGCAAAGCTCGGTCATCCGGGTACTAATACCAACAAAAAGAATATAAACATATCTATAATGAATAACAGTGCAAAAAATTTTGAGATAACATATGGTAAACAAATTATTTTGTAAGGATAAAAAACAAAATTCTAACTAATGTATAATATAGTAACTTTAAGCTTTATCACATGCTTGTAATTTTGAAAACAATATGACAGAATGAGTTTATAGGAAATCTAATTTTCCAACTGTGTATTGGTAATACTTGTAGGTATATCTACTGAAACAACATTTCTCTGTGCCATAATCATAATTTGTCCATAAACATTAAAACAATAAATTCAAACGACGGTTATCACTTTCCGTTCGTCCAAATCCGTCCATCTGCTTCATTATGAAGACTTTTGATTATTAACCGTAAAATGTACAGTCGACAAAAGAGTTAGGTATGCAGGGCATGATAAAAACCAAAAAAAACATTCCGCAATATTTAATATTAAAAAATGTGTGAGTCCATGTGTTATCCATGTTATATCATACCTTACGTATATAGGTAGCATTTTCCATGGATAATAACACGAACATTATATTACAGAATGTTGAATTAAACATTGCGGGACGATTTTGTATTATGCCCTGAATACATAATTCTTCTGCTCACTGTACCACTGTACGTTATAAACCTGTTATGATAATTACGATTGTCTGTAGTGGCTCAGGTGGCGTGGAGATGAGAGATATCGGAAACGGGGGAATGACGTCGGAAATAACGATAACGCATGCGGGCCCCGAGCACGCGGGGGACTATCGTTGCCTCGCCCGAAACCTTTATGGCAGTGATGAGTTGATATTTCGCCTCTTCGTCAAAGGTAAGCCTTTTAACGGATTACGAAAGGTCAAATACGCATAATGCATATGTTTGACGACCTGTGTGGCGCAATGGTTACCATGCCGGATCGCCGCACCAAGGGTCCTCGGTTCGATTCCCAACGAGGAGGAAATTTGAATGATGAGTTTGAATTTCTGTTCTCGGTCTGGGTGTGAATGTCCTTGTCTAGTGTGTTGTCCATGGCACCCATGACACAGGGAATCCTAGTGTGCGGCTATGAGTGTGAAGCGTTATTTATTTATTTATTTATTTTAATGTCAAACTATGGAAATCTCAAATACTGAATTGTCAAAATCGTTATAGTCAAAGATGTCAGATATTAAAATCGTAAATAATCGAAATGAAGGTAAAAGTTACGAGTTTGACAATTTGGTATTTGAGATGTTGATAGTTTGACATTATTTGTATTTAACCCACTTGCACTTCATTGTAATCTTAAGTATATAATTATAGTCTTATTTAAGTAAACAATTCTTAATTGTTTACTTAAATAAAATATATCTTACTAACTTATTCTAATCTTAAATTGTTTGGACGTTTATAAATGAGCAAAAATTAATAACAGCTACAATACGCACCCTTAAAATGAAAGTGACCGAACTCAAAATTCCTGTAATTTCTGTTTTTGCTATAAACTTACTTTAAAATGCGTACCCTAAAACCCTGTTATGAAGAAGAGCTCGAATTATGAGTAAGAAAAGGACAACCTAATGATCGGTCACTTTCATTGATCGCTCTATTCATCGATATATAATTTTTTGAAAACTTTCTTGCTCATTTCCCACAAATTCCAATTTTTGAGTTAGGTCACTCTCATTCTAAGGGTGCGAATAACAAGTTGATACCGTTTAAAAAGTGGGCAGAACAAGGGTTGCATTTTGATTTTATATTTTATTACAAGCATTAAATATTTGTTGCTAGTAAATATAACGACAAACAATTTAATTACTTTTCAGTAAAATTGTATTATTCGCAATTCTGACTTGACAGATGAATTAAATGTAATCTCTCAGTCAACGCACGTTCTATACTTAATTAGAACGCTATTGTTCTATGAACCATTGTTGTTACATTAAAAGCAAAATTTGAACTAATAATTTGGTTAAAATATTTTTTCTTATCTTTCTTACTTTCTTTTGAGAATTATTCTATTAACTGTCCATTTATGTCTTGAAAACTAATATAGATTTTTTAGTCTTGTTTCAATCTCTTTTTATGTTTATTATTATTGTATTTTAGTTTTTATCTCTTTAAGTACGTCTATTTAGTTAATTTTACATTCACTGTATTTTTAAGCAGGCGGGTTTTCTTTTTTTATCTTAGTTGTTTATAAATTATTAGCTAAAATTAAGCTTCATTTCCACTTCAGAGGGAGCGATGTAGTCTTGAGTGGTAAAGCGTAGGTACTAACATTTTTTCATAAGAAACTTTCATCTTACAATTTTTCTAATTCTGAGAGGTTTTTGTTGGTGTAGTCTCATTGAAAGTAATGTAACATGACTCAAACATGTTTAAAATAGAGCGATGACTTGAAGAATAAGGATATGCGGGTCTTACGTACACTTGGGATTACCCCACAATCTATAACGACAGTGATGGATTGATCCCGTCTCTTCGGGAAAGGATGCATGACAAGAACTTCATAGCCTATGGCAAGTCGCAACTCCCATTATACACAGTGTAATTGAAAGGGGAAAATTACGGATTCATATAAAACAAGTTTTCCACTTTTTTTGTTTTTCAGAAAATATCAATCATCTCGTCGGAATAAAATAGGTGCATTTAACTCTATTAGTCTAAAATAGGTTTACCGATAGGAATAATGAAAAAAATCAACACAATTTATCACGATACTATATGTTTATACTTCTTAAAACGTTGTAAAGATCTTGATCAATAAACTTAGTAATTAGAGCCCGTTTAAGAAAAATATTAAGTTAATACAAGAATCGAAACTAGAATATGAACTTTCCGTTATATTACTAACATATTTTTTCCGACAAATATCTCTAGATTTTTGTGAACACAAAAACGTTTTCGTTCAATAAACATTTAGTAAGTAATAAATTTAATAATTTATTTAACCTAATGAAACCATATCAATGTTACAGTATGTCGTCAAAATATCATTATTTTTATTAAAACACCCTCTGAACCACACAGATAAATCTAAATTAACGTTTCCTTTACACAGAGCGACCAAACACCCCAGAAGAAGTCCGCGTCTCAGAAGTGTGGTCTCGTCGAGCGAGAGTAACCTGGCGAGTAGCTAGGGGGGCGCTAGTGTCGCACTATTCCCTGCAATACCGCTCGCTGAGCCATGAACTCACAAACGCTCCGCTCAACGCCCCGCTCCCCGCTCTGCTCGACACATGGGACACACCCGACGTCCTTAACCTCACACTAGCTAATTCGGATTTGCTGCATGTCGCGTAAGTTTGTACAGGCTTATGAATATGATAATGATGTCAGGATTTCAATTCTGTATACAATTTATGTGTTTACGCTGATACAAATCATGTCTCATGCAAAGCCTATGCTAAGCCATAATCTGTAATTGATTGCGGGTTATAAATACATTATCTCTAGTAAGTGTAATGTAACATGTAAATTAATTATGTTAATAATTTCAACCGTATTACCTTTTAAGGTAATATTTTTAAATATAGTTCAATGTGTACCTAATTAAAACAATTGACGATCGATATTTGACATTCTGTTAGCTTGCTTTGTATGAGTTATAAATATGATTTTAATATAAAAATAATTATTTCTGTATTAGGTCTGAAGGCCCAGGCCGCGGTGGGGCCTCTATATCAGGCCTGGCCCCGGACACACGTTACGTGCTTAGAATAGCCGCAATCAACGACGTTGGTGCTTCTTCATATACTCCACCTATTCACTTCACAACGAGAGAAGAAGGTATGTTTTGTTTCATAATCTGCTTTGTTGCTTTTGTTTGTTATCTTTATCTTACTCAACTTTTAAATGACACGAGTGCTTGATGTCATTTTGACACAAATTACAATTTATTAAATAGATGTTAACACTTATTTTAGGCATAAGACCGCCCGTTTATACCTACTATCTGTACGAAAAGAAATTAGAAACAAACCAATTCTAATTATCTGGTTCAAAGCTTCATTGCAGTAGTTGAGCTCTAAAGACTTTCTACTTAACAGCGCTTTGAGAAAACAAAAATCCGTACACCAAGAATAAATGTTAGGCACATTTTTATATTTGATACACAACACAAACATAAAAAAATCTAAATCAAATTTGGACAATATCAATGAAGAATAGATAAGCAACAGAGACCCAGAGACCACACAGTACTTAAACACTACGTTTTACCAGAGACTGCTCAAAAATTTCGACGTTTTCCTGTTCGTTTTTTAATAAAATAAATAAAAGATAAAAGTAAGATTTATTTATCTGTCCGGAAATAAAATGATTGTGCGAATAATTTTGTTATTATTAATATTTGTTTCCATTAGCGCCTGGGGGAGTTCCGCGGGATATAACAGTTCGTGCGTTACGAGCCCGGGAACTTCTAGTGTCATGGCAGGTAAAATTAAAATCCCAATTTTCTTGTAACCCATATTGCCTGCATAATAGTCCTGATGTGATTTGGCGGACATAGACCAATACAAATAGGTTTTAAAATATGTTGGCAGCTGTAACTTAGAATCGGTGATGATATTACCGATCTATTTTCAGAAAGATTCAAAAATATGTAGCGATCATTATCTCATTTTTGTCTATTTGACAATACTAAAGTATTAGAATCATAAGTATTAGAAGAAGTATTAGAATCAACGTGTAATTTACTAATACTGAACTGAACCCATGCCCATATGATATTAAGAAAATTAGAACGCCATAATCAAAATTCTTGAAGCAAAATTTTCCTTAGTGAAGTTAGCTGTTACTTTAAAAGTGAAGCTTTAGTAATTGAAACTACAGAAAATGTCTAATTAAATAATATTATATCCAACGTTCTCATAATCTCGAATCAGTTTCTCATAAACATTCTCCATCTACCTGAGCTGGTCGCGTCAAACGCAACAAACCCTAAGATGCAACATGCCTCTGCCTTTGTACTTGAAATATTCGCCCGTCACAGATAGCTCTCGGCAATTATCTTGCAAAGAGATGCTTCGCGACGAGCTTGCACTAAATTGCAGCAAAGATCCAAATTGTGTCTCAACTACAACCTTGCGGGTAGACGGAAATTTACAGATACCCTTCTTTGAGACAAGTCAGGGAAGCACGTTTAATTTAGATAATTTGTATTATATGGTTGAAGCAAAGGAACCTAAAAGAATATGTAATATTTTGTTGTTGCAAATTGGCCCCGAGGAACTGTCGAAATTACTGTAGCTATTTATATTAAGTAGGTTGTTCCTGCTTGTATAGGAAGTTAAAATATTCAGAAGACTCTAAAGGTAAGCTATAGATCTGAGCCAATCCTAGCTCAGTTGTTGTATGGTCAAGATAGATCCGGTGTATTCACTTTGCAGAAACTTCAAAATAAAAATTTCATGATTGATAATCTGTAGAAGGAGGGTCATAACCAGGCTGGCAGGTAAAAATCCCTACGATTGAATAGGTTGCATAGACGTTATGTGGTGAAGTTAAACTTTATATTAAAAAGATTTTACCCTTTCCACAGCTAATTTATAGAAACACTGAAGGGGAAAGGCCTTTGCTTCTTAACATTATATTTACTACACTGTAAATGTATCTTTCTTGCTGAAACTAAATCGAAAACCTCATTTTAACATAAAAATAAGTTGATAAAATTTATTTTTCATTGCTATTCTTTTATTTATTTTTCATCAACGAAAGGGGGTCAACAGCCTCTACTTCACATTTTAATCTTATTTTTTTACGCTGTCTGATAATCCTGGCACCGTTCCTGCGCTTAATATCGTCCAATTACACTAAGCATTTTTTCTTTAGCCTCCGCCAAGAGAAACCTGGCACGGAACGTTATTAGGGTACACGATTCGTTGGTGGGAAGTGTCTGAGGAAGGGAAGGACTCCCCAGTTGATGCCGGATCTGAGAGTGGAGCCAGTTCTGATGCCACTAGTACCACACTGAGAGGATTGAAGGCAGCTACGAGGTACGGAGTGACTGTCAGGGCGTACAACGCAGCTGGGACCGGGCCCTTATCTCCGCCACACTACCGGCATACCTTGGAATCACGTAAGTTGTTTTTATATACGTTTTTCTGATTGTCCACTGCATTACATACAGGACATAAGTCTGCCTTTTGCGGATCATTATTTTGCCTATCAATTACCGAATTCTTCATCCTTAAATTGACAACGTATTTTGATCAGAACGTTAAGGCATTCTAATGAGAATGTTAAGGTTCACAGAAGAATTTCGATATCACTGGAATTCGTATAGGGCCTTAACTGGTCTACGTATTACGTCGAATTTGTCATTGCCAGAATTCGGGATATATAACTATATTATTATGTACCTACGCGCTGCCGTCGAAAAGCGGCTATCGTAAATTTTCCCATCAAAATGCAAAATGGCTTAATTGGACCGTGGCCTTTTCGATCTAGGTCAAACGATTCGGAACAAATTGATAGCTCTTTTATACGCTTGCTTTGTTTGGCCTTTTACAACTGCGACAATAGTTTTTCTGTGCGATTCGAATTAACATCACAAAGGCTGCACTCACCTCGTTCCCGGAACTCTAATTACCTTTTATAGACGAACTAAAGCTTTGGCCTGTACAGTGATGGTTGCATTTAAACGAAAATGTTTCACAAATTAATATGAAGTTCTCTACCCCTCAGCGTCTTAGTATTTCTTTTTAGGGTTCCGTAGTCAAATGGCAAAAAACGGAACCCTTATAGATTCGTCATGTCTGTCTGTCTGTCTGTCCGTCCGTATGTCACAGCCACTTTTTTCCGAAAGTATAAGAACTATACTGTTGAAACTTGGTAAGTAGATGTATTCTGTGAACCGCATTAAGATTTTCACACAAAAATAGAAAAAAAAACAATAAATTTTGGGGGTTCCCCATACTTAGAACTGAAACTCAAAAAAATTTTTTTCATCAAACCCATACGTGTGGGGTATCTATGGATAGGTCTTCAAAAATGATATTAAGGTTTCTAATATCATTTTTTTCTAAACTGAATAGTTTGCGCGAGAGACACTTCCAAAGTGGTAAAATGTGTGTCCCCCCTCCTGTAACTTCTAAAATAAGAGAATGATAAAACTAAAAAAAAATATATGATGTACTTTACCATGCAAACTTCCACTTAAAATTGGTTTGAACGAGATCTAGTTAGTAGTTTTTTTTAATACGTCATAAATCTTTAGCCGCAATTTACCTCGATCAAAGTTACAACGAACTACAAGAACTTTTATATTATGTTACTTGCCGCTACGGAACCCTTCATGGGCGAGTCCGACTCACACTTGGCCGCTTTTGTTTGTTTCAAAGAATTATCATTTTAATGTTGTGCAAGACGGTCCTATTACCCTTTATGGCCGGATAAATATTTCGCAGATAATGAAGAGTTTATCTACGTAGTCTCCCTTTTAACTTTTTGGGATTTATTTCAACTGTTGGATAATTACATAATTTAAAAAAGTTTACAGATTTATCTGTAACTAATATGTCTATATGTCTATGTAACTATGTCAATTTTATCTGTAGACGATATTTTCCCGCCATCGCGCGGTTTCGACGTGACCATATGGCCCTAAGGTCACATCACACATATCAGCTCGGAAAGGGATTGTCACCGTATCGCCTTTCACCTCGCCCTCAAACAGGCAAGAAACGGATCAGCAGCTCCGGTACGTCGACTCGGCAACGGCTAGGTGACGCCGCGCCTACGGCTCGCCGACCGCGTTTACAGCTCGCCGGCCAACGAAGAGACGTGCTCGTGTACGGAGAGACGTAAGCGCGAGGACGACGAGTCGTAAGCGTAAGCTGTACTGTGAGTTGACCGCCCACCGCACCGCGTTTCGTAAGCTTGTCCCGTGGCGAAGCGATTACGATGCATTTCCGATTAATGTGCGTTGCAATAGGGAGTTTCATACAAAGAATACTGGACGGCTCGAGTTGATACAGTGCCGATCCTTTTCCGAGCTCATGTGCTTTGACCCTTAGTGTTTTATACGTATTTGATTCATGTAATTGTTTCGAAAGATTAAAATAAAATATATATATAAGTAGAGTAGGGACCCATTAAAATTAAAATATATTATGAATGCGATGTTACTTTCAAACATAACTTTACATCACGTACACTGCAAGCATTATGTATATACCTATTGCACATTATTAACCTTGCAATTGTTATATCACATAACAAATTAATGTATCGGCCCCGTTTGTTATCGTTCGATTTTAAAAACTCCGAAACTAGCAGTGTCCATTAACTCATCTGGACTAGAGAAGAGTAAATATAAAGTTGCAACGAACCCCTAGCTGAAAGCTCTGTAGTCAGTCGTGCATATAATAAAATTGCGTCATACCAAACGAGTATAAAAAGAAATTTTAAATTCGCAGTAGCAGTTCATTTAAAAATTTAAGCATATTTCAAAACTGGCGTATTTATGCTCAGATACATACGAGTTGATATCTACATCTCGCCGGCAATAAAGACGGCGCCATTTCTTATAGATGGCTTTTTAGATCCGGGAATAAATAGCTGTATTTTGATCAGATTTTTCATGTAGTCTGAAAATAGTGAGCAGAATACACGTACTGCGATCAAGGAGGTATTATTGTGATCAAGAATCTAGTTCGATTTAGAATTATTGCTCTTATCCTCCAACTAGAGTACAAATTGGGTATATGTCTATATTATGTACTTCAATAACAAACTTTCAATCTAAACTAATATTATAAAGAGGAAAGTTTTGATTTTATGTTTATTTGTAATGGATAAACACAAAAACTACTGGACTGATTTCAAAAATTCTTTCATCAATAGGATGCTCTTGATTGTTTCTGAGTAACATAAGCTATACTTTTTTTTTAATAGGGATCTATACGAAAACCTAAACAAAGCGAGGGCGGTTACGAGTATTAAATAATCAGATTTAAAATTTAAAATTGCATTAAATTATGAGAAAATTCATCTAAAATGAACCTATACGCTACAATTTTTTTAAACTGGCCAGTAAAAAATGTAGCCGATAAAATTATATATTATTAAAATTTTGAATAAAGAACTCAAGGTATTATGGAATTTATATAAATGTTCTGTCCATAGACTTACATATATAGACGGGCTGTTCCGAACAAAATTCGTGTCACATTTTTCGTACTCACTGACAGCTTGATGACAGCGCTTCGTTCGGTCAAATTCGGTTCAAGATGGCGAATATCAAATATTTTGCACTAAATAATTTTTAAAAATGCAAGTAAAAATATAGTTATTTACCAATTATGATTTAAATAAACACAAATAAAGTTCAAACGTAAATAATGAAGACGTTTAAACTGTGCACAATAAACAATATGCGTTATTATGTGTTCTTGAACGGTCGGGGTTTTTCAAAAATGACATCTACTTGTCTCGCTTGCTCGCAGCCGACTAAAATGCGTTGGCACCATATGATGCCAACGTAGGTGTCGAAACTTTTAGTACTGAACAGCCTGTCTAGTATAGTATATATACATATAGGTCTATGGTTCTGTCATTACTTTTTACAAATTGGCGGCAATTTGAAATGTGTGTCGGGCGTAGTAATATATGTATTGAAATCTCAGATTAATTATTCTTTAATCTGAGATTGAAATATTGAAAAGACTAAATTTTATCCGAAAAATCAATAATACCAAGTCCTAAGTAAGACTTTTCCAAAATATTGCCAGCATACTTACCAACCATTTTCATGATTGGATTTTTTCTTAATGGTTGTCTCCTTTCTAGCTCCGACAAGTGGACCTGAAGGTCTGTCCTGTATCTCGAGCGGGTCTACATCTCTGCGGGTGTCGTGGCGACCACCAGCCCAGGAAGCCAGAGGCGGTCAGATCACACACTACACGCTGCAATACACCAGACGAGATGCGGACCCCTTGATGCCCGTACAAGATGCACATTTGCGGGTGCAGGTAAGGAATGGTACTAAGGAATCATATTTATAGAGAGCCTAGTGACCAGCAACAGGGACCGTTCGCCATTGCCTCATTCGTAGTTCAGGGAGCAGGGGAGGTTGATATGGGCTCAAGGATGGATGGCGCCCCTTACATCCTAAGACATCAATAACATGTTGCCATCCAAGAAGAAAGCGGATAACATAATACCTACCTACCTGTACAAGAATTCAACATTATAATGAAACACATAAAAAAACTACAACATTGAAACGAACTACTGTTTGAATTTATAAAAGTTTAGTTTAACGTCCCGTTTAGATACTCGGCAAGTAGGTGCAGGCGATATGTATGTATTCTTGTATGTACATAAATTTATGTATCCAGTCTCGTCTCGATAACGGTGTTTTGGCACGAAGCAAAAGATTATTCGTGAGACGGTGTTATTCATACAACACAGTTACATATTCGTCGTTTGTCGAATTGTTTGGCAAACATTAACCTAAACGGGGCGTGTAAACACTGCAAGGAGTCCACATTAAACAGGGCGAAGAAACGACGGTGTCTCGACTTACATCGTACGCAGAGTATGAGATAAGGGTCCGTGCACACAACGCGGCCGGTGACGGACCGCTCTCGGCGCCGCAGCTGTGTCGCACCGATGAGGATGGTAAGTTAAATTAATGATATTGTTGGCAATACATATTCCTTGTACGTTTTAAAACATAATTATGGGAATATGCAGCAAGCACTGCAGTTTGAACTAAATCCGCACGCACCCTTAATTTGAAAAAAAAATAATGTATGTATTAGAATTAAATTATCACTTGTTTTGGTAAAGGAAAAGATAGCGAAGAAACCTGCAAATCCAAGAGTTTTCCATAATAATCTCAGAAGTGAGTGAAGTCAATACGCACTTGGCCAGCGTGGTAGACTTTGTCTTGTACCCCTAACATTGTGCAGCCTGAGACCAACGGTGGGACATTTATGGGGTGCGATGATAATTTACAACTTGAATTACCTTTGCTTATGTATCTATAATATTAATTATAAGGTACCTATTGTACATGTTATCTTGTTATGTCGTCTACTATTATTGTAATTAAATTAGCGATTACCTACCTAATTAAGCTAAATTAATTACCTACTGTCCAGTGCAGATTCATTAATTACGAAATGAATAAATCAACCCAGTAATGGCTTTTTTAATTAAAGCTTAACCACTAAGATATAAAAATGGCAGTCAAGTTAAATAACACGAAGTAGGACATCCTGTTTTTAAATCTGTTAAAAACAAAAAAAGAACAATGATAGACTAAAAGTTTTTCCATGTCTTCCAAACGTGTGTTCCTTGTTCATTGTTAGATTTTCAAAATAACATAAAAAAAGTGAGAGCAAAAACCTATAAAATATAATAGACGCTCCTCACATTCAGTAAGAATTCCTACACAACAGCACATAAATAATATGATGAAAACACTTGATTATTATCGAACCATTGAAAACTAAACAATGCGAATGTTAACTACAAAAGACAAGAAACAATGAATAGGTAAGAAATAAATAAAGATAAATGAACAGAGGAATATCGTGAATAATTAAAAGTGTTATACTGACCTGTTTTAACGAGTCTAAAGAAATGCACACGGATGGATAATTATGAAGAAAGAACGTAACATATTAAATTGTGAACCAACTTACTACAGTTACATACATTTGTGACAGTAGGTCACAACCTCTTGTAGCCTGAAGGCTTGGGACGTCAATTTTAGAAGGTCGGAAGTTGAACCGGAGAAGGCATTATTTCTGAAGCGCTTCCGTTCTTCGGAGGGTATATTAACTTCTCTTTACTGTAATTAGATGACCTTCGGTATATACACTTCGACACTTCACTAGTTATGCTTCTAACCTCTCCACTAATCCACAATAAAACAGTACCTATGATAAAATATGCGCTAGGTTTTTTTTTATGGAAATAGTCGGCAAACGAGTTGACGATCCACCTGATGGTAAGTGGCTATCGTCGCCCATGGACATAGCAACACCAAAGGCATCACTGATGCGTTGCCGGCCAAGAAAGAGAGAAGAAAAAGAAAGAACCGACTCTCAAGCCCCCAGCCGGAACACGACGAGTCGTTTGGCGGCTGACTCGTGCTTAAGGGTGATAGCTATTATATCCAGGCGAACCCCATGGAGAAAGAATAATAGTAATAATGGTATTAATTAACAATTAAAATCAATATTACCAATACAATCCCTCGAAGGGCCCTACCACCAGCGGGCCGGATTTAGTCGCCTCTTACGACACCCATTCGGCGTGGGATATGGGTTAGTATTCTAAGCCGCCCCAATACGGCTAAGTAGGGAAATCCTGTGCGTTTTACATAAAAAATTATATATCTATAATAATATATTAGGGGGCGTCCATATATTACGTGAGATGTTTAAGGGGGGGAGGGGATCGAGTCAAATTTCATCTAATCTTACGGTCTCGGCAAATATCACGCAATTTTTGTTCTGATTGAAACAAAAAAATATATTATTATGGTCCATTAAATCCAGATTGTACATGCTTAAGTTTTTATTACACTTATAATTAAACACTCAGCAATATTGATAACTAGTCTTAACTAGTCGTAAATAAAATCACGAAGCATTTTTTTTTCTTTTTACAATAACAATCCCACGCGTTTACGTAAAAAACCCACATTTTGAAAAATCTCACGTGTGATTGGGGGAGGGCAAGAAAATTTAAAAAAACACCTCACGTAATTTATGAACGCCCCCTTAGGTTATAAAACATATGGATAGCAACGCTTTATTAAATTAAATAGCTCAGTAATAAAAATAAATTAATTCTTAGTTACCAAATGAGTAAAGATTAACAGCTTACCTGCTCCTTTTTTCGTAGGTCTAATCATATTAATAATTTTATGTAAAGGTATTTATAAAAACACACTGTGTCTACCACATGCATGTATCGTGGTATCTACTGTATTTATGACAATAAAATGTAAAGTATTTTTCTATGTTCTCTATATGATGACAACCGAAACGTCCCCTGAGTGATATACGTATACATATCGAGAACAGCGGTCTGTAAAGTGTTATGCCGGGCTTAGCCTAAAGGGAGACAAAAAAGTTTTGTCTTTTCAGTCAGTTTTGTGGTAACCGTAAATGAAACATGAAAGATGATAACTCTTAAAGAATATAATATTTCAATACAAAAACATTGTGAATTCGATCAATAAGGTTTTTCTTTAATAATATCCTGAACCAGTAGTCACAATGTAATATATTATGATGACATAATTTAGTCATTCAGATATACGGTATGACGCTGATATAGGAGACGGATGAATGGCATAATGATGCTAAGTTATGAATACATTTTTAAAGCATTACCAGTATAAGAACGTTATATTGTCTTCATAAACATGGTATGCGTACGAGTAAATTTTGGTTCAAAAAAATTTAAATTGGGGTAATAAACTTAAACCGCGATATACAATATTAATTTCACAACTTAATAATTTTAGATGTAGTCAAGAGTTAGAGAACTGATTTTAGCAGAGAATTTATAAACAGGAGTAAAAAATATAATTATTTAAAGGCTGTTACTTTACCAAATAAAACCTTATTACAGTTATTTACAGAAAAGAAATTCCATACTTACAAAAATAGAGATCCTTCTTGACGCGAAATCAAGTCACAGTGATTAGTTATTTTCATTATGTTCAATGCCAGTGCCAAGCGCCCCGGGCGGGATGAAGCTGATTGCGTTGAGTGAACGATCGTTGCGAGCGTCGTGGCTGCCACCTCCCGAACCCAATGGAAAACTCACGCACTACTCGCTCTACGTCAAGGATTTGTCCGGGTATGTCTTTATTTATATTAAATTGAGTAGCAAAAAGCAAAACAGTAAGGGCTTGTTTCACAATCTTCAAGTAAGTCCGAAGTAAGCTATTCGTTGGTTAAGTTGACATTTCGTGTATGTAAAATGACACTTTAACGTCACTTTAACCGGCGAATAGCTTATTCAGGACTCTACTTGAAGATGGTGAAACAAGCCCTAACTGTACTACTAACGGCAATCGCACTAAACAATCAAATTTAATATAATATGTAGGTATTACTTGTGAGATACATTGTGTTTCTTGCGATGGTCAAGTCGATCTATTTATTTAAAACATAAAAGATTTCTAATATTGATAATATGGTCACTATAAGATGTTGTTACTTGTTAGGTTAGCTAATTACGTAATAACTTAAGACAGAAGGACCCTTAAGTAGGGACTGAATAAATTAACCGACTTGGTATTACATGGATCTCACAACTTTTTACGGTAGAAGAACTGAGTTGCGAGACTTGGTTTTTTTACAAGTTTTGTTTTTGATGGCATGGTCTTTACATCTTCACAAAAATAGAAAACGCAAATCAAATACGTTTTAGTACGTTTCACGTAAGAAATGGGATCTTTCAAGAAGCGGGTCTATTGCTTCCTTTTGGTCCTTTGATGTTGCTAACGTCCATGGGTGGCAGTGATCACTTACCATCAAATGACCCGTCTGCTCATTTGCCTGTTCAGGGCTTAAAAAGAGTTCTCCTCGCTACACTACTATTAGTAAGACAGTGAAGCATAATACTGTCGGCAGTTAGATCCTTAAAGGCATTGAAGCTCCAGCTTATTTAAGGTCCTATTTATGTAGATCACAAGAACCAAACGTGACACGGGTGAATGCGTGCACGGAAGGCGAAGGTTCAGTGGAGTGCATGAAGCCATTACGAGGCCTCCGATCAGGCAGGACCTATGAGGCCTGGGTGCGGGCCGCTACTGGGGCTGGTGAAGGACCCACTTCCACTGTGGTAGCTTGCCAGACTAGTGCTTTGGGTAAGTTATGCCTTTTTCACTAATCACTGATTAATGATAACAAATAGTTTTAGTAAGATTAGTTTTTGGAACCCTGGTTTGGATTCGAGGATGGAGTAAGTTTTATTCCTAATACGAGAATTTTAAAGAGAAAAAATATGTCCAACCAAATTTCTTCTACTCGTGGTGTTTCCATCTTCTCAGTTAATCAGCAGAGGAGGAGAACCTTTGACTTAGATTTTAATCCTAGTACTCTTGTCTGGTCATCAGGTTTTTAATTAATTAGCTATAAATCTCTTAAAATCAACGTTCAAATGTTTTGATGTGTTTCGGTTGAAAGTATGATGGCGTTTACCATACGGTTGCCAGTAGATACTTACCTTAACAAACAAAATCAATGTTGCTTTTGATGTTATAATTATCAAAGCTGTGATGTATTGAAGTGTTGCTGTTTTCGTGTATTTATTTTCCTTGTTAACTTTAAAAAAGTTATTGTTTGTTTTTCATTAAAGTCTCCATGTTTCAATTTTTTATTCAGTGCTGTAATCCCACAGTTAATCTACCGGCTTGACATTTTACACAACATGCTACGTTAAAATTTCACAAAAATAAAAGTAGATCAACTTTAAAATATTTTATGAACATTGTTATTATGTTATTTCTTTTTTATTTTTTTTACACATTTATGTACTTTATTTATTTACAACGTAATAGGGTTAAATTTAGAAAAAAACCAAAATTTTTTTTCGGCGTACTTTAAAATGAATTTCAAATCTGTATTTTTATGAATTCCACATTTATTGATACATAACGTTAATTTATAACAAAGAAACCCATTTGGACAACTATCAATACTTCTTGTTTAAAAATGTTGATTTTATTTTAAGAAACGATATTGTTAATCGTTACAGCTGAGGTTACATGTTTCGCAACTTTACATACTTAGATAAAGACATTTTATTTTATATGTTTCATATCAAGACTAAAAAATGCCTACACTACAGATAATAAACATTCAAGTTACACATTAAAGACTTAATACAAAACTTCGGGATACAAAAGAATATCGCTTAAACGATCATTGTTCTCATGTATAAAATTTACTTCTATTTTCTAAAACGAACAGGGTTACATGAACATTGCGGAAAAATCGAGTGTTTCCTCAAAGGAGCATTTTACGTTATCGGAGTAACTACTATTTTATAGGATTAGCATTTTTTTAACCGGCTTCCAAAAAATAAGCAAATTCTCAATTTTTTTTTTATGTTTGTTAGACATCTCAGAGCTACGTCATTTATGAACCGATTTGAATTAAAAAAATATTTGTTTTTAAGCATTGGTCCCATATTTATGAAAATTCAGTTCTGTTAGATCCATGAGGAATTGAGGGAATTCCTTAAATAATATACGGCAGGGGATTTTGTATCTGGTCGGCGATTATTTTAGTAGTTCTTTTTCGAAGGCTTTCTTTTTTTAATTCTTTGAAGTCCTTTTTGTGGTAAAATATTGATGATTTAAAATTGCTCAGAATTGTTTTTTCTGTAGCACCAGCAAGAATCTCTTCATTCGGAGGAGCAGCAGTTGGCGCGGCAGGAGGGTCGTTGACCCTCCGCTGTGTGGTCGGCGGCGTGCCTCCCCCAGCCAAACGGTGGCTGCGAGGAGGGAACCCTCTGCATCCTAGACCACCCTTCCACTTGGATGGCGATGCGTTATTGATTCGTGGTAGGTTATATAAAAGTACGAAAATTTAATTTTTGGTTGGTTAATTTGGATGTTTCACGAGGAAGGAAGACTAAGGAAAGCTAATTCTTTCTTAGGTACTCCATAAAAACCTCCTGCATTTTAGGATTTTGGTAACGGACACTAGCGCGTTATATTGATAAACGTATGAATAGATAGGATTTTGAAACTCAAAACTCAAAATGCCTCTTCAAACTGGTTTTGATATTTTAGCTCCATCATCCTGGTAGTAGAAGGGAATTTCAAACTATCGAAAGATGATTACTTTAAAACGATCTAATATAGTCCGTCTAAGTTGGAACTGCACAAACACTAACTACACTATCATATAATATATGTACTTATTCATTTAGTTACAGCTTATACCTCGGTTGTATTATATTCCCTTAATGTTTCACTAAATTTTGACCCCGTGTGGTGCCGGGTCCACCACCCCGTGTGGTGCCGGGTCCACTTAAGTAGAATAGCACCACTCCCGTTCTTCCTGGGATGTCGTAAAAGGCGACTAATAGGACAAATCCAGAAGATGGGCAGCAGCATCTTTCTGTGTGTGACGAATACCGGTCAGGTCACCTGCGGTCACCAACACGCACTAGCCAAGCGTGGTGACTACCGGCTAAAACCCCCGCATGAAAGTCACGAACGAGCCTCGGCCCCCAGTCCCCGGCAGCCCCGCTATCCCTAGTTACGGTAGCGGCTATGGTAACGGCGGGGCAGGGGGTGCTAAGAATCGCCGGCAGAGATCGGGCTACCAATCAAAACGACGACTTCTGCACCTGGCAACATATAACACCAGGACACTGAGGACCGACGACAAGGTAAAAGAGCTGGAAGAAGAGATAGACAAGTTAAACTGGAGTATTGTGGGTTTATCTGAAGTCCGAAGACAGGGGGAGGACACGATAATACTCAAATCCGGAAACTTGTTCTATCACCGGGAGGGCGAACACCTGTCCCAAGGTGGTGTCGGGTTTCTCGTCCACAAGTCCCTCGTCAACAACATTGTGCAAGTTGGGAGTGTGTCGGCCAGGGTAGCGTACCTTACACTCAGAATATCCAAACGGTATTCGTTGAAGGTCGTACAGGTATATGCGCCGACTTCGACACATCCCGACGATGAGGTTGAGGTTATGTATTCATGAGGACATTAGTAGAGCCATACATACCTCAAAAACTCATTTCACAGTTGTGATGGGGGACTTTAACGCAAGACTAGGCACGCGAAATGACAACGAGATGAAGACGGAACCACCGGGGACACTTGCTGGCAAACTTCATGGAGAAGGAGGACTTATTCATGATGAACTCCTTCTTCAGGAAGAAGCCGCATCGCAAGTGGACCTGGATAAGCCCTGATGGTTCAACAAAAAGCGAGATAGACTTCATTCTGGCAGACAAACGGCATATATTTAATGATGTCTCTGTGATCAGCAGGCTTAAAACCGGAAGCGATCACCGCCTTGTAAGAGGCACATTAAATATCGACGTCAAGCTGGAACGGTCACGCCTGATGAAGTCTACGCTTCGCCCAACACCTGTCCAAATCCAGGGTTCCGAGAGCTTTCAACTCGAACTACAAAACCGTTTTGCGTGCCTAGAATCATGCACGTCAGTGGACGAGTTTAACACCAGGATGGTAGCAACTGTCCACGAGGTAGGGTCGAAGTACTTCAAGACCCACCCCAGTGGTAGATCTCAGGTTCTCTCAGAACAAACCCTCGGTCTAATGAGGGACCGACGAGAACTATGTGTGCAGTCTCCGACCTCTATGGCGGAGTACAGACGGCTCAATGAACAGATCTCTAAGTGCAGGCGACGCGATTTGCGAAACAACAACGCAAATCGTGTAAAAAACACAATTGAGCGAAACCGAGGCTCCAAAGTGTTCGCCAGAGATCTGTCTATTGGGCAAAGTCAGCTTACGAGGTTGAAGACCGAGCTCGGCACCATAGTGTCATCGAAACCCGAAGTTCTGAGAGAGACGGAGAGATACTACGGACGGTTGTATGCCTCCTCTCAAGCTCCAGCTCCCCTCGAGGAGAGCGATAAGCGAGCCAAACTAACCCGACACTACACAGAAGATATCCCGGACGTCAGCCTGTATGAGATTAGAGAGGCTCTCAAACAGCTTAAGAACAACAAGGCACCGGGTGATGACGGAATCACAACCGAGGTATTAAGAGCTGGGGGGAAACCCCTCCTAGTGGCGCTCCGAAACCTATTCGATTCCGTCATTAATACTGGTACTACCCCGGAAACGTGGAGCAGAAGTGTGGTGACTTTGTTCTTTAAGAAAGGGGATAAGACCCTTTTGAAGAACTACAGGCCCATTGCACTTCTGAGCCACGTTTATAAGCTGTTTTCGAGAGTGCTCACAAATCGCATAGCACGCAGGCTTGACGACTTCCAGCCCCCCGAACAAGCAGGATTCCGAAAAGGCTACAGTACCATGGACCACATACACACGCTGCGGCAGATTATACAGAAGACCGAGGAGTATAATCTGCCGCTATGTGTTGCCTATGTGGACTATGAGAAAGCCTTTGATTCTATCGAGACCTGGGCAGTACTAAATTCTCTTCAGCGGTGCCGGATCGACTACCGGTATATCGAGGTGTTGAAGTGTTTATACACATCAGCCACCATGACCGTCAGAGTACACAACACAGCAACGAACCCCATCCAACTGCAGAGAGGTGTCAGGCAAGGGGACGTTATATCCCCAAAACTGTTCACCGCTGCGTTGGAAGACGTGTTCAAGTTGATGGAGTGGAAACGACGTGGCATTAACATCAATGGCGAACACATCACACACCTGCGATATGCCGATGATATAGTCATCCTGGCGGGATGCCTGGAGGAACTTGGTACAATGCTCGGGGACTTGAACAGCGCCTCGCAACGGGTGGGTCTTAAGATGAACATGGACAAGACGAAAATCATGTCGAATGTCCATGTCATACCCGAACCGGTTGTTGCGGACAGCGCTGCTCTCGAAGTTGTAGATGAGTACATTTACCTGGGACAATTGATCCAAATGGGTAAGTCCAACTTCGAGAAAGAAGTCACTCGTAGAATCCAACTCGGATGGGCTGCGTTCGGGAAACTGCGTCATATCTTGTCATCCAAAAAGTTACCTCAGTGCCTAAAGTCGAAGGTGTTCGAGCAGTGTGTGTTGCCAGTGATGACATACGGATCCGAGACGTGGTGCTTCACTATTGGTTTAATGCATAAGCTTAGAGTCGCCCAGCGGGCTATGGAACGAGCTATGCTCGGTATTTCTCTACGCGATCGAATCAGAAATGATGAAATCCGTAGACGAACGAGGGTTACCGACATAGCTCAGAGAATTAGCCGGCTGAAGTGGCAATGGGCTGGCCACATAGTTCGAAGGACCGATAACCGTTGGGGAAGAAAGGTCGTCGAATGGAGACCACGCCTCGGTAAAAGGAGCACAGGACGCCCCCCGACCAGGTGGACCGACGACCTGAAGAAGACAGCGGGTATCCGCTGGATTCAGAAGGCTCAGGACCGGTCTGAGTGGCGTAGATTAGGGGAGGCCTATGTCCAGCAGTGGACCTCAAAGGGCTGATGGATGGATGGATGGAATGTTTCACTATTATGCTATTGTCTAAAAAATTTGCATTGTAATAATATCACTGCAGAATCCGATGTATAGTTGACATGTAGTTCGTTGAGATGCACATGAATATTGGTCTGAATAGACCCATGGTCCTACTGAAACTAAATAGTGCCAGTTAGACCCATGGGACATCTCAATGAGACTAGTGGGATAGAACCCGAATTACTGAGCTAAAACTGAAATTCCTCTAGGCCTAGAATTGTCACACGCGGACAACTATACGTGCGTAGCGGAGAACCCTCACGGATCAGACTCGGTGACTTGGAGAGTGTTCGTGTTGAGGCCGCCCACGCCCCCAGGCCTAGCGCTACTGGAGGCAAGGTCCAGGGAGCTGGAGTTGGACCTTCGGCCGGCACCCAGGGCGCCTGGACACGCTATACCCAAGGCGTATACTGTTCATTGGAGATTGGCTGCACCAGAGGTAAGCTTTTGTTGTTCGATGTTTGTTCTTAACGAGACTTTTAGCTTATTTCATTTCAGTGTTGATTATATTTATCAAGTAATCCAAAATAAGTAAGTATAATTCTAAATAATAAATCTTGCTATAATATACCTATTAGATTTATTCTTCAACTAGCAAACCCATCCTTCTGCTTCAAAATAGTCTTTAAAATAAAAAAGTCCTTAAAAATTACCTGACATTAAAAAGAGAACCACACTACCTATATAATCTATTTAATTATTACCTATAAAAAATCTTTGAACGTAGTAAATAACTAGAACCAGATAAACAGACAAACACTACCAAAAACGAGACTACTATCAAACAAACATTCCAGGGTGAATGGCGCATCCAGTCCACAAACCCTGGGCCGGTAACACTGACGGGGCTTCGCTGCGGGTCAGCATACCGTGCGTATGGGTCCGCCGGCGGGGCTCCGGGGGCCGAGATATCCATCCGGACGTCAGGCGGGCCCCCCGCAGCGCCCCCTGATACCAGGTGGATCAGAGCGAATGCGACGCACGCCAGGTTACTACAGCTTTTTAGTTAATACTAGTAGGTACCTAAATGCCCTTCGCTTCTGTAAACCTTTTGATAATCCCACACTCGAATAAATGTATGGACGGTAGCATTTAAATTGACATACCTTTTATCTTTTTGAACCAATGAAATAAAAGAAACACAAATTTTTTAAACAAGCTCATTACAATACATCAATGGAAACTGCATCTAAATCTGTCAAGCCATTCCTGTGATTAGTCGGAACAAACGCACAGACACACAACAGTAAAGTTTTTCTTATATATTAATTAGTATATTAGTACAGATTTAAGTAACTAATTAAAATGCCACACCAAGGTTCGACACGACCATGTGGTCGGACGGCGGCTGCGGGCCCGTCGCGCTCAAGCTGGAGTGGGCGGGCTCGGGCACGGCCGGCGCCAGGGATGTGCCTGTTGGTGGGGAAGTTATTTTAGGAGGTAAGTTCAATGATATTAAAAAAATGTACGTTATACCCTTACAAATCAGCCAAAAATCTGTTCCGAAAAGAGCTACAACACACACACGTTTATGTTTTGTTTCACAACACCAATCACATTGGTTTAATACACGAAGGCATTTTAACGCTGTATGTCAAATGTCAAGCACTTCTGACAACAACAAAATCGTGTGTATCGTCTTGTATTGACAGAGCGACTACAAACATAACGGTCAATTGCCTGTTCTTACGCTCTTCATCGTCGGCGCGCTAGTGACATATCTACCTCTTTTTTACATTAAAATATCATTTGGTAAGTTATATACACCGTACATAAAAGCTTACGTACCTACGTACAGTAGTGTTTCCGAGTCGGAATCCGTTTTGACCCTGATTGTACGCAACGCAGCATATGCGCGACGTTAATATTCCGTTCAGCGGATGCGCAACTCCATTGCTCAGCGACACTAACGCCAACGCTCGTAAAACGCCCGCGCCACTGGGATTGTCACCATAGTATACTTCGACCGTTGTATCTTGGCGCGTCTGAACATAGGCTTTGCGAACTTTAGCGCATGTAAGACAGAGATAGCAACACGAATATGCTAACGTATGACTGAGACACAATACACCGCGTATCGAGTATTAGCGATTTATGTTACTGCGCAGCCTTCTGCGCGAAGTTCAGACGCGCCAAGATACAGCGGCCGAAGTATACCTTAGTAACAACATTTTCAACTTGATATAAAAAATATTTGTCTCGTTTAAAATATTATTAGATAACGATAATGTTGATCATATCACTAAGTAAAAACACAACAGTAACGCCCCAACTCAGAGTCACTAATGGTTACTTTAAACGCTCCTTAGTAAAGAATCACCATATAAATTCTGTACTGAGGATCGATTTAAGTAACCGTTAGTAACTCATGAGTTGGGGCGTAAGACATCCCTTGTCAAATGAAGGTTGGAGGACTCTTCAAGTTAGTAGAAGATATAAAACCGCCTATTGTCTACGTCACAAGTCACAACTCAATCGAATGGAACACTATGAGTATTTGAGTAGCGAGAAAATGAGATTTACTAACTCATTTAGCTATTCCTTGAAGATTTTGTTTCAAGTTGTTTACTATAATATATGTAGTAACAATAGAAATTGTTTTTTTGTTGTTGTAAGTGCCGATATTTGAACAGCGTTTATACGCTATAAACCAAAATAAATTTTAACAGGTTCTTGTGTATTATTGAAAACATTTTATGGTACATTTTTAAATGGAAGATAGATAGCCAAACAGCTAAAACTTCACCGTCACGCTTAAGTTCTGTGGGAATTAAGCAGGGATATTAGTTACATAATTCGGGCAACCTTCAATAGAAGGGACTTAACGTCATACCCTCGTTATTTGGTAGAGTGCACCATGAACTCCAAGGAAGATTGCATTGGAGACAAGAATGGAAGGATGGAGCTAATATTTATATTTTTGCAACGACGAAAATTATTTTTGGTGAATATGATGGTCTTATAAGAAAAAAGCATCACCCGAATGAAATATTTATTTGCAGACAGATTGCAAACAGATCTGTAATTACAAATTTTACTAGTTAAAATAAATAAAATAAAGTAAAAAATAATAATAGTTAAAAAACTAAAAAAAAACACGCTTAAATTATATAAAATCCTACTAAAAAATAGAAAATAAGTTTGAATTAAGAATCGTGTAATTGTAAATAAATCGTGAGGTGCTTTTTTTAATAAGATATTATCCCTTCTACTCATTGACACCACCCACGCTTTTGTTACAATTACACGATTCTTAATTCAAAGGAGAATGCCCATTTTGTATGGAGAAATGTACTGACATTAATATTTTTGTGTCCTGATGAAAATACCTTTATTTGATTATGCTATCTTAATAAATTACACAAACCAACTTTAGTCAATTTTTATCGTAGGAGTTACGAGATTTTCAACAAAATTATTTTGTATTTAGGTTATAGTAGACACAGTAATATAGACTCTATGCAGGCGCATTAAAATCGTATCCGTTTAAGTTTCAGATTCATTTGACAGTCCCCAAACGCCATCTATCTTTTAATGTAATAATTATCAAATTAATTTGACAGTCCCTTAACACCATAGTTTGTTGTGTAGTAGTCATAATCGAATCAACGCAAACTATTGGCCCGAAGGATCTTAAAAGATCCCTGATTGGCTCTAATTCCAATGTAAATGGCCGAATGCTTTTGTGTTGTAAAAAGGAAGTAAAGTTACTTAATAATTTAAGAAAACTAAGCCCAAGAAGGATTTTTTAGGAAATACGGTAAAATACATAAAATATTTTAGTTTAATTTTTTGTACAAAAATCATTGTGACACAATTATTTTTTTTTGAGAGTACTGGCTATGGGCATTCTCCTTTATTTTCTATGTTTTAGTTGGATTTTCTATAAAAGTGTTTTTAGTTTTTTTTTTAACTATTATTTATTTTTTTCATTTTTGTTTGATTTTTTGAAATAAAATTTAGGTTTTTTCTTCCTTTCTTTCTTTTTTCTTTAAATATTGAATTTTCATCGGTCCTCGATAAGTATACGAAGTTTGAAAGAAATTTAACCTTTTGAAGTAGGTCAAAATCAAGTCCAAACGAATCGGTTACCAGTTACAAATAAACATACAGGTGAAGCTAATATAAAGCTTGTAATAAGCGCAATAGATTCATTACAGTTGAAATTAAAGTTAGACCGCCTTTACGATTCTGCCACAGGCTCAACAATTCTACATTAATGGTAACATCACTAAATTAAGTAGATATACTGCGTATACCTCGTTCATAATATTCTAACTTCATACTAAAAATATTTGAGCTTAAAATATTGTAGGACGTCACTGAAAATTTTAAGTAGCTTAGCAACTTTGACGTTCTTTGAAGTTAGCTCACGGAACGAGTTACTAACAATAAACTAAGCTGAAGATTAGGGCAAACTTACTCGTAGTTATCCTTACTTCCACTACATCTGTTTTATTGGACCCATTTGAGATATTTATAGTTAGTCTGGTATGATATCAGTAAGCAGTGATCTAGCCTAGCGGTTAGCACGTTGGTCTCCCGAACGAAGGGGCCCGAGGTCAAATCCTAGCACGCACCTCTAATTTTCAAATATTATGTGCGTATTGCTTTGGTGAAAAAACATCGTGAGAAAACCTGGATACCGGAGAGTTCTCCATAAAGTTCTCAAAGGTTTGTAAAGCCTACCAATCCGCACTTGGCCAGCGTGGTCTATGGCCTGTACCCTCACACTGTAAGAGGAGGCCCCGAGCCCAGCAGTGGGACAATTGGGTTGTTGCTGCTTGCTTATATGACAGTAACGATTATTAAAATATGGGACACATAAAATACTCAATTTAAGTTACTTTCAGTAAATAAAAACTCAAACCTTAAAGTTACCTTAATTTAATTTAAAAAATATATAACTTTGTCTTACATTAAGTTTTTTCGAGTGTTAAGCTAATCTTGAGAATGAGCATTACCATCATGATATTATTATGTGAGTTGTGATAAACTCTTGACAATATGAGCTAGACAGAGACAAAAAACAACCCTGTGGAACAAGGAACAGCCCATAGTTCTATGTTCTCACTAGCGACATTAACCAATACTTCAATTTGTTTGTTTTTCTAACAAAATTGTGAACCAAGTTTACTGGAACATAACATAACAATTTCCGTAATGTCAATGGACGCGAATAACATTCCACTTTCGCGCGTAAACAAAGTTTAAAGTTTTGGGAAGCCATCATTTTATAGATAGCTGAATTCTATATTCATTTAAATTGCTTAATAGTATTGATATCTACAACTTCCATTCCAATTCTATTTTCTTGTATTTAAAATTGCAGTTATGCTGATTATTACTAATAATATAGTTCCATTTGGCCTTTACCGGGCAAAGCGTTATTCATACATTCGTTGTTACCCAGAATAGGGGCCATCCATAAATTACGTCACGCTAATTTCATGACTTTTTGACCCCTCCCCCCCCCTTGTCACAGCTGGTCACATTTGTGAGACCTCCCCCCCCTAGTGTGACGTCACATAATAAAATTATTATGAAATTTTAAACCTAGAAATTATTAAATTAAAACAGCAGTTCCGAAATAAGTTTTATTTCCATTAATTGTTTTTAATATTTACCTATACATACCAATTATTCGATTTTGAAATGTGACGTCACAAAATTTAGGACCCCCTCCCACCCCTTGTCACACAATGTCACACTTCATCGACCCCCTCCCTCCCCCCTAACGTGTGACGTAATTTATGGATGGCCCCATATCGGTTACTTCATTTTTTGAGTTTTTAGAAAATTGACTTTAAAGAAAATTATATGAGGAAACAAAACATGGAAATTGTAATTTACTAAATGGCAAGCGTGGATACTAACAAACCCAGTCAACCATCAATAACTTAGAATTATGTTGTTAAAATAGTACGGTCTATTTATATTATTCAGGAATCATTTCTCCAATATTAATAAAAAAAATATTTTTATTTCCTGCTCAAAACATCCTAACTTTACCAGGGTTAAACCCGGGTTCAAGATACCGCGTAGCCGCGCGAGCGTCCAACGAAGCGGGCTGGACGCGCGAGGTATACGAGTTCACCACGTCCCCGTCAGAGGGCGGGTATGCCGAGGAAGTGGACGCGCCCTTCCCCGCCACGGCCGGGGAGCTAGCGCTGCTGCTGGCGCTGTGTGCTGCGCTGTCGCTTGCTGCGCTCACTATACTTGCTATACTGTTGAGGAGGAAGAGGTATGAACGTTAGTTTGAAATTTCAGGTTGTACTAAATGTTGTGGATTTTTAGCTAAGTTAACATTTTAATTTTTAACATAATTTAGCTCATTATTTAATTGTTTTAAGTTTTTATTTACTTGCTTTTATTTTTAAGTTTTTATTTACCTGTCTGAGTGCAATCAAATCATTCAAGTTAAATTTATTTCTTTTCGATGAGGCTGAAATTTTGTATACCTATCTATCCGATTATAATGCAATATAATGTTGTCGTACCTACTTATTATACTATTATACTGCTGGTATAATGACGTAACTGGAAGGTGGCCATAGGAACTTTGAAATAAAACGACGCAACAATATCGAATTGAATGTCTGGTGATGTAGTGAGAAAATGGCTACAATAAAAGTGGGGAGGTGAATACGATAAAAATTACTCTTATTGCAAATTACGAGTACTTGCTATATCGTTTTGAGATAACTTCTACGCTTTCATATTAAATCAGTTGTGCTACGGCCACTGAATTTTAAGCAACGCTTAACTAGGGCGGGACTAGTGTTGAATCAGTACAGTAGTGCTACGCCAGATACATTTTAACCATGACATTGCTAGTAAGGTTATCGGTAGTGCGACGGAAACATAATAAATTATTATAAAGTAATTTCAGTCATGACAATGAGAAAATTTAAGTTAAATGAACAGTCCGTTGTAAATAAGTATCTTATGTCATCCATTGATGAAGTTCATTCGAATTTGATCGAATTGTTTTCTTCACAGATTATACAGTATTTTGTGAAGATTGCCTATTTTCCGAGATAATTTTAAATGAGTTTCCAGAACAGCCTGCGTATGACAAGGCGCCCCATCGAAAACTGGAAGCGAATCCATAGACCTTTCCCTCGTCAGACGACTTTTACACTCTGTCATGTTACATGATTTCTTTGATCTTGAATATCTGTTGAGAGATAAAATAAATCTGGAAATTTCAGTCAAAAATTTGCTAGTTTCACGTGTGTTATCTACTTACACACACTCTGCGAACATATAAAACATAGAAACCTAACTTCTAGTAAAAACAGAGAATTTTTCGGAACGTCGTCATCTAGAATGAAATGTCGGAGAAAATCGGTAATGATCGGATTTGTATAGCCTTGCCCGCTCTCCGAACAACGAAAGGATGGTACGTCACAGGAGGATGATGTTATGCGAAATGAAGAACAGTAAATAATTATCATTTAGAATTTAGAATTTTTTATTAAAGATTTATAATATCATGAAACGGTATTATTTTAGTAATCGCAATCAAAACATATTTATGATTATTTTCAATTCCTCAAGGTTAAGGTTGGGTCTTACAAATAAAAATATTATAAAAACCGAATTGAAAACCACAAAATAATAATATTATTGTTTATACCAAAGATTTACGAGTACAAACCATAGACTGGCTTTTCTAAATTAAAAGTGCGCCATAGCGCGGGTATGTGTCTGCAGTAATAAATAAATAAATAAATAAATAATAAATGGTAAGGTGCCGTTAAAATATAACATGCATATTTAATGACGTTTCTAATATATGGACTACGGGTCTGTCACCAAGTGTTACACAAAAATTAGGTCTAATATATAAAATTCTCGTGTCACGCTTTTTTGAAGTTGAACTCCTCCGAAACGGCTCGACCGATTTTCGTGAATCTTAGCGTGCATATCGGCTAGGGTGGAGAATCGGTCAATAACTATTTTTCATCCCCTTACCCCTAAATTTTTTTTGGCAGAAAAACGTTTGCTCGGTCAGCTAGTAATAATATAAAAATATAATAGGTAGACCGATTTCTAAACTGAAAAAATAATTAAGTATTCGCTTGTTTATACACTTAATAATTTGAATTCAGGCTGCCTTTCATTTCTTTGTGTCTATACTTGAGGGCCTGCATACACGTATTATTTTTCAGTTTTCAGTTTTGAAGTCTGTTTACCTATAATATTCTGTTATTATTTAATTTCTCCGTGTAATCGTTACGGGACCATCTTCGAGCTTTATTGAAACTATCGCACCACAAACACTACAGATACCTATAAAATTTGAAGATATCCCTCGGTTTCCGATTTCGGACTCATAGAAGTCATCATTACCAAAATGTACAGAGCATAATTGAGAGTTTATTTGATTTGTTTGATGTTTAGGATCCCAATTGCATTCCTGTCTTTCTAACCGAACTGACTTTGTCTATTCTAGCCTGCGCTTTGTTTTTTTTTGGGAACCTATAACCAGACGATTATACACCATGCTGAACAGAGTTTTGAATGTATGATTTTTTATCACAATTAAACAATTAAACTATTCAATGTATGTAGCATTATTACAATTATTATAAGTGTTACGTACGGACAAACCAATTGGACATTTGCATATATATAAAGTAAAGAGCTGATTCCGTAAAACTACGTAAGTAGTAAGTAGGTACACTAAACTTAACATAACTTAAATAACTATTTTTACAGATAATGATGCCTCCATAACGCATATACCATCCATTAAGTTCGAACAGAAAAGAACGATATTCATTGCGTTTTATTATAACTAAAACATATTTTGTAAGCAACTATCAAGCAATGTATAGTGAAAGATGGTGGCTGTCAATATTTGTCATTATTTAAATAAAAAAATAAAAACCCACGTATTTAGGACAAATTCATTTGTAAAATGTGATTCCAGTGTTCTTTTGATGAACACTTACACGATTAATACACCATTTCACTTCATACTTCGGCATTTTCGTGGTAAATATCTATAAATGTTGAATGTTTGTTACTACTTCTCTGTGACATGACCAAACAGAGACTGACAGCTCGTCTGGTGTAATTTTTAGGCTCCGCCTACTTTGGTGTATTTTTACGTTGGGTCATTTTCAAGCGTAAGTTACTCGTCTATGTTTTATACGGTCGCCGCACACACTTCATCTTTCGCTCTGTTTAATCATACCGTAAAAAAGATAATTTCATTTGCGTATTGTTATCTCCAAAATTCTTATTTTTAAGTAACTAGCCGAACACTGAGCACGGGCCACCCCGTGGTAAGTATTGTAGTGGGTCACTACAACCCATGGACCATCAATAACATTATAAGCACCACCGATGCATTGTTGGTCAAAAAAAACAAGTCCTGCACTCAGATGAAGGAAATAAAAGGCAGATGGAACATTCGCAAAGAAATGTAACGAATGACGTGAAGTCACTTTTTCCCTATGTGTGCGTGACAACCTTAATGTCAGCTAGCAGTGGCACCGTATGGACACGTAATTCTTTGTGTGTGTGAGGATGCCAAATGAAAAGTCACAAACTCCCGCAATTTTGTAAATGTTGTTTGACATATTTCCAACTTAACACATTATGCACAATTAAATTGGCAAATTATTTATTACTAGTCTAGTGAACGCCCTTGCTTCGCTTCGGTAAGCCCACAGTCGATAAAAGTAGGGATGGTATTCTTTAAATTGTCGTGATTTTTTTATTTGTAAACCGATTCAAATAAAATAAACACTAAATGTTAACCCAAACTCATTACAATACGTCAGTGAAAACCGAATATTTTATTAAGCCGTTCCTGAGATAGGAGGAACAAATGCATAGAAAACCAGACAAAAATTTACGTTGTAATAAATTAATGTGATAATCATAATTGATTTTAATTTCATCACTAGTTATCAAAAAGTACACTTATCAAAATATGTATATGTAAATGTTCTTTTAATATAAAATAATACTTAAATATATTTAATTGTCTTAATTAACCTATGGACTTTTTTATGCAGAATAAGTTAGTGTTTGACCACAGAACCACCTGAGATGGTAAGCGGTAATGAAGTCGTGGATGGTAAATCACACTAACTTAGTAGAAGCCTATTCACTCTTGACTTGAAGACACCCACATTATAATCTGACGGGAACACCCACGCGGACAATTAATTCCAGTCCTTTGTGGTACGCATAATAAAAGACGAGGCAAAGTGCATTTTTTTTTCTCTTGTAATAGCAGCTGTCGGCAATCTGCAAAATTATAATTGAAATCATTTTAGTGAGTAGGCTAAACTAAAAACAGAAACTAAAATATAATATAATATTTTCTTTCAATCATGCATTTTATCGTGGGCAAACGTGACATTTTCAATTAACCCGGTTATAATATCCCAGCGATAGGTGTTTATGCATTGGCTGTATTTCTTGATTTTTAAGGTTTAAATAAATACAAATATTTCAAATATTTACTTCTTAAATATATTTATTTCGACATACATTTATAAATCGACCAGTGCTCAAATAGCTCATGCATATTTCCCCAAATTTAGGGTAACCGATTTTCACATAAAGCTGGTATACAAACAATATACAAATGAATAATTGTCGAGGTTTTGTGTTCCGAGCAAACCGCAAAAATATTATTATAAATAAATAATAAAATAATGAACAGATATCTGTGAAAAGATATTCCATCTTCTTTTCTTTGATTTTGCGAACTACTTTTAAATTGTTTAAAAATGCAAGACGGCATTATAACTGATAAAATTATTTAATAAATTTTGACAATTGCGATGTTCATGCAATTTGACGCTTTCTTTAGTAGTGACACGAGATTGTATTAGTTTTTTATTTTGTATTATTCTTGGTAGGCTTACGTCATATTCGAACGACGTTATCTGCCTTTCATTCCTTCATCTAAGGTCCTGCATTTATCTTTTACGAGTAACCACCCTCGCTTTGCTTCGGTTTTCTTGTATGATACCTTGGGTTACATTATTGGAGTTATATTAAGGATAAATAATTTTTTTGAAAATATAATATAGCCTATGTCACCCGGGGATAGTGTAGCTTCCCAACAGTGAAAGAATTTTTCAAATCGTTTCAGTAGTTTCGGAGCCTATTCAATGCAAACAAACAATCAAATCTTTCCTCTTTATAATATTAGTATAGACCATTGATATGTGGTAATCTTATACAAAAGCACCATCGTCTTATTGGGAAAAAAGTAGGGTAAAGGTCACCTGATCATGAGCTACGTGGGCTCATTTAATTATGAATAAGATACTATAGTAGGTACCCCAAAATAAAGAATAACAGTTTGATAGTTATTATACCAAAAATAAAGTATAGGAAAAACTATAAATAATACAGATTGTATGTGAGTCTGTTTCTATTTCCCAAAACTTTCGTAACATATCATTGTCTTCTTTTGCCATTCTAGTGATATCTAGTGTTATTATATTATGTTTGTTGCTGTTCATTGTTGTATCTTCTCTTTGACCTGACAGTATCCACCCCAAACTTGTTTTCTGAGCCACTACCCCGTCAACCATCTTGAGCAAACCATCTTCTATAATCTTACAAAAGATGTCAGCGCCAAGCAGCATATCAATACTGCCTGGTGTGTCAAATGTAGGGTCAGCTAATTGTAAAGCTTGAAGCTGTGAACAATTAATCGCGATGTGTTTTGACGGCAATCTTGCAGATATAGTCTTCAGCACATATGCTTTAACTTGTATAACATCATTCGTATTAAATCGCGAAGTAATTGTGAGGTCAACCAAGTGTTTGATAGGTATCTGACTTCCTTCTCCAACTCCAGAGACAATACCACTGATATTCGTTTTTGATAAACCTAATAGGTCAACTACCCTTGCTGAAACGAATGAAGCTTCAGAACCCTGGTCAATTAATGCACGAAGTAGATGTTTGTGTCCATTACGTGATATAACCTCTACTTGCGTTGTAGCTAATAATACTTCATGACCAGGTTGTTGTTGAGAAAAATGTGCAGTTGTAATCTTAGGTTCTAATTGTACTGCTGTTCCTAAATCCTTTTTCTCATTATTGTCTCTAGACTGGTGTAATAGAGAGTGATGTTTCTTCTTGCAAACTCGACATGATGTTGTTTGATGACATTTGTATGCATTGTGATAAGGTATAAGGCAGTTGAAACATAAATTATTGTTTTTTACAAAGTCGCGTCTTTCCTCTACAGATAATTTTGAAAAGTCTTTACATTGAAATAAATAGTGACTGTTCTTGCAATAAGTGCATGTAGGTTTTGTAGTTACTCCGGCATGTGTAGATTGAAATGTATTATCATTATTAGTAGCGTAAGTTGAGGCATGAAATAATTTGTGTGTGTGAGGTTTCTCTCTTGAATGTATTGGCATTGGCATAACTAATTCAAGTGTATGGAACTTAACTTCAAGAAACCCTTTCAACATATCCCATGTAGGTAATTGATCAGTCGTTGCTTTGTAAGAAAATTCCTCCCAGTCCTGTAGTGTCTCCGGGTCTAATTTCTGACATACCAAAAATATTACAACAGGATCCCAAGAGCTAGTGCTAATCTGTAAATTATTTAAGCTGTTAATACATTCTGTTGTTGTATCTAAAAGATTTTTAATTTGACCAGACGACTGATTAATAACCCTCTTTTGACCAAATAATCTCTTTAAGAGAGAATTTAAAATCATCTTTTTATTACCAAAACGCCCCTTTAGTAACTCCCATGCTTGTACATAATTATTTTCTAGAGTTTGAATATGTCTTAGTAACATTTCTGCCTCCCCAGATACGCTAGTTTTCAAATAATGTAACTTTTGAACATTGCTTAAATTTGTATTGTGAACAAGAGCTGTAAACAAATCCTGATATGTAGGCCAGTCCTCATATCTTCCTGAGAACGTAGGTAATTGAATTCTTGGCAAACTACTTACATATGGCAATGACTGAGTATCTTGACTTACAGCTACGGCTGACTTGTTGACGACTTCCGACGCTTCCATGTTTAGTAGGTGATCAGTTAGGTCCGCTTGAAGCACCAGGCAGATATCTTCAATTTGGTAAAATTCTTCGTTAACAAAATACGGTAATATTACCTTCTGATCCCTCGGAGTGCATGACGTAAGATCGTTGTGCGCCTGCTTGAATGTGTTCCAGTAATCTTCGAGACTCTTCAGTCTTGCTTGTACATACCCTTTAGTCAGTCTTTGTTTAGGACATTTCTTGATGTTAATTTGTGTTTTTTGTATTATACTCCCGATCTCTTGCAATGTATATATGTATTTATCTTGTTCTGCTGTAGTTTTTTGCGACATTGTTCTTGTTGCAATGTAGTTCTTTTCGATCGACTTATCTTTTGTTTCAAATGCGGCTGCCTTTTGTTATATCGGTTTGTCGAATAAACCGAACACTTTTGCTGTCGAGTAAGCAAATCGTCCGTAAAATCAATCCGGCTCGTTTTAGACCAAAATATGTTTGTGACTCTACTTGTAATTATTGTGATTTCTTATAATTGGTTTGTCGGACGATGAAAATTGAAAAACTTGTTACTCTCTTGATATTTTATTTTCTTGTGACATAACTTTTTTTTGACAATTACATTTTTTATGAAAAATAATAACAAAATTAGTATGAAGGTTTTACTGACATTAAATGAATCGGACAGTACTTATATGTATAATAAGTATTTTTATAACGTTGTTGACTTCTGCCCACTGAATTTCTCCTAATGATAAGCGGAGATTTAGTTAGATGACAAAGAGCATTAACTTAGTAAGAAATAAAGTTACCTATTAGTATAATTATGTTTATATACTTTTCATCTTCACTTTCTCAAGAGGAAAAGGGTTGGAACTAGGGTTACCAGATAGCCATGAAATTTGTGAAAGTCCCGTAATTTTGTATCTTTTCGTGTTCAATCTGATTCTGAACACACTTTTTATATAAAACTCGTGTTGATTTCAACCAAATATTACCTCATTAATGAGTCCCAAAGAGGTGATCAATGTTTGTTGTTTTGTAAAGACATTTAACCTAGTAAAATTGTCCCGAAATGCTAAGCCTGTATCTGGCCACCCAAGCTGGAATACTTACATAATTAAACAAACTTTGTGTTCAGTTAGGACACGAAGTTTCTTAATCCGTTTTCTTGTACGCGCAAACTTAACCGCCACAACTCCTGGCTGTGACTTTGTGGTCAGTTAACATTACTACAGATAATATAGAACCTTTATTTCTACTAACTAGGTGCACGAATTATTTTTTTATAACTTGAAGGGCTGACAAAAAAGCGACCACCTAATGATGTGTGACCCTCGTTTATGGCAACAACAAGGCACGAGTAACTTTATTTTACCACGAGTAACCGCCCTCGCTTTGCTTCGGTTTTCTTATTTTTTTACACCTTATTGGAGTTTTATTAATGATCTCTAATTTTTTTGAAAATATAATATAGCCTATGTTACCCGGGGATAGTGTAGCTTCCCAACAGGGAAAGAATTTTTCAAATCGGTTCAGTAGTTTCGGAGCCTATTCAATGCAAACAAAAAATCAAATCTTTCCTCTTTATGATAAATCAGATTCTGAGCGTAACGACCAAGTATTACCAGTAACAAAAATATGTTCCTGTAATGTATTCTAAAAATGATGTAAACACAAATCCCTTGTACAGATATGACACATTCGTGTGAAAATCTGACAAAGAGTAATGGAAGCGAAAAATCCACTCTCATTCGCACTAATGTACCTTATTTCACACGACAATGGTCGGAAAAAAGCTTTTTCAGCATTGCCTGTTGCCGCATGAAGCAATCAGGGAAAACAAAGTTTGTTATGGATATTTGTACCTAACGATTTAGCTTGCATTAATCTATATCTATACTAATATTAATATATAAAGAGGAAAGATTTGATTTTTTGTTTGCATTGAATAGGCTCCGAAACTACTGAACCGATTTGAAAAAATCTTTCACTGTTGGGAAGCTACACTATCCCCGACTAAAATCTATAGGCTATATTATAGTTTCAAAAAAAATTAGGGATCCTTAATAAAACTCCAATAATGTAACCCAAGGTGTAAAAAAATAACAAAACCGAAGCAAAGCGAGGGCGGTTACTCGTTTTATATATTCAAGTACGGTCATGCACTAATGTATTGTTTGAAAGACTAATATGTGCTATTAATTGCCTTACACCAACTATTATGTCTTCTGTGCTTATACTTCATCTTAGTGATGTTACCTGCCAAGCAATAGGTCTCTGGATTCCAGCAGCAGAGGTTTATGTGACAAAAACATGTTTATTTGCAGTTCGGAGGTATTTGCGTTCTCTTAGTATATGTTGGCGAATATCAAACACCTTAAAGCCTATAAAAGTTTATTTATATTAAAAAGAGAGATCGCCTATTGTGTTTATTCTTATTTAATCTCCACACTTAATGAAGAGATTACACGAGGGGTCCTGCTATATGACGGGATTTTACAGGGCCGGATTAGACCTGGGTCCTACTTACATGTCAACGACGCAAAAAATATTTGTTCAACTTGGTATTTTGTAATGTTCTTGTGGCTCGCTTATGTCGATTTCTAGGTCATCGTAACGTATTTATTATTTTCAAAATTCGTGATAAATGTTTGCCTGTTTTGATGCTTTGCTGTTCTTTTCCGTGCCTGATACGTTCATTACACGGTCATGGTATGGTACGGTATAGTGGGCATATTCCTTTATCTACTTATCGGTTATCTGTAGGACTTAAAAACTTGTAGTATTTGTTTAATTTTACATCAGTTTCTGACAGAAAACATACGACAATCACTACATAAATGCACAAATTTTCCGCGAAGCAAGTGGTTACTAGTAAGTATAGTCCTATTAATATAGTTGTTGTTACAGGACGGACGGCGCAGTAGCTCGCGTGATAACGAACCCTGATAAGCCGGGATGCGGGACGTACCGGGCGCCGCCGCACCCCACGCCTAAACTACCGCCGGATCCCCCGGGTGAGTAATGTACAGTTCGGCCGCTGTATCTTGGCGCGTCTGAACTTCGCGCAGAAGGCTGCGCAGTAACATAATTCGCCAATACTCGATACGTGGTGTATTATTTATTTATTTTTATTTATTTATTTAAATTTATGTCACGTCTTAAAAAGAGTAACAAAGGGCAAAACTTAATGCCTAATGGCATTGTCCACCAGTCAACCCTGGGTGGATGTGGAAAAATCTGTGTATTATGTCTCAGTCATACGTTAGCATGTTCGTGTTGCCATCTTTGTCTTACATGCGCTAAAGTTCGCAAAGCTTATTTTCAGACGCGCCAAGATACAGCGGCCGTACTGTACTTAGCACACTCACATTCGGATGGTAATCGTGAAAAAATATTACAGTTGTGATTATTAGTAATTCCGTATGTGCTTACGTATTATGTACTAAATTCCAAGTTAAATTTATTCATATGGTAAAAGAATATAAAAACCGGGCAAGTGCGTGTCAGGAAAGGCGCAATGTAGGGTTCCGAAGTAGTAAGTTTTTCGACTATTACTCATTAACTACTTATGTTAACATAGCCGTGATAGTTTTCCTTGTAAATTCATCATATAGGAGAGCGGGACACTTGACTCTAACCAAAAATAGCACTTCAAAGCCAAATATTTCGCAAACGGACCTCTCAATCCAAAAATGGATTTTTGAAAGACCGTTTCAACGATACTCCACACTATATAACTAAGGATTTTCTTTTAATGTTTGATTCTACTTCTAACTGGTAATCTTAAAATCAGAATTGCTTTTTAATAATTTTATCGTGTACAATACACGTCATTAAAACTTCATTAATTGTACCTAACTGCCTATTAAATCTCAAAGTTTTCGTTTACAAAGTGTATAAATTATTGCCTAAATGACGATTAGACTCAATCAATTAGATTTAGCTTGAGCGCATTGTTCAAATCTCTAACGGAGGACTATTTAGTTACAACAATGTCTCCATTCAACTGTCAGCCCATTCATTACTTTGAATAGATTCAAATTGAGCCAAATTCTTGATTAGATTTCAGTAGGTACACATTTCTTGAATAAATGGATTTCGTAAAAAGTTGGTAATTTACAAATAGGTAAATATGCTTCCTATTTATATTTCATCGACCTCGTTGTGTCTCTACTAGCAAAGCGTGGGGTTCAAGACTTGATTTTTATTCACAGTCGGGACATATTTTAATGTGACAAATACGAATATTTTGCACGTTTATTTTAATATTTTTTTTGTTGTTAATTCAATGCAAATCATATTATTATAACAACCCAACTTTTCATACCATTTGAGAATACAAATCATCGCGCAATAAAGATCACATATCCGATTAATTTTAATGATTCTGCACTTCGAAGTACTATACTACTTCTAGATCAATGAAATCGGTGATTTGTGCAATAGGTAATCGTTAACGTTTCGTACGTGTATCGTTACAAAAATTTTGATTCTGACAAACCTACCAGATGTGATAGCCAAGCGATTTGATAGTTGGTCTCCCGTACGCAGGGACCCGAGTCCCGAGTTTGATTCCTGGCACGCACCTCTAATTTACAAAAAAATATGTGCGTATTAGAAGTTAATTATCACCTGCTTCGGTAAAAGAAAACATCTAAAGGAAACTTACACACCTGAGAGTTCTCCATAATGTTTCTCAAAGATGTGTAAAGTCTACCAATCCGCACATGGCCAGCGTGGTAGACTACGGCCTGTACCCCTCACATTGTGAGGATACCGGAGCCCAGCAGTGGGACAATGGATTGTGACTTTGACGTTTTACCAGATGTGTACGAGATAAGTCCATACGCGACGTTCGCGGGCGCGGGCGCGGGTGTCGGCAGCGGCTCGCGCGCCTACACGCTGCAGTTGCGCTCGCTCGCGCGACACGACGACGACGCCGCGCCGCCCGCGCATCCGCCCTGCTGCGACGGTGAGCTATAGCTTACGGTATAGATGACAGTAGATGACGGTAGTTGACGGAAGATTATGGTAGATGACAGTAGATGACGGTAGATTACGGTAGATTACGGTAGATGACAGTAGATGACGGAAGATTACGGTAGATGACAGTAGATGACGGTAGATGACGGAAGATTACGGTAGATGACAGTAGATGACGGTAGATGACAGTAGATGACGGTATAGATGAAGTTATACTATCAGTATAGTCCGTCGGATGAATATGAATATATGTAAAATTTTAATCTCATCAACATAAATGTGAAATGAGAGCCAATTTGAAAAAAAAAGAATTGAGATCTAAATGGGTGCTAAGTTCTGTGTAGAAAAGCCTAAAATGTTTGTCTCAAGAACATATAATTCAAGCTCTACATTTGACTTGATTAGTTTTCACGTACCTACCTAGGCTACAGTTGTTAAGTATGTAAGTTTGATGTAATACCTATGTTACTTTTCTAAAATTTGGTTTGTTGGTTGCGAACTAATGAAAGCTAACACACGGTGCTGCTCGCCAGTTCTGTTAGCTTGAAATTGGCTTGACACGCTACCACGTGTCTAGATAAATATTAAAATTTTCTTGAAATCTTCTAGTTTATGTGAACTTCAATTTATTCCTATTAGCTATGTTCATTGTTTGTAAGTTATATTTATTATTTCAAATGAGATTGTATCATGTTCATTACAATAACTCTAGTAACTACATACAAAATTCGCTAAATTCACAACTCCTATTCAAAAACAGGAAATGTGCAAACAATAAATTATTCGAAGTTTCCAAACGCAGTAACATTAATTGGTTTTCGCTCTCGTATTTATTACGATAAACTATAAAACCCCATTTAATCCGAAGCTTAACAATGGTTTAATAAACGTGGAGTCCTATAACTTCTTGGATATTGTGACTATCAGATCAGGGCGCCATTGAAGTGTTGTATTAATGGCGGGCCTTTAATTTACATTTCAGTATGACGTTACAATTAGTCCTTTATCGTGCGCAACTAGTATAATTAATTGAATCCGGAGGCACCGCCCTGAGATTGATTGAGTAGATGTGAAAGCAATATGGCTCCCGTGATAATTATACTGTTTGTTTGGGCTGTACATATATTAATATACATATACCGTAGCAGGGCTGGGTTGGAGGTATTCGTATGTTCAGATCATCTCTATAAACAATGTATGAAAGTGTACTTCAGTACTACGAGTATGAACATGGATCTATCTCTGTGGGCGTAGTTATGTCAGGACTGCCAGGATACTAAATAAAACATACAGTTCGACAGGCACAAGAATACTATTCGTTTATTGCTTGATAACACCCGGTGTTATCAATTCACCGTTATTTAGTTTTACTTTGATTCCGCGGTCCTACCAATCTGTCTACCGTAATGACAGTTGTTATATTTCTTAATTTGATAGATTAGTTAGTACAAACTTATTTTAGACTGCACCAACACATACATATATTATTATTATTTGAACAAAGTTCCTTTAGTCAACGCGGATATAATATAATTCGATTAAGTATTATAAAACTAATCTGTAAACTTTAAATAGAATTTAAGCGATTCGGGCCTAAAACTTGATTGATTTTACTGTGTCACCGAAATGGATAACGTAAAATCAGTATTTCAAAGTTAAATTAGGTACTTAGAATTACAGAGTCATAATTTAAACTTTATTTTACTGAAGTTTAATCTTGTAAATATAATTAATTATATCACCTAAGATTCAAATTACTACAACTTACTTTTGTACCTCCTACATGTATTATTGGCTCTAGGAATTTATACAAGCGCTGAAGAAAGATGAGTGTTATCCTAGAACGAAGTAAATTGTTTCAGCAAAATACAGTGTTGAGAATTGCATTGTAATTTTGTACTGATATATGATTGATGATTTATAATAGTTAAATATATTACTTAGAATTAGATTTAGAATTAGATTTTAAAGGATATTAATTGAGCACTATAATTATTTACTAACGCAGAAGAGACCTGTGTGGACGCTTGCGACGCTCAACGGCGCAGACGCCGCCGACGACATTACTGCCCCGATCATGGTGAGTTATTATTATAATCTGATGTTTACTTCGGTTTAAACAACTTTATTGTATAAAGAAATTACAGCAATTTCACTTGTTAGACAAACTTAAGCTAAAGTTATTATATAATTATAGTGAGCGTGCTAGAAATCTAAGATTTACAATAAGTACATAACAACTATTGTAACAACTATTAATAATTATTATACGTATCTACTATTATTTCTTCTGTGGTTATATATCGATATTTCACGCTACGTATGCTAGTGCCTCCTTTTTAAATGTGTACATATTTTTATGATTTTTTATAATTTTTGGTAAACGCTTATATATTTTGGCCCCTTCATCTATATATATAAAATTGAAAAGCGACACACCGCTGATTAAACAAGAAATCTCAGAAACTGCCGAACCGATTAAGATGAAATTTGGCAGGGAGATAGTTTATGCTAAGGAGACGTCCACTAAGAACGGATTTTTGGAAATTCATCCCCTAAGGGGTACAAATAAGGGTTAGAAGTCACTTTCATACAAACCAACTTTGTTAGTTTTAGATTTATAAATTTGAAATTTTTTATGTAGGTTTATAGTAATGAACAAAAGTTAACTTTAACACATTTTTTTGGAAAATCATCCCTTAAAGGGTTAATTTAATTGATGGTACTTAGTAGGCAACTTCGTCATTTTTGAAGTTAAAAACATGAAAATTTACATATTAGCTCCAGACTAGAAACAAAATTTGTAAGTATTATGTTTTTTTGGAAAATCATCCCCTAAAGGGTTGATTAAGACGGCGCAAATTAGTATGGCAACTTCGTCAGTTTTGAAGTAAGAAGGGTGAAAATTTGTATATAAGCTTATAGTTAGAGACAAAAAATAACTGTATCACTGTTTTCTCGAAATTCATCCCCTACAAATAGGGGTTGGAGGTCATTTTCATACAAACCAACTAAGTCAGTTTTAGAGTTGTAAATATGAAATTTTTTATGTAAGTTTATAGTAATAAACAAAAATTAAGTTTAACACATTTTTTTTAGAAAATCATCCCTTAAAGGGTTAATTTAATGGATGGTACTTAGTAGGCAACTTCGTCATTTTTGAAGTTAAAAACATGAAAATTTACATATTAGCTCCAGTTTAGAAACAAAATTTGTAAGTATTATGTTTTTTGGAAAATCATCCCCTAAAGGGTTAATTAAGACGGCGCAATTTAGTATGGCAACTTCTTCAGTTTTGAAGTAAGAAGGATGAAGATTTGTATGTAAGCTTATAATTAGACAAAAAAAATAACTGTACCACTGTTTTCTCGAAATTCATCCCTTAAAAATAGGGGTTGGAAGTCATTTACATACAAATCAACTTCGTCAGTTTTAGAGTTATAAATATGAAAATTTTTATGTTAGTTTATTGTTATTAACAAAAGATAAAATTTAGCTGAAAATCATCCCTTAAAGGGCAAATTTAGGGGATGGAACTTACTACGCAACTTCGTCATTTTTGAAGTTAAAAACATAAAAAATTGTTATATTAACTCAAGATTAGAAAGAATCAGTAATGTGTTTTTTTGGAAAATCCTCCCCTGAAGGGTTAATTAATTAGGGAGTGCAAGTTAGTATGGCAACTTCGTCAGTTTTGAAGTAAAAAACTTGAAAATTTATATATTAGTTCAAGATTAGAAAAGAAGAAAATCAACCCTCAAAGGGTTGAATAAGCTTATGCAAGTTAGTATGGCAAATTCGTCAGTTTTGAAGTAAGAAGGGCGAAAAATTGTATATAAGCTTATAGTTAGAAACAGGCGTAATACTAAGGGGTTATAAATATTTAAGAAACTACGTTAATTGTAACAGGTTTTTGGAATTTCATCCCCTAAGAGGTAAATAAAGAGGTTGCAAGTTTTTCCAGGACTTTGTCAATTTCAAACTCAGAAATATGAAAATTAATATGTAAGCTTATAGTGAGAAACAAAAAAATTGTGTAGAGGACTTTACGGACGGGAGCGGGAGGTGAGAGGGACAGGAAGCGAGAGAGGGACCGGGAATGGGAGAGGGAGAGGGACAGGGAGCGGGAGACAGAGAGGGAGAGAGAGGGAGAGGGACAGAAAGCGGGAGAGGGCCCGAGAGCGGGAGAGAGAGAGGGACAGAGCGCGGGAGAGGGAGAGGGAGAGGGACAGGAAGCGGGATAGGGCCCGGGAGCGGGATAGGGAGAGGGAGAGGGACAGGGAGCGGGAGAGGGAGAGAAAAGGACAGGGGTATTATTGTCTGTTTGTCTGTCCGGGCATCACATGAAAACCCTTGAACTGATTTCGACGGAAATTAAGTTATTCCTTATACTTTGGATCACGTTTTAAAAATCTTTTCGTCGCGATGAAATTTACTAGGACTTTAGGAGTATTTTTAAAATACCAATGTCTTGCTTTAAATTTGAAACAAACGTTCTTCATTTAATTGATGGAATACATATTGTTTTAGAGTTTTTCAAAATTTTTCATGAAAAAGAAAAAAACAAACTAATGTTAATGTTGTTTATTTTTCAAAATCCGTTCCCGGAGGAATGATTTGCGATTGTATCGTAGGTTTCAGTATATAAATTCCTAAATATAAGTACTTCAATATAAATTAACCTGTTTTTAAATTTTTATCTGCAAGGGGTACAAATATGATAAGCATAAATTCCGCATGCGAAGCTGCGGGCAACAGCTAGTCTATATATATAAAATTGAAAAGCGACACACCGCTGATTAAACAAAAAATCTCAGAAACTGCTGAACCGATTAAGATGAAATTTGGCAGGGAGATAGTTTATGCTAAGGAGACGTCCACTAAGAACGGATTTTTGGAAATTCATCCCCTAAGGGGTACAAATAAGGGTTAGAAGTCACTTTCATACAAACCAACTTTGTTAGTTTTAGATTTATAAATTTGAAATTTTTTATGTAAGTTTATAGTAATAAACAAAAGTTAACTTTAACACATTTTTTTGGAAAATCATCCCTTAAGGGGTTAATTTACTGATTGGAACTTAGTAGGCAACTTCGTCATTTTTGAAGCAAAAAACATGAAAATTTACATATTAGCTCCAAATTAAAAACGAAATTTAGAAGAATTATGTTTTTTTGGCAAATCATCCCCTAAAGGGTTAATTAACAGGGCGCAATTTAGTATGACAACATCGTCAGTTTTGAAGTAAGAAGGGTGAAAATTTGTATATAAGCTTATAGTTAGACACAAAAAATAACTGTATCACGGTTTTCTCGAAATTCATCCCCTAAAAATAGGGGTTGGTAGTCAACTACATACAAATCAACTTCGCCAGTTTAAGAGTTATAAATGTGAATTTTTTTATTTAAGTTTATAGCCATAAACGAAAGTTAACTTTGACATTTTTTTTTGGGAAAATCATCCCTTAAAGGGTTAATTTAGTGGATTTAATTTAGTACGCAACTTCGTCATTTTTGAAGTATGAAACTTAACATGAAAATTTACATATTAGCTCCAGATTAGAAGCAAAATTACATTGGAAGGATTACATTTTTTTGGAAAGTCATCCCCTAATAAAGGGTTAAATAAGAGTATGCAAGTTAGTATGGCAACTTTGTCAGTTTTGAAGTAAGGGTGAAATTTTGTATATAAGCTTATAGTTAGACAAAAAAATTACTGTACCACAATTTTCTCGAAATTCATCCCCATAAGGGGTTAAACTAAGGGGTTGTAAATATTTAAGAAACTATGTCATTTTTGAACTCAGTAATGTGAAAATTAATATGGAAATAGTGAGAAACAAAAATTTAGTGTAGAGAACTTTACGGACGGGAGGGGGAGGGGAGAGGGATAGCAATCGAGAGAGAGACCCCCGGGTGAGGGCGGGAGAGAGACCGGGAGTGGGAGAGAGAAAGGGACATGAAACGGGAGAAGGACCGCGAGCGGGAAAGGGAGAGGGACAGGGAGCGGGAAAAGGAGAGAGTGGGACAGGAAGAGGAAGGAGAGGGACAGGGAGCGGGAGAGGGAGAGGGGGTGAGGGAAAGAAAGAGAGGGAAAGGAAGAGGGGGAGAGGGAGGGAGAGTGCGAGAGAGGGAGAGGGAGAGCGGGAGAGGGAGAGGGATAGGGAGAGCGGGAGAGTGAGAGGGAGAGGGAGAGCGAGAGTGAGAGGGAGAGCGGGAGTGGGAGAGTGAGAGGGAGAGGGGGAGGGAGAGGGAGAGGGACAGCGAGAGCGGGAGCGGGAGCGGGATAGGGAGAGGGGAGGGAGAGAGAGTATATGTAACTCTTGAACGGATGGAAACAACAGAACCGTTTTAAAGATATTTTTTACTGTTTAAAATTATTGTCTGCCTGTCTATCTGTTTGTCTGTCCGGGCATCACATGAAAACCCTTGAACTGATTTGACGGAAATTTGTTGTTCCTTATACTTTGGGTCATATTTTAGAAAACTTTTCATCACGAAAAAATTAAAAGTTTTCCCCGGAAACAACATAAAACTTTGTATGGAATATTTTTTTTTTTTAATATATCAACACACATGATTACGTGTTTTTCAAAATTTTTCATGGATAACAAAAAAACAAATTAATGTTAATGTTGTTTATTATTCGAAACCCACTCCCGGAGGAATGATTTGTAATTGTATCGTAGGTTTCAGTATGTAAATTCCTAAATATAAGTGCTACAATATTTAAAATGAACCATTTTTAAATTTTCTCCTGTAACGGGTACAAATATGATAAGCATAATTTCCGCGTGCGGAGCCGCGGGCAACAGCTAGTACATTATATTATTTAATCCATATTTGGTTCTAGGAACCGGTAGGTTAATGTTATCTGCGTTTCTTAATAGTTTTGTATGTACTTGATGATTTTTGACAAAGTTAATTTCAGAATGTATTTCTCCGTTTAAAATTTTGTGTATTAATATTAAAGTTTTATATTATTATGTATATAATTGTTTAAGGTTTAATAGTTTTCAGAAATTTAAACTATTAAACTCAATAACGATAAGTACGTTTACAAATAAGCAAACAGGCAACCTGATAAAAATTGGTCACCGTAATAACTCTGAATAAGAATCTAAAAAGATATTTTTTTTATACCGATAAACTGATCAATTAAAATTATGGTGGTAACCATCTAAGTAGATAAGAAACCTTACTTTGTGAGGTGTATTTCTAGTGCCTCTGGAAAATAATGCTGTGTGAGCCAAAAGACTTCAGTCGGGATTAAACCGAGTAGTAGGTACTCATCGAATTTTGGATGGGAATTGACACATCATTCGTTTTTCAGCAGTGTTCGAAAAGTGGATATTTGTTTAAATTAAGGGTTAGATATAGAGTCGTTTTCAGTCATCTATCTACCTGTAATATCTACATAATTTAGTAGGTTAAGGGCTTGTTTCACAATCTTCAAGTAAGTCCGAAGTAAGCTATTCGTTGGTTAAGTTGACATTTCGTGTATGTAAAATGACACTTTAACGTCACTTTAACCGGCGAATAGCTTATTCAGGACTCTACTTGAAGATGGTGAAACAAGCCCTAAATTTTAGGAATTAACAATAAAATATGATTTTCTGACAGTTGCTAAGCAACTGACTTGAGGATAATGGATAGATAGATAGATTACTGAGAATGACCGACAGTCATTATATATCCGATAAGTGTGTAACATGCCTTACTTGTCCACAGGTTGCTCACAAGACTCAGGGAGTTGAGGACACATTGCCAAACTGTTTAGAAAATATATCTAGTCGACTTAACTAGTGAATTCGGTTATACATACTAATATGTATACACAAATTTTTACAATAATATTGTCTATTTATATTATGCAGTTTTTTTCATTGCCTAAATTCCTACATTTTATCTGCAGTATTATTTTAAGTTAGATCTCATAAGACTATTGTTGACTCAGGCAGTTAAGTTAAGTTAAGTTGGTATACTTATGCCCGTTTTCACCAAGAGCCCCTAAATTTTAAGGGACACCTAAGGCTAAAATAGGTGTCCCTATTTCGTTTTCGACTTCTAATATGCTAAAAAGTCCCCTAAATTGAAGGGGCCCGAATTTCGGCATCCTATACTGAATTCCTAATTAGATGACACATTTGACATATAAAATTCAAACTACAATTTATTTTGGTGATGACAATTGTCAAAAGAACCATAAAGTACAACTGACATTACGCACTGACACAAAATATAATGCAATTTAATTATTTAATTTCATGAAATTAATCGTGAAACTTCATGATTTGACACAATTAATACCTCTATAATATATATGATGGAAAACACATAAGTACAAAGCACTGAGAAAAATACAAACAGTATTTTATCGGAAAAATATCTATAACATAAAAATTCTGTTAAGTACTACAAACATCATCTAACTAACAAAGTAATCCCTAACAAAGGGTCAGTTATCACTGAAAATAAATTTAAGATAGGGGAAGATTTAGGTGGTTCTTAACGCTCAGAGATACTTAATTAGGGGATCGTTTAGGTGCTACTAATACTTAATACTAATACATAATACAATTAATTGTTTGAAACATATTGGGATACCTTTCTAATAACGAAAACTTTCATTTACTTTAATATTATCAAATAACAGTTCCATCCATCCATCCATCAGCCCTTAGAGGTCCACTGCTGGACATAGGCCTCCCCTAACTTGCGCCACTCTGACCGGTCCTGAGCCTTCTGAATCCAGCGGATGCCCGCTGTCTTCTTCAGGTCGTCAGTCCACCTGGTCGGGGGGCGTCCTATGCTCCTTTTTCTGAGACGTGGGCGCCATTCGAGGACCTTTCTTCCCCAACGGTTATCGGTCCTTCGAACTATGTGGCCAGCCCATTGCCACTTCAGCCGGCTTCTTTGAGCTATGTCGGTTACCCTTGTTCGTCTACGGATCTCCTCATTTCTGATGCGATCACGTAGAGAAATACCGAGCATAGCCCTCTCCATAGCCCGCTGCGCAACTCTGAGCTTGTGGATCAGGCCAATAGTAAAGCACCACGTCTCGGATCCGTATGTCATCACTGGCAACACACACTGCTCGAACACCTTCGACTAAAGGCACTGAGGTAGTGTTTTGGACGACAAGATATGACGCAGTTTCCCGAACGCAGCCCATCCGAGTTGGATTCTACGAGTGACTTCTTTCTCGAAGTTGGACTTACCCATCTGGATCACTTGTCCCAGGTAATTGTATTCGTCTACAACTTCAAGAGCAGCGCCGTCAACCACAACCGGTACGGGTGTGACATGGACATTTGACATGATTTTCGTCTTGTCCATGTTCATCTTAAGACCCACCTGTTTTGAGGCGCTGTTCAAGTCCCCGAGCATTGTACCAAGTTCTTCCAGGGAACCCGCCAGGATGACTATATCATCGGCATATCGCAGGTGTGTGATGTAATCGCCATTGATGTTAATGCCACGTCATTTCCACTCCATAACAAATAACAGTTACATTGTTGTATATTGGTTTTAACCCCTTATAATTCCACCACCGCAGTCACACGTTTACTCGTGACTGCGAGAGTTGTTACTCCACAAAACACATCATTGTAGATTGATGGGAGTTTAACGACTGGATAGCTCAGTTGGTAGTAAACTTACCTGCAGAACTCTTAGTTCGATTCCCAGCCAGGGTTCTTTTACATAACTTATGTTACAACTACAATGATAAGTAATCATAATAATTATGTCAGTTATTAGGTATTAACTGTAAGTTGCTCTCTTTGGTACGACTTCAATTATACGAGAACAAAATCACATGGAACAGCGAAAACCCAAAATAATTGTTATAAAGTAGGTATAAATGTTATATATTTTTAACTAACATTGCAGTTTATCGATATAATTACAGATGCTCAATTATAAAACTATCAAGTAATTCTAATTAGCTGTTAAGTCCTGAGGTTATTGTACTGTGAAGTATAATTAATTCAGCTTATCCGTAGACATCGCATCGTTAGTCTAAGCATCCTTGTCCTTACGTAATTACGCATTAAGCCGATTAACTGTGTCAAACTACTCAATAAAAGAAAGACTACAAGTACATAACTTGGTAATTATTCCGGTAAATTTTGTTTTCCTGTAGCTCATTAAGCTCCATCAGTGTCTGCCCTACTAGAGAACCTACCCAGTTTTGAAGATGTATTTTTTTTTTCGAATGTATAGTTGCTGTTGGTTCTAGTTGCCTTTACAGCTTCACGCCGACAGGATAGAGATGTAATGATGATATTTATTTAATGACGAGTAACCGCCCTCGCTTTGCTTCGGTTTTCTTATTTTTACACCTTGGGTTACATTACTGGAGTTTTATTAAGGACCCCTAATTTTTTTGAAAATATAATATAGCCTATGTCACCCGGGGATAGTGTAGCTTCCCAACAGTGAAAGAATTTTTCAAAACGGTTCAGTAGTTTCGAAGCCTATTCAATGCAAACAAACAATCAAATCTTTTCTCTTTATAATATTAGTATACTATTGATAGTGACAACGCATTGTGTTGCAATGAGGTGCTCTTAATATTGCTCGCGATCTACAATATTTATGCCATTTAGTGAAGAAAGGTCCTGAAACATAATATTACTTAAGAAACAAATTAAGTGTATACATTTTGCGCTTTTGTCGCGATGAAATATTTTCAATTGTGCTTGCTTGAGTGCTTTTCATGAATATGCAATAATTAACAACAATGTTTTGCAGCTAAGTATTTAAATTGCACCGTAATATTAATACCGAAAACTACTTGGAATACAAACGGGTAACATAATACAAGTGAGAAGTGTTAAACAGCTGTTCACTAAAGTAAGTATGATCACACGCCACATCATATAGTTATTGTCCCACCTATCGCTAGTTTTAGGTCACTTTTCCCATTGTAAGGAATACATTCCAAGCTAGCTAAGTCCGGATTTCAAACTTAGAACTTTGAACTTCAAAAAAATATTTTCATCTGTATTGACAAAAAAATTGTTCGCATTATAAAAGTCAATTCAGGTTAAAATCTACCTAACAATATCAAAAGCCCGTCGAGAGAGATAAAATCTAAAATTCCGACCAAATAGTTGAAATTCGGCCTACGTAACCAAGCCGAGCGTTACCAAATCCAGATGGACTTCAGTTAGTTTAGTAGGCAGTTTTGGAACAAGTTTCACCAGTACATTACCGTATATAATACGTTTGTATGCAAATTTTATTCGCAAAATCTAACTTGATGGAAAACGGTCCCTTCAAGTATTATCAGAGGCCCAACGAAAGTTTTGGGTCGACTCAATAACAAGCTAGGTCCGAGTGTCGATTACCTTATCATACAAACGGAGTTATTTCAATACGGATATTTCGTTGGCTCTTAAACCTTTGGGTTCATCTCGTATACAAATAGAAACGTTTTATCAAAGCGGCTTTAATCTATTTCCCCACGGATTTATTTAAAATGGGAAACAATCAGATGGAGTGGTCATTAAAACCGTCGTTTATACAGAGAGCTCTGGGTTACTCGTTCATAATGCCGTTTAAAAGTACCTATTTAAAATATTTCTATCCATTAAAACTTTTGCTTATTTCTTAAAGATCTTGTATTTGAAAGGCTTATATAGATACATTTTAAAAATATCTACTGCGACTTGATAAGTAATTTGTTATCGTTAGTATTATTTCTTCATCGACTGTAATAAACAAAAAAGTTATGATTTTCGGATCATTAATGCTTCCACCGTGGTAAAATTAATTCGTAGTTCTGCAAGAAGTATGTCCATAAATTCTCTTTCGAGCGGGCATTTAGTGTTAATCAGAAACTTATGTACTTAATTTAACACGATATTGCGTCTAAATAAAATTAAAATCGTTTTTTTTTTTTATAACAAACTAGCTGCCCGGACAACTTCGTTCTGTCAAAAGTTTTTTTTTATTTTGAGATGTAAGCTATCCTATCTTTCAAGTTGAATCTAACTGCACACGGTGTGTAAATTTGATTAAAATCGGTTCAGTACTTTAGGAGTCCATCGCGGACAAACAACTTGATACGTAATTTATATATATTAAGATTAAGATAACTACTAATAACTAATGTTGACTACAAACCCACATGGCAAATGATAAGCCAACGTTTGCCAGTACATGTACCTCGGTGAGCAATCTAATTCACTGAGCGTAAAGATTTGAAATGGAGTAGTAACACTAAGCTAGACAGACCGGTGTTTGCTAATAAACGACCGAGCCCAAAGAGCGATTAGTTCGTCTTCCGTGCCCTATTAATCAACGGTTTAGAAACTTACCTGCTCTAGATTCTCTTTGAAATACGACTGCCAAATGACGTTGATTGAATGAAATTTCAGTATCCTGTGCTTTTGTTAAATAAACTGCTTTCACTGTAATATATTTAAGTAGATTTGGCTACGCTGTTCAGCAGAGGTAATAAGGAAAGATTGAAAAAAATATACATATTAATTCCGGAGATAGGTACAACTATTTTCTGGTATATTATTATGAAAATATTTAATATATTTTTTGTTCTTTACCTATTTGAAGTGTGCGAGTGCTTATCATTAACAGACTTCAAAAAAAGGAGGAGGTTCTCAATTCGGTTGAATTTTTTTCTTTTTTTTAATTTTTTAATGTTTATTTGCTCAGAACTCCGTTATTTATCCACCAAATTTAGACACTGGATTTAGAAGATATTTTTTTTACTTGAAAGTTGGAAGTATATTTTTGAAAAGGTATGTTTCCAGATTGGTCCCAATATTTTTTTTTCCTATTATGTTCGATTGGTTAAAACCACAGACATTTATACATAAAAGCAAAACACAAAATAGACACAAAACCAATAGATTGATGATGATGATCCTATGATGCTTAAAATTTACTCTAATTGAAACTTCGTATACGGGACAATTGACTTCGAATTGAAATTAAAGCTCACATTCACATACCAGTGCATCGAAAATTTGTTTCCATTGCATATAGTTAGCATCAAAAACAGACAATCAAATCAGAATGCCATTAGGTAGCAATAAGGGGTAGCAATATTACTTGATTTTGGATGTTTCTAAAATTGAATATTTTTAAATACCTTTGTTTGTAGGTACTGCGCCGTTTCTTTACACGAATGTCAGCTTCCAATACGTGTCGTAAGTATTTATTCAAATTAAATTTCATTAAGCGCAGTGTGTCTCGGGAATATGGTGCAGTATGTGTGAATATATCTACATCACAAGTCGGTATGTGTTGTATCCAATTAGTGCTTGGAGTGATGTGGAGAAGACTGGAGTAAGAAAACCTGATTGGGTTTTATAATATTAAGCTTTTCAGGGTTCCGAAGTAAAATCCGAACCCTTATAGTTTCGTCATGTCCGTCCGTCCGTCCGTCCGTAATCCGTCCGTCCGTCAATCCGTCTGTCCGAGGCAGTGCCCAGACCCTTAGTGGTAGAAAGCTGTAATTTTGCATGGATATACATATTTATTAAAACTCCAGAATCGTAGAATAAAATATTAAAAAACAATTTTTTCAGGGAACCCCCTACAGGTAACGTGAGGATGAATTTTTTATTCGTCGCGTAAATATTATGGGTCTACTGAGACTATCTTTGGAATTAGGGGTCAATTTGCGAAATATTTGGCTTTAAAATGCTAAGTTTGATTACTCGCTAAACGGTTGAAGTTGGACATATTATAAATTTACAAGGAAAACTATCACGGCTATGTTAGCATTACTAGTTAATGACTACAGTCGATAAACTTACTACTTCTGTAGCTCGAGCACGAATATTTGCGAGAAAGTATTCGTATGGTTAACGTAAGCAATTTGTATGGCATTTTTTCAAAAGCGCCCCTATCGTACGTAAATGGTACTAAAATGCCATACAAATTTGACAAATTGCTTACGTTAACCATACGAATACTTTCTCGCAAATATTCGTGCTCGAGCTACAGAACCTTACATTGCGCGTAGCCTGACACGCACTTCCCCGGTTTTTTTGTAAGTAAACTCTACCCTGGTAACGTCAAGGCTACCGAAGTAAGGAACCCAATGTTTACCACCTTACATCCATCTCTATAAACCTAGCAGTAAGACATTATCTATATATATAAAATTGAAAAGCGACACACCGCTGATTAAACAAAAAATCTCAGAAACTACCGAACCGATTAAGATGAAATTTGGCAGGTAGATAGTTTCTGCTAAGGAGACGTCCACTAAGAACGGATTTTTGGAAATTCATCCCCTAATGGGTACAAATAGGGGTTAGAAGTCACTTTCATACAAACCAACTTCGTCAGTTTTAGAGTTATAAATATGAAATTTTTTATGTTAGTTTATTGTAATAAACAAAAGTTAACTTTGACACATTTTTTTGGAAAATCATCCCTTAAAGGGTTAATTTGTTCGATGGAACTTAGTACGCAACTTCGTCATTTTTGAGGTTAAAAACATGAAAATTTATATATTAGTTCAAGATTAGAAACAAAATTTGGAAATATTAAGTTTTTTTGGAAAATCATCCCCTAAAGGGTTAATTGAGAGTGCATAAGTTAGTATGGCAACTTCGTCAGTTTTGAAGTTAGAAGGGTGAAAATTTGTATGTAAGCTTATATTTAGACGCAAAAAATAACTGTATTACGGTTTTCTCGAAATTCATCCCCTAAAAATAGGGGTTGGTAGTCATTTACATACAAATAAACTTCGTCAGTTTTAGAGTTATAAATATGAAAATTTTAATGTAAGTTTACAGTTCTGAAGAAAAGTTAATTTTAACATATTTTTTTGCAAAATCATCCCTTAAAGGGTTAATTTCAAGTATGGAACTTAGTAGGCAACTTAGTCATTTTTGAAGTTAAAAACATGAAAATTTATATATTAGTTCCAGATTAAAATTAAATTTCACAGTAATGCGTTCCTTTGGAAAATCATCCCCTAAAGGGTTAATTAAGAAGATGCAATTTAGTATGGCGACTTCGACAGTTTTGAAGTAAGAAGGGCAAAATATAGTTGAACAAAAAAAAATTACTGTATCACGGTTTTCTCGAAATTCATCCCCATAAGGGGTAATACTAAGGGGTTGTAAATATTTTACTACGTCATTTTTGAACTCAGTAATGTAAATTTTTTTATGTACCTAAGCTTATAATTAGAAACAAAAATTAATTGTTAAAGGTTTTTTGGAAACTCACCCCCCAAGGGGTAAAAAAACCAGGAGATGTAAGTTTGTGCGAAACTTCATCAATATCGAACTCAGAAATGTGAAAATTCGTTAAAAAAATTATTGTAACAGGTTTTTTTGGAATGTCGTCACCTAAAGGATAAAGGGGTTGCAAAGTTTTCCAGAACTTCGTCATTTTAAAACTCAGAAATCTGAAAATTAAATTATGGAAACTTATAGTGAGAACAAAAATTAATATAGGGGACTTAACAAACGGGAGGGGGATGACAAGAAGCGGGAGAGGGACTGGGAGTGGGAGAGAGAGAGGGACAGGGAGCAGGAGAAGGAGAAGGAGTGGAAGAGAAAGAGGGTGAGGGAGAGGGGCAGGAAGTGAAAGAGGGATAGAGAGCGGACAGGAAGTAGGAGAGGGAGAGAGAGAGCGGACAGGAAGTGGGAGCGAGACCGGGTGCGGGAGTATGACAGGGAGCGGGAGAAGGAGAGGGAGTGGGACAGGGAGTGGGAGCGGGAGAGGGAGAGGGACAGGGAAAAGGAGAGCGAGTGGGAGAGAAGGAGGGAGAGGGGCAGGGAGTGGGAGAGAAAGAAGAAGGACAGGAAGCAGCAGAGGAACCGGGTGCGGGAGAGGGACAGGAAGTGGGAGGAGAGGGAGTAGGACAGGGAGAGAGAAAGGGACAGGAACAGGGAGCGGGAGAGGGAGAGTGATTAATTTTGAAATTTATAATCAATAAATAGCGACATATAAAGTGAATTGATATGAAAGTTTTGATTTTTCGTTTTTGTTTAGTTGTTTGTTACTTCGTAATGGATATATTCAAAAACTACTGGACCGATTTCGAAAAATCGTTCATCAGTAAAAAGCTACATCGTTTATAATAAATCTCAAGAGCCACTTTTCTGTACATTAAATATTTTTTCAAGATTTCCGTTAGGGGCACTTCAGTAACATGTTAGAGCAACAAAAAATTTGTTTTTGAAATTATTGTCTGTCTGTCTGTCCGTTTATCTGTCCGGGAATCACGTGAAAACTCTTGAACTGATTTCGACGAGAATTAGTAAAGTTCTTCCTTATACTTTGGGTCATATTTAAGAAAACTTTTGATCCCGAAAAAATTGTTTTCCTCGGATATACAAGATGAAAATTGGTGTGGAATATTTTTAAAATATCAACGATTTGCTTTAAAGCAACAAACGTTCCTCCTTTAATTGATGGAATACATGTTTTTGTACTTTTCGAGTCTTTCAAATTTTTTAATGAAAAAGAAAAAACAAATGAATGTGAAGATTTGTGATTGTATCGTAGGTTTCAGTATATTAATTCCTAAATACTACTAAATAAGTACTTCAGTATTAATAAACCTGTTTTTAAATTTTCTTCTGTGAGGGGTAGGTACAAATGTGATAAGCATAACTTCCGCGTGCGAAGCCGCGGGCAACAGCTAGTAAGTAATAAATTCAATTTTTTTTATGGAAATAGCCGGCAAACGAGCTGACGATCCACCTGATGGTAAGTGGTTATCGTCGCCCATGGACATCAGCAACACCAAAGGCATCATTGATGCGTTGCCAGCCAAGAAAGACAGAAGAAAAAGAAAGAAAGAAAGAAAGAACTGGCTCTCAAGCCCCCAGCCGGAACACGACGAGTCGTTTAGCGGCTGACTCATGCTCAAGGGTGGTAGCTATCCAGGCGAACCCCATGGAGAAATAATAATAATAATAAAAATAAAAATAATAAAAATAATAGTAATAATAGTAGTAATAGTAATTAAATGAATGAAATTAGTATTATTAGATTATTGGTCTTAAAATCTTGGTCTTATTACCGATCTAATTTTCTTCTAACATACCTAATAGTGTAGGTACACAAAGTACACACATACACAGAGAGATTCGCAGAGCATGATACAAAAACGTACTGTAATTTTGGTGACTCAATTAATAAAAACTGGGACGACATTCCTATGGCGAGATCATTTTTGCTTCCGAGCAAAAACTTTAAAGGCTTGCCAAAAACATGCGACGTCATTTCACGCCACACAGGTAACAACGTGCAACCAAAAGGCATTCTTCATACCTCATACCTCACATCCGCGTTAAAAATCCAAAGCGTTACGCAAAGGATTTATACTGCGCACTTTTTCTCACTAGCAGGTATATCGCTCGATTCTAAAGGCACCGTTTTGTATGCCAGGCTTCATTCATCAGCGTAAACCACGGTGTTATGATACGTTAATTATCGCGAAATGATGCCGTTTTGTAAAAAATGTGGTGTGATTATGTGAATGTGGCCTGGTGTTTCTTTTGAAGGAGTATTTCGTATCTCAAGCAACATTAGACGTCATGTGTGTGTTGACGACCCTGTAGCCTAGTTGTTAGCGACCCTGCCTGCGAAGCGAGGGGTCTCGGGTTCGAATCCCGGCCGGGGTAGATATTTATGTTACAGATAAATATTTTACTCGGGTCATGGTTGTGATTGTGATGTGTTTTATGTGTCGTCCATGCCACCCGCGACACAGACAACCTACTGCAGAGGTATGAGTGTGTAAGCGTTTTAAATGTGCGTGTAATCACAAAGTGCTTTATGTGTAATCCATGGTTTGAATTGACACAGGTAAAGAATAAATGAAAAAGAAAAGTGTTAAAAAATTTAATGATTAACATGGCATCAACAACGCACGAGTACAACTAATGTTTTCACTGCTGCAATAGTGCATTGCAATAAATGTTTCTTATTTAAAGAACAATGTACTCCCTAAAACAATAAAATGGGGTAAATATGAAATATAAACGTGTTAAATTATGTATTCAAATTAAGGTAATAATTATTTTTTGACAAAAAATAAAACCAACGAAAAAAAACTGAAAAGCGAAAAATAAAATAAACCATTTAGTATTATAAATTAAGATCCTAAATTAACTGAAAATAAATAATTTCGAGACCGTGCCAAACAAACAAACAAAATTAATTACGTAAAGTTCATTTTATAAGAGCAGTGGCATGCGATGCACACGGCAGCAGCAGCGCGGCGCACATCTTTTCACCGTTTGTTTTTTCATTGGTTTGGCACCGCCTCAAAATTATTTATTTTCAGTTAATTTAGGATCTTAATTTATAATACTAAATGGTTTATTTTATTTTTCGCTTTTCAGTTTTTTTTCGTTGGTTTTATTTTTTGTCAAAAAATAATTATTTTTTAATTTTTAGTTGCTATGAAAATTATTAAGTTATTGGTGATATATTCAGTTACCAGGTAAAAATATAGTAGTTGAAACATAAATCATCTCCTATTTTCGTACCTTTAGGGGTAAAATTTTCTTTCCAAATTTAAACAAGAGTAACTTCAAGGTATACAATATACAATAAAAAAAGAATCATCGAAATCGGATCATCCAGTACAAAGTTATTGGGGTAACGGGCAAAAATTCCTTGGGTGAATAATCAATCATCCCCTATTTTCGTACCTTTAGGGTAGGAATAAAATTTTCAAAAAAATATGGGACCAACTTCAAGATATACCCTATCCATTAAAAAAAGAATGATCAAAATCGGACCACCCTGTGCCGATTGCTGAGTGATCATACATAAAAAAAAATATATATATACGCGTCGAATTGAGAACCTCCTCCTTTTTTTTTCGTCGGTTAAAAAGAATATAACGATGACGGTGATGATCTGTTTTTACATCCTGGCAACTTTAAACGTACATATCTACTATATTCCTCACTTCGTATATTCCTGGTATTTTAAACTGCATGAATCATTTATTAAAAGCATGAAAAGTGTAACTTCATTGCAAGTTCTGTTTACATATTAAAAGCCTCTGAAATGAACGACATTCTGGAAAGTTTTAATATGAAAAAGTTATGTATATTTCTGCGGGCACTTTTATTAAACGTACTCCCATAGTGGATGGGTGTTTGGCCCGCGCGAGCCTTTCATATTTGATGGGCACACTGCGGTCAGGAAATCTCTACGTCCGGGGCATTATTATAAGCGCCAAATGTGCTACAGCGAACCTCTGCATTTTATTTTTCGTTTTTGATTACTTGCTGAGATTTTATAGTGCTTTGAGTACCTTTGGCATACATTCTAGCATCACATACAGAATTATACCACTACGAATGGATTCAATAACACGATCATTCTGAAACGAAATTGAATGAATGCTTCCATGTTTCTTCTTAGGGAGTGCAGATTTCAACATTTACGGTTAATCCCTATTTTGATCATAGTGTCATTAGATAGCAGTCTAAAACACGTTCGATGCTCAACGTTAGAGTTGGCTTAATTACTCCAAAGCTGTAGCGTATTATAGCGTTCGCTCTAAGCCTCTTCCGAGGTGTCTGTGCCAGATCTGACCAGCTCAGTTGGTAAAGACCGTGTTCTGCGCGGATATCTACGGGTTCGATTTTTGATCGAGGTAAACACTTTTATGAAATTAAATAATGATTATTTTATATTTCATTAATTGTGAACATTCATAATATATTTACCTATGTGTTACATTTACAACAGCGTATTTTCAGTAAACTACTTGACAGCGTGTGAAATGGAAAACGCATCAGGAATCCCATTAAAACCATTCTAACTAAGTGAACGCAGTCTTAAGGAAATTCTATTTCAGAACCGCAATTCTCTTTTACGTAATGAAATCCAGCTAAAATTGGACTGGATATCCGATCTCGAGGTATGCTTGCAATGAAATAAAATTAAAAACTCACGTTGTTTTGTTATATAAAAAGATACATAATTTAGAGATAGACGATAGAGAAAATTCTAGAATGATAATAATACATGACGTCAAATATATTATATACTCAATTTTCTAGTATAGGATTTATGTTGTGTAGGTGGCACAGACGTACACAATTAGAGATAATAATCACTAATTACTAAGACCCAAAAAACATTTCGACCCACGCTGGATATTGAAGACAAAACAATTTTATTGTAGCTATAATATTAAAATATAAGTACAATATTATAAAAAGAAAAGAGACAACCCCACATCTCTCAATTGGTCATAGAAATATTGCCGCTAACGATCACCAAATGTTCGACTACAATATTGTTCGTACAACCCAGAAGAAATCTTACGCATGACGTAAGCCAATACACAATAACACATTATCAGATGTAATCTCCGTAATTAGTACAGCACTATACTACAGTATCATAACGTCAAAGTCAAAATTTTAAAGTTTATTATTTTATTTTTAGTTTCTACAAACACTTGTCTTAAGTATTTCAATGTTACTAACCAACATATGGATGAAAGTCCGAAATAAATTATTTTAATTTTATTAATATTATTATTATTATAAAACAGTGCGGGGTCCCGGGGTAAGGTGGCAACATCGGATCGATGGCGATCATTTACCATCAGGTGGGTCGTCTCCTTGTCTGTCGGATATTTACATAGCAAAAGGAAGCACTATGAGTAGCTACCGTTGGCTATTCTCAAAGATACATAGTCTTATTTGTTTACGAGTTGGTAGGTGATTACTATGAATCAAGACGCTGTTTACAGATCTTTAAAATTCCATTAGTGATGCCGCAAAGAAACTTGAAATAGTTGTTTGCACCAGGTTTAAAATACCTAACGTTCATTACAAACCAAAGATTTGAAAGTTTGTGGAAAAATGTTGTATATTAACGCCCGGTCGCGTCCTTAGGGAGGTTATTGCAATGCATTTTGCATGAATATCATAAAAATAAGGCTCGGTCTCCACTGATTCAGAGTCGATTCAAAGCGAAGCGAAGTCACAGTTAAAAACTTGTGGTATACTTATTTAGAGGTCGAGGATAGTTGATCAAATCCAATATCGTTAAGTTCTTTGAGCCTGATGCAAGCGAAACTGCTCGCTTAATGGTATCAAAAATAGCGTACGTTATACATATACTAAATACGTTATATATTTCAAAAACGTTTTAGATTAAGAAGCTTAATTGCAAGCTGCCCTTGTTGTTAAGAGTCTATCCTGCTAACGCCGGGACGGAGGGCTCGAAGATAGTCTCTGTAAATGAGAGATTGATTGCACTCAAAAATAGATAAATCTCTTAAAACTATTTATTTGTATTGTAATCAGTACAGTGTAATCACCGCTTGTATTTTCCATCCATCCATCAGCCCTTAGAGGTCCACTGCTGGACATAGGCCTCCCCTAACTTGCGCCACTCTGACCGGTCCTGAGCCTTCTGAATCCAGCGGTCCTATGCTCCTTTTTCCGAGACGTGGGCGCCATTCGAGGACCTTTCTTCCCCAACGGTTATCGGTCCTTCGAACTATGTGGCCAGCCCATTGCCACTTCAGCCGGCTAATTCTTTGAGCTATGTCGGTTACCCTTGTTCGTCTACGGATCTCCTCATTTCTGATGCGATCACGTAGAGAAATACCGAGCATAGCCCTCTCCATAGCCCGCTGCGCAACTCTGAGCTTGTGGATCAGGCCAATAGTAAAGCACCACGTCTCGGATCCGTATGTCATCACTGGCAACACACACTGCTCGAACACCTTCGACTTCAGGCACTGAGGTAGTGTTTTGGACGACAAGATATGACGCAGTTTCCCGAACGCAGCCCATCCGAGTTGGATTCTACGAGTGACTTCTTTCTCGAAGTTGGACTTACCCATCTGGATCACTTGTCCCAGGTAATTGTATTCGTCTACAACTTCAAGAGCAGCGCCGTCAACCACAACCGGTACGGGTGTGACATGGACATTTGACATGATTTTCGTCTTGTCCATGTTCATCTTAAGACCCACCTGTTTTGAGGCGCTGTTCAAGTCCCCGAGCATTGTACCAAGTTCTTCCAGGGAACCCGCCAGGATGACTATATCATCGGCATATCGCAGGTGTGTGATGTATTCGCCATTGATGTTAATGCCGCGTCGTTTCCACTCCATCAGCTTGAACACGTCTTCCAACGCAGCGGTGAACAGTTTTGGGGATATGACATCCCCTTGCCTGACACCTCTCTGCAGTTGGATGGGGTTCGTTGCTGTGTCGTGTACTCTGACGGACATGGTGGCTGATGAGTACAAACACTTCAACACCTCGATATACCGGTAGTCGATCCGGCACCGCTGGAGAGAACTTAGTACCGCCCAGGTCTCGATAGAATCAAAGGCTTTCTCATAGTCCACATAGGCAACACACAATGGCAGATTATACTCCTCGGTCTTTTGTATAATCTGCCGCAGTGTGTGTATATGGTCTATGGTGCTGTAGCCTTTTCGGAATCCTGCTTGTTCGGGAGGCTGGAAGTCGTCAAGCCTGCGTGCAATGCGATTTGTGAGCACCCTCGAAAACAGCTTATAAACGTGGCTCAGAAGTGCGATGGGCCTGTAGTTCTTCAAAAGGGCTTTATCACCCTTCTTGAAGAACAGCGTCACCACACTTCTGCCCCACGCTTCCGGGGTAGTTCCAGTGTTAATGACGGAATCGAACAGTTTTTGGAGCGCCACTAGAAGGGGTTTTCCTCCAGCTCTTAGAAGCTCGGTTGTGATTCCGTCATCTCCCGGTGCCTTGTTGTTTTTAAGCTGTTTGAGAGCCTCTCTAATCTCATACAGGCTGACGTCCGGGATATCCTCTGTGTAGTGTCGGGTCAGTTTAGCTCTCTTATCGCTCTCCTCGCTAGGAGGTGGAGCTTGAGAGGAGGCATACAACCGTCCGTAGTATCTCTCAGTCTCTCTCAGAACTTCCGGTTTCGACGAAACCATGGTGCCGGACTCGGTCTTCAACCTCGTAAGCTGACTTTGCCCAATAGACAGATCTCTGGCGAACACTTTGGAGCCCTGGTTTCGCTCAATTGTGTTTTTTACACGATTTGCGTTGTGTTTTCGCAAATCGCGTCGCCTGCACTTGGAGATCTGCTCATTGAGCCGTCGGTATTCCCTCATGGAGGTTGGAGACTGCACACATAGTTCTCGTCGATCCCTCATAAGACCGAGAGTTTGTTCTGAGAGAAGCTGAGATCTACCACTAGGGTGGGTCTTGAAATACTTCGACCCTACCTCGTGGACAGTTGTTACCATCCTGGTGTTAAACTCGTCCACTGACGTGCACGATTCTAGGCACGCAAAACGGTTTTTCAGCTCAAGTTGAAAGTTCTCGGATCCCTGGATTTGGACGGATGTTGGGCGAAGCGTAGACTTCATCAGGCGTGACCGTTCCAGCTTCAGGTCGATATTTAATGTGCCTCTCACAAGACGGTGATCGCTTCCGGTTTTGAACCTGCTGATCACAGAGACATCATTAAATATGTGCCGTTTGTCTGCCAGAATGAAGTCTATCTCGCTTTTCGTGGAACCATCAGGACTTATCCAAGTCCACTTGCGTTGTGGCTTCTTTCTGAAGAAGGAGTTCATCATGAAGAGATCTTCCTTCTCCAAAAAGTTGGCCAGCAAGTGTCCTCGGTGGTTCCGTCGTCCAATTCCGTAGGGACCCACTTTCCTCTCGGCGCCGCTTTGCGTGCCCAGCTTCGCGTTGAAGTCCCCCATCACAACATTGAAGTGAGCTTTAGAGGTATGTATGGCTCTACTTATGTCCTCATACATAACCTCAACCTCTTCGTCGGGATGTGTCGAAGTCGGCGCATATACCTGTACAACCTTCAACGAATACCGTTTGGATATTCTGAGTGTAAGGTACGCTACCCTGGCCGACACGCTCCCGACTTGCACAATGTTGTTGACGAGGGACTTGTGAACGAGAAACCCGACACCACCTTGGGACAGATGTTCGCCCTCCCGGTGATAGAACAAGTTTCCGGATTTGAGTATTATCGTGTCCTCCCCCTGTCTTCGGACTTCAGATAAACCCACAATACTCCAGTTTAACTTGTCTATCTCTTCTTCCAGCTCTTTTACCTTGTCGTCGGTCCTCAGTGTCCTGGTGTTGTATGTTGCCAGGTGCAGAAGTCGTCGTTTGGATTGGTAGCCCGATCTCTGCCGGCGATTCTTAGCACCCCCTGCCCCGCCGTTACCATAGCCGCTACCGTAACTAGGAATAGCGGGGCTGCCGGGGACTGGGGGCCGAGGCTTGTTCGTGACTTGCATGCGGGGGTTTTAGCCGGTAGTCACCACGCTTGGCTAGTGCGTGTTGGTGACCGCAGGTGACCTGACTAGTATTCGTCACGCACAGGAAGATGCTGCTGCCCATCTTCCTGGATTTGTCCTAATAGTCGCCTTTTACGACATCCCAGGAAGAACGGGAGTGGTGCTATTCTACAAAGTGAACCCGGACACCACACGGGAGCTTGTATTTTAGTATGCGAAATATCTTAGACATTTTAGTATTATGCTAAGTATTTTTTAAAGACCTTCTTTTTAGTTGATCAGTTTTAACTGTTCGTGGTGTGAGGTTGTTTAAGGTATATTTGGAACTAAATTCATGTTATGAAATCCTTTTGCTATACAATATTGTTAGCATTGATAACCCAATGATTTCTGAAGTCAATATTGTACGCTGACAAATAAGTATAACCCGGATGATGATGATGATTTTCATACACAAACATACATACTGCCAGTTCAAAAGACATTCAAAAGTTACACCGTTAAATTACTTCTCTAGCACGATCCGAAATTTTCTCTTTCTCTACGTTTCAACGGAAATTCTAAATTTTGTGTTTCCTACCAGCTTTCACAATTTTCTTTTGATTAAATTCGTGGCATTTTCCAAGACTAAGTTGGATGTTCCGGAACGAACTTAACTGCAGTGTTTAAGTCCAATCAGTGGCTCCTATACTGAATTATAATGTGAAATGAAAAAGAGAATGAGCTATTTCGTTGTAGGCAAAGTAGGTACCTACTGTGCAATTATGCAGCAAGAATAATTACTGCAGCAAGAGACAGGAACCAAATCGAATTAATAAATTTAGCGGTTAATTTTCTGGAGCATTTTGTGCAAGTTCAGGATAGCTGAAAATTTTTTAAGTCCAATATTTTTTTATTGTTACCTATGTTAAATAGTTTCCATTATGAAATGTTAAGCGTAAATGTGTACCTATTAATGTTAAATTAACAAATATAATTCCCACCTATAAATGAAAGTTCTACGAGAACCTAATTTCTTTATATTCCAGTAGCCCCCACAAAGGCTACCTCTATAATATACTCTCTAAAATAAAGCACAAGACTAACTAAAAGTGACATAAACCAATAACCACCAGTAATAATCTACTTACGTGCCCTATTTTTCACCTGTACCATCTCCGAGAAATTGGGAATAATAGAAGGGTCTGCAAATTAGATCTGCACAACATTTCACGTGAAAGGAGGCGATATCCGTCAATTTGCTACCATTTACCGGCTTTTAGGCGAGTAAAGCAATTTTACGCGAGAATTTTATTTTTAAGAATGAATATGAATACTTGAAGCTGGGATAAAAATAAATTCTACTAAAATTCTGAACTGTGCAACCCTTGTTGAAAGTTGGTATAGTTAAAGTTTGCATGGAGAAGAAGCGTAGAAAGCTAAATTCCATATATTTTACGTTGCAGTTTTTAAGAAGTAAATATGACTTTCAGTAGTTTTATTGTGAATTACCATTCACCAAATTCAACCGCAGACCGGGAGTCACTAGCGACTAGTTTTCTTATTTATTACCCCTCCTAGCCACTGTAATCTATATACTTACTCATGCTCGTATTAATAAATAAATAATAAACCCTAACACATTCATACCCCCGCAGCAGGTAGTAGGTAGTATTACCTACATAGACAGTATAAGGCATGGATGAAACATATGACACATCAAAATCACCCATGACCCGAGTAAATATTTATCTGTCACATAAATATCTGCCCCGGCCGGGAATCCAACCCGGGACCCCTCGCTTCGCAGGCAGGGTCGCTACCAACTAGGCTAGGCAGGGTAGTCAAAATATTAATAAACCGGTCTTGATTCAAGAGCTCGATCTCAGATCTCAAAAATGTCAGATCGTATGTAAAAGTGACATGTATTAAAAAGTACCTACGTTAAGATTGGTTTATTAACCTGGGCCTTTAGACCAGTTGGTAGTAAAACAACCCTATACTTTTGGTTGCATGGTGCACAGAAATCTCAAGTGCGATTACCGCCAGTACAGACATTTTGTGTTACACAATGTTTATTTTCAACTCGTCGGTGTTTTTAATGTCTCAGTTTTATCTATATGCTCATTGCCCATGTAACCCATAAAACTAGGAATCCTAGAACGAAGTTCTGAATATTTAAACATTAAATAATGTAGTAGGTAATCTTAAAAGCGCGTTCAAAAGGCATTAACTTTCCTGTGTCCACACTACAACTATATACTAAAAATAGTCCAAATTAGATTGCAGTAGTATGTATACACATTCACACTAATTAATTGTAAACATCACTCAGAATTTACTGAACTGTGATGAACATAATACGAGCTGAAATAGGCATGATGACTGATTTTGAAATACTGTTCTATATTGTTGGGAAATATATTATAATTACAACGTATATCATATTTCCGCAAAAAATACGGTTTAGTATAAAATAAATACATTTCAAATTATAAGTTTAAAATTCACACCAAAACGCTTCAAACTATCATGGTGACGATACGACATTTTTAGTATGGTGATATTCATTTGTTTTAAGACATGTGACGTAATTTGCATTAATTGAGACTGACTGGCGTTTCAACCAAGATGGCGGCTGGCCGTATTTTGTAGTTTTATTTTATCAACAATATTGTTTATCTCGCTAATAATAATACGATAAATGCGTGTTTTGTAATCCATTAATAGGGTTTCATTAAATAATAATTTTTACTTACTGTCATCACGCCTATTATAATCCATAGTTTCACCGAAGTCATACTTTTTTGTTATTAAAGAACCTTAGTGTGTAAATAAATAAAAAAAAATATTGCCACAGTTGCGACTTCTGTTTCATTTCGTTTCGTTTTTGCAATTTATAAGCAGAAATGAAATATAACCTGAGCGTAAAGGATCGTTTGCCCAATTAGCGAAACGCTTAGCCTCAATAAGAGCTCTGAAAACAAAGCATTTCATTGGCAATAAAAATAAAAAAGCGCATTTTATGAAAACTCTACCGTTTTACAATTCTCAACATAAAGTACTAATTCCGTATTATGATGTAAAGTAGTTTAAAGAAATAAAACCTGACGGGTTTCTATAGTTCACGCGTAGGTAAAGGTACACACCGTGTATGAATATTTTTGGAATTATGGTGGAGGTACGAAACCCAAAAAACCCGAAACGCAAAAGACGAGATATTTGCTGTAGGTCAATTAATACTCTAAGTTACAAAGCCATTTACAAAACTGTAAAATACGACTCTAAAAAGCCTTTGGTTTAATTGTAGTCCAGCAGAAAGCAACATGTGCGGATAAGGTTTCCTTGGATTCAGGGTCCAATTAATACACTATAATCACATAAAAAAAAACTGCAGCAAAAAGGTTAATTATCGCAGACCTACAAATTACCAATCTGCGTAAATCACCGTGAATTTTAACTTCAGTATTTAAAAATCTCTAGCAGTGGTCGGGAGCAGGGAAGATTAATTACAGAATCGACGTTTTTAATTAGTTTCGTAATTAACAACCGCATGCCATGCCTTCCGCGCCAACTAAAATAAATTACTTTTTAATACAATCACTCTGGCGGACTTTGATTAAATTGCTACTCTCCAGACGACACCGACACCTACCTCAAATAGATGCCGCTGGTTCATTTACTCAATTTAATAAAACTTCGCTGATTTTCCTAACGCACTTGAGAAATACTCAAAAGACTCTGTACTTTCTATTAGTTTATTAATTTTATTTGTCACACCAACAAGATATATACACTACAAACTTACTAAGAGTATAAAATACATAATTTAATGTTTAGTGATACCTCTTATATAGGCGTAATCTACATGATATTAAGCGTCATACTCACATTACAATAAATACATTACAAGCTTACGTACACAAGGTTCGTAAGCACTGCATTTTGCTTACAAAAATATTAAACAATACCAAAATGTCAATGTCAAACAATAAAATTAAAAATAATGTTGTTGTATAAAGGAGAAAAAAAATATGTTCATGAATAAATAAAAGATTAAAAACAATGTCAATTTAAAACATAAAGTCAATATTATTAAAACGTAACGCAACTTACTTCATTCATTAAAAGATAATAAAGCTATTACGATTTGAATTTCTACTCACTTATTAATGGCAAATGTACTCTATATTTGTTACAGCAGAAATATGTTTGGTTCAATTGTTTTTTTATGTAGCCGACAAGCGAGAAACAACACATCTCAGTTATTAGAAACAACAAAGGCATCAACAATGCGTTGCCGGCAAAAAAGGGGGAATGCGGTCGTTTCCGTCAGGAAGTATGGTACCAACTGTCCGTCCACCATCGAGATCAGGATCTGAGGGTGAGATGTAGAAAGCAAACTTATACATGGACTTTGCTCAGACATCATTCAAATGACTGAAATAAGAAAAAATACAAAGTCATATAAAATGGCTACTGTTAAGTTTGATTTAGGACCATTATTTTTGTTTACATAATTTTAAGTTTCAGCAAAACCTAAGTACTGTTTATAGATCCTTAAACCAGAACGTGTGAAACAAAAATATGGAACAAAAATCGTCCGTATACGTCCTTTGTTTATTTAAATGTGAGTGCGACACAAGCGGGCAGTGTTTACCAACGCTGGCTTAAAAATCTCACATTGTATTCAATAAAAAGAGCGCGTCGCGATGTTCCCAGCGTAATTCGTCACAATCGGAATTGTGACAATTCCCTCGGGAGAGCTTTGAGAAAAATTGTTGCTAACGAGCTGAGCCTGCCCCCACTATTAATCCACACCACCCCTTCCCCTTTTCCGTAGCACTTTAAAACCCTTTTGCGATTTTCCGCACGAAGGAATTACTTATCAAGAAAAAGGGAAGAGAAATTTTTTCTATTGTCTAACTTTTTTAATAATGCTGCTAATACGTATAAAATGGTAAAACGCTTAAAGTATTTCAAATCGAGATCCCTTAAACAGCGCTTTGGAAGTTTTTCAGCGCTAAATAATTTCTGAATAAAAATAATATTGAATAGGGTCCTTAAACCGGGTAGTTTAGAAAATAAGCCCGGGTAGAGCTTGATTTAATCCTTCAATTTTAATGCCTTAAAATGTGTGAACGTGAACGTACGTTTTATTAGAATTACTATTGACATAGTTACAGTGATCATAAACGTGTATCTTATATGATAAAAAGTGCTAATTCAGAACATGCCGAAAATCAATTTAACATTATTAATTGTGGGTGTTAACTGTAGTCTGGCTTATCACGTGTATTTGTATCCTCAGACAAAAATTCTAAAATCCATTGTAATGGTCTCTATTGCGTCGAGTCCTCGAGCGGTATAAAAACTTTTAGTTATCCACTAACAACATGAAATAGTCCTCTAGTAACCGCTTAGAATTTAATACAATCTAAAAACTAACCTTTCAATATATTCAATATAGATTCTATTCTTTTGTCAGGACAATAGGTTATACGAGTACAGGCAACGCATAAAAGCAGCGGAAACGACGCGTTAAGATTATCGCGACGCAGCTATTATAAACGCAATAGGTCTACACGATGACGTAGGGTCTACAACGTAGGCCAAGTGTAGACACAGCTACGCTAGATATATGTATCCGTAATTGTAGCCTCGCGTAGTTGGAATAAACGTCATTTAAACAGTTAAGTTCATAAAAAAGTTTAAAAACTAAGTGTTTTTATGTTATCATCCCATTTCTCTGTTACCAATATCTAAATTAATGTTAGTTACCTTTCTATGCTCGCTTGCTTTCTTAGCAAGTCATGTGTTCTGCTGTTCAAGGTAGCCGGCTGCATTGTAACATAGTCTTCATTCAACATACCGTATATTATTTTATATTTTTATATTTTTACTACCTGACCGGGCAAGCGTTGTTCTGCCTAAAATATTTTAGGGGTAGAGGGATTAAAAATAGATGTCCGATTTTCCACCCTAGCCGATATGCACTCAAAGATTCACGAAAATCGGTCGTGCCGTTTCGGAGGAGCTCAACTTCAAAAAAGTTGCCACGAGAATTTTATATATTAGATGTAACATGTTTTATCTCAACTTAGTTTTGCAAAACATTCGTTATTCCTTAGTTATTCAGAGTTTTTTTAATAAGTTGTAGGCATAAGATTCAAGCACTATTGAGTACACAGTAGGTTTTGCAAGCCAACAAAACGTGTGTAACGCTTAGGAGTATCAGCGAAAGCGTATTCAAAATGTATGTATGTGCCAAGTAATATAGTACAGCATAACAAAAGACCATTTAATAATAAAAATAACAAAGTAATTTGGCCCAATTCTTAAATAAGGTATTCGTAGAATTTATACTTTAAATACACTTTTATATCGACTTTTATACAGGCTGAAAATATTTCATATCTCTGTCTAAAGATATCACATAGAAGCAACTGAACAGATCAACGTGATACTTAGATTTTAATATAAATTTTATATTGTGAGTAATTTTTTTGTATAGCGCCCAGCTTGCATACGAAAAAAATTCAATGCCATGTATAGAACAGAGAGAACAGGGACAAATTAAAAAATGTTTGTATTTTAGTACTTATCGTGAATATAACTATAAGCACTTATGAAAACACTAATAAAAAAAAAGCTATTTTGACATCACAAACAGACACTTCGATTTTATTTATATGTATCTACGAGTAAATACCACGATTTAAATTCCCGAAATAGAACGAATACGTAAATCGTGCTGAGATCCCAGTAGGCAAATTCAACTGAGAAGAACGAATATGTTCTCTTCGGAACATCATTCGATCTCATTAGCGATTTTTCACTCCAACGGCTTTCGAGGAAGGAGGAAAAGGTAGCGCGTGTTCTTACAATAAAATATCAAGGAAGCACGACTCCAAATATTCATTTATTACGTTTTATACCAGAAAATTTCGACACACTGCTCGCTCTTTTCAATAATTAGGTTAATTCCAATTAAAATACAATTTATTGTTATTAACAGGGTAGTAGGTATTACACACTCATTGAAGTACTTTATTTTAATGACAAAAGAGCAGAAGCGATGATAAGTGTTCCTACTTCGTGTTCAGGTAGTCGCCTTCCGATACGAAGTACGTTAAAAAACAGTACCAGTAAGTTGATTCAAGCAAAATAGTACGCAAGAGAGACAGGTAAATAGCCCTTCTATGAAATACACGAGTGCCCTCCGAATTAAATTCTGTGGTACACAATTTAATTAATTAAAACCAACTGATTGTCTCAGCGCTACTTAATTTCGCGCAACAAACCTTGGGTTCAAAAATTAATGGAATCGCTTCCTAATTAATAACGGAAGCACTGATAATATCATTGTTTCTTCTATGAAAATGATTTCGTACCAGACATAAATTTCGTAACGAACGGCGGTTAACCTAACCAAAAAGGAAGCGGTCGTAATTAAATTTATTGCAATTTATATTTGTATTTTCTTTTATTTTATTGGTATAGATAACCATTATAGTCCAGTGCCGATAGCTCTAAAAACGGTAAAAAGTGGAAGAAAATTCGGATTCCATTGATTGCATATGAGATTGCAAAAAATATGCGAAAATAGTTGTTGTCGTTTCATTGCATTTTCTGAGAACATTTACCATAGTAGTGTATAGTTTTTTATATACCATTAGAAAGTAGAGATTCCAACGAACAAAAAGACCACTGATTTAAAAAAAATGATATTTTGACGTGAGATTTTTCGACTGAAAATAAGGGTGCTTTTTCGATATAAGATCATAATAAGGTGAAAAAAATATATTTTTGAATCAAAAAAATTACAGTATGTTAAGGGCATACAAAGGTAAGTTTTCACAAATTTCGTGAAAAAAAAATTTTTTTTGAGAAAGATAAAAATAAAAAACCAAAAACGTGGTTTTTTGAATTTTTCACATACATTTTGAGGTATGTAAAAAAGTGTAAATACAAAAGTTGTACATCTTTCTATTACCTACAACTTTGCCATTTAACTTTTTTCAATAGGACTTGTAGTTTTTCCGAAAATCGAGATAAACCGTTTTTTTTAACCTTAAACCCCCCCTCCCCCCACTTCCCGACCTCAGATTGCCCGTAATTTATTTTTCCTATAATTTTCATTATATTCTCTTCCTTTTGCAATGGGTTTAATCCTACTATAATTTTTTTTCGCTTCAAAAATTATCGGCACTCTATTTTTATGTGGCTAACCTATGATACAGCCGCAGGATAGAAAAGCTATTGAGACTAACAAGCAATCTAAAGCAAAAAAACCACATAAAATCTTTCAATGGTATTCACGAGGGAATGACTGATCCTCTTCAGCTTTCGCAATGCATTGAACAGCCACGTATGTGGTATCTGAATAAAAATATTTTTGAAATTATACGGTTTTAGTGCCGTGTAGTGGTTGCGAAGTGCCTACGTAACGTTTCTAGTCACCAGTGTATACGATACATTGAGCAATGTTTGAAGAATTTTTGTACTAAAAACTTAGTTTTTAATTCCACTTTAAAGTATGTTTACTTTAAACTACCTAAATATATTTGACGATGTACTTAATTTTAGATTATTCGTGTGTAAAATAACTGTTAAAGACTCACACTAATACAAGAGCTTATAAGAGATATAAGCTGGTTTTTGCCTTTAACTTGATGAACCTGGGTCCTACCGATACGATGTACACTTATTGCAGTGATGAAATTCTAAAATCTATACATCTATAAAAATAACTAAAATTGTAGTGTCTCTTTGTAATATTGAAATAACCGCTTTTTACTAAGTGCATTTGGGTGTATACCGGTACATATACCAAAACAACATTTTTTAAAATTTTTGTCTGACTGTCTGTTTGTTCCGACTAATCTCTGAAATGGCTGGACCGATTTTGACGGGGCTTTCTCTGGCAGATATCTGATGTAACAAGGAGAAAAAGAAAACAGTTTGTTAGGCGATAAGATGTTCGCCGGGTCAGCTAGTTTAATAATAAAGTGAAGTCTAGTCTAGTAAAGCTGGCTGATCCGGCTGTTATAATTCGATAGCATTGTAGTCCTTAAGACATGTCGGAGGTCTACGGGCGGCATAATAACTTCCGACACTTGGGTTGGTCTCCACTGTCCACTGGTGTCCAATGTCTCCACTTATATTTACTGAAGCCCAGTTATGAGGAACGCGTGCCCTGTAGTGAGCTACTAATGGGTTGAAGCCATTTAATTAATAGGAGATGCTACTTATTGTTAGTCATTACATTAGCCGTATGATTCGTATCTAAAGAAAATATACCGGTCTACAAAGGGTATGTGTACACAGTCATTAAAACAACACGGCAAATAATTAGTTTGGAGTAGCACAGAGAGATAAAAATATACGGAAGTAAGTTCAATCCATTACTGTGACACCCTACGCTCAGTGCCGAGCAAACAACACAGGGTCTAGTCAGTGGTAGGTTTTAAGTTATAAGCTTCCGGAGTTTTGAATGTTTTTATGTCAATAGCTGAGTCGGATAAGGCCTGAAAGTAATATGAAGAACGGGATAAATAATCGTTTTTACACAACTGCCAGGAAGAGTTGTTTTTCGCGCATGTATATTTGTATGAATATTTGTATTTATGCATGTATGTATGTATGAATGCATGGAGTATTATTTATTACCTCATATCTTCGAAACCGCTGAACAGATTTATGTAATTATGATATTTTTAGATTCGTCTTGATAACCCAAGTGTTTTAAGATAAGTGAAATTAAAAAAAAAAAACAAATATGGTGGCTTTGGGATGCCATTGTTTGAAGTTTCAAAAAATAAAAATAAATTGAATAATGCAATATGGATATCAAATTAAAGAGTTTACCGTAAGGATTTCAAAAAGGTAAGTATATCATGATAGATTTTTTGACAGCAGGCGGGTTTTTTCAACTTTTAAATTTATTAATGGAAGTATTCGAGAAACAAGCAGCCGAGCCACCCGTTGGTAAGTGGGTCACTGTCATCCATGGTTATCAGTAACACCAAAAACTTACCCTTAAAAAAAAAAGAGAAAAACGAAGAACTGGCTCTCAAGCCCTAGATTAAATAAATAAATAAATAGCATATCAACAGCCGCAAACACAATTTTTATGTTAAATACAAAACGATTAATGCCTACATACTTGATCTCTTCTAACTTGCACCACACCTTTAAAGTTGATGAGCAGTACAGGCTCTACTGAAATAAATTAATAATGTCTCGATTGTTGCGGCCCGTATAATGACACTACTAAGTTTATTATGTCGGCTTGTCAACGAACGATGTAGCTCATGAAAATAAACCTTTACGGTGCTTGTACCAGTAATGGACACTTTTATAGAACGACAAACGAAATTTATAGCTACCTAATAATCTGTATTTAGTTTGAGTTAATGTTGAATATGGAAACATTTAACAATGGACTATCGTTAAATGGAAATAGCTGGCAAACGAGCTAACCAGCTAACGAACCTATCCAGGCGAACCTCATGGAGAAGTAATAATAGTAATAATGGTATTAATTAACAATTAAACTAAATATTAGCAATATAATCCATCCGACGTAGGATTGAGGTCAATATTCTAAGCCGCCCCAATACGACAATAAACGAATTTACAGCTTTACTAATGAATAAAGCATGTCTGCTCCAATGATGAACATGTTTTGAGCACCTCCATTTTTTCTCACTTTACCATTAAATTAAAGCTTTAGAAAAAGGTTAATGATTAAGTCTATAATTTCTATTTGTGTTTTTTTGATGTTTTAAGCTGACTGACTTGTTATTTGGCTGTTTGTCTGGATTTTTATCACGAATTTGATCTGAATCCACTGCATAAATTTTGTTAACATCTTTAGGGATGAAAATGATTATATTTTCACTAATAATTAATTACGATTCATTTATTAGTATAACTTTAGGTAAATTTATATATTTTTGATTTAAATAATGCGTCGTCAATGAAGCAAGTACCTTAGATATAACTTATGTATTATTGATTAGACGTTTCGAATTGAAAGTTAATAGATTTGAGACATGTAGTCATAATTTATTATAGTTCCATGGAACAGTACAGTTCCGTCGCTTCAATTGTTAAGGATTAGCGGAAGATTTCCTATCAATTAATATATCCATTACCAGCAAGAACTATGGGTGTTAAAGAAAAAATCAGAAGTATGTGGAATGCCGCGTGCATACCCACAAGTTTTGAGCCAATCAAATTCGTTTTGCGTATCGAAAATGTTCTTGATATCTATAGAAATCTTGACTACTACAACAAGAGAAGTCGTGGCTTCATATACCTCCGTACGATGCTTGACGTTGGAATTGCTATCGGTTATATAATTGCGTGTGCGATATTGGTTGTACCTGTTACTACAACTACTAAAATAATATTCTACATGAACGGAGTAGCTTCTATCATCATCATAACACTCGCTATTATTTATTCAAAAAAATTCAGTAAACTTCTAACGTTTATCGAAAGCAATCATACTTTCTTCATTGATGACAAAGAATACCATAATAAATTATCGAAACAAGATACTATCATCAAATACGCCTTCTTTGTTTTTAATATCTTGGCAATTTTTGCATATATTTTTGTATACTTGAGACAATATTTCAACGGTACTTTAAGGGCAAATTTTTTGTTCATTGTGAGTGCGAGGAGTTATGATTATCGTTGTATATGTGAACACATAGTTATATATTCTATTCTGTATGTAATGTCGGCGCAAGTTGAATGTATAACCCGTGCTGTAAATAAAAAGAAAGTGCCTGGAGTTAGTATAGAAAATAAAGAAACAAGACTAGAATTAAAAGACTTCGAAGAAATGTTTACTATTTTCTCAAATATTAAAAAGTGCTCGCAACTATTCAACGAAATATTTGGACGACAAGTAAGTAAAAATACTAATGTTATTGTGTATTAGGATTAATTTTCTAATTAAATCATAAATGACACTCAAATTATTCGCACAAATTCATAGGCCCAATAGTCTGAAAAGTAAAATTACTTTATTTAATAAATAGTTAAAATCATTGAATTGAAAATATTTAAACAGATTTTTTTAATTTTTTAATGACTACACGAAATCCTTATTGTTACTGATTGTGTTGGCTGGCTGCAACCCATTAACGGCCCACTACTGAGCACAGGTATCTCCTCTTGAGGAGGCCTAGAGCATACTCCACCACGCTGCTCCAGTGCGGATTGGTTAGTGGCCAACCCAATTGTTGGAAGTTTTCATGCCGCCCGAGGGCCTCCGACATGGATTAACGACTGTTATTATACGATAACAACCGGGACCGACGACTTTACGTGCCCTCCGAAGCACGGAAGCGTTCAAGAAATTTTTGCCACTAGCGGTCACCCATCCAACTACCGACCGCGCCCGCTGTTGCTTAACTTTGTCGATCGCTTAGGATCGACATTAGCCGCCGGGCTATGAGCGCTTCACCATTGTGTACTATCTGTCTATTCTTAAAGATGTCTGCTCGCCGGCCTGTAACATATTTTAAGACTCCTTTCTGATCTCACCGTGTCTCCTCCCTTTATCTCTCTGATCTTCTCACTAGCGTATAAAATTCCACCGTAACATAATACAGAGAGATATTATTAAGATTAATTGAAATTTTATTTAGTGCTCTGAATGCTTGTTACTCGGACCACCTATGAACATTAAATATATGTACATTAAATAATATTATATTTCACTTTAGTTGGTGTTAATGCTGGCGTCAGCGACTGCTTACTGCATGTTGTTCCTGTATAATTTGGCGTTTCTTAGTGTGAGAGTAAGTATTGAGTAGACGACTCATTATCATATAATTTATTAACTATCTCTGTATAATACCTGCATACACACGAAATGTAAATTGTAAAGTCCGTAAAGATACGGAGGTCTACCGTGTTTTAAATGGTTTTATTTACCTACGTTTGTGTGGGTCATATTTTCCAAGCTTAATTAGACCAACTTTCTGTTATCCGCAGGAATTAAAATTTTAACATATTGCTTTAGTTCTTATAACAATGCATTTTTATAAACATGATCTGATACTACTCTCAGGTCGGCCTCCAGACGAGGGAAATCCTTAACTGTTAAGTACTGTTAACAGTAACATTTTTTTTATTAGTACCTACCTAGATTAATAGCTAATCTTAATATATATAAAATACGTGTCACGTTGTTTGTCCGCGATGGACTCCTAAATTACTCAACCGATTTTAATCAAATTTGCACACCGTGTGCACTTTGATCCAACTTGAAAGATAGGATAGCTTACATCTTAAAATAAAATTATGCTTATCATATTTATCCCCTATTTCACCCCCTTTGGGTTCGAATTTTGAAAAATCCTTCCTTATGCCTACGTTATAAGAGGAATACGTGTGCGATATTTTAAGTTTCTAGCCCTAAATGGTTTGGTTGTGCGTTGATACGTTATTGAATCACTTTTGCCATTTATATAACATATATAGATTTACATTAAACATAAATCTTTACTAAATATAAAAACATAGATTATTATCATCCCGGCAACCATTAACACCAAAGGCATTACCAGATGCCAGCTAAGAATGAAGAAAAGAAAAAAAGAAAGAAAGAATATTTCTTCTCTCTGCAGGGTTTCCACGACCCAGTCGGTCTCACCGGCAGCGTGTTCAAGCTACTGACATTCTTCTTACCCCTTCTACTGATATCGTGGAGCGCCCAGCAGATACTCAATAACGTCAAAAATCTACGGTGTGAACTCGGAAAACTTCTTATTGATTGTGAGATGAGTAAGTATTTAAGTATCTTTATTTAGAAGAATTATAATTATGGGAGCAAGTAAAAGTCAAGTTTTTAATAGTTTATATTGTAGACGTTACAAAAAATTAAGACAAAGAAATTATACTAATTGTAGAAAGGCATATCCACATACACAAGTATAAATAAAACATCAATATAAATAAATATAGTACGAAAAAAATGATCATGTCGTTATTATTTGGGAATAATTTAAGTAATAGTTTTGGAGTTCGGCTGGGTTACGGAGTGTTTTTTATTCTGCGCGAATATAAAATAATAATTACTTCAGTGAAAAAAAAAACACCGTAAGGAAATCTGTACCTGAGAGTTTTTCACAATGTATTCAAAATGTCTTCCGTTTCGCACTTGAATAGCATGGCGTTGGTATTCTGTCCCTCTTATATAGAGTACTTATTTAGAGTGTTACATTCCCGTTTATACAGTAACATGACGAGTAAATGAGTAACACTGACGATAAAAATTCCCATCAAGTAACAGTTACATACCCCGTTGAGTCACATCCCCATATCTAACAGTGTGACACAACGGGATAAAAATTCCGTTTAGTAACAGTGCGGCAGTGTTACACATTGCAGTGTGACGTGTGACTCAATCATTATAATAATTATGATTAGTTTCAGACGAGGCTTATTACAAAGCAACGAAAGGATTCCTTCGTCTGGTCTCCGCCCGCTCCATACAGACGAAGACATTCGGCTCAATTGGCGTAGACATGACGCTCGTCCCCTCTTTTATCATGTTCGTCACCTCCTACACAGTCATTGCACTACAGTTTAATAATGTTGTGTAATTGAAACAGGTTACAATAATAAAAATTTAATTTTGTGGAAATTTTTTCGTTTAATTTTTTCTGTCAAAATTAAACTTCAATTTACCTAAAATAATGTATGGCCCTATAAATTCACAGAGGATACAATAAGTCTGATAATGTTAACAGTTGTTTGTCATAATGTTGAGCTCTTAAACATGATTTTCAGAAGGTAAATAAATTGTAATGAAAAGAGACAAGTTTTCTTGGAGAATATTTTTTGAATCGCCTACTTTATTTAGTTGTCAGAACTCGAGATATAAAATTGGCTAAAAAATCTCTAAAAAAATCCTACCGTTATTTTGAATGTGAAAGTTTACGAGGATGTTTGTTACTCTTTTACGCAAAAAATTCTGAACGGATTTTCAAAATTTTGAAACGGATAATCTGGAATACTTATCCAGGAAAACGCGAGCAAAACCACGGGCAGAGCTTTAGATATTATAAAGATCTATTTGATTCGTAATTCGTAAGATCATTATTTATACATATAAATATCCAATAAACCAGCAGACGAGCTACCATGGTGTATAAAATATTAAACAAGTTATTAGTTTATACACTAAAACTGTTTTATAGTGCAATTGTAGGAACTAAAAAAATTGTGACCGTGCTGTTAACCGGTAAGGAGTTCCCTCGTCTGGGCAAGTCAGGTCATGCTTATCATTAAAATGTATCGTCATCGGAACCATAGCAATATGCAAAACTTCAACTTCGTAGGCACGGACGTAAAAAAAGAACGGACGTAACCTTGTCTAATCAAGATGAAGCATAGCAATGACAGCTCGCTTACCATGTGTGCGTAATTTTGTAATTTTCGATTTGCGATGGTGTCAATGTCAAAGCAGTATGGTGTCAATGTGTGGGTGTGTGTACTTGTACGAATAGAGTTTGTATTACTACGGGTGCTTCACTGAATTTGTTGTTGGGATTACGTCCGCCTTTTTTTACGTCCGTGTTCGTAGGATAAAAGGAAGTAGTTCTAATTCAGCTTGCAAGATTTAACCCAAACATATAGGGCAAGCTAAATAAAACCGTTTAACAAAACGTCGATCAAGTTGATTTCTTTCTTTGTTTATTCCGTCAACAATTTACTAGTTGCAGTTATCAAAAGATGTTCTTTGTACATTACAATTGATTAATTTCCATTACATTATTGAAATTGTACGACATAAGTAGAACACCACAATCAAGCGCAAACGTAGTGTTGGTGCACCGGTCGTTAAGGAAACATCAAACTAAGTGTATTACCCAATAAATTATTAAAATATCTTCACCTACAAGGACAGGCTATAGGAATTTGTCGACGTCATGTTCGTACCAACAAACATCAAGCCAATAAGATTTACTCTGCTCATTGAAAGCATATTCTCCGTCTACAGGAGCATCGATTACTTTAAACCCAAACATCGGTTCATTATATGCCTCCGAATAATTTTTGAAATCGCTAACAACATATCGAGTATAATTATCCATTACATTTATCTTGTCCCTTATACTCCTGCCAATGACTTGGTTTGTTATTATTCAAATTTTTTAAATTCCTTATTTCCCGTGATGTTTGCCAGTTTGTATTCGAAAAAATTCAACAAACTCCTTTCATTGATTGAAAAAACCAACTCATATTTTTCCAACGACATGGTGTATCACACCAACATGAACAAACAGGACAGAATAATTAAAATCTGTTTTTATATTATGGGACCCATGGCTATTTTTACAACCTTGTATGGATATTACGTTACAAGCACAGATATTAATCATGCAATGCTAAATCTCATCTTCAATTTAAACTCAAGAATATGCGATTGGCGTAATGTATTTGAATACATAGCACTGTATTCTGTTCTCTTCGTAATATCCCAACAATTAGCATGTATTACGCGTATTTTGAGCAAAATAAAGCCATCTGCAACGATAATCGGTGAACAAAGACGAGTTAATAATGAGAATTTCAGGCAAATAAGACAGAAAACTCGAGATTTTGAAGAATTATCTGCCGTATTCTCAAATATCGCAGAATGTTGCAAATTATTCAACCAAATTTATGGTCTACAAGTAAGTTATTTATTTAATTTATTATAGTATTTTACATCATTAATAGCTGCTTCTGATAAATTGTGCTTCATTTGACTGCCATGCTATTTTATTTCAGCCAAATATCGGTTTTAATGTGTGAGAGCAGATGTGGTAGTAGATTTTGTGAGTCTGAAAGGCATGTTATTCGCAATTTATCTCCTAATGTTTCTGTTGCTTATGATATTATGCTCCCCATCCAATTCAATACTGGTAACAAAGCACGTATTAATTTATATTGTTTTAGTTACTTTTCATGCTTGGATGGGCAACTACTTTCTGCATTTTATTCCTGTATACAACGGCGTTCCTCAGCATTAAAGTAAGTATAATAGGAACACAACTGTTATTCAAATAAAGTTTTTACTACGAGTATTATACAAAATCCTACTCTTACTAAACCTTCAAGTACTCCCTTCAGTAATTTTTTATTACTTTTTCTTTTCTCCTTCTTGGCTGGCAACGGATCAGTAGAGCCTTTGATGTCCATGAACGACTATAGCCACTTCGACACGACGATAACATCAGGAAGATCGTCGGCTCGTTTGCCACCATTTTCCATAAAAAATCGGTCAGGCTTCAGTGTATGGGTAACTCCATTGATAGGTATAACTGAAATAAAAATATGTTGATTTATTATAGTTATATTTTCTTCCTAGGGCTTCCAACACGTAAGCAATCTGTTGGCCAGCATATATAGGCTTACGGTGTTCTTTCTGCTTCTTCTCCTATTATCCCGAATTGCGCAGAAGAAACAAAACAACGCGAGAGATCTACGTCAGCAATTGGGAAAACTTCTCATCAGTGATGTAGGCAGTAAGTTTTGTTTTCTTAGGGCTTTCGTGTCATAGCACCAATCTCCTGACAATTTCATTAACTTGACAAACCTGCAAAAACATTTGTGTATAAATATGGATGATACTGGATTTGCCATTTGCCAGGTAGTCTGAATACTAACTGGTTCCGATGATCCGATGACTGTCAGGATTAAACTGGACGATACAGACCCAGGGTCTTTCAACAAACAAAGTCTAGTCCGTTATATATCTAGGTCCGTTATGCACCACGAATAGAAAGGTTGGCTTGGACTGAAGTTTAATGGAAGCCTTTATCCCATTCTGCTATTACTACTATAGGCAGCAGACGTAAGCATTATGTGATCAGATAAGAAGTCCAGATGACTAGTAAAATTACGCTTTAGGGGTAAACATTTATGTTAATAGGGTAATATGTTTATATTAATGCTATTAACCCCCCAACTCAGAGTCACTAACGGTTATTTTAATCGCTCCTTAGTAAAGAATCACCATACAAATTATGTACTAAGGAGCGATTTAAGTAACCGTTAGTGACTCAGAGTTGGGACATTAGACATTTAATAAATTTAAGCCAGTTACGATCTTCTCCTCTTCTTTCACTCTCTAGTCGTTTTTTCTCTAGTCTCTTTTCGTTTCTTCATTTTCAGACGAAGTAGAGTACAAACCGACGAAGGATTTCCTCCGCCTGGTGTCCACTCGATCCATCCAGACTCAGACGTTCGGCTCAATACACATCGACATGAGTCTAATCCCTTCTGTCATTATGTTTATAACTTCAAACACTGTAATAGCGCTGCAGTTTAGTAACATTATGTGAATATTAACTTACTGTATATTTGCTTTTGATTTTATCACAATAATATATCTTAAAATTAATTGATCAAAACCAGATATTCTTTAGATTTTTTTCCCTAGTAATAATTTATGTGATAAATTATAAATAATTTGAATATTTAACCCAAACAGTCAGAAATCTTTCCAGAAGTAATTTTGTAATTTGGTGTTATTAATTTAAACAAAATGTTTTATTTATTTAAGTATTTTTAAGATCAAAATGGCATCTCACAGCCACGATATTTGTTTTTTTATTGCACTTATCTAAGAACACTTGGGTTATCAAGATAAATCTAACGATATCTTAATTATATAAATCCGTTCAGCAGTTTGGAAAATATGAGGTAATAAAAAAACACACATACAAGATACGTACGAAAAACATAACTCTTCCTGGCAGACTGGTAACAAGCTAATAGTTTAAAATCAGCTTGAAAATACCCATACATACTCTATGCTAACTAATTAACGAACAAAAAACTAATGAGCTTGTAAAAAGAGATATTGACTAAAAAAATATACTGCCTCAAATGATTTGCCGTCGGCTTGTCAATTGATAAATTATTTGTTGCTTACCATTGAGACAAATCTGGATTTTTAATATTTAACAGCTTTAAATGGGACACAATATTTTTATATTGCTTTGCACCCGCAATTATAAGCAAACAAAGGGAATCATATATATTGCAAGGTTTCATCCTTATTGTAAAAGCCAACCCTGCTTGTATTGTGATGCACCCGTGGTGTATGAAATAAATACACTTTAATTTATAAGTTTAAAATTCGCACCAAAACAGTTCAAATTGTCATGGCGTCGCTTGTGACGTCATGCCTCAGTAAAGTAATAGACAAGATGTCATTGTCAGTATTGTCATATTCGTTTGTTTTGTGACGTAATTCGCGCTGATTGAGACTGATTGGCGTTCAACATATCGTGGCGGCTTGCCGTATTTTGAAGTTTTATTTTATCAAATTAATATTAATCTCGGTCATAATAATACAATAAACGCGTGTTTTGTAATCCATTAATAGGGTTTCATTAAATAAATACATAATTTTAGTGATATTTACTTACTGTCATCATACCTATTAGAGAAGTACGTGCCCAATAGTGGGCTATTTATGGGTTGAAAGTTGAAACTAAGGATGCGCAGTGTGCAATGTACATAAACGCTCGGGTATTTACCTCTTAATCTGTAGCCCTAAGGGTATATGTTTGAAGAGGAAAATCGAGCGACGTGAAAATAGATAAATTTTCTGATGACACATCGTTGACAACTTAATAGCGTTTGAATAATTAATGGATTAAAGTGTTGGTCCAATAACTTAACGTGTGTGAATCCTCTATTTATTGATTTATATACATACAATATCATTAGTGTGAATCAACTTCATAACTTTGGCATAAATAATTTCTGTATGTATACCTAACCTTAAACAAGCTTATTTGTATTCTTACATTAATTTGCGTAAGTATAAAAATAATTAAATATAAGCTATAGTTTTCATATTTACAATTCAATTATTTTTCTAAATTTTTTCTACATTTCACATTTACAACGATATTGAGTGGAATTCGAAAGAACGCCTTTGAAACGTAAAGAAGCCATAATATTGATCTTTAATCTGAGTATTGATATTGAACATTAAGAATGATTTTTATTAATATTTCAAATCTTTCAAATCATTTTTGAGGTTTCTTTCATTGTTTGTTGAAGTATTGTAGTTTTCATTATTGTGGATTGTGGTTACTCGTTTCGACATAAAATAAAATATTTTCAGATATTTTTATACACAAAATATGAGACGATGAAAGAGTGAATGAATGGGAAGTCATACGACATTTATTGTAAAGAAAAAAATACTTAGAATTTCTGTAATTATCAGATAACTAGAACGTTGTATAACATTTAAAAGCATTTTAATAACGTCTCTAAATTATTATTTAAAATGTATGTAATATATCGGTTTGTTGCCCGTGTTACTACCAGTGTTACTACCAGTAGTAATATCGGTAATTTTTTCCCTTTGTTACTACTGCAGTTGTAAGTTGTAAGAAGGGAAATACTAAATTGCCCGTCTTAATGCCATCCGACTATAATTGTAATACAGGTAACTTAATTGCCTCTATTACTACTGCAGGTCTATTACAAAATAAAGAAATTCCTAATTATTTGTAATTGATCGTAACTCTGCGCTATTTCTGTCCCCTAACCATGGACGAAAAGTCCTGGATTGGAACAAACATTTTTTTTTATATTACTTTTATCATTATTATTAATTTTATCACTGTAACCATCCATATTATTAACCTATTAAATATATTATATTAAATACAAAATTTATTGTTTGTGATATTTCCTTTTTAGCAATAGGAGATCACACACCAGAAGACACGATATGCCTGGGCAGCGGCCGAGCTCCAACTAACTTGCGATCGGGAATTGTAAATTAAAAACTTCAATAGCGTGATTCAGGTTCGACGGCACAATGTCGCCATACCTTTTCATGTTCATGCCACCTGCAACACAGAAATCTCAACATGGAGTTGTGATAGTTTGAGTATTTATTTATTAATATATGCTGACCTAAGATTAATAATTTGGTACACTATATACTGTACCTATCTACGTCACATGACCAAAATTCATTTCACACCGGCCCGGTTCGTGGTTAGCATGCAACAATACAATTCAACTAAAGCGCAAATTTCAGGCACAGATTTAGCTAAAACCCTGCCAGTACTATATCTAGGTAAATGGAGCTGACTAAGCTAGCTTGAACCGCATTCTGCCCTCAACACGTAACGTAGGTATATAATACTTGTATGTTTCAAACGATGCATCAATTTTACATAGCAATAACTAACAGGATGGGCTCATCCATTCTTTGGAATGATTCAACTGAATAATCCAATCGATTCTCACTTGCTCGTGGTAAGGCCTGCTAAAGATAGACCAATAAACGCCAAGCTGGCCTTTACAAGGAACCACAAGCTACAGTATTAAAGTATTACGGTTTTACTACTATCTGCAAGGTTACCAATACATCGGCTTTTATAAGATTTAAGGTGTAATATAAAGGATATAAAGGATCTTTTCACCATGTAAGAGATTCGTACATTAAAGTGACCGGTGTACAGAACTCGCAAACTTTCGAAGGAATATATCAAGAAACGGTTCATACCTTCATTCGGTCATTCGGTCCATACACAAAGATTTAGTTAAACCTTAAAAAATCCCTTTCTGTAAACATTTTAAAACAAATGCATAGTTTTCAACTATAAGGGCCCACATGATCTCTCCCGTCCCGTCATTGAGAAGTCCTGAAACATACTCCAGCACAATATGTATATTTGCTCAGCGACTGCTATTTTATGGGCACAACGGGGACCGACCGAACGTCGAACACAAAAAGCTCTGAAACTACCTACAGAACCAAAAATTCGTCATCGCGATCGACCACTTACAGTACCGCCGTTTTAAACTAAATGCATACCTTGATATAATAAAGGTTGAACCTTTTATTTTTCCTTTCATCTTGCCCGTATAATTATCACACCACATAAAGCCCTTTACCGCGCTTTGTCGCCGCAGTCCTTAGTTCCGTTTAAATCCCAGTTTCATAACGATGCAGTTCAATGAACTTAGCTTGGAATGTGAATTTTCAAATGTCGAAAATTTTACGCCGTCTACTTTTGGAAAGCAAATGAAAGGAAATAAAAACAAAGGGCAGGTACTATGTAAGGTCTAAGTGCTTAGTGATGTTCGAGTTGAGATACAGGTTTGTGGATTTGAATTAGTTAGGTATTGTCTTTGAATTTCAGTAAATTGTGAAGTTGTCTTTCAATGTTTTAGTCAATTTAGGCCGTAAAATGCCTGGAATTAAGAGTTCATAATAGACCCGCAGAGTAAGTAGTACATAGGTAATTTGATTTAGAATCGACCGTAAAATTGTTTTATCACTTATTTAGGTATGTAGAATGACGCGAGCGCCAACGTTACGAAGTTTATGGAGCTCAAGTACAAAGTACCTAAATAGTGCCCAGCACCTGTTTTGGCTGGATAAATAAATAACAGAATAATTGACATTCAGAGGCGTAAAAGTACTTGTGACATTGTGAAGTACTTAAGAGGCGTACTTGTGACATTTGAGAAGAGATCTTGGTTGTAACTAGTATTTTCATGAAACAACTATAAAATAACGAGCATCTTTTCAATTTACACAATCGCCGCACACTACCAACCACCACTCATTTGTAATCCAAATACTCATCCTATTTGTAATCATCGAATGCGGTCATGAACGATCAATTCAATGTCCTCGAATTAATGTTACGAACTGTTTATGATTGTGTTTTGTTTTTTGGTATAACTACATATATATTCGAATAGAGGATGGTAATTCTATGACTGTGTTCCCTTTTGTAAATGGACACAGCATTCTTTCATTGTTCTGTCTCTGTTTGCGGTGGTTCAGAAGAATACTTGCAGGAACGATTCCAAAGATCAAGAAAAAACTTGTTCCTGCTTTAGTTCTAAGATCGTTAAGCATGAACCTGGCTTTATTCATATGACATTATTTTGGTTACAAATTAAAGAAGTGAAGAAACAATCTATTAATATAGTGAATTCATGAGTTTAGCCCTACCAGTCCGCGTTAAATCAATATTGTGGTGTTTGCGCCTGGTTTCCTCGATTTTAAGGAGACTAGATCTGCAAAAGATCGTATGTACCTATGGCAGTTTATACATATCAACAATCACCATACTTATTTTCCATCGCCATCATTAAATAATTATTTTCATCTTCTTCATCGATACTGCAAAACTGCCCAACTGCTGCTCCTCTACTCATGTGACCCACATTGAGAGAGAAGGAAGACATAGTCCGCCACGCTAAAGTAATTTACAGTATGCCAAGTAAATAAAAATATTATCAACAGACTAAAAAGAAAACTAAATAGTAGGTGAAGGGAGAACGATAAAATGAAAATGAGGAGGGAGGCCTCGTTAATGACCGGCCCCATTGCGCTCGAGATTGTCACAGGCTCAACATTTACAATTATCCAATAAAAAAATAAACCTTATCCTTAGCAGAATAAAGATTAAACTTCTCCGGCGTTGAGGCCCTTAAAACGACAAAGAACGCATAAAATTCTGCAACACAATGGATTTTCAGAAATGTAACAGACGTAATGTCTAATTAGATGAATCGTGGGCTTTGGGATCGAAGCTGCAGGTTTTTGAGCCTGGCTGGTTTTCTTCCTACTCTTATTTTGTTAAAGCACCCGTCCCATTTTTCATTTAGCAGTGCTCCAGATTTTCATGTTTGTTCTAACAATAAAACGTAATGTTTCGTTTGTTTTACTAATTTATACTTTGGCCAAGGAACAATTCGGCCCAGTAAAAGTGATCACGCGTGGGAAGCGACCTTGTTCCAATTGCCTTAAGTTTGGAACTTTTATAAATACGTACTTGAACTAAGAAACTTCGATAGTATAGAGTAATACAAGTTTTTGACACTTCTTGGCGAAGCGTCAATATATTGTGATGTACAAATAGTAGGTACTTCACACAATTTTCTCGTTTATTTAGTAACTTTAACTAATCTTGGCGTCAAAACCTCTAAACATTCAATTTGTTTTCAATAAATGAATCTCTCTGGAATCTTACAATTTTTTAGGCAACTTACAACAAATATCACTAATATTGTGACATTTTAACAGTTGTTGATGGATAGATAGAATATTGAGAATGTAATTCTTACTTCAGTATGTGCTTCTGAAAGACAAAAGGTTTTTCATTAAAAAACGGCTTAATGAGACATCACATAGTCGTTAAATTTTACTTTGATTTCATCCATCTACCTTCGCTGATTGAAACTTGAAGGTGTTTCATCTATTCTTATTAAATTTAGAACATAATTATTCGTTTTAATTATTTCATCCATTCTACTTAAGCCGCTCCAAAACCAAGATAAGTACATGCTTCTAATGAGCTCCTATTAGCATTTCGAGATAAAATAAAACCCAAGTAATTTCAGGGATTCATTCATTTGAATATAACGATGCTAAACTCATTCCTTTGGGATGAGAAAAATTGTAATACAAGAAAAAGCGCAATAAGAAAGAAAGACCACTCAGTACATTTCAAGAAATCCCTTGAACAATTTTATGTAATTACTTAGATAGCAGATAGAAGACATTTAACTAAACTAAATAAAATATTCAACGACATCTGAGATAATTAAGAGTTTAATTTCAAAGGCAATTTAGTCTTTGTTGCAAAGGTAATTTGTAGGATTTTTTCTTTTGTTATCATGTAACTTAATTTCTAATCCCAGTACCGAGTGATGCGAAGGGTAAAGTAAATAAATAATGACATGTATTATGACTTTTATGAGTTTGTTGTTGTAAAGATATTAACGTTTATTATGAACCTACTGAAAGTAGGAATATATTGAGATGAACGTATTTCAATGCAGGCTGAAATTGAACAACAGACCCATGTGGCTAAATTTTGTAAACACATACTTTACCCCTCTAACTTCAAAAGCAGAAAACAGCTTTAAGAACTTTTGCTTAAAGTTTCCCAATAGAGGTAAAAATTATTATTCAAAAATCCATTATTTCCATTACTCTATTGTTATACAATTTGTAAACATAATTTTGAAGAAAATCTAATATAAGTTTACATTAGGTTTTAAAAACTACTCTACTGACCGTAACCATTATTGTAACACTTTGTTTTGTATGAGAAAATTTTGAACTTTAACAAACATACGTCAAGGAAATTAAGCAAGACATGTTCTAGTTTATCAGTTTTCCGAACTACCCTCACGTACGAGTTGAACTCATCAAAGAAGTTTCGTAGTTTAAGAAAGTTGAAAATTAAGATACCGAAGTGAAGCAAGCTTGGGTAACTATTTTTTTTTTATGGAATAGCCGGCAAACGAGCTGACGATCCACATGATGGTAAGTGGCTATCGTCGCCCATGAACATCGGCAACATCAAAGGCATCACTGATGCGTTGCCGGTCAAAAGAGAGAATAAAAAGGAAGAAAGAACTGGCTCTCAAGCCCCCATCCGGAACACGACCAGTCGTTTGGCGGCTGACTCATGCTCAAGGGTGGTAGCTATGCAGACGAACCCCATGGAGAAATAATAATAGTAATAATGGTATTAATTAGCTATTAAAATCAATATTACCGATATAATCCCTCCAAGGGACCTACCAACAGCGGGTCGGATTTAGTCGCCTCTTACGACACCCATCCGGCGTGGGATTGGGGTTAGTATTCTAAGCCGCCCCAATACGGCATAACATTTACATGGCAACCTCAAATTCATCAACAGTATTACCACGTAAAATCTTCACAAGCTCGTGAAAACCGATAGCTTAGGATGTAGTTTAAAATCACATCACACGATTACAAAATTCTGTCATCACACTACGTATGTAACGTAGAAAACTGAATACAACACGTATTTACAATTAATCAATGATGTGTCTTTCACAACTTATCACAGAGAAGGCAAATAAAAAAAATGCACACAATTCTTTCAGTCAATTGGTAATTTGATAAACCTTTACTCTTCTCATGAGAGGATCTCCTCTCATCATGGACTTATAGACATGGCGATAACGATAAGGGAAAACATGATGATGATAATAACAATGATCACACAACAATAAAAATTTCTTAAGTTGCAAAATTGCTGGTTTCTTACCATTTTCCTTCTCTTTCTTTCTTCCTTCTTTTTCTTCTTTCTTTTTTTACATGAAATAAGTTAGTGCTTGACAACAATCCCACCTGATGGTAAGTGGCGATGAAGTCTTTCTCTTCTTCTTCTTTCCTTCTCACCTTTCCATTTTACCTGTCGGGGATGGGCCAGTAGATTCGGAAGGCAAACGAGACTATCCGTGCGGGATCGCAGTGAATAGGCTAGTACAAACAGTAGGAGCACCCGTTTCTTCAGATTTCAGTTTCGTCGATGCACACACGTGCAGTGTTGTTTGGGAACAGTGTAGAACAGACTTGAGTGTGCATTTCGCAAGGTAACTATGTGGAATAAGAGGCTTAGTTTTGTATCAATCGAACTTAACTAGTTCTCTACAATTCTCCTCACAAGATTTTTTACACTCACGCTACTTAGGAAATGTGTGGTGAACATACAATTTATATAATACTGTTTTGTATTATACATATATATGTATATTATACATATATATGTATATTATACACATATATGTATATTATACATATATATATTATATATATAAAAACGTGCAAAACTAAACAGGCGCTGACAAATTAATTACGTTTTATGATGTGTATGTTGCATACATGTCTGGATGATCTATGTATGGTATTTTAATGTTTCAAGTGAAATTTTCAATACCTTATGTTTGGTGACAATCATCTTCTTTTCAAATGATGTTAGAGTATGTGAATCATAAACGTATTAAATCATCTAAATAACATTGATATTGTTTACGACATTAAACAGTAAAAATCAACAAAGGATACATATTTAAACTTTTACCGTTTTATACTAAAACGTACCTACGAAAGAGTGTTGTAAAACATAGCTTAAAAAAGTATATTCTGAAGTTTTCAAAGAGCCTACTCTATCTGCGTAGCACTCCAGAACTTTCAAGGCTCGTATTACACATACGCGCTCGACCGATGAAAGAACTCTCTGGGGCTAACGTTGGACCTTTTAATGGTAACTGCTCTCTCGCTGAATGAAAAATAAGGATGGCGTTTTTGCAGCCCCAAAATGAAAATAGGTAACAATGTAGCATTTGAAAGTTCAGCGAAATCTTTGGTTTATACTGTGAAAGCTCTAACGTTACTGCAGTGGATAGCTTGCAAAATGTGAATGAATAATCTATGTACCTTCATAATTGTGGATAGTGAAAATTCGCGTGCAGTATATTTACAGAGATATACATACAAAGTCATGACATAATCTGTTTGTTACTCAGTTCTCTTATTGATCGTTTATTGTTTGTCATGGATTTATATTTTTTTACGTTTCATCATTCTTTGTTAATCGTTCACCGTTAGTTAGTTACATTAAAAAATAAACCCAATATGGCAATAGTCGTAATATAATTTTAGCCGTATTGGGGCGGCTTAGAATACTAACCACAATCCCACGCCGGATGGGTGTCGTAAGAGGCGACTAAATCCGGCTCGCTGGTGGTAGGGCCCCTCGAGAGATTGTATTAGTAATATTGATTTTAATTGTTAATTAATACCATTATTACTAATATTATTTCTCCATGGGGTTCGCCTGGATAACTACCACCCTTGAGCATGAGTCAGCCGCCAAACGACTCGTCGTGTTCGTCGGCTGGGGGCTTGAGAGCCAGTTCTTTCTTTCTTTTTCTTGTCTCTTTCTTGGCCGGCAACGCATCGGTGATGCCTTTGGTGTTGCTGATGTCCATGGGCGACGATAGCCACATACCATCAGGTGGGTCCTCAGCTCGTTTGCTGGCTATTTCCATAAAAAAATATGGAAGAAAATTTCAATTGAAATCCTGATCGCTTTCAAAAATTCCAACTGAGTTACGCCGTCAGTGTAAATTAGTTTACCAGAGCGTGTAGTTCCACCATTTGTGCTAGTTTAGTTATCAGTTTACCAGCGTCCAATTAACTCACTGCTTCCCTTTTAGTCTGTGGTGAACTTGTTAAATACTCCACCAACCATACGGCTCTGATCTGTTGCAGTATAGTTTTTAACTTTATTAGTAACGGATAATGCTTTCAAATGAAAAGTCCATAAAATCTGTGGAGTCCGCATCATACTTATTTTAGAGTTTCGTAGTATTAATGTATGCAGAAATGTTATCAGTTTCCTGTGGATGTTGTTTTCCAGTAAATTTAGGGTAAGGACTTATATTTCGTAATTGGTCACTAAACTAGAGGTATAATATGTATATCCGTATAGAAGCAGCGTAGTGGTTAATGTTTTGCCGTATTGGGGCGGATTAGAAATACTAACCCCAATCCCACTCCGGATGGGTGTTGTAAAAGGCGACTAAATCCGGCCCACTGGTGGTAGGGTCCCTTGCGGGATAATATTGGTAATATAATATGGCTTACGTTAACCATACGAATACTTTCTCGCAAATATTCGTGCTCTAGCTACTGAATACATTTATCGACGTTCGTGATTCGGTTACCAAAGTCTAACTGTGATTAGCAAATGGAGATTTCCCGTTAAACTAAATGATTGTACCTGGGGAGCGACCAAGCTCCAATTGTTCATGTCCGGAACCTGCATATATGAGTATGATAGCATTGTAAAACGCTTCTGACTCGGGATTTAGTATTTTGATGTTTACAGATGAAATATACTTACGGAAAGTTGTCAGATAGTCCCCATCTAGTAATTCAAGGTAAAACCCAAACGAATTACGGACAGACTGACACTCACATAATTATCATTATGTTTAACAAGTATGTAAACTACTAATAACTAAGTGGATGCTAATATTAATATGTTTATAGCTTTTCCATATTTTACCCCATCATTATAACCACGGAACACAGACACAAGTGGAAATGGTACAAGTGTTGATTAGTATGGGAACCGTGCTAGCCAAATAAACACAAGGAAATCCATAATCGTATTATTTACAACTAAGAAACTCACATTTTAATTGGTTGTTACTTGTCAACTACGAATAGTCTAAGAAACTCGCTGTTTATAGTTGAAAATGCGCCTTAATATTTGATGTTAATTCTTATTTTTCCATGTCTTATTCAGTGACCTTAGAACCTTTATCAATTATGATCATAATACTTTTCAAGTTTATCTATCCACCGGTAGATGGCAGTATTTTGCGTTACAAGTAATATATACTTAACTTTTTTACTAATAAGGTTGACAATACAATATCATACAATGACAATTATATGGAAAATAATTAAATAATTCCATCTACTGAACGCTAGATGTCGTGACTGGAGTCTACAATAGATTGAATAGCAACCTTAAAGTATTTCGGTACGTTACATTTTTGGTTAACAACATCATATTGTGTTTGGTTTAGGCTTAGAGATGTGCGTTGTGCTTTTTGCCGCGTTATCGATATTTATATTGAACTGGTACTGTCCGAGTGTCTGACATCATAAGATGTAGACCCGTCATATTGGTACTTAAACTGCTTGTTTTTGTACTGCCTATGTGAACCCTTGATCATTATTTTGAAAGCTTATATCTCAAACACACGGATCTAAAAAAAGACGGACGTGATCCCAACAACAAATTCAGTGAAGCACCCATAGTAATACCAACTCTATATTCGTACAAGTACACACACCCACACATTGACACCATACTGCGTCAATCGCGAATCAAAAATTACGCACACATGGAAAACTGGCAGCCATTGCTATGCTTCACTCTCGATTAGACGAGGTTACATTACGTGGCGTAGACGTGACCGTAGCAATTTTTATCAACATGAGCTATCTAAACAGTCACGGAGTACCAAGCCTAGGCATTTTTAGCAACGAAAATAAATATACTTTAATTATATGTCGATAAGTGAAATTTCAATGAAGCTAAACGTAGCTACAAAAACAATGCTGATATGAACTGCATTTCAACCTTAACATTATACAAATAAGGTAAATTTATTTTCTTGGAATTACATTTCTTAGACATGCTGTGCCAGTCACGTACATGCGCTTATATTCCTCGTCAGGATCCTAAATTATGTACCAAAGATTTCAAATAAAAAAAATCATTCATATTAATTTTATACATTTTTATGATACAACACAATACTTTATTGCACACCAAATAGCAGAACTGTACATACATATGACACATATCCCTAAAATAAAAAAAGAATATTATTATTATAATAAATTTTAATATTCATATTACGAAATACTTTTAACTAAAAATAAAATTACAAAACTGCCGATATTCATATATTTGTACCCCATCCCTGCCCGAGTAGCAGAAAATGTTCTAGAAAACAATAGCCGAGTAGCAATATTATCTAAAACATAAAACGAACCTTATTGCCAAGTGACTGAGTAGCTTTTTGATCATAAATTATATTATTTCCTTTATTTATGTTTTGAATTTGAATTATTACAAAATAAATTAAAAACTAGGCTTATTTGTGGTATAAAACACGGCCATTAAATAAATTCATTGCTCGCTATTATTCCTGCCCTCCAAAATTGCACAGTAAGGCATATTTACGTAATTTAAGACAAATTTTATTTTACGTAATGCACAACCGACGCAGCTCAGTGACAGTTGAGTTATGCCGGCAAGTAAGCGGAGCTCCTCTTAATGTTAGTCGCTGTGCCACGCCCACATCGCACTTCCACTGGTGTCTGTGTTCCGTGATTATAACCATTCTTCTTTTAGAACAGACACAGAACCTTGCCTTCATATCCGGTAACCAAAATAAAGAAGTATACTATGATAGCTATAATTAGAACTGGCCAACACTGGTTAATAAAAAAAACACAAAAATGAACAAGACGGAAAGAGGATAGATTTATGTAGGCACTGTAGTATCTCTACTCGGCACCCGTTTAAGGCACTGTGTCAAATGTCAATCTGATATCCTGTCAAAAGTTTGTCCACAGCGCGCGCCACCGCAACTTAGCCGTAACATAAGTAATATTTATTTTTTCCGTGCCGTAACCAAGATCCTTTCAACCGGGTCAAAATATCGATATACAAAATACTATCGTCAGTACCTGTATGACCGTCAATGTACTCAACAACTGATTAATTAGGTTTAAAAATATACATTAATGTTTTTATAAATAACTAACTGACCGGGCAAACGTTGTTCTGCCAAATTTTTTTTAGGGGTAGGGGGATGAAAAATAGATGTTGTCCGATTCTCAACCCTAGCCGCTATGCACGCAAAGATTCACGAAAATCGGTCTAGCCGTTTCGGAGGAGTTCAACTTCTAACACCGTGACACGAGAATTTTATATATAAGATTAAACCGCTTTCGAAATGAAAAACTGAACTTCCTACTTATTAATTCACATAAAGAAGTTTTATACACGATATCTAATCTACTGAAATGTTTTAAGGCGGTGCCAGGCTCGAAAAACAATTGGTCGAACCGTCGCGTCTTTGCAAAAAAAGTTTTTGCAGTCGGTTAATAAATTGGCCTTTTACTGTGCTCATTTTCATTGTACCAGCTCCATACATTAGTACGGCATGGGAAATAAAAATTTCATTGCATGTTTCAGTTAACCTGTCAGTGCAAATTAGGTTACCGGAACGTGCAGTGTGAACGAGTTATGCAAATTGAGTTATCTGTTTCCCAGCGTCCAGTTAATTCAGTTCTTTCTACTTTAGTCCACATGGATCATGCCTATTTTGCATTTAGATGAAATATTTTGCTCGGTTCTCTGCCAATACTTTTACGCGTCTAACGTTAACATTTTAACTGGATTAAAGACAGGCATTTCGGTTCAGATCTTGCCTGGTTTGTTTACTATGGTATTATCGTTTTGCCTGACTTCAGCCAATTGCCCACTACACGGATTTCTCATCATCACTAAGTAAACCTATAACAAATTAAACGTAACACAATAAGGCAATAGATACTAACCGCTCATTTACACGCGCGTGTCACGGACCGTCTCGTGGCGCGTCCGTAAGCCACGCCCCCTACGCGCGTGTGAACACCACGCGAGCGCTCGCGCGAGACCCTTTGGCGCGCGCATACAAAACCGCTCCCGACGCGAGCCCTGCGAGCGCGAGACGCGCCGCGGTCTGGACCGCGAGCGCCCTGTTCACACGCGCGCGTATGCGCGCGTCTCGCGGATTGTCTCGTGGCTCGCGCGCGCGTGTAAATGGGGTATAAGAGTTTCACTAATGACATCTACCGCGAGCTTTAAGGTACTTGATTTAAATTGGCCCTAGGTATTCTTGGGGCGCCTAAAAGTACCTAGCATGCAAAGGTAATAGGAGATATTAGCTGGCGTCAAAGAATTATATTATCAAATACTCACAAGCAGACAAAAAGGGAGATCAGGATGGTACCTCTCACCCTTAATTAATACATTTTCACCACAATAAGCATTTTGTTAATTTTCCTGTCTTTTTAAATTCATACCACTAAAACCTTTATATCAAAATTACAATGTATTATCGCGATGAATTTAAAAACACGTCAGATACAAAATTAACAATGACAAAAAGTGGAAACAAGTAAATCAGTTCCGAAATAATCTAGTAAACGCAAACCGTAAAGCGGACCTCGTAAAGGCCTCGCCAGCCATTACGCCCACAGATGTTATCACAACATAAAACTCCAAAATTAAAACCTATAAAATATCGAGTACCGGCATGATTTATGTCACACCCGTTAATACTGAACAAATTGTGCCTCGAGTTATTGGAACTCGTAAAAATAACATTCCGTTTTTATCTCGTTATGATGTTAACGACGTGGCTTGAGAGCACACGCGGCTCAGAATAGTTAAAACATTAAAATATCTTAAACTAAATGATGCACAGTTTGGTTTTCGGCCAAACCTATCCACTGAAAGTGCTATATTTTCTCTCAAGCAAACTGTTCGGTACTACACTGATAGAAGTACACCGGTCTATGCCTGCTATCTAGACTTGTCTAAGGCATTTGATCTGGTGTCTTATAAGTTGTTGTGGGAAAAGCTGGAGAAGGAGACCGCCCTACCACACGATGTGACGACTATTCTTCGTACATGGTATAAACATCAAACCAACACAGTGAGGTGGGCGGGCTCTTACTCAGGCGAGTATGGGTTGGAGTGCGGAGTGAGACAAGGGGGGATCACCTCTCCGAAGCTTTTCAACCTATATGTAAACCGTCTGATTGACGGGCTTGGTAGCACTGGTATAGGGTGTCATATCGATGGCGTTTGCATAAATAACATAAGTTACGCGGACGACATGGTGCTGCTAAGCCCGTCGATCGGAGCTTTGCGCAAATTATTGCGCATCTGTGAATCATATGCGGAGTCCCATGGACTCAGATACAATGAAAGCAAGAGTGAGTTCATGGTCTTCAGAGCGGGTAGTAAGCGAGGTTTAAATGCACCTTCCGTCTCAATTAACGGTACTCCTCTTAAGCGCGTTTCGCATTTTAAGTATCTGGGCCACTGGGTTTCCGAGGACATGAAGGATGTCGGTGATATAGAACGGGAGCGCAGGGCGTTGGCCGTCCGATGTAATATGCTGGCTCGTAGGTTTGCTCGTTGTACCGCCGAAGTTAAGGTGACGCTTTTTAAAGCGTACTGCCAGACATTTTACACGAGCAGCCTATGGGTCAGCTATACGCAGAGGGCGTACAACGCTCTGCGTGTTCAATATAATAATGGGTTCAGAATGCTGATGGGGTTGCCGCGCTTCTGTAGCGCCTCCGGGATGTTTTCAGATGCTCGCACTGACGGCTTTCATGCCATTATCCGGAAGCGTTGTGCCTCCCTCCTCAACCGCCTGCGCGACAGCTCCAACAGCATTCTGGGCACACTAGTGGACAGGTGGGACTCTCCATTTCTCAAGCACTGGGTAAGTCTGCACGCGAGTGGTGCAATACAGACCGTGCTTGGGCGTGGAGAGCCCCATTTCCTGTCCCTAGGTTAGGTAGTTTATTGTATGTAAGTAATAGATAATTAATTTGTATTTACTAACCCTTAGTTTTAAGAATAAAATGTTTTTACTAACAAATATTGGCCTATGAGCCTGAAATAAAGAATTATTATTATTATTATTATTATTATTATTAAGTAATTAGTTAATTACTTGAAGATAATTATATGATTAGTAGCTGCCCCGACAGACTTCGTTCTGTCAAAAGTTTAAAAAAATAAAATAAAAAAATTTTGGGGTGTACCACCCTTAACATTTAGGGGGATGAAAAAAAGATGTTGTCCGATTCTCAACCCTAGCCGATATGCACGCTAAGATACACGAAAATCGGTCGAGCCGTTTCGGAGGAGTTCAACTTCTAACACCGTGACACGAGAATTTTATATTTTAAATAGGGAGACTACAGGAAGGTAGGTACACTTTCGTTTGAATATTTTTTATCTTTACAGCGTGGCTTGTGTATGCAAGTAGCTAAACCTGTTGTAACTTATATATCAAATAAAAATCTCACTTCCTTTCCATTCGGCGTCGAATGATGGTGTTCTTATTGTTATCTAATATATAAAAATCTTTTGTCACTGTGTTTGTGTTCGCACTTCTCCGAAACGGCTTGACCGATTTTTATGATTTTTTTGTGTATATTTAGTAAATATGAGAATAGGTTGTAAAGTATATATTATACCGGTGATTAGAGTGTCCCTATCCAGATATTTTGGTAGAACAACGTTTGCCGAGTTAGTTATTTTATAAGTAGCTAAAAATCAGCAGTTAATAGATGCGCCACAGGTTAATGTAAAAAAAAACAACAGATTAATTATATATTTACATAAAACTAATATTACAAAGTAGTCCAGTGCCGATAGCTCTAAAAACGGTAAAAAGTGGAAGAAAATTATAGTAGAATGAAACCTATTGCAAAAGGAAGAGAATATAACGAAGATTATAGGAAAAATAAATTACGGGCGATCTGAGGTCGGGAAGGGGGGGAGAGGGGGGTTTAAGGGAAAAAAATGGTTTATCTCGATTTCCGGAAAAACTACAAGTCCTATTGAAAAAAGTTGAATGGCAAAGTTGTAGGTCATAAAAAGATCTACAACTTTTGTATTTACACTTTTTTACATAACCTCAAAATTTATGTGAAAAATTCAAAAAACCACGTTTTTGGTTTTTTATTTTTATCTTTTACAAAAAAAAGTTTTTGTTTCACGAAATTTGGCGAAAACTTACCTTTGTATGTCCTTGACATACTGTAATTTTTTTTGATCCAAAAATATATTTTTTTTCACCTTATTTTGACCTTCTATCGAAAAAGCACCCTTATTTTCAGTCGAAAAATCTCACGTCAAAAAATCTGATTTTTTTAAAAATTCGGTGGTCTCTTTGTTCGTTGGAATCTCTACTTTCTAATGGTATATAAAAACTATACACTACTATGGTAAATGTTCTCAGAAAATGCAATGAAAGGACAACTATTTTCGCAAAAAAAATTCGGATTCCATTGATTGCATATGAGATTGCAAAAAATATGCGAAAATAGTTGTCGTTTCATTGCATTTTCTGAGAACATTTACCATGGTAGTGTATAGTTTTTTATATACCATTAGAAAGTAGAGATTCCAACGAACAAAAAGACTACCAAATTTTTAAAAAAATCTGATTTTTTGACGTGAGATTTTTCGACTGAAAATAAGGGTGCTTTTTCGATAGAAGGTCAAAATAAGGTGAAAAAAAAATATTTTTGAATCAAAAAAATTACAGTATGTCAAGGACATACAAAGGTAAGTTTTCACCAAATTTTGTGAAACAATTTTTTTTTTTGTAAAAGATAAAAATAAAAAACCAAAAACGTGGTTTTTTGAATTTTTCACATAAATTTTGAGGTTATGTAAAAAAGTGTAAATACAAAAGTTGTAGATTAGATCTTTTTATTACCTACAACTTTGCCATTCAACCTTTTTCAATAGGACTTGTAGTTTTTCCGGAAATCGAGATAAACCATTTTTTTCCATTAAACCCCCCCTCTCCCCCCCTTCCCGACCTCAGATCGCCCGTAATTTATTTTTCCTATAATCTTCGTTATATTCTCTTCCTTTTGCAATAGGTTTCATTCTACTATAATTTTTTTTCGTTTCAAAAATTATCGGCACTGGACTAAAGAGGAAAGATTTGATTGTTTGTTTGCATTGAATAAGCTCCGAAACTACTGAACAGATTTGAAAAATCTTACACTGTTGGGAAGCTACACTATCCCCGGGTGACATAGGCTATATTATATTTTTTTTTTAAATTAGGAATTATTATTATACTACTGCGGGGGTATGAGTGTGTAAGCGTTTATTATTACTTTTTTGTTTATTATCTGTATCAAATTATTTGTATTGTATTAAAACATACTAGCAACCTTCAAAACCTTTAATACCATAATAATTGCTCTATGTTGAATTAGACTTAGAACGGAGCGCCCTCCAGCCCCTAATGCGTTTCGAAAAATATAAAGCAATTTCACAAACGATTCATAATATCCCTCTAATCTGGTTAATGATTACGACTTTATAAATTTGAGAGTGAAATCCAGCATTTTATCGCGGCAGATCATTAAAAATTTGCATAAAGGGCGACCCGAGACGCGTTTGAATTACAAGCAAATACGTAGTAGTTAGATTATGTAATTATAAATATTGTTAATTTATTTTATGTTAACATAACAACCTTGGTGGAGAATACAAAATAAATTGTCCTTTATTTAAATATATACATGTAGGTAATAGCGTAATATATGTAGGGATTTGTTTAATAGAAGTGAACTTGTATTTTGACCTGTGTGGAAGGTTTATGTTAACTATGATGGAGATTTAGAATCACGGACCTGAAAAAAAGACGGACGTAACCTCGTCTTATCGAGAGTGAAGCATAGCAATGGCCGCCCGCTTACCATGTGTGCGTAATTTTTGATTCGCGATTGAAGCAGTGAAGTGTCAATGTGTGGTGTTGGCAATGATATTGTATCTTTGGGTGTGGGTGTGTGTACTTGTACGAATAGAGTTGGTATTACTATGGGTGTTTCACTGAATTTGTTCTTGAGATTACGTCCGTCTTTTTTTAGGTCCGTGTTTAGAATATGTTACTTTGTGCTTGTATGGAGAACATTTGTATCAAACGTTCTGACGGGTTTATCCATCTTTTTGAAATAATTGATGTCAAAGTGATGTCAAAGCATTGTTTTATCACAGAAACTTGTGACCCAGTGTATTCAGTGTGAACGAGATATTCAAATTGAGTTATCTGTTTCCCGGCGTATATTTAATACAGTTCTTTCTCCTTTATTCCGCGCCAGCAAACTGTTTTGCATTTTGATGAAATATTTAGTTCGTTCCCTGTCGATACTGTTGCAATTATTAATTTCTTGGCTGACCTAGTTTTAATGCAGCAAGCAAAATATTATCTAACCATATGCAATCAGGTTGTAACTTGTAATTTATTATGTACCTTCATAATTATTATACTCGCAATATTACTGACAAAAAATACCCGACTTCAAAATTAGGGATAACTCAAAAACTACTCGTCAGATCTCGCTCAGATTTAAGTGGGACCACAAGACAAGCACCAGCTTTCGATTAAAAAAAATCATCAAAATCGGTTCACCCAGTCGGAAGTTCTGAGGTAACAAACATAAAAAATACAGTCGAATTGAATACCTTCTCCTTTTTTGAAGTCGGTTAAAAATGGCGTGTGATGGGTGACGGTGACCACTTACTATCTGACGGATCGTCAGCTCATAAAAATGATTGGATGCAGAATTCTTAAACTTTTAGTTTTAAAACTAAAGATTTGAAAACACATGCTTACTTTAACAGCTAAGTTCAATAAAAACCTAATAAAAGCTTAATTTGACTAAATTTATATTTCTATGTAAACGTGACATCTAAAGCTAATAAAAACTTTAATCCCACAAGGACCGCATATCTGTAGTTCGGGTACCGACTAGACTGGATAATTCAGGGGACCGCTCCGCGCCCATCAGATTGTGTTGTAGCTTTGATCCACCCTGATGTATTCACACTAACCACGTATAGACAATTTATTTGAGTTACCTGAACTTACAAGTATATCGTTAAAAACGTTTAAGATAATAGAATGACTCGTATTTTTTAAGAAGTAAGTAGTTACGAGCGGCTATAATATTATTTGTTGAACACTAAAGCTCTTTGAAATTAAGGTTTGTTTACGCGGTACCAATTATTGCTCTTTCCACCATACTGCTAAAATCAAATTGTTTGTCTTTATTACTTTTTTATAATTTTAACTGCTATAGATTTTAACAAGAATATTTTAGTCTTGACTGAAAGAATAAACATTAGTTTATTAATACATATTGTAATATTACCTATCTGGACAGAACTTTAGTCCTGTTTGGTTGCACTAAACCACGCCGGAGTAAAGTTGAACGAGCGAAGCGGAGTTCAAATGTCATTATCGCTTCACCGTCCACTTTCCAGCTAAGCAATTTGGCAGATGCGATGAATTTTAAATGCATTCAATGAAATAAATGCCGTAACTTTTGTAGATTAGTTAAAAAGAACACGTTAAAAGCTTGATGACTCTTTGTTGAGTTGAAATGCGTGTGATAGTTGACAATTTAAAATTACGGATTCGTAGAGTAGTATTAATATTTAAAAAAATTAACGATTCTTGAAGTTTCTAATATATTCATAAGAATGTACTGCTGTTGGTGTGCTAATAAAATAAAATAAAATAAAATAAAAATGTATGAGTCACTGAATTTGAGAACTGACTGCCTTTGCACTCTATTTAACTTATCTAATTAAAAGAATGAATGGCTAAATCATCTACATACTTAAATAATACAGAATTTAACATTAATGTTAATAACGTGCAGCAATATCATGAACTCAACGTAAAAGGCTATATAAGCGAAGCACACATACGACTATACTCGTATGCAAAACCAACTTAAGTGAAAAGTTTCTGAGTATGCTATTCGCAAAACTTTTAGGGCCCATTGTCGCCTTTTACCTCATCGTACTCTGCTCCAACCACACTAGTTCAACATTGTAATATTATATTTTACTTCTAGAAAGTTTTGAAACGACTTTATCAGAGTGGGAATCATGATTATAAAAATATGTTCATAATGAAACGCTAAGGATGAGATTTATAAACAGAGATCTACAGGGTAAATTGTTAGCAATACCTACTATTGAATGGTGTAATATTACAGGTGAGTTTTATTTTCAAAATCAACGGGTTCGATTTCTGGCCACGAATATTAATTTTTCAAAAATCTAATGATGCACTTTTAGTTTTCATCAAAATTGGCCCCTAGACTCGTTTGACCATTTATCGCTATTCTTTATAGTTTAGAATTTGACCATCCACGCACACTTGAAAAATTCACCCTGTATAAAAAAATAACTAAAGCTTTGCTTAGACTTAAAATGACCTGAACAAAAATAATGATCCTAAATCAATCGCCCCGAACGAATACTTAACCAAATATTGGCAACTTCATGCAAACAGGCTGCAACAGTTCTCTTGGTTTTATTTGGTTAATTTTTGTAACCCTCTGCGCTAAGTTCGTTTCCCTAGTTTTTTTTTTCAATGCGCAGATAATCTTTAGTCTGACCTTTGAGACCCTCATTTATAGTGTTGAGATTGCCCAATCTAGCCCTCCCCTAAAGACACTTCGTGCTTCGAAGAGAAAAATTATTTTATTGGCTCAAAATTAGACATATCTATTAATAGTAACATTATTAGTGTCTTTCCGTACAGTTGCGTTGTAAGGTGCATCGATCTTTTATGAGGCTCCGGTTAATTTTTATATTATAAATAATATCATATAACCTTTAAAACGTTGTTCTTCCGTACAGGAGTTTAAGTCTTAAGAATAAGAAAATAATGAATCACTTGCTGCTTTACCTTCACCAAATTAAGGAATACTTATAATAAGGAAAGCGCAACTAGACATTCTCCATAATTCTCTCAGAGGTGTATGAGCCCCCTAATTCATAGCTTGTAATCCTCAAATTGAGAGAGGAGACCCAAGTCTAGCAGTCTAGCATCAATTATAGAATTATAGACTGATGATGATGATGGTAATAATTAATAATTATGATACATGGTTACGTTTAAGATCAAAACATTTCTCTTTCGTATGCGTAAAATGGAAGAGCACAACTATGAATTTTTAATGAAAGTGCCGACTGCGATATGCTAAGTAACTCATATTTATTCAAATAGCGACCTGAATTTTCGTATAGTCACTTTGTTTATAAAGCGCAGCGGACTTTACTTTGGATTAATTTAATACAGGCAACATATTATTTTTACTTTACACAAATACTTAGTTTTATTGTAGTGAATGTGTATTATTATCATATTATTATTATTATCATATAACAGAAAATAAAATTAAACAATGACTACAAGTTGGTGACACGACCCAGTCCAAAGTATTTATATTTCGTTCATTAGTTTATTTTTTTTTATTCTCATAAAATTATAGTTGTAAATAAATCCAATGCTTACTTAAGGTAAAAAAGGGTGCGTGTACTTTTGTACGCGCGTGAGAAGTTATACTTCTTCAATATTCAAGTCACTAATATAATAAAATATTACTTCTGTACTACCTACAAGTACAAACTAGATGGCGTTGTTCACGAACCTGAATCACGCTGTTGAGACTCTGTGAGATTTGTATAAGTAATAACAATAAATTTTAAAAGAGGTAAAGATAATAAGAAGCTAGGGCCATCTATCCAGTGCTTTCATACCCTCCATGGTAGCGCAAACGTTTAACGCAACCTTTTTGCAAGTCGCATAAGAAGTATAGCTTCAAAAAGATTAGCCCAACTTTTTAGTACATGTTATACCTACGTACCTAAAAGAATTTGTTAAAACCGCGCTACGCCTGCCGATAAGGTATAGCGGCGCGGGCAGCGCGGCACTCAGGGAAATTACCAGTTTGGAGCTGACCGCTTGATTAGAGTAATGGACGTAGGTAATGCTGTTGGTAATGTTGTTCGAGTAATTAATAATGTGTCACAATAATCACAGAATAATCCCTACCACTACAATATTAATTATGCGTAACAACAATATAGTCTATACTAACAATATAATTTTAAAAGAATGAATGGGCACGACCAAAAATTTTACACTAATGTTCGTCATACAAGCAGAAAATAGCCCTATTTTATTATAACTCTTACGAATCTTACTTCTCTCTTACTTAGGTTAAATTAAATAAAAAAATAAAAAGAAACCCCGCTTGGCGGGTCTAAATAGTAAACAATAATTTCATTAAATTTCCACCCAACAGACTATCGTCCACACAAAGCTAATTTATAAATATATTAATATGTAATTGTAACCAAGCTCTGTAAACTACGAGTATAACTCGGAACCAATTTGGCACAAATTGCTCAAGTGAAAATTGGCCGTTCGAGTGGTAATGGCGTCCGAACTCGTCTTCAAAGTTCAAACCACAGCTCGCAGCGGTTTCACTCCGACTGAAAGGAACTCTTTTCATATGACTAAACTAAAATATTGGTTCATTCCATTTGCAGCCTACGTACAGGGGTGGTTTGTAGCCTTATATCTACTCGTAGTATCTAGAATGTATATATTGTTATATTTACACACAAACCTGCATCACGAGTTTTGTTTCTCTGACAAACAGGCAATTAGGGAAAAGTCTACTATTGTTGACACGTTTTTTTATGGAAATAGCCGGCAAACTAGCTGACGATCCACCTGATGGTAAGTGGCTATCGTCGCCCATGGACATCAGCAACACCAAAGGCGTCACTGATACGTTGCCGGCCAAGAAAGAGAGGAGAAAAAGAAAGAAAGAACTGGCTCTCAAGCCCCCAGCCGGAACACGAGTCGTGTGGCGGCTGACTCTGCTCAAGTGTGGTAGCTATCCAGGCGAATCCCATGGAGAAAAAAATAACAGTAATATTGGTATTAATTAACAATCAAAATCAATAATAATATTAATAAATAATAATAAACGCTAACACACTCATACCCCCGCAGTAGGTTATTACCTGTGTCGCGGGTGGCATGGACTACACATAACACATCACAGTAACACCCATGACCCGAGTACAAATATTTATCTGTCACATAAATATCTGCCCCGGCCGGGAATCGAACCCGGAACCCCTCGCTTCGCAGGCAGGGTCGCTACCAACTAGGCTAAAGGGTCGTCAAATTACCAATATAAAATATTACCAATATAATCCCTCGAGTGGCCCTACCACCAGCGGGCCGGATTTAGTCGCCTCTTACGACACCCATCCGGCATGGGTGAATATTTGATAAATTGGCTACGTTTACCAAATTGCTGCTCCTGCTGTTATAGTTAATAGTATCAGGCGTTACTTTGCGGAAATCCATTGTTATTAAGTTAGTATTAGTCTATTTTGCAACAATCCGCGGATAACTTGTATGATGGTATGGGAACGTTCCCAAACCACGTGACACATTTAGGGGGGGAGGGGGGTCTGCAAAACACCACGCTTGGTCACAGGGGGGAGGGAGGGGGGTTAGGTTTTTGTCACGTGGTCAGTATCCACTAAGGGAATCTCCCGCTTTCACGAGCTATACTTACTCACCTACAGGAAGTTGGCGCCACACTTTGAAGTTACAAACATTTTGAAGGTTGTTTTATAGACTACTGGCCCATGCACAAAAATCATGGGTCATATGAACCACCAGGTGACGTATATAGGACGATATAAGAGCATAAAATAATAAGAAATAATAATAAAATAATAATAAGCCCGTGCCCAAGAAAGGTAGCCGTACTGACCCCGCGAACTATCGGCCTATCTCAATTACCTCCATACTCTGCAAGATTATGGAACGTATATTGAATAGGCGCCTCATGGCATACCTAGAACAGAATGATCTCCTTAGCGATCGGCAGTACGGGTTCCGCCGAAACCGATCAACAGGAGATCTTCTAGCGTATGCCACACATATATGGGGCGAGGCCCTCGAGAAAAATGGGGAGGCACTTGCTGTCTCCCTTGACGTCTCGAAGGCCTTTGATAAGTTCTGGCACGCTAGCCTTCTAAGCAAGCTCCCAGCTTACGGCATATCCCCTGGCCTTATCGACTGGGTAAAAGACTTCCTGAGCGACCGGTCTTTCCGCGTTGTAGTCGATGGCTGTTCATCGAGGACGATGGCTACAAATGCCGGAGTTCCTCAGGGGTCCGTTCTCTCTGCCACTCTATTTCTGCTACATATAAATGACCTGCTTATGCCCGGTATCTATGGGTACGCAGACGATAGCACAGTGGTGGAGAGATACCTACCAAGTTCCAGGGCCAGTCGGGACGAAATTCAGTCTGAAAGAGAGGCCATGGTGGCTCGTGTGAATCTCACACTTCGGGCTGTGTCCGAGTGGGGCGAAGCCAATCTTGTGAGATTCAACGCCACTAAAACGCAGACGTGTCTATTCACCGCCAAGAAGAGCTCGTTCACCTTGGCTCCTACTTTTCGGAATGTGTCCTTGGATTATACCGACTGCCTTCAGTTGTTAGGAGTAGAGATATCCTCGAAACTCAACTTTGGGCGGTTCATCGAGACCAAAGCTAAGGCTGCTGCAAGGAAACTTGGTGTCCTTTCAAGGGTGCGACGGTACTTCACACCCAGGCAACTCTTAAGCTTGTACAAAGCTCAGGTTCGGCCGTGTGTGGAGTACTGTTCGCACATCTGGGCAGGCGCAGCCAAATGTCACCTTTCTGCTTTGGACTCGATGGAGAGGCGTGCGAAGAGGCTCATTGGTGACCCAGATTTGGTTGAGACCAATCTTCAAAGCCTCGAGCACAGGCGCAGAGTAGCCAGCCTCTCGGTTTTCTACAAGGCCAGGACCAGCTTTCGACTAAAAAAAGAATCATCAAAATCGGTTCACCCAGTCGAAAGTGCTGAGGTAACAAACATAAAACAGTGGAATTGAATACCTCCTCCTTTTTTGAAGTCGGTAAAAAGGGCTTGTTGTCAGGATCTCAAATAATATATTTTAGTTATAGTTCTACAATGGAAAGTTTTAAAATTATTCAAGAACGAATGAAAATTAAAGACAAAAATTGACCATCCCCCCTATCTCCGAAACTACTGACGCTTGAATTAAAAAAAATACAGAGTTCTTTACTTAAATATTACAGGAAAAATAAGTCAATGGGCTTAAATAAAACGGCAAAAATATTTAAAATAGGAAAATAACGGTAAATACATAATCAAGGTACGAAACCCTCTTGTCAAGTTTATTTTATTATAGTTCTGCAATAGATACTAATTTATATTCTTTTAACTGTCTGCAAAAAAAAATTGTCACGTGAAAACTAGGGGGGGAGGGGGGGGTCTTCTCATATACCACGGTTGGTCACCGAGGGGGGGGAGGGGGGTAAAAAATGGTTAAAAATGTGTCACGTGGTTTGGGAACGTTCCCTATATACTTTAAGACATGCGTGGCACCTCCCTCCCTCCCACAACGGAAACATGCACTACAATAATTAAAAGTATATACCAACATACATACCAGCACCAACACGTGTTTCGCCCCGAAACGGAGCATCATCAGGGTAAGTTGACTCTACGATGGTTGGTCGCAAAGTGAACATCGTTCACTGAGCGTGGCGTATTTATACCCTACTCGCCCACTGGTTATCTAATGACGTTGTTGATAATTAGTGATTCACGCCGGCAGAAACCGGGTCTGACGTAATCTGGTGATGATTACTGTTGAAAATCCTCAGTAAAGGCGAGTTGGATACATTAATTTGTTCATTCAGCAGTGTAAAACTTGGGTTATTATTATGTTTTATTATTTCTAACTGCTCTAGTATATTTAATTTAAAACCCTAAACATTTAATAGAATCAGGTCACAATTTAACTAGTAACCATACATACAATATCTATACTAATATACAATCTGTCACATATATATATGTAACATAAGAAAGTACATGGCTCAAAATCGGCAGCTGAATCGATTCCACGTATTTTTAATGTAGGTATTTTTTTTTCCCTAAAAGAAATTAAAATTAAGTAAATGATGTCACCCAATTCTTTAAACAGTCGAAACAAACAAAAATGAAACTTAAGTCAATGCAATAGGGTCCTTTCAAGCATTATTATACTGAGCCACAGCCACAAACGCACACTGCCAAACGTACGTAGTTGTACGACGTAAAAGAAATTCACTACAAACGCAATAGATCAAAAAAATATTATAAAGAAAGTTCGCACACTTCCATACGTTTTCTCTCTTCCGCATATTTAAAAACAGTCGGGAGGAAGCGAGACGTAACGACGGTGTCATTCCCAGCCGGCGGCTTTTGTGATCTACGATTTAGTAAATTAAAAAGTCAGTCACACCGCACGCGCCGGCCGTATAAGTGATTGGATAAATTAGGTTTCCTAGGTCAGCTGATTTGACCCAACTAGACTTTTTTCTGTGGGGACGTGTTTATTTCAAACATTCCATTAGATTTGACGTAGTGAAAAGTGACACTAGTATTAAATAAACATAAACGACAATTACCAAAACGTGCATTAATGTGTATCAAACAAGGTGGTGGACATTTTGAAAATGTCATTAAAATACGACGAGGATGAGGATGAGGGAAGAAACCAATTATTATCAGACCTGTAAGTTACCTACACTAACTAAATTTAATTGGTTGTTTAATATTTGTAAATATTTTTATAATTCACAGCTTTTAAACATGCAGTCTTTTTTATTTTGTTGTATTATTACACATACATTACAAACTTATGCATTTTACTAAATTTTAATTAAAAAATGCCTGCGCAAACGTGTTAAGTGATAAGCCCCGCCCATAGAAAAATTTCATAATCACTTGTTTACTTGCGTACAAAATTTTAAGTACTAAATTGTCCGTTTACACCTATTAGTTTACTTAAAATTTAGTTATCTACATATCTACTTCTAAACAATCAATATTTCAATAAATAGGTATCTTATCATTTTAATGCCAAAACGATTAACATTGTATTAATTAAAATGATTCAAAGTCGACAGTCCAAAACCTGTAAAAAGTGATTGAAACAGGGCTCAGCTACTATTTTAGGCATATGTAGGTAATAATGTTTATGTTCAATAAAATCTTTGAATCGTTACCTAATTGGATGAGTTCAGTAAGTGATACGAGTATAACACACCTACCAATTAAATGAAATGAGTAGTCAGGTAACAAACATGTTGTGTTTAACAATATCTAATGTACAATGTCTAATTCGTTTTCGTCTATCAGCTGTTATAGCCGCGCGCGCGCCGGCCCCCGCGGCCCGCGTTGTGGCCTGTGACGTGGGTCTCACTCTCGTGTGTGCGTGAGTCTGTATGCTTGCTTAGAATATTATGAACATTCTTATCCCTCTACGAGAACAACTAATTCCTTGAATAAACAATTATTAAGCTAATAAAAAATATTTCAGTGTATGTATTATGATTAAAACTGAATAGGTATTCTAATTGGGGTGTTTAGGGGTGTACGTCATTTATGCATTTAATGTAGTGAAAGTGAGACTGTAGTAGGTATTAAATAAACTTAAACTTATTACTGACATTGATTAATTTTTTTGTTCTTTAATGTGAGGTTTAATCAATGAGTTCAAAATTATTCACAGTCTACAGTACAAAGCCTGAAAAATGTAATGGAAAGAGAGAATCATAATTTGTTTAGTATTTAATCTTCTTACCATTACTTACTACATACATATTTTATGTAATGATCGCTCGATCGCTAATATCAGCTGTTTTTGTCGGGACGTCGGGGTGTACCGCACACACGCGCGCACCGACCTTGTATACGTAGCGCTCGTTCGCTCTCATGTGTGCGTGCGCCGCTGGGTAGAATGTTCACACTTTTCGTTCGAAATGAGTATAACTAATTTCTTAAATAAAAAATTATTAAGCTATAAAACACAATTAAAAATACGTGGAATCAATTCAGTTGCCGATTTTGAGCAAGATACTTTCTCAAAGTGAGTAAATTATGTTATACGTTGTATAAAGAGGAAAGATTTGATTTTTTGTTTGCATTGAATAGGCTCCAAAACTACTGAACCGATTTCAAAAATTCTTTCACTGTTGGGAAGCTACACTATCCCCGAGTAACATAGGCTATAATAATATTATATTTTCAAAAAAATTAGGGATCCTTAATAAAACTCCAATAATGTAACCCAAGGTGTAAAAAAATAAGAAAACCGAAGCAAAGCGAGGGCGGTTACTCGTATTACATAAATCGGAAAAGGTACCTACTTACTAAATATACTTACGTTTCAATGTTTAAAACGATTATTCTCCCTTCCATGTTTAAGTACTCTCTCGAGACAGTAAAAAACGGTCCTAGGCTTAAACCGATTCATTTTGTACTGAACAGAATGAAATCGTAACTAGTAATGACGAAAAATGAAACAAATTATTATTTACGTTACTTTCAAAATCTTTAACTCTATTTTACGCAACTGTACAGTTAATATGTTTAAATTAAGACATTATAACGTTAATGAAAAAATGCCTATTTTTATTCTCTGTTCACCCTCAACTTCAAGATTATACAACAACGAGTAACCGCCCTCGCTTTGCTTCGGTTTTCTTATTTTTTTACACCTTATTAGAGTTTTATTAAGGATCCCTATTTTTTTAAAAAATATAATATAGCCTATGTTACTCGGGGATAGTGTAGCTTCCCAACAGTGAAAGAATTTTTGAAATCGGTTCAGTAGTTTCGGAGCCTATTCAATGCAAACAAAAAATCAAATCTTTCCTCTTTATATATTATTATATTATACAACAATAAAAGTCGAAAACCGCGATGTCATGATCAAAATACTGAGAAAATACTTTCCAAATCTGATCACCACACACGTCCACGAGCGACGCAATACATGCATACGAATAAGGGATTAACGAGGTTCCCTTCGACAGGGGATGGTAATAAGAATTTCAATTTTGGCAAAGACTCCGATTTATGAGGTTCTGTATTGATATTGGCGTGGACAGGTGCAAAAAAGGTTTTCCATCCTTAATTTTGCTACGTACATAAGATTTATACGTGTAACATGAAAGCATAATGTAAAAACTTTTTTCAGGTTTTAACTATTTGCATTGTATATTAAGTTCAATTACTTATGTTAATTGAATTTTTATTTCAATTTTCAGTCTTTATCGATCTCAATTTATAAGCAGATTTTGCGCACTAAATATACATATGTACAATAGTTTGATAACTGTTCTGTGAATAGGCCTCTTAATTGAATCATAATATTTTTAAAATAACACGTTTCAATCATAGACCTATATGTATGTATATACAAAAATCAACAGAAATATCGCTACAATATCACTTTTTTAATTAAATCAAAAATATAATTAAAAATTAATCAATATTTGAACAAAAGTGATATAATCCGCAATTAATTAACACTGTATAATCTACAATGACTCGTACTGATTTGCAAAAGTTTGATCCCCAATCTTTGATTTCTCAATTCCCAATTAAGCACAATTCTGTGAACTTCTATTTACGTCGCACTGGAATTTTGGATAAATTTTAATTGACTTAAACAAATATTTTCCATGAGATTTTTTATTACGTAATTGATTTATTAATTACGTACATAATGCATTTAAGCAAATTAAACAATAAATCCTATGGACACTTACTGCCGATCTCAATATTAACTTATTATTAATAAAAATGAATTTTTATAATTTTTTTGGAAAATCATCCCTTCAAGGGTTAATTTAGGGGATGGAACTTAGTACGCAACTTCGTAATTTTTTAAGTTAAAATTGCGTAAATTGATATATTAGCTCAAGATTAGAAACAAAATTTAAGAGTAGTGCTTTTTTTTGGAAAATCATCCCCAAAGAGTTAATTAAAGGAGTGCAAGTTAGTATGGCAACTTTGTCAGTTTTGAAGTAAAAAGGGTGATTTGTATATATAAGCTTATAGTTAGAGCTTAGGGGGCGGGGCAGAGGGGGGAGGAGAGGTTAGGGAATTTAATGGTGTCTGATTTGTTAAACCTACCAGAACTATAAAAGTTAAAAGTAACAAAGTACATTCACTGATTGTTTGGCGGTACGAAGTTCGCCGAGACAGCCAGTTATTAATATTGTTCACGGCTCGTGACAATAGCTGTGTGTGTCACAGTTAAATAAGCCTAACTTCTGTTGAACACGATCAGAAATGTGATATCTGCTTAGTACTAAGAATTTTCTTTCCGTGTCTGTGGTCTTGGATACATGTATTTTTACTGTTCTTTCAAGTTTGCATCGTAGAGCTATAGTTTTTATTAAAATTAATCTTCCTTAATGTGAATTATTATTTTTATTTTTATTTTAATGTGAATTGTAGTGAATTGCTTGACTTGAACTGATAATAGCAAAGTGCAAAAACTCTATTCCTTAATGCTTCGGAAGAAGGTAATCGTATGGGAAGCGAATTGTTTATTACTGTTGCTTTTTGATTTTATATGCTTTACATGATGTCTGACACTGTGAAACACTTTGTCGGCAATAATTAGAAAATAAATTGAAATTTCGAATTATCTATGTAGTAATGGTGTAGGTAGTTATAAGGCAATAGAATAGATAACTAGATAATAGGAACCTTTTACACCTTAAAATGCAAAAAAAATTAACCGAAAAAAAAAACAATGACACAAAAAGGTTCACTATTATTAACCTTCAGGGAATATTATACGCTCGGATACGTTATTACAGCATTCAGACTACCTTTCTTATTGGCGCGTTCATTCTGGCTCAGATATTGTCGTGCGCACGTGATCTCTCCAGGGAATGTGAACTCATTAACGTGGATTAGTGCGCAAATTAACTTTTTCATATACCTTCTAGAAAAGTCTGATCTTACACACATTATGAGGCTGAAAGAAAACAGCGAATAAAAATATACGTTGTACTGGCAGAAAAATAATGAGAAATACCCAAGTGCTTTACGAGATATTTATTCGTAACTAGACTTCATTAACTGTATTTTCGTGTTGGATATATATTTTCTGTCTGTTACTTACATAGACCTACCTATATGTATATACTATACTAAACAGGCTGTTCAGTACTAAAATTTTGGACACCTATGTTGACACCAAATGGTGCCAGCGCATTTTAATCGGCTGCGAGCAATCGAGACAAGTAGATGTCACGTTTTGAAAAACTCCGACCGTTCAAGAACACATAATAACGCATTATTGTTTATTATGCACAGTCAAAACGTTTTCATTATTTACATTTGAACTTTGAGTTTATTTAAATTATAATTGGTAAATATGTAGAGCTACATAAATATATAGCTCTATATTTTTACTTACTTTTTTGAAAATTATTTAATGCAAAATATCTGATACCCGCCGTCTTGAATCGAACGAAGCGCTGTCACAGAGTATGAAAAAACAGAAAGCCAAAGATGCCAAAATACTTAGCTAGAAAGAGATGAATACGCGATATGTAATAAAATTTACTTACCTACTTAATATTTTTTTTAGATATTGGATGTACCTATTAAACCTAACAATGCATCCAATAATTTAAATTATTAATTTTCACTTGCGATGTTAAAAAATATATCCTAATAGTCTCTCCGAGACGAACTGGTAATAGGCATAAATCGTGATTATTTCTTCTGCGTAAGCGTCGCCCTACACTTGAGCGCGAATATGACAGATTTTATAATTTGCTTTATAATTCAATTATTTTTGTAGTTACCTGAATATTCACGAGACACGACGATAAATTATTGTATTGTAATTGATATAAAACATACACACCCTTATTAATAAAAATCGCTTAATCCAAGCATCATCTGAAGCTACACTTGGACTAGTTAATTCTGGATTAACTAAGTAATAACTTCGTAATTGCAATGTTATTAATAAATATGGAGTAACCTCGAACTAACAATACATTTCTTAGTCCGGTTTCAGCGAGTAAAATATGGCAACCTTTGTAATTTAAAAGTAAAAAGAGTGAGTCAGTGAATGACTTCATGCATTAAAATGACAGTGACAACAATATTTTGGGATTGACAACTTCAAACGACGTGATCAGCTTTCAATTTCAAGCGCCTAACTTCGCTCCTCGCAGTTTGTTTCATGCTATGGTTACTTGTTAAATTTAAAATTGATTTACATGAACCAAAAACGTGCTCGCGCAGTTAACTGGGATGAAGAAGAAAAGGTCAAAGAAAATATCAATGTGAATGACGTTTAGTTAGAACAACGAAGTACTCTTGATATGCGTCAAGTCAACGTCAATGTCGTCAATGCACGCCTAGTCCACGCCTAATCAGTCGCTAAACTATGTAGCGACATGGACTAACTTTGATTCTGAGATTAGACTCGGAGTAGCTTACTTCTTCGTTACTCTATATTTATTAATACTGAATTTAATTAAATCTTATTTACGACAAGTTTTAAAGTTACTCTTGCTTTAGTCTATGTTTATTAATATGGCCGGTAAGGTATACATAATAATATAGTAGATAAGTAAAAAGTAGGTATATACATATTATGTATATGTAAACTTGTAATACAAAATCCTATCCTCATAAACGCCAGACACAGCTGCAATTTGTAAAATCTAACGGGGAACAATTACATGGTGTCAGTTGAAAGACCCTTGATTTAATCTCAAGAGAAGGATTGCGGAAGGCTGATATAATGCTGAACTAAATGACGCGGACAGCTCGCCCCATTCTCCCCGCCCACAGTGTTGCCATCTGCCCACCCGTTTTCAGATTAATCTTCTACATGCCTCAATGTCATCTGCCATTGCAAATGACGCAAAAAATAATGATAAATATGGGGGAAATGCGCGTTTTCTCGTTTGAAAAAACCGTTCATTAAGCCCGAGTTCTTGTTTGAAACAGTAGTTAAGTACATACGTTTAAGGCGCGAACATTTTTCATAATTAACGACATGATACTTTATTTTGCTCGCGTGTTGTATTTTTCTGCTCTCTTGAACGTCAAAGGACTCCTTGCTACGTTGAAGCAATATTTAATTTTGTTTATTATTTTATGTTTAATTTATTATATTCTCTCACTGAACTATTTGATACACACACTCAATAATTATAATCATAACGACACACTCTGTGTGGTTGTAATAACAATATACAATTTTCCTAGCTAACAAAAAATAACCGACTTCAAAATTACTCAAAAACTACTTCAAATTTATGTGGGACCACATGACAAGCACCTGCTTTCGATTAAAAAAACAATCATCAAAATCGGTTCACCCAGTCGAAAGTTCTGAGGTAACAAACATAAAAAAACAGTCGAATTGAGAACCTCCTCCTTTTTTTGAAGTCGGTTAAAAACCAAAAATAAATGAGAAAATATCTGTAAAAAAATCTATCCGGAGACACTGTAGTGTAGTGTCTCGCGACAAATACGTACACGCACATGTTGTGTACTATTGTGAGATCTATTATTACCAATAGGTAATATTATGTCAACATAATCTCACCAAATTTTTAACTTCATATTTTTAATTATTAACGAAACGTCAACACTTTTTACAGTCATTTAACATTTTGTTTAATCATATTTTCCATATCACACTAAAAAATATTTCGATTATTATCTCACAAGCCAGCGGGAGAATGTGTATAATTATAACAATTAATTATTTTCCAATAACTGTTGTAGCAGGACAGACAGCGCTAATATCCGTGATATTTCATCAGCTTCCAATAAGGAAGATGCCGAAACAGAAATGAACGTTAGCTATTTTGTCGAAGAATTAAACTCATGGCGTAAACGGCGAGAAGCGATCTGTTAGGTGACCAAAAACGATGTACAAAAAGATATAGTTAGTAGCACAGACATGTACCTAGAGTAGACAACGCACAGACATGTACCTAGGTCATTTTCTTTATAATGATCATCATCTATAATTTAATACATAATGATGATCTCCATGATAATAACCAAGACTTAAATATTTTGGCAACTACTTTTGATTTTGTTGAAAACATGTAATAATGTAAGGACGACTAGCGCTTTGTCTGCGTTGCCTGCGTTTTCCAAGATGATTACGTATCCTATATACATCGATTTCTATTTAAGAGCAGCAATAATTCCTGGTCTTTTGAAGTTGATTATATTTTTAATTATTCTTTTCATCGTCTCTCGCTACTCGTTACCAGTGCGACAAGTGCTCTGATGTGTACCTCGATATTCCTCGGTCCGGGTCGACACTCGACATTCGCACAGATTTGAATCAACGCCAGACCAATATCCAGTGGAGCGACAAATCAGCACTTCGATATTGCCTCCATTTGGGCATCCACCTCAATATATGGAAAATTAGATTTTTCATTGCGACGCCAGACCTCGCACCCGAGAACCGCAGATAATAATAAAAAATAACGTTAACACCATATTTGAAAGTTTTTTCCATGACATTTCCATTCCATCGTGAAATATTTCGAATGAATTTAGTGTAAAATGCTTTCGTACAATTATCTAAATCACACAGATATGTTTTATTTAATTGAATTCAATATTGTTTAATTTAATTCAATATCCAGAAATATATCTTAACAATATAATCATTTAATTTCTCAAACCAATTTTAATGTTAATGTATTTTATTTACGCCCCAACTCAGAGTCACTAACGGTTACTTAAATCACTCCTTAGTACAGAATTTGTATGGTGGTTCTTTACTAAAGAGCGATTCAAGTAACCGTTAATGACTCTGAGTTGCGGCGTTAGACTACTTGAGTAAAACTTAAGTAGGTACGCTTTACTTGTAAATATCATATTTAATAGTATTATTACTAGATAATATTTCTTATGACATTAAACTACATAACGAAATAATTAATACGCCTCCGTTCTTGATTTCTTATTTATTCGTTGTATTATAATATGTCAATATCAAAACGGGGTACTCAGATTACATAATTATACGTAATTACAGTCAAATCTCGATTATTCAAACAACAATATCATTAGCATAGCATATTATTATAGTGTTTCACTTTGATGTGGTTTGTTGGATAGACCACCCACAGGTGATTACAGTATGTGGGTTTACCGAATATTTAATGTGAAGTAATGTTCGTCCGAAACATAAAACTAAAAACAAACGCTTTCTAAAATGAAAACGAAGCATTATTTTTAAACATCAAATTATAACCACGGACCTGAAAAAAAGACGGACGTAACCTCGTCTTCGAGAGTGAAGCATAGCAATGGCGGACCGCTTATCATATCTGCGTAATTAGGGTTCCGTAGCCAAATGGCAAAAAACGGAACCCTTATAGATTCGTCATGTCTGTCTGTCTGTCTGTCTGTCTGTCTGTCTGTCTGTCTGTCCGTCCGTATGTCACAGCCACTTTTTTCCGAAAGTATAAGAACTATAATGTTGAAACTTGGTAAGTAGATGTATTCTGTGAACCGCATTAAGATTTTCACACAAAAATAGAAAGAAAACAATAAATTTTGGGGGTTCCCCATACTTAGAACTGAATCTCAAAAATGTTTTTTTCATCAAACCCATACGTGAGGGGTATTTATGGATAGGTCTTCAAAAATGATATTGAGGTTTCTAATATAATTTTTTTCTAAACTGAATAGTTTGCGCGAGAGACACTTCCAAAGTGGTAAAATGTGTGTCCCCCCCCCTGTAACTTCTAAAATAAGAGAATGATAAAACTAAAAAAAATATATGATGTACATTACCATGCAAACTTCCAACGAAAATTGGTTTGAACGAGATCTAGTAAGTAGTTTTTTTTTAATACGTCATAAATCGTAAACCGCAAAAAACATTGATCAAAGTTACAACGAACTACAAGAACTTTTGTATTATGTTACTTGCTGCTACGGAACCCTTCATGGGCGAGTCCGACTCGCACTTGGCCGCTTTTTTTTGATTCGCGATGGTGTCAATGCCAAAGCAGTGTGGTGTCAATATGTGGGTGTGTGTACTTGTACGAATAGAAAGTTGGTATTACTATGGGTGCTTCACTGAATTTGTTCTTGGGATTACGGCCGTCTTTTCTTAGGTCCGTGATTATAACATTCAAAAACACTCATTATCTCTCACGTCTCTTTTAGATAAAGAAATAAATATGTTCATTGCTTTGTAAACTGTAATAAACATTTTGACGTCCACGTCACTAAATGTAGTTTAGTTAGCAGCAAAAACGGTCCTGCCCACTTCTTCAACATACAATTACAACCTCTTATACCGTGCTGTAGGGTATGTGCTATGTAGTATGTCAACTCCTTTTCATACTTGACAACACAAGCAAGTACAAAAGGTAAAATGAGGGATACCCCTATTTCTGAGAGAGTAGTCTTGGTCTTTATATCAGACCCAAAATGTGCGAACTCCAGAAACATATCTACTGAATTACAAAATAAAGTATCTATTATAATCACGGACATAAAAAAAGAACGGACGTAACCTTGTCTAATCGAAAGTGAAGCTGACAGCTGACAGCTCGCTTACCATGTGTGCGTAAATTTGTCATTTTTGATTCGCGATGGTGTCAATGTCGTAGTCGTATGGTGTCAATGTGTGGGTGTGTGTACTTGTACGAATACAGAGTTGGTATTCCTATGGGTGCTTCACTGAATTTGTTCTTGTGATTACGTCCGTCTTTTTTTTACGTCCGTGATTATAATGTACAAGTTGTAAGTTACATACAAGAAACACTTTTTTCATTATCAAATTTTCTAAAAAAAATCCACGACAATTGTAAATTCACGATTAAACTATTTTCTATCAGCAATTTATTTATCATGACCTCAAGGAAATCACAAGCCGTCGAGAATAATTTATTATACTAGCTACTGCCCGCGGCTTCGCTCGCTTGAACCTAGTGGTATAAAAAATAGTTTACTTTCTATTCTCAGACCTACCGAATATACACAAAAAAAAATAATAAAAATCGTTCAAGCCGTTTCGGAGGAGTTTAGTTACAAACACTGTCACACGAGAATTTTATATCTCAAAAACTACTTCGACATGTAGATACATAATTTAGATAAAGTATCATAGTATACTAAAATTTGTGACATTTGATCTCGGATTGTGCATTGTGCACAAACGGGATCAATGGGGAGATGGGGATTTTTACACGCTTTATATTAGCTTCACCTGTATGTTTGTTTATTTGTTTTTGACATAGCATTTGTAATGACTTATTTTTGCATGAATTATTGCAATTTATGCAAACTGGACTGTCTATTTTGTCTAGTGTCTAGGCTAATAAATTATACAAAGAAATAGGCACATCTAGAAGTGAATCCATTCTTTGTGTCGCGTCGTAACTCAATCGAGCGCAAATGGCTCTTGCCACGGCATCGCGTTACAAGGCGACAGCGGACGTCCATTTCCCGCGCGCTAACTCAATCACTGCACACAGAACTGACAGGAAATAGATAGGGCTTAACTATGTAAAATATAAAGGCCACAAGTAAGGGTTCTTCGCTCGTTCTTCACTCACGGTTGGGTTTTATTCAAGCAATGAGGTAGTTTCAGTTTTGTAGTGTCCATTTTGTTTATTGGCTAGTAGCGAAGTAAACTACGTTTTAAACAAAATTTGATTTTTTTAAAGCGTTACAGTAAGAGAATGTATTAATTTTAATGCAAAGAAAAAGCATTTTAATGCAATGAATAAAGGTATAGTAAGTTTTGCTTGCTACTTCTCATAGGGTTTCAAGTTAATATTTTGCTCAGGCTTCATTAGCAGTCATAAACATATAACTTCGTATCGAATACTATTGACCCATAGTTTACTATGTAGAGTTAAAGTTACTGGCAAGTTTCAGGAAAGTTATTGTTTTGTGATTGACGCATGTTTGCTTCCATAGACTGTGTCATAATTATAATTTATTGAACCATTGCTATTTTAACTTTTTTATTCAATCATCATCAATCATATTATTCCAGTACTTCATTTTAAACATACTCTTCTTAAAGGTTCCGCTATCATTTAACGTTCCATTCTTGCGAACAAAGACACAACCTACTTACTAGCAGACAGTTCTAATTGATTTACAGTCTATGTTCGCAAGACCCCTCGCGGCCTCTACAGAACGTGACCGAGCCGCTCTCTTACGTCTCTCTCCTCTACTCTAACAAACTTGGCTGTTTTCCTTCCGCTTTGTTCTCGAGTGCCCTCCGCGGGTATATTGCCGGCTTGTTTACACGTGTTGTGTGGACGCTCGAGGGGCCACATTGTTGCTCTGTTTACCTTCGCTCACTATTATGTACGTAACATTCAAGTTCTGGTATATTTGCCTTTCCGATAGGCTACTTGATGTATAAAATTATGTTCGTTCTAAGTTCCGTTGGTGTATGACTGTTACAAGCCTTCTGTCGCATCTCATTGATTTCTCTTTTAGTTTTTTCCTCAAACTTACAAAAAACGCTTCCCTTAATTCACTCTGTAATAAAGCCGTATTGTGTAGTAAAAAGTGTTTTATTTAAAACACTTTTCATTTGAATAAACACAGGATTGTTTCAGGTCATTTCAATATTTACAAAAGTATCCCCGTGCTTAATATCTACCGAGTTCTAACGACCAATTTCTAAGCTACTTTGGGGAATTATAATGGTCGTTTTATGACGAATCCATCGCCTGCGTCTTGCTACTGTCATCTCATTTCAGTTTATTACCTACTTACCCATCTACTCTCGTTTTGCTCCACTTCGGTACCGCACTTACTTTACGAGCTCCTTCAAGTAAATTTCAATATCCGTTAAAGCGGGAAAATTTTTATCCCAGAGTTGCAAGTCCAGAGCTTCTTTTTCTACACATGATAAAGCACCTTTTGAACAGTGGTTTAGGGAAACAAATTACGTGCAGAAAGTATTTTGATTTAACATTTTGTGAAAACGCATTGATAAAAATATTTGCAATTATAATATCTATAAAAATAATAAGACTGTTATTAAATGATGTCTGTATATTAAGAAAAACATTAGTGAAGGATATATTTTATCGATGTAAAAGATCCCGTGGGAATTTTTGAAATGAAAACTTCTTTAGCCGCCTTGGGCACTTTTTGTTAGGGGAAAATCTTATGGGTTCATGCTCGTGACGTATTGCGCTTGCAGAAGACTAGGGATGCGCAGTATACATGCGGCCTGTGTACATGTAAACGCAAATATATACTAATACATTGTATATACTCCACTGTATCATATTTATGCCTGTTTGACATTTTGGGTGGGTAAAATCTTGTAACTTCGCGTAATAGCAGTAAATGAAGTTATCTTCACTACTTGATATTTTTATCTTGTGTATACTGTGCATTGTTATAACTGTGTTTTCGATAATCATTATTTAAATTTACAAATAATGGAATTTAAATAATTCAGACTATAATAAAATTGATTTCAAAATTTAAAAAAGAACACAGTTTTTCCACTGTTTTGAGTTTTCACTTCTGTCGGCATTGCTTACAATACAACTGCCTATTTTTTTTGTTCTATAAATAAAATATTACTCTGTTATCAGTGACAGTCAAAGTAAAAATATTTTTTTCACATCTAGTTGGTCATGTACCTATGTGCCTAAAAGTTGTGGCAACATAATTACGAAAATCTTTAAAACTTGTTACAATATAAATCGTGTAAAAACTTCTAATTTAAATAATATGTACAGAAGTGTGAGTCAACCTTCTTTGGGTACAGTCGGAAATATGTAAGTCAAAAAATTTCTTAAACTTCAATTTATGAAACCAAAAGTTGAACCGACTTGAAATTACGAAATAATTAATTAGGGACCATAGACCTATATGTATACATATACTATACTAGACAGGCTGTTCACTACTAAAAGTTCGGACACATACGTTGACACCATATGAAGCCAACGCATTTTAGTCGGCTGCGAGCAAGCGAGACAAGTATATGTCATTTCTGAAAAACCCCGACCGTTCAAGAACACAATATAATAACGCATATTGTTTATTGTGCACAGTTAAAACGTCTTCATTATTTACGTTCGAAATTTATTTGAGTTAACTTAAATTATAATTGGTAAATAACTATATTTTTCTTACATTAAAAAAAAAATATTTAGTGCAAAATATTTGATATCCGCCATCTTGGACCGAACTTGACCTAACGAAGCGCTGTCACAGAGTATGAAAAATGCTTGAAAAATATGACACAGATTTTGTTCGGAACAGCCCGTCTATATATTTAAGTCTATGTTGGACCTTCTATTTTTTTGAGGTCGACGAAAAAAGAGGGATTTAAAAGTTAAAAAAGGGTGTTATAAGTTTGACGTGTCTCACGTGTCTGTGCATCTGTCTGTTGTCTGTGGCATCATAGCTCCCAAACGGATGCACCGATTTTGATCTAGTTTTTTTTGTCTAAAAGGTGACTTAATTAAGAGTGTTGTTACCTATATTTAGTGTAAATAAAACTGTCGGGGTTTTTTTAAATTTTAATTTAAGATAATTATAATAATTTAAGATAATAATAATTATAATAATTTTAATTTAAGATAATTATAATAATTTAAGATAATAATAATAAGATAATGCTAGCATTATTATGGGTAGGCGCCGCGACGTCGCGCCGCCGCGCCTTGATCTCATGTGAACGAACCAGTGCCTTTCTAAGTTTAGAAAGTTACTAAAGAAGTTTACTAATTGTAAGTTTACAATTAGTAAAAAAAGTCACAATCCCGCCTCCTGATGGTAAGTGATGATTAAGTCACAGATGGTGAGCGTATAGAAAATGTAAAAACTTATTCTTTCTTTCTTTCTTATTCGCTTTTTAGGGTGCTGTACCCAAACGGTGCCAACGGGATCCTATTTATAAGACTCCGTCCGTCCATCCGTCTGTCCTTCTGTACGTACAACCGTCCTGACGTCCTGTCTTTTACAGGGCTCTATCTATCGAGCCGTAATAGATACCACTTGAATTATTTTTAGGGATATTTAATTTCAGAACGACCACAACACACGATGTCAATGTACACAGCAGTCTGAAGGCAGAACACTATTATAAAGGGCAATGGTTCTGGGAGGGGCGACGTGCGGACATCACCAAACGAATATTGCTTCTCCCTTGGAGCATGTGGTGGCAGGTAAGGTACAGTCAGCAGAAGATATAGTAAGCTAAAAACGTTCCGTAATTTTTAAAATCACAGAATGTTTATGATATTATCAATGTTAAATCATACCTTACGTTGGTACTCATATATAGCTAGCATATAACATTAATAATAACACAAACATTCTGTAATGTTAAAAAATACGTTTTATATCATACCCCACATACCTTTTAAGTTGATTGTAAATCCTATTGAGTATACAATTTCGAAAAAAAAATAGGACAAGTAAGTCTTTGGACGAAATGTTTTGATTCAGTCCGGGTTTAGAGTCTTATGATTATGGTAAACTTACTCAAACTACTCCTAACTACTCTACTCTCTTTTTTCCTACTACTGTACTTTTTTCCTTTTCAGACATTAGTAATAGTGACTGTTATTATCAAGTATGTATGCCACTTCTTGCTCGGTTACTATTTGGACAGCAGCTGGGATTTCCTCGACTTCATGCTCCTTTTAGGAGAAGCAATCTTCGCTTTTGATCTGTTCATTCACATACTTCACATGTTTTGGCCGATACTCCGGTTTCACGTGCGCATATACCGACGGAGTTACTTATTTTTGTTTTTTGATATTATCACGATGTCACCGCTTACTATTGTGTGTGAGTAGTTTTTTCTTTATATTCACTGAATCACACTAACTCCTTGGTTAACTTTCCAATTCTTTACATTACTTATTACTTATGTAAATAATTTCCGTTCCGGGATCCATCTACTCATTTTTCGGCTAATTACAATTAGGTAAATACATATTAAAAAGAAATTGTAGCATGTCATGTACAATAATTACGTATAGTATCACGTACGTGCTATGATGACGTTTAAATTTTGTATATTTTTCATAGTGCATAAATACATAATATTGTAAAACAAGTGTATTATTATGTTTTACATTTTTTTATTCCATTATAAAGACTGTTTCATCCTTTAATACTGCGATTTTCATTTGTTTATTTCAGTTAAATATCAAAGATCCTACAAGAAGTGGTTATTAGTCGGTAGATGGTTTAGTATTGGCCGAATTTACAGAATATTTGGCTACTTTCAATTGTTAAATGTAGCGGTAAGAACTATTTCCATTTAACTATAGAGTAATACATTCGATTTTTTTAACCCGAATATTCCGCACTATCAGCAAGAGCAATAAACTATGTTACAAGAAAAACTTTATCTTAATATCAATATTAGTTCAGCTTATAGGAACAATTACAACTGTAATAAGCCATCATTAGTGTAGAAGAAAAACCCGCTAATTTATCTCTTCGGGATAAAGCCCTTCTCTTTGTATACTTATACGAGTATCTTTCGATACGAATAGTAATCAGAAGAGATTGGTCAAAGATCATTATTTTAAATCCTCTGCTGTGGATTAGATATCATTAAGGTTTTGTATAAAAACTAGATTATGATATTTATTCCTATATTTATTTAGATAATATTATTATTATTGTAGTATATTAAATTAAAGTTATATAAGTATTCTATTAAAATAATTAATTTATAGTTATGTATGCATTTTATTTTTATTATTATGTATTACTAGCTTCTACCCGCGACTTCGTCCGCGAGAATTTAGAATTTGATCTTGATCCTACTAAAATTTTGATGTTTTAGATGTTAGGTATAGATGTTTGGATGTTTGTGAATGAAACTTACGGTATCCTGCTTTTCATCCCTAAGAATGGATATCATTGATGTTGAAAACATGCTTATTATTTCGCGTTCTAGCAAGTTGCTAAGGATTCAAAAAAAATCATAGGGCATGTCGTGAGGAATAAGTAAGTTCAGCAGCAGACTAACTTAAGAGCTGCCTAAACAGGCATATCATCGACACCAGCAACATGCTCATTATTTGGCGTCCCAGCGAGCTGCTGAGGGGTCATAAAAATGAAAGGGAACGTCGTGAGGAATAATTTCAGCCAGCTTGAGAGCTGTTACGCCGGAACAGGCAGGTAAACGACGTTAGCAACATGCTCATGAAACAGAATGACAGAGACGGGCTGTTGCTAGAGTATGATGCGAGTCACAACTCGCGAGTCTCAATAGCCACAAGCTTCTAAAAAGGGACAAAATTAAAACGGCGTGTAAATTTTGCGATGCACAGAAAATAAAAGAACAACTATTATACTGGAGGAAAACTATGAAGTTATTCCGCAATAAGAACAACCAGCAGGACCATTAATAGAATTATGTTTACAAAAACGTAACACAAACGAACCATAGCATTCTTTAAATAACATAGGTATATTAAAAAGTAGTTATTAATGGAATAGAGTTACCTGGAGTGCACAAGACCATGGGTGTGCCCCAAGGATCAATATTAGGACAACTGCTATTTTTAATATATATCAATGATCTTCCTTATTTCACTAAGGACATGTGTGAAACGGTATTGTTTGCTGACGATACATCTTTAATTTTTAAGTATGCCAAATTAAGTCTTTGCCTGGCAATCATCGCAGGTCATCACGAAACATCATCATTATCATACTTAAAGTATGAAAGTATGAAAATATTCATGTACTAAATAGATCCCATAATAAACCAAGACTACATCGCTACTAACATCAGGTAGGATTGTAGTCAAGCATTAACTTATAATTAAAAAAAAAGTCTATTTTTCTGTGCGTCTGGTTTTGCAGTGTTAATATTACGAACTTGCCGGCGGCTTGCGTCGATCCTATGTAATCGAAAAAGTTAAGCAACAGCGGGCGCGGTCGGTACTTGGATGGGTGACCGCTAGTGGCAAAATTTTCTTGAGCGTTACCGTGTTTCGGAGGGCACGTAAACCCGTCGGTCCCGGTTGTTATCATAAGATAACAATCATAAGCCATGTTGGAGGCCCTCGGGCGGTTTGAAAACTTCTGACACTCGGGTTGGCCACTAACCCCTCCACCAATCCGCACTGGAGCAGCGTGGTGGAGTATGCTCTAGGACTCCTGAAGAGGTCCAGTAGTGGGTCTTTAATGAGTTTAAGCCAATATCACGAACAACAAATATTTTTAAAAATTGTTTAGTTATTTCAATTGTTCCGTTGAGGAGTCCCATATTTCCTCTCTAAGACACACCACCATACCTGGCAATGTCAACGATTGATAAAATGATAACGTTAAGGACGATGTCAATGATGATAACAGCTAATATATTTAAACACGGTTCAGTTATTCCTTACGATTGAGAAGCTCATACATTATCTCCACAATCCATCATCTCACTATATTGAAGTAGGACCAACTTGAGTAAATTCTCAATACAATAAAAAAAACATGAAAATCGTTTCATAAACAACGAATCTATTCCCATCTAAAAACATTGTATAATAACGGTCTTGTTCATTAAAAACTTATTGAAGGTTTGTAGTTTTCGGTAAATAGCACTGGTAACATATGCATGCACAGCAATAGAAAAATAAAGAAATCTTGACATAAGGCCGATCTTGACAAAAGGCCGACACCACACTAGGATTTTGTAAGCGTTATAATTCATCCGACACACTTTAATAATGATTTGCTAAATAGGTTAAAAAATTAATATTTCTTTCTATAAAGTAAATGAAAAAAAATATAGGTAGATATTTACGAATGTTAAAAACCAAATTTGATGATTTTATGCAATTAATTAAACCTGATACGGTATAAATTATAATATTTCAATCGCACCTCATACTGAGAGCTAGGAAAAACCTTGATAAGCTACAGTATTTCTTCTACGTAAAATTATTATTTTGTATAGCTCATTGATTAAGAGTTGGGCGCGAGGAACTCTTGACAAACGCTGATGTGAAAGCAGCCTTAATTACGCGTAAAAAATGCTGTGTTGGCTTTATTTGATTTTATACGAGATCGATGGCTACTACAGCTTCCAGTGTATGACAAAAATTATCACAATGTGCCTCATCACAATTTTTTTATGTGTTTGTTAATAAACATATTAAAACAATGAACCATTAATATAATTTAATCACTCAATCAGCTGTTTTGAGTTTTCTGATGTCACTGTGAAGACAAACGTCAAAACTGTTTTCCTATTACCATTTAATTTACTTCTTCTCCCTCGGGAATAGATCAATATCTCGGGATAAAAAGTATCCTATACTTTATTCTAGGTATTAAACTACATACATGCCAATTTTCATCTATATCCGATCAGCCGTTTTTGCGTGATTGTAACACAAACATCCAAACATCCAAACATCCAAACTCACAAACTTTCACATTTATAATATTAGTAGGATTACAGCCATATTGATACTTTTTCTTATATTATTGTTACCACCTACCACAAGTTCTCACCTACACCATGGGTTGACTGGGAGAGAATGCCCCATGGCATTAAATTCGCCCTTTGTAGGCCTAGCTGTAGGTTTTACAATAAAGTTTATAAATAACAAATAAATAATCTATACAAATATCTATACATCTATATCTATACAAATAAATAAAATTGGAGTGTCTGTTTGTAATATTAAAAGAACCGCTTTTTACTAAGTGCATTTGGATTTATACACGGTACATATACCAAAACAACATTTTTCACAATTTTTGTCTGTCTGTCTGTCTGTTTGTTCCGGCTAATCTCTGAAATGGCTGGACCGATTTTGACGGGACTTTCACTGGCAGATAGCTGATGTAACAAGGAGTAACTTAGGCTACTTTTATTTTAGAAAAAAATTGTTAGGCGATACGAAGTTCGCCGGGTCAGCTAGTACTAACTAAGTATAAACCGTAGTCATGTTATTTACTGGCATATAAACTTCAAAGGACCACTATTACGAGACTTAATAAGACGATAATTAGGTACATTGTAAGTAATCTAGTAATCCCTCTGAACTTCTGAGCGTCATGTGTCGTGTGATGACTGTGTCGGTAGTTGGATCGTTTTGGAGATAAAACCGTCAGTCCTGGATAGTACGAGTATAGTTAGATAGCGGTCTATAGGTCAAATCATAGGGCTGTACCTTCCATCACATCATACATCATATTATGTATATTTAGTAGATTGTAATCTAGATTAACTATTTATAAACGGAATATCATCAAAATATAAACACAAAGTCTTTCCCAATTTTCATCCTGATTAGCTATAAGAACCTTGTACGTGTATCAAATATGGATAACGCAAAGTTAACAACATATTCTAAAAACCGGGCAAGTGCGTGTCAGGCCACGCACAATGTAGGATTCCGAAGTAGGTATGTAATAAGTTTGACTATTACTCATTAACTGCATAAACTAACATAGACGTGATAGTTCTCCTTGTAAATTCATCATATAACCTATTTTTTTTTAATTTTACCAACCGTTTAGCCGGCAGAGGGATCGACATATGACTCTAACCAAAATTAGCACTTTAAAGCCAAATATTTCGCAAACAGACCAGTAATTCCAAAAATGGTCTTAAAAGACCCATAATATTTTTAAAAGATCTTTTCAACGATACCCCACACTATAGGGTAAGCGACGAATAAAAAATTCATCCTCACGTTACCTGTAGGGTAAGTACCTACCCTTAAAAAAAATGTTTCTCAAAATTTTATTCTACGATTCTGGAGTTTTAATAAATATGTATATCCATGCTAAATTATAGCTTTCTAGCACTAAGTGTCTAGGCGCTTTGCTTCGGACAGACAGACGGAAGGACAGACATGACGAAACTATAAGGGTACCGATTTTACTTCGGAACCCTAAAAAAGAAGAAAATCTTTGCGGAAAATCGACACGTATTATATAAAGTCAACGGAAAATGAATTTCAGAACGGAAAATGTTACATTATTTTTACAAAAAATACATGAGAATTGGGATGAATACTGATTACTCACATTTCATATTCTTGTTTTATAAAAATATGTTACGTCACCATTGTTTCATTTAAGTGTAGGATAGTGTAGATATAATAATACTTACGAATTAAAATAGTGTAAGAGAGAATAGTGTTGTAACAGTAACTGGGAGGCAAGAAAGATGCTCTTTTAAATAAGGAGGTCTGGAGATTGACTGTAAGAACTCCTGTTACAACTCAGTTCATATTAACATTACCGAAATATGGTTATAGTCCAATCATAATAATATGGAGGCAGTCAGGTGTTTGCCAGGTATTGGTAAACAACTCGAAACATCCTATCTAATCATATCCTACTATTATTATTATCGTCCAAAAATTTTATTAATGTGAAATTTAGCACACGGCTAGTCCATGATCCGGAATAAGATAGACTTACTATCCCAGAAAACGCTTACTAAAATACTGATATTAAAATTAATTCGAAATATAATATAGAAAATTCCTAAAGATAAATTTTATTTGCAGCCACGCCTTTAATAAGCTAGAATTATATAACTTCTCATACATATTTCAGATGCGTGCTTCTCGAAAAAAACTCTACGTTATAGAACATTTAGTGATGGTAGCTCTGATTCTTCATGGCGGTACGTGCTTATGGTTTTCTTTCAACCAATCACCCGTGAATGAAATGAAAAAGTGGTACTCTCTGGGATACCCATCCCACGTCAACATGCAGAAACTAAAGTTTGACAGGTCAGTTTCTATCCTCATCATTAAAATATTTCTGTAACTACTGGGGCCCGAACTTTTATATAAGAAGGCGCAAAACAAGCAGACAAACCAGTTGGTGGTACCATCAGGCGATTGTAAGTTGTCACAGTCGTCCATGTACATCCATAACTAAGAATGTCATTATTAAATTTTATAGATCAGAAATAGTACATACAATTTACGATAAGGTGCGTAAAGTGATCTCTTTATTGTTATTTTGTTGTTATTAATAGGACTACTTCACGCACACAAAAGTGTGACCTAAGTGCGAGTTTAGGTCAAACTTTGTTATGAAAATAAATCAAGTCAGATTAATCTGTTTTATCTTCTCGAATTTATTGAAATTGCAAGGAATTACTTTAAATCTTAAACTCAGCCTTCTTTCTACAGTTACACATCGTGCTGGTATTACTGCGCCTGTCGTCTTTTTAATATTATTTTTGGGGACGCGTTTCCTCTTGTGAGTTTAATTTTACATTCACCCATTATGTAACATGTGCGTGGGTGTGTGTCTGTCTGTGTGTGAGGGACAGATATTGAGCGATAGAAAAGCTTCTGCTTCTAGGAATCACTAAGTAAAGGATAACAAATTTCAATATTGATGCCATGTCTTCGGTAGTATAGTGGTCAGTATCCCCGCCTGTCACGCGGGAGACCGGGGTTCGATTCCCCGCCGGAGAGATTTTTTTTTATTTTTGTGTGATGAAAAGCTTCTGCTTCTGGGGATCACTAAGTACAGGATAACAAATTTCAAAATTGACGCTATGTCTTCGGTAGTATAGTGGTCAGTATCCCCGCCTGTCACGCGGGAGACCGGGGTTCGATTCCCCGCCGGAGAGGCTTTTTTTTACTTTTGTGTGATGAAAATCTTCTGCTTCTGGGAATCACTAAGTACAGGATAACAAATTTCAAGATTGATGCCATGTCTTCGGTAGTATAGTGGTCAGTATCCCCGCCTGTCACGCGGGAGACCGGGGTTCGATTCCCCGCCGGAGAGGTTTTTTTTTACTTTTATGTGATGAAAATCTTCTGCTTCTGGGGATCGCTAAGTACAGGATAACAAATTTTAAGACTGACTCCATGTCTTCGGTAGTATAGTTAGTGGTCAGTATCCTCGCCTGTCACGCGGGAGACCGGGGTTCGATTTTCCGCCGGAGAGGCTTTTTTTTACTTTTTTGTGATGAAAATCTTCTGCTTCTGGGGATCACTAAGTACAGGATAACAAATTTCAAGATTGATGCCATGTCTTCGGTAGTATAGTGGTCAGTATCCCCGCCTGTCACGCGGGAGACCGGGGTTCGATTCCCCGCCGGAGAGATTTTTTTGTTTTTGTGTGATGAAAAGCTTCTGCTTCTGGGAATCGCTTAGTACACGATAAATATTAATAATTTTATGCATATAAATTAATGCAATATGGAAAATGTTTCAAAATTCAGGAACAATAAAAACTGATTAATAAATTGATGAAATTGGGTGGCCTGGTTGTAACTATTAATAGTGACCACTACCTACTGAGTACCAAAAATTAGTAGCATTTGTTGCGGGCACTTCAGACATAGGCGAGATACTAGAACCCTAGAATTAAATAAAAGTATGCTTAAAATATTCAGTGTCCGTTGATGATATCAGTTTAAAATCATATGTTCTAGGACTGTCTTGAAAAATGGCTGACGTCGTTTTTAATGCTAAGTGGTTTCGTTTTGGCGCGTTATCGGTTTATTGGTATCCTCGCCTGGGAGCTGATCCTCCAGGACGAACGATGGGCTGGTTTTGTTGAACAGGTTAGTAACTATTTAAATATGTCGCCTAGTCGCTTTACAAAATAGTAACCAAAGACTTTAATATGCCATTGACACGCACAATGCGACGCCCTGTGGCTGGATCCTGCATGCCACAAAGCATTGCTTGTCTTTCTATATGTTAAAAACCAACAAACGAACAGACGAGAGATCTGATGGCAAGTGGCCACCATCACGGGAATTAGTAACAATAAGGCATCACTGAAGCATTGCTGAAAGAAAAAAAAGAAAGAAAGGAAGTACTCGCTCTGAAGCCCCCAGCTGGAATACGACGAGTCGTTTGGCGGCTGAATCGCCTTACCACACATCTGCCGGTACTGAAGTTACTGACTACTGGGACTGAAGTAAATGTTCTAGGCCACGTAAATAAGGTCGATAGAGTAATGTAAATAAGGCTAATGTTAGTTAGCCAGAAACATATTACTAATAAACAACCAGTAGCCTGCTCAATGTGAGTAAGCAAAGGAACGTAAAAGGCTAGGTAAAGGAATGCTGCCTTTAGCAGTCACCTATTCAACTTTTAACTACATCCAACGCTCATCAGTTAAACACACAACACACCCAAGCCATACTCTGAACGCTTTGCAACTACAACAATACTACTGAAATTACTATTAAAGTACAATTATTCTACTTGAATAGAGTTACACAATAGATGGAATTATTTTGCTGTAAATTCTGTTCAGAACAGTTGCGGAATTCCAAATTGAACTTGTGCGTAATCATAGGCGATTATCCTGCAACAATGCTATTTCGCAAATGCACTTAGGTATAATGCAGAATAATATATACAGATATGTTTAGTGAAACGTACATAGCTTAGGGATATAGTAAAAAAATACAAATAGTATTTCCGCGTAAGTAAATAGTGCACCATGGGAATGGTGAAACAAGATGATATAATAGAAATTATATTTATGCTATTCCTGGAAAATTTTAAATTTCAAAAAAATATTCAATCGTTGAGCTCAAGTTTGTAGTACAGCCCACGAAAAACAGATCAGACAGGTAAACCTTGGTAAATGTTACATGGAGATTATTCTCAAACTTATTAGATTAATTTTTAGTTACCTACATATCAACCTACATATCTGCTTTGACCACAAAAAAACTGGCAACGCTGTCTGCAGGTGAAATTTGCTGTAGAAGATTTGTTTAATTCTGTTCTTTTTAAACGGTTTTATTTAGCTTATTATTTGGGTCAAATCTTGCAAGCTTAATTAGCTACTTCCTCTTATCCTCAGGAGTTGAAATTTTACGTACTATTCTAGTTCTGGTATAATTATTTTTTGTGATAAGCATGACCTGATACTTAACACAGGTTTGGCTCCAGGAGAGGGAACTCCTTAAAAGTTAACAGCATAGACACAATTTTTTTTGTCAATTTTGTCAACATTGTCAATATAAAACCGTTCAGTTTTTAAACTATTAACTCATTTTCTTTTATCTTTTTTGTTTTCATTCTTGTTGTTATTTTATTATAAGGCAGTGTTTATTTGTAACTATTTATTATGGCTGTGTTGCGCGGTTTCGAATAAACGTGTTTTTCTTTCTCACTTTTTTTTTCTTTTAGTACCACCACATGATCGAGTATCTAAAATTCCGTGGTGCTCCCACTGCGCTGATCGAACAAGCGAAGCAGTATAAAGAGCACCTGTGGAACATGAAGGACGGAGTACTTACCTCGGAACATCTGCAAGAACTACCACTGCCTCTGCAAATGGAGCTCATCTTCGACATCAACGTTGGACACTTTCATGATACTCTTTTGTTTAAAGACGCACGTAAATATAAAGTAGTAACACATATTTAGAAAATTCACATATAGAATGAAAATACATGAAATAGTAAAAAAGTAATAAGATTTAATAATGTGTAAGCAAAATGGCAACAATCATTTTAAATTTTAAACATAAAATACGCCTCTATAAAGTCACTCAACCAAGAGTTAACGCATATCATAACTCTCTGCTGGGTTCGGAACTCCTCTCACAATGTTACAGGCGATAATCTACTCCGCTGAACATTGACAATTGGCGGTGTTAACTTTAATTGACTATTTCATAATAATACCTCTACCAATCCGCACTGAAGCAGTGTGGTGGAGTATGCTCTAGGCTGAGGCCTTCTCAACAGGAAGGCCCATGCTGAGTATTGGGCTATTATTGGGATAAAATTATAACTTCTATCTCCTCTCACAATGTGAGGGGTACAGGCCATAGTCTACCACGCTGGCCAAGTGCGGATTGATAGACTTCACCCACCTTTGAGAAATTTATGGAGAGAACTCTTCGGTGCTCTGGTTTCCTCACGATGTTTTCCTTCACCGAAGCAAGAGATAATTAACTTCTAACATGCACATAATATTTGAAAATTAGAGGTGCGTGCCAGGATTTGAACTCGGGCCCCTGCGTTCGGGAGACTAACGTTCTAACCGCTAGGCTATCAACGAAATACGAGTACTTAGTCAGCTTTAATTTCTAGCCGAAGCGTTCATGCGTCATATATCTCTCTTGATGAGACACGAACTGTTTCTACAAGGACAGCCGGTCTGGAATCAGGGCGTGGTCAAAAGTGGTATGATATGTGTCAAGCAAGGCGTTCTAGAGATGTTATCTGATGAAGATGATGAGAGTCCTGTTATTGCTTTCAAGGAGGGAACGGTGAGATCTTGCTGTTATTATGTAACTAAAGTAATTTTTGTTAGGAACTAAAAAGCAAATTGTAAATCAAGTTATAAGATATTAGAAGAAAAACAATGGGTTTTTCATAACCTTGTTAATGAGGTCCAGATGGACTGACAACCTGAAGAAGACAGCGGGTATCCGCTGGATTCAGAAGGCTCAGGACCGCTCAGAGTGACTCTTGTTAGGAGAGGCCAGCAGTGGACTTATAAAGGCTGTGATGGAATGATGGGATGGATGGATGGAATGAGGTAATAAATACGCATACATAATAATAGTTTTTATCAAATACCTTTCATAGAAACATCGATCAGTTACAATGTTATTACTATGTTGTATGTATGTATCGCCCACAATAGATCAAGTTAGGTCGAATGACCCTCAGGGACATACCTATATGTATATCTCTCACCCATGTAACAAATGTATTTCTACAAGATCTCTATCAAATAACCCATATGATAACATTACTTAGAAGAGATTTATAACATTCACAAAAAATATTAATAAGGAAATAAACTCTGTATGGTAAAAATACTTAAGTTTGTTTGACAAAAAAGTTTTGTGAAAGAAAAATAGAAACAAAAACACAAAAATAAATAACAGAAATAAAACTTATTAAATAACCGATATGTATCTTTTTGTATTATTTTTATACGCTAATAATGGATTACTATGTTAGTCAAAAGTGTCAAAACCGTAACTCAGTTGGTAGTTTAGCAGTTAGTTACCCTTCTTGCAAAGCGAAGAGTCATGGGTTCATTCTCGACATAAAATGTTTGGTTTTTGGTTCTGGTTTGTGGTGCGTTGAATGTGTGTAAATCCTTATTAATTTAAATTAATATTACAGGTATTAGGAGAAATTAGCCTGTTCTTCTCGATACCAGCAAAAGTTACGGTGAAGGCGGCAACATACGTCGAACTTCAGGTACGTTGAACAAAAGATTTTGATATCAAGCTGAATATATTTCTTGTTGAACTTATCATTATCATATTGGTTACTCATAGGTATTGCGTAGAACGGACTTTATGCGGTCGATGGTTGAAAATCCGTCCATGCTGCAACAAATACGGAAGAAAGTTGAAACAAGACTTAATACTTCAAGGAGTAAACAGGTGTGTACATTACTACATAAATAGCAAATACAGAGATAATTATGAAAAGAAACACCTTGGAATAAAAATATACCTACCTATTTTTTCTTTTTTTGCAAATCACATCTTTAACTGCGACTTGCGAGGTGACTTAATTTTCAATAGACTACAGACATTATATTTTACCAGACATGAAATTTTTTTCCGTACTAAAGTATTTTATTCCTTACGCAATACGGAAAAAATTACTTTCAGCCGTACAGGAGTGGCGAGGTCGACATGGATTGTATTTTTGTTTCATTAGATAAATGTGTCAAGTTGATATCACTCGAGTTGAGTTGAGAACTGTCCATTACAAAAGAGTGAGAATTACACTTGTTGAATGAAACTTGACTTGAGTTATATTGTTATCCTATCTGATCTCCATTTAAGTGATTTATAAATCTTTTGTGCTTCATTTTTTTAGTTTTATACATCTAAGTCTAACCTAAACCACACAAGCCACGTAACAGTGCTAATTTTCTTCTGTTGCTTCATAAATTAATGAAATGAAGCTCCTTCCATTAATTTTTCAGACTTCTTGTGAAAAGAAAATCGCTTCAGAAAAGGCCCAGTCTTACCAAACTTAAACTCGAAAAGTACTCATGCAGGGTAGATTTTTTTACCCCTGTATCTATTAAAAAAAATCAAGTACAATTTTTTAATATGTTCTATTTGTAATCCAATTATTGTAATTTTAAATCCAATTAACTAGCGGAGTTATTTATCGCTTCCTTCACGTGAACACTAGCGCATGTATGTTGCAAGATAATCGGTGGTAACATACTATAAAACTACCATCACTTGTATGTGGTACTTGTACTACGACTGATATTATAAGCAAAAAGCGTAGGTGTGCAGTATATCTACATAACGAGATTTTTAGTCTAGCTTTGTCGCTTAGACAAATATACCTTGAGTTATTTACCTACCGTAGACTGTTTTTATTTCAGCTTTGAGCTTGATAGCACTTAGCTCGAGGGCCATCCATCAAGGGTGGAAGGCCCTTGATGTCATAGAAACTCTCACACATGCCCATGGGTTTAATTTAGAAATGCATTTGTAGAGATTTGTATAAACTAATATTCAGATCACACAATGTTTATTTTTAAATAATTATGCAAATGTCGTTTTGCAATATTTTTAAAGGGCAAACGAATTTCAATTTTTACAGACGTAAACAATAAACGAGATTAGAATATTCCATCTATTAAAAAAACTATAATATTCTAATACCCAAAGATTCGCTAAAGTAAACTACCGTATATAAAGCTTTAAAAAATGTCAAAAACAATTTGTTAAATTGCAATTTGTAAAATTACAAATTATTTTAGTCGATAAATAAACACGAGCACCGAAACTCTGCACAAGGATTGGGTTGCAAGTAAAATTGACATACACAATGAGACATCACAAACTCTCACGACTTGAGTACAAAGATCTGCCACATATCGCACCCTTAGAATGAGAGTGACCTAACTCAAAAATTGGAATTTGTGGGAAATGAGCAAGAAAGTTTTCAAAAAAGTATATATCGATTAATAGAGCGATCAATGAAAGTGCCCGATTATTAGGTTGTCCTTTTCTTACTCATGATTCGAGCTCTTTTTCATCACACGGTTTTAGGGTACGCATTTTAAGGTAAGTTTATAGAAAAAACAGAAATTACAGGAATTTTGAGTTAGGTCACTTTCATTTTAAGGGTGCGATATGTAAATAGCTTTCCACGAAGGAATTGAACTAAGTAGGTATCAATAGGGCTACATAACAATAGTATAAGCACAATATAATACTGAGCTAAAATCTTATAGGTATTACGAGAATCATCTTGACTATCATAGTATGAATACAATCATCTATGAATTATATCCTTCACATAACCGCATAGCACGTATCGTTAAAAATAAGAAGCCAAAAATGATGAAAGTTCCAAACTAACTTGATCAAAATGCTAATACACGCCGTAAACTTGGTCGTTACTCAACGTTTAAAGTCTTTTTATGACTCTTCCCATCCATCCTAAAACTTATTTGGGTATTTTCACATATAAAGTGGATAACTACGTAACCCTTTTAGGAGGCTGGAGAATATTTTTATCCGACGACGTAAAATTCGTAATTTGCGTAAGATCGCAGCCCGATCTAAGTAGCCGAACGACATATGTATATTATATTTGTTTGACATACGATTTTCTATTTCGGTGGAGAGAATTAAGAAAATTTTAATAACAAATTAGGATTAGAAAATCCTACGTAAAATACGGACACCGTCCGTAAAGTATTTATTATTGCATGGGCGTAATGTTAGTGCCGTTGCCTACCGAAAGGTGCTAAACGCCATGTTGAGGTAGTTTACTACCTCTCTCACTTGCCTACGCCCGTACATCAACTGCACCTTGCAAAACGTACATTAAGTCCCTCCTACACGTTTCTTGTCTCAAGTCTTCGTCATATTCCCACTCCTTTTTTGTTCTATAGTTAGACATTGAAATTAACTACCAAGTATTCGTCAATCTCAAACACGCAAATACTTTACTTTTTTTAAAGAAGTCTTTATATTTAATGCTACGTATATAGTACCTATGTATTTTTGTATGTATTTATATAGTAGGTTATATAGTAGGTAATTCCTACGTATATTTTTTTACGAAGAAGTCTATGTACAAAATTTCTTCTATTACGATTCATTTCATGTATGTATTTGTGTATTAATATTACGAAATAAAAATGGAATACATTTTGTCCCTAAGGAAGCCATAGTGAAATATGATAGCAACGACTCAAGACTGCTACGCACTCGCTACCGCCCGATGAAGGTCCTCAAAGATCACCTGGCTGGGGTCGAAGAAGAGGACCCAACATTTGTAGATGATTCGCACATGTATTACAAAGGTATACAGTATTGGATGGACCTTACCTTAACTAGCGCGACAGTTCTGAAATGTGATAAATGTGTCATCTCTTAGTAACGTATTTAGCTGAAACTCCCAATATGAGGCGCATATTTTAACCTATTCAGCTGACTGAATACAGCCGTTACACACACTTCCAGGAGTATCTGTCACACAATTACAAAGAAAAGAGGAAAGAGTATTCGATAAGCACTTATTAGTCACATAACTGCCACTTCCAGTCCACAACTATACGAATATCTCATTGGGGAGTTCGTGTTGCCTCTGTACAATTTCATTGTTTTAATCTACCAAGCTGGTGAATTGTAAAGCATTACACAATGTAATATGCCCTAAGTTAAGAGAAAAGAAAGTCTAATTACAGTTATGACGGAATTCCAAGCAAAAATCCTTCCATAATGTTGTCAGTTCTATTTCAGACAACTACATTAGACCTAAAGTAATGGAGAAATTTATCACATGTGATATTATTTTATAGCAGCAGATTTTACGAACCGAACCGAAATTGAAATGGGACTCGGGTATACGCAACTATAAACTGGTTATTTGGTTTTAGACGAAAACAATATACGTCAAAGGAAATTTACGAGGGATTACCTAGAGCTGTATCACATGTCGGCAAACGTAACGACAGTCGAGACACCGAGAGTGTGCCTCCGGTCTAACTTCCCATGGATTTTGGAACCGAATACTAGTTTTGTATGTGGCTTATTATTTTTATGTTAATACGCGAAGAATAAACATTTGTATTCCGTTTTAATAATAACGAACTCACTATAAAATTTGTATACTTATTTGAAGTTTGCATGGAGAAGAAATTCAGAAAGTTAAAATTTATATAATGTGAAATTATAAGTTTATTTTCGATAATCAAATATTAAATAAGGTTATTGTGATGTAACCGTTTGAAAAATTGGATTTCGGTCGAAATTCGATCGCTTCGCTACTAACAGACCTGAAAAACAATCGCGTAAAAATTTCCATATAAAGTTTAAGTTAACATTACCAAAACATTATCTATTTAGCAGAGTCAACTGAATCCCACCTATGTCCCACCCCTTCCTAAAGTCCGGTTTACACGTATTAAGTAACTTTTTACTTACAATTTAGTTAACTACTTAACTACTTAATACGTGTAAACCGAACATAAATGTCATTGTATATTTGTATTAAACTAACAAAGCGTTATCAAAACAAACCTTATTTAAAACGAGAACACACCTCAAAATAATAGGCCAGCGTTGATCGTCAATTGTTACTTGATGGATGATTACAAAATGATACAAATTATAGTGGCATAACATCTATACTTCAACCAAGTATCTGTCATAAAAAAAGTGACGATACTTTGGCTATTAACCTTCATTAAATTATAAAAAAAATGTTGAATTATTGCAGTCGTGAGGTACTTTTTAAAAACCTAAACAAAAATATATTATACTTTCAGACACACACATTCGACGTGATACATTTTATAACAGTCATCTATGTGTGCATAATTTCGCCGCACATAGCTATTGAATCCGTTAAGTCGGACTGGGAGACAGTGTTTGACATAATCATGAAGGCGCTTCTACTGCTTAACATCTATATCCAGCTTACTACCGCTATCGTGGATAAGGTACCTAATAGATTTATTTGTAGCTCGCAATAGATCAATTTAAGGATATATCCGGGTAGTAGCGTAGAAGTTAGCCGAACTCTGAAGTCAGCTTTAGATTTAATTGTTGGAGAAGTTATTGAACCGTTACGATATAAATGAATCCTCATACTGAACTAAAGTTGTATATTTGTGTTGCAATGAACAGAAGATAAATAACTACACATTCTTCAAATCCTAAGCCCTGTTTACCTAAAACAAAGAAAGCGAAAAATGTTAACTTGAACCGTAAATTGGTTAGGGTATATCAAAAAGAATGATTATGGTATATCAAAGAGAATTACATATATCGAAAGATATTTTAATAATTAGCTTAAATTATAAGTATGCAGTATGTCTTCTGTGCTTAAACTAGCATAAATTTAAAAATTAAAAAAACCCGACTGCTATCAAAGAGGCTATCATGATATACTCTTTGAAATCCTTATGGTGGGTTCTTTATTTTGATACCCATATTGCATTATTCATTTTTTTTTAATTTTTTGATACTTCAAACAATGGCATCTCACAGGCACCATATTTGTTTTTTTTTATCTAAGAACACTTGGTTATCAAGACAAATCTAACGACATCTTAATTTTATGAATTGTTCCACCGGTTTGATTTGAAGAGGTTTGTTTGTTTGTTTTTTTGAGGTATCGTTTTAAGATATGAGATAATAAAGAATACACACATGCATACATACATACATACATAAATACATACATACAAAAATACATACATAGGCGTGAAAAACAAAACCCTTCCTTGCCAGTCTGGCAATTATCCTCGTAAAATTTTTGCCGTTTGCACCAAGACTTAATATTTAATATTCTATTTAATACAATTTATATGCCTCCAGAGTTTCTAAGTTTCCTCCTTCAAAGTTAATGCTCATTTCATTCATTCGACTTTCAGAACATTCGAAAAGAAACAGTGCGAGAAATAGCTGAAGAAAAAATGGCTTCTTTGGGCTTTTATTTAGATCTAATTTCAGTTTCTCCGATGCATATTTTTTCGGATACTTTAGATCCAAATGGAGAAACACTTACAAGCCAATTAATAGTAATGACACCTGTTCTTCAAGTATGGCATATTTGGGACTATTTTAGAAAATGGGAAATGAGTTTCCACAGTAATTTAAAGGTTACTTAAAAATACTTAATAATAAATTTCAAAATTTTAAAAATACTTAATAATAAATTTAAAAACGCAATCGATATGCTTATTACAATTATTTAGTATAACGTTTCTATGATCGAACTGTAAGACAAAATCAGACCGGTAAAAAAATTCTAAGTTAAACCACAGAATAAGTTACCTAAATATTTATTAAGTCGTGCTAAAGTCTAATTATGCACCGAAAACGAAAGGGCTATCGATTTGTGTTATCTTCGTACAATCGGAATTTAGTCTACCTTACAGTGATATATTAAATCATTATATTGTTTTAGTTCCTGTGCCTTATTAAATTCTCCTTGATATTTTCAATATCCTGCTACTGGTTTGGCTGTCTTTTGTATATTTACGCATGTCCGAGGAAACTATGTCAAGAGGTAAGTCGATGCCAAATATTTTTAAATATAATGTACCTAATGTATTACTTAAAAGTAGTTTTTTCGTTCCTAATTGCCATGTATACTTTAGTATAGTTAAGAGTATTTGTATAGTTTGGAGGTGAATACTTATAGGTGTCAGGCATTGAACCCAGAATTTCGCAGGCAGGGTTACTACTATTTACATTCTCATTACATTAAAAGTCCGCATATAAAATTAAAACGGCATGAGCCGTTGCAAAAAGCCGTTCGGTAGTTCTCGTAAAATAACGTAATAATATCTTCTACGTAATCTAAAATGAAAATGCAAAGAAATATAATTTATTGCAATTTGAATACAAAACGGGTACAACCGCGTAGCCAGAGCCGGCTAAGAGATCATTTCATTTTAGACTAGGAATTGTGGAAAAGAATAATTGAAAAGAAGCTTCGAGTAACCAAATGCTGCAGAACTTATTATTTTATCTAATGTATTAATGTAAAATGACCGCCTTGTGGGAAGAAATCACCGCAATCAATATACATCAGCAATAAAACCTAAAATCACGGACACGCTGTTGGCCAGGAAGAAACAGCTATTTATTGGCTTTATCAACACTCATCTCTATTACTGTTCAGTAGAATTCACTGCAATCAGGATAAGTTCAACTCGAGATGATTAGTTTTACTTCTTACCGAAACTGCAGAAAAGTAACTTTCACCAGACATAGATAACCATATTCGTGTAATTTTCTAAACGGTTATCCAAAAACAACGTCCCTTTTTGGACCCTAAAAGAATCCCTCATTCCCTCAAAATTTAAAAACCTTTTAAACAAAGCCAAGTTCCCGTAATCTAGCTAAATCCCAACAGTCGCTATTGAGCTAGGTAATAAATTGTGCAGAATTCGTGGATGGCCCAGCTGATTTACTGGGAGACCAAGGTGTTTGTCACTAACGATGCCATGCACGAGCGGCCGTCAGTATCTTCCCTGTGTTTCGGCACTTCGGTGTTCACTGGCACAGGCATGTCTGACCTGGCACCTGGTACTAAAGACTTAATGCTGGTAAGTTTCACATTTTACTCCATTCCATACCTTAGCTACAATTTATGAGGATCTTTTCAGACATTTCAAGGTCATCTGCTCATTTTTGGTCAGTATAAAAATACCGGGGGGTTTTTAATTTTAAAATTTACAGTTATTTGTATCACCCTCCTAAAGGTCAAAATCATAATTCGTATATTTGCGGTATACATTCGTGACCTGTTTATTATTGTAGAAAAGTATACAGCAAAAATACACCAAATTTCCCAACAACATTAACAATACAGGGTGAACAGTCATCTGGAACAAACGTAATAAAAAATTTTTGGCCTGCGCCCAAGAACAATTTTACTAACTTTACTTCCGCAGCATTAAATTTAATGAAATTATTTACCTTCAAAGTAAACTGCTGTGTCGTTTAGTCAAATGTCAATCGGCAGGTCGTCTTCCTTTTTACCCTGGGGACGTATCTGATCTGTTTCTACGTGGCTAAAGTTTGCTGCCTCTACTTACTTTCCACCCGACGGAAATTAAAATTCAAGGTACGTATTTTGAAACTTCCCTCATCTGGGTTTTATGTATTTTTGCTTTGGAATTTGTGTACGTTTTTTTATAAACTAGCACTAGCATTTTCTGGATTGTGAATTTGTTCTTTGCTTTGTTTCGTTCGTAAATCAAATCCGGAATTCTTCGGTTTATATTTTGTACTTTTCATAGGAATCAATGAGAGAATTATTTTACTTTCTAACTGTGAATCATGTAAGCGGAAAAATAAAAGCTCGAGTGAAAAAGTTCTTCGGCGTTCAATGGTGCGTATTCCACACTTTTAAATTACCTTTATATATTAATAAAATTTGATACAATTGCTTTAATTATTTTACTAAGACATTGTGGAAGAACGTTCTCTGGCTTCAAGTGAGTACCTAAGAGGCTACTATTACATTTTAGTTCGTTTTTCAGGTATTACAATAAAGCTGTCTCCAATGAAGAACTTTTCAAAGATATGTCTTCTAATATTCAACAGGAGGTTTTATCCATTGAAATGATTGAAACCTTAGTGCTGTCTCCACTTTTCCAGGTAATATATAAAGGGTGCTGTTTCTATGCTTTGTATCCCTGATATGAGTTCGAGTCTATTAAATACTAACCTTCGTGGAATTTAGTTTGTATAACACGTGTTTTGGTCGCAGTTTCGAAGAGCCAGAAATAAATCGGGGTCCCCGCCCTTTTGGCCGGCAAAGACTTCCTTTAGAGTTACTGATGTCCATGAGCCACGAACTGTTCGAGCTCCTTTATCGGCTATTAACATAAAACACAATGACTATAAATGCAACAAAGATTTACAAAAGAATGTATAAAATAATACTATAAATTATTCCATTTGAGATACACAAAAAATATGTAACTTATAAACAAAGAAAAAGTTATTGAATTCTAATTTCCATATTGTGAGTGAGGCCGTTAAAAATAGGATCAACGTCCATCTTATCTTTAGTTTGAGAAACTTTACTTGAGATTCTGCTAAAATACGAAAAGGTTCTTAGAAATAAAATCCCTTAAAGGATAAAAGGGTTGCTGAAGTTTGAATAAAAAAACTCTTTTCATTATTTTATGCAATGTGTTTTGGGAATATGATCTGCAAAATAGCGGTTCCCAAATAAGTAGTTAAGGAATCGAAATGGAGTTATATATGAAGGTAAGGTGGAAGTATTAAGGCAATATAGGGTGAATATTTCAAGTGAGCGTGTAAAGCTAAATCCGAAACTATGAGGAATAGGAAAACTTTTTTTTTTTTTGTTCCCGCCAGCCTACGACGTGGATGTCTTCAAGAAAAGAGTGAATAGGCTTTTTCTAAGTTAATGTGCTCACCATCTTGGACCACATCTACACTTACCATCAGGTGGGATTGTGGTCAAGCATTAACTTATTCGTGTAAAAAAAAAAAAAAAAAAGAAAACTGCTCAAAGGAATCCCGGGCTCGATTTTTTTTAAAGATGAAAACTGCAGCATTAGATTTTTAAAAATCAATATTCCTAGCCAGTTATCGAACTCGTTGATTTTGAAAAAAAACCTGTATATTACCACATCGTGTGTGTTATTAGTATGAGAGACACACGTTTAATTTTAAAAACCATCCACTCGAATGTACGGAAGCCAAAAAGAGTTGATCTGTATCTAGTTTTATTCACTGCAGGAATGTAGCAGAGATTTTTTGCAAACTGTAGCTGCCAACACACGGACTATAGTGTTACCAGATAATGAGATTGTACAACACGCAGCGGATATTGGACGAGATATGTATATTGTACAAAAGGTATGATTTTGCACGATAGTAACATTTTTTACCTTTTTACCAACCATATACTCGTAATCAGCTAACAATGTTTTTACGTGTTTCAGTAGAAAATTTGGAGAGCCAGCTAAGAACCAGATTCACGGCTTTTTTCATCTCTTTCTTGCGTCGTGTTGTCTCTTGTCATCTCAAAGTTCATGGCATTTTTAACAAGCTTTAAATGGGTTTTAAATACGGCAATGAAAATTTTTAAAACTATAACAGTTGTCGAGTCAAAAAAAAAGTTATACGGAAAATTTTCTAAAATGAAAATTTAAGGCCAATGCATACCTAATGGGTTTTTTCCCGTCGGCGACGATTTTTTCCCGTCCCGTACGAGCCCTGGCCCGTACGGGATTCTGCTGCGTATGCACTATCGTATATATTTTCTATGAAACGATGTTTCCAAAACTTCACGTCCCGTCCCGTATGGGAAAAAACCCGTTACGTATGCATTTTCCTTTAATGCCGAAAAAACCCACTACAACAAACCAGAAATATTATTTTCAATGTTCATTGAAAAACATGTGAGAAAAAAAGTGTGCTTAAGCGACAACCTACAATATTAATATTATCCATCTCGAAGGATTGACTCGTTTTGATACTTAGTTTTCTTCATTATATTTTTTTAGTAATTTATCTAGTTATGATTTCTTTATACGTAAATAGATTTGCAAATTGCTATTAAAATAGATGAAATTAAGAATACAAACATTGTAACAAATTAAAACTTGCAAAAATGTTGTGAATATGACAAAAGTTGCATCATGCAAGGTCACGTAACGTCTTAAGGTCACGTGAAAAGTTGGAGTAGCAATTCATTATTATTATCTATATTTATTATTATTATCTATATGTCGCAGATAGGTGGTCCAGAAAATAATAAACTGTGGGCGTTTTCATCATTTTACTTAGAAACCCATTGAAACACATGTTTTACACTTGCTACTAATTTAGTAGGCAATTACTACTGATACACATGGTTCTGAACAGATTACTATGTCGCTCGAATAACATAACCAATCGCTAATGGAACGCGGTGAAGTCGGATTTACATCGCGGTGCGGCATTCCGGGTAACCAACCATAATTCACACGTCGCATTGCACACTCACAGCCATCCCGGCTCCACAACTTGCCCGCGCCTCTCGCGCTTATTCAAACCCGTGTGATAAATCCGCCAATCGCTGGCACTATGACCTATCTCATCAGAAGCGGACCATCACAGCCGCATGGGTGCTACTCTTCGCAAAGGGTATGACTGTGCATAGAAAACAGTCCACGTGCACTTCTCGCTGGCTCCGGCATAACGCGCTACTGACTGGTCAACACACGCAATATCTGCTCGATCGCAGTCCATCAGTACACACTGTACCCAGTTGTGCTCTCCATAAAGTAAACGTTGTGCAATGCTAATGCAAATTAAACTCGGCCATAATAACGACGTTCTACTTTATCGTCCGCTCAGCTCGGAGGCTGTCTAAAGAGTGCCCGCTGCCGGTTGGCAAGTCAATAGCTGTCCTCTGTGACCCCCGCCACCGCGTGTACTCAAATGACCGTAGACAATTTGCACGGTGCTGCCATCTTCAACTTCCGAATACACCCAAGCTAGTTCCAGCTTGACGTTCCATTTTATGATTTGAAATTACTGATTTCCGACACGGCCATCATGACAGGCCCCACGTCCTCGTGGGTGCTTTGTGATCCCATACTCGCGATGGTGTATAAACCATCGAACAAGCTTGTGAGCTCTTGAATCGGAACGCTGTATACATCATAGAGTAAATTCACTATCATGGTTAATCTGTAACAAGAAAACAAACAAAAGTATCTCTTTAGCTCGGCCTTTCCTGATCTATTGGAAAGCTACTTGATCATTGAGGCATTAAATTTCTATAGCCATATCTAAATTGTTGAGGGTCAGCGTTGACCCTGGCCCCTGATCAGAGTAGAACGTAATGGTCTTTTAGCATCTATTGGTCGACGCATCCACTGAACCTACGCTCGTAAAAAAAAAAGAATCGTCAGCATCGAATCACACTAGGGCTGTACAGTTATCGTCTTAAGCCAACTAGGTGGTAGCTAAGCCCATGCATCGAGGTTATTGCGTAAATATTTCGAGTACTTCACAAGTACTAAAATAGCTCATAATAAATGAGTTAATTCGTAAAATTGAAATATTCTACCAAAAATGTCTGACTCGATAATTTGTGATGTCAATATAATGTGTGATTTTCAAACAATTCGTTCCACGCATCATTAAAAACCAACCGAAAACAATGTCACTCTGTCAAGTTATTTTCACCTTGTATGACTAAATTGACTCAGGTATTTGAATTTCACCAAAAAATATTTCAACATTGAACGAATATTCAACCAAAATTTACACTTAACGTAGTTACTTCATAGTCGTGGTCAAAGAACGACTAAGTAAGCCGATAATTTCGAAAATAAAAATAAAAAAAAATTAATGGTGTAATTCCCCCAGAAAACGTCTCTGGTTTCTTCCAAAGTCAGACTTCTATCAGAGTTGACTGCGTACCGCGTTCCCCAGGACAATAAATAATTTCCGCAACAAAAAAAAATTGCTCTTCGCATTACCATCGAATGCTTACATTAGATAAAATTCAACAAACAATTAATTTCAATAAGATTCATTCAAATAGTTACTCTATGAATTCTAGAACTCAATACCGATTGATTGCTATTACTGTGACCTCTCACTATAATATGGTAAACCAACAAATCAATTGTCGAAGAAAGTGAAAGGCATCTCCAGGATACAACCAACAAATTATTATTTTCCAATTTGGTTTGTACACTGAAATTGACTACATAATAAAATAAAAATAAAAACTAGACATTACGCGACCAATATACGTGTAGGTACATTCACCACCCTTACGAGTGTTTACTCGAAATTATTTTTTTTAAGAAAATTACGTAGTTAGCCCGTTTAAGCGTAACACTGCGGCAAAAGAGTACCTACCTGCTGAAGTAAAACGTTATTACTGTGAAATGCAGATCACCTGTTTCAAACAGTCTTTCTGAACTAGCTGAGAAGGTAGTGACAGCTATTATGACGTTCCCCATGATAATATGTGATACGACCACAATAATATTCCCTTGCCAAAGAACCAGCTTACTGCAGCATAGCTGTTAATGAATTTTGTAAGTCACCTTAATTGAGTTACTTTGCGATGGGTACATTTTATATCATGTCAATCAGTTGACTGTTTAATCTGTGAGCAATTACAGGTTTCAGTAGCAGTGAAGATTGAGAAAAGGGTTTCTTTATTTAATTCCTTATCTATCATAAAGTGCATACTATAATTTGATATTGTCACTAAGAAAAGATGTGCTAATTTTAGTAATATTTAAGCACTTTAACTTTTACCTAATATAATTATCACACACAAAGATCATGGTGCATCTGACGGAACTGGCAACTAGCCATGGTACGTTTCTACTTTGAAGAGGTTCGGTATCTTAAGCAATATTTTAAAAATCAAAAAAACTGCACCTATTAAATTTTCTCACTATGTCATCCTGTCTGTTTTAAAGATAATTCAAAAACAGCACAACTCTTCAGTAAAGTAATAATTATCTTTAGATGTTTCTTGTAAGTAACAAAGCGTCTATTCTTCACTCATTTGGTGCCAGTTACTCAATGTTGGGTGAGCAAAGACCAGTGATCTACTAATCCTTTGTTACCAGAAATCGTCAAGTATTCCACCCAGGTAACTATCAAATATCAATTGTGAAATCGCATAATTATCACAAACTCGACAAGGAATAATTATTGTTTAATTAAGCCACAAAGAAAAGAAACAATACAGATCACCTGTTATATTTATTTTTATTTATTTATTCAAATTTATGTCACCTTCTACAAAAAGGGTAAACAAAGGGCAAACTTAATGCCTAATGGCATTGTCCACCAGTTAACCCTGGGTAGATGTGGAAAGAACTGATGGCAGGTGTTAAAACTACTTGAGAGAAAAAAAAAAAATCTAAAAAAAAAAAAAAATGAAAAACAAATACTTTTTACGTACCATAATTTTACATAAAATAACAATACTATAAATATCAATATAATACATTATATGTTAGATATATATACGCATATACTCTTCAATATACAAATTATATATATACACACATACATACATATATATATAATTAATTACATACATACCTTATACATATATATGGAATTAAGCACTGTAAGTAACAGATTGAGATGAATTCAGTCCGTCTGCAGATAATGCTCTCTTAATCGTTTCTTAAAAGAATACCTGCTGGGAGCCTTCCTTATCTCCGCGGGTAAGGAGTTCCAGAGTAGCGTTGCCTGTACCGTGAACGAATGATGGAAGAACCCGCTGTTATGCGATGGTACATTGACTCTTAGATTTGTACACGACCGAAGCATTTTATCGTGCGTGGTAAAGCGGTACTGGAAGTTATCCTTTAGATATTGTGGAGAGTTGGGATCATTTAAGATGGAATAAAGTAAAAGAAGAATTCTAGAATTACGTCTCTGGCGAATCGTGAGCCATTTAAGTTGACGGCGAAACTGAGAGACGTGATCATATTTTCTAAGGCCGAAGATGAAACGAATGCAATTGTTAAGGTGACGCTCTAGTTTATTTAGAAGTTCTTCGGTCAGGTCTGGGTAACATACATCCCCGTAATCAATGATGGGCAATATAAGTGCGTTGACCAACATTAACTTGGTTTTAACCGGCAGGAAATTTTTAAGTCGGTAAAGGGAGCGCAAAGAAGCGTTGACTTTACGGCAAGTTTCAGTAACCTGAACATTCCACCTCAAAGAGCTATCAATAAGAAGTCCAAGATTTTTGACTGATTCACAGAACTGTATGTGCTTACCGTTGTAATATACACCGGGTAGAGTATGTAGGTCAATACCAGCCAATAACCTTGAACTACCCATGAGTTATATTATCATGTCATCGTTTGCAAGCCATAGTGCAAGAAGCCGGATACGCTCCCAACAGTATCACTATCAACAAACGTTACCTGCATTGATGCCCGGTATCATTACGCCGCAATCGCAATGATCGCCTCTTGGTTATTTCCAAGCTTGCATGTCCATACAACAGTCACTGTCACTTAGTTTATCTGAAACACAAAAAAAAAAACAAGGACAAGACACGAAATTTCTAAATGTTATTTTTCTAAACTGAGGGTAGACGATAAATTAAATAATAACAAGATGTTAGAAAATAGAAAATTCTCTATCTCATTTACAGAACGCTTCTGGTTTCACAAAACAATACTTGCACTGATTTTGAATAACTCTGTTGGCGCAAATTAATGATAACTACGGTGAAAGATACTGTGCAAAGACTTTATAACACTTCATTGAATCAAGCACAAATAAAGCGAAACGATTTATTGTTTACGCACACCTCCACTTTAAACACTTTCACCTCCACTTTAAATTCTTTCCGATCAGTCCTATTTTCAGGAAAACCTAGATGCTACAAAAAGCACAATATTTTTATTAAAAATCAAATTCACGAGACCTTAACTTTGAACATTCTGTCAAGTGTTTTTACAGTTCAAGATGACGGCACAATTTACACTGGAAGTCAAGTTATTACACAAAAATACTATCGGATGTTCTGATTCTGTCAGTTGTGCAGTCATCGAATAGAAATTAAAATAAAATGTAATTCAGTAAGGGTAATTAAATTAAACAAATGAGAACAAAAATGCCCTCCATGTGGGGGATTGCACTATCGCAATAGCTTCTTACCTCTTTCACCTAAGGTAACTTTTTTTTTTAAGTGTGCGCCGTTTAGAAAATAACTTTTCTTTTAATATACCCGGCTACTCGGTAACTCGCCACCATACTCAGCAAAAGAAACGATGATCCTGGTGCTATGTAACGCGCCACAAAGACGCCACGGATATGACAACCAGGCGTTGCCTGGACACTGAGACCAGTGTTGGCCAGGAGTTCAGGCAGATAATAAGGAAAGCTGTTGCCAACGCGTCAGGCAACGAGGATGTTCATCAAGCATCTGTTCGTGATAAATGAAGAGCTCTAGCTCTGTTCGCTACGAGATAACATGCTGGCTGCAGGAGCTTACCAATAATAATAATAATGAAATAAAAATGCCATACCGAATCGCTGTCTTACTTTTCTTACGTTTATAACCTCAAACGAATCCTTATTTGGCATGTTCGCCGTCCAATGTTTGTAATATCATATCAAGATAGCCATCTGAAAAACCTGAAATTCGGATTCATTATCCCACTTCTGATGTCGCAGATAGGTGGTCCAGAAAATAATAAACTGTGGGCGTTTTCATCATTTTACTTAGAAACCCATTGAAACACATGTTTTACACTTGCTACTAATTTAGTAGGCAATTACTACTGATACACATGGTTCTGAACAGATTACTATGTCGCTCGAATAACATAACCAATCGCTAATGGAACGCGGTGAAGTCGGATTTACATCGCGGTGCGGCATTCCGGGTAACCAACCATAATTCACACGTCGCATTGCACACTCACAGCCATCCCGGCTCCACAACTTGCCCGCGCCTCTCGCGCTTATTCAAACCCGTGTGATAAATCCGCCAATCGCTGGCACTATGACCTATCTCATCAGAAGCGGACCATCACAGCCGCATGGGTGCTACTCTTCGCAAAGGGTATGACTGTGCATAGAAAACAGTCCACGTGCACTTCTCGCTGGCTCCGGCATAACGCGCTACTGACTGGTCAACACACGCAATATCTGCTCGATCGCAGTCCATCAGTACACACTGTACCCAGTTGTGCTCTCCATAAAGTAAACGTTGTGCAATGCTAATGCAAATTAAACTCGGCCATAATAACGACGTTCTACTTTATCGTCCGCTCAGCTCGGAGGCTGTCTAAAGAGTGCCCGCTGCCGGTTGGCAAGTCAATAGCTGTCCTCTGTGACCCCCGCCACCGCGTGTACTCAAATGACCGTAGACAATTTGCACGGTGCTGCCATCTTCAACTTCCGAATACACCCAAGCTAGTTCCAGCTTGACGTTCCATTTTATGATTTGAAATTACTGATTTCCGACATATATATGAATAAAGAAACACCAATTTACCTATACAGGTGGAATTTTTTTAATTGTAGTTTCACAAATTACCTAGTTACTCTTATAATTAACTAGCTGACCCAGCGAACTTCGTATCGCGAAACAATTTTTTTTCTAAAATACAAGTAGCCTGCCAGTGAAAATCCCGTCAAAATAGGTCCAGCCATTTCAGAGATTAGCCGGAACAAACAGACAGACAAACAAAAATTGCAAAAAATGTATACATCCAAGTAAACTTAGTAAAAAAATAAAAATAAAAAAGTAAATAGCGGTTATTTTAATATTACAAACAGACACTCCAGTTTTATTTATTTGTATAGATGTATAGATTATAATTTATAATATAAAACATTGTCTTTTATATATTTTCATCTGAAGTTAATAAACCAGACATATAATGTTACCTATAATGAAACTAACACTATGTTAAAAATATCAAGTTTTATTCCAATTTCCCCAACGCTGAGGTCTCCAATTTTAATTACCTCATTTTGCCATCAGATTCTGGTACATCTATACATATATCGATTGACTATTTATATTCTACCTTTTAGGGTCATTGTAACAAATTGAATCAAAACGGCAAGATTGTGGGCACTGTTACGACAGGATGTCATTTTGGAGACTTCGAAATGTTATACGGCTTGCCCAAAGTAAGTGGAACTTTATAACATGCCAACTCTACATGTAACTACAATTTTTAAAAAGTTTTAAAACAAACGTACGCTTCGCGCGTAAAAGATAAGTAACATGCAGAACTATTTCCGAGTGAAATTTGTAGTCCGTTATTACATTTTCAGTAACAATTTCATTCCGCGACACAACGGTTTTCCATTTGCGACAGAATAATAGTAAATCATTTTTATGCAACGTAATGTTACCCGTTTGTCATGACGCATAATGCTCATAATACTCTGAAACAATTTCAGGTGTACACAGTAGTGACGTCAACAAATTGCGTATTACTCCACGTTGAATACAGTGCCCTGGTGCAATGCTGGAGTACGTTCCCCGACATCAGTCATCCCATTATCGCGGTATGATGCATGCATTTAATATGGCCGGCTTGGAATAATGAACGGTGTAATTTACTAGTGATTCATGCCTTCATGGTAAAATATCTGGGCACAGGAGCGGTAATTAATGTTTTCGTTTATTAGACTCTGGAAGACCCCGAAATCCAGGCGAAAGCGTCGAATTACGACGATGCAAACCCCCTGTCCGGTCGGATCGACGCCAAAACAAACAGAATAGCGGTAAATACCCAATTAATAATTGCCGACGTTTCTTGGAGAAGTCATTACAAGAAATGTTTTGTTTTAGCAAGAAATAAAGGAAAGTTTTGTTGTACTGAGCGGGCGTGAGGAGAGATCGCAATACTTGAGGGCCTTCGACAAACTTGGAGTCATGAGGTATGTGTGATTAGATGAAAACTTTAGTATTTTTATTGTCATACGAGTAAACGCTCTCGCTTTGCTTCGGTTATCTTATGTTTTTACACCTTGGGTTACATTATTGGAGTTTTATTAAGGATCCCTATTTTTTTTTTTTTTGAAAATATAATATAGCCTATGTCAACCGGGAATAGTGTAACATCCCAAACGTGAAAGAATTTTTCAAATCGGTTCCGTAGTTTCGGAGCCTATTCAATATAAACAAACAATCAAATCTTTCCTGTTTATAATATTAGTATAGATATGCCATTACGAAATCATGCCTTCTTATAGAATAATTTGTGTCACATTTTATTTCATTATAATAAATGCACTCATTTTAATTAACCATTTATCAAATGATTTTTGAAGTCAAATGTAGAGCTTGAATTACATGTTCTTGTGACTAACATATTAGGATTTTCTACACAGAACTTGGCACCTTTTTAGATCTCAGTTCTTTTTTATCTTGGCTCTCATTTCACGTTTATGTTTTTAATGAACATTACCTACATAATTTTAGGTACGTACGATACCTATTCTTGCCTGGAACAATTACACCGCATGGAATATTCTTGAAATTGTGGTGTGCCTTGCGTCTTATCGTCGCCGTGTATTACATATTGGTTGTTCCGTATAGTATTGCTGTAAGTTTTTATTATTATGATGTTCAAATACCTTTAATAATTATGATGTTAATTTAGATTACAATATCATCATGCGTATCATTAATCAAACATAGAATATCTGCAACTTATGTCTGTACAAAGAAGATATTTGAGAAACTTCATTAACTTCGGACTTGTAACAATGATTTTCCGATAGTTCCGGCTAATTTCAGAAACGGATTAATCAAACTGAATTTTGATTTGAACTTGGGTTAACATTTACTAATCGTTTTATTTCAATGGGTTTATAAATAAATAAAAAGTTACATCAATTTAAAGAATCACAGCCGTGTAGGGCTGACTATGAGCTAATAAGATAGTTTTCCCAAAGAGAAGGGAAGCATAAAAATCTGATTACGTTGTAAACAATTATACCAATTAATGTGACTAGTATTAAAAAGTCTGCCTTCGATCTAATTACCATCAGTAGATAAATACCTGTAGATATACATATATACAGGTTGTTTAAATGCCTTGCAAACTGTACAAAAGATACAAATCCAATAAATATATCAAATACATTTCAAAATAAGAAAAGACGTGATTAGAATCGTTATAGCAAGCTAATACAAAACCACAAGAAGCTTAAATTTTATCAGTATACTGCCTTTTGAATCTCAAAAGAATAATTCTCACATGAAAAGTTATTCAAACGTCCATATACTCGTAATATTTGGCACAGAGCAACCGCACAGGTGTGCGTGACAGCATAACCCGCTTACGCTGGCGGTTTTCTTGTAGGCCTTAAATTTTACCCTCGATTTAACCTTATATACAGGTATAAAAATGTTTATATAATTCAAAAAAAGTAATTTTTTTCTCCCATAAATTATAATGAGTAGATATTACGAGTATAAGTTTGAAGTAAATGAATATTAGAATTTAAATTTTGAACCGCGATTTAGGTTCATAATCAGAAGTGTTTTGAGTTTTTAAGCGTGTAGTAATAATGAACTAATTAATAAAAAAGTTGAAAAACTAAAACCAGACTTCTCAAAAATTGCGCTCTATGCGTTTATGTTAAATGATGACCCGTTTCGTATACTTATAATACCTTATATATTTTTTTTTATTTTTGTATTTAAAGATTTTACATCCTATATAGAGTATCGTGCCCATTTATGCTTAAAAACAATGTTAATAATACCTACTGTCTATATATTTTCTTTGTAACAATCATAGTGAGTAATCTTACTTACAAAGCAATTGATACAGCTTTAATTTAATTTAAAAAATCCAGAATTACATTATGTTGACATAAGTTCACTATTTGCAGACTAAACAACACAAGCATGGCAATGGCTACAATTGGCTCGACACACTATTGTATATAGATTTGATTGTCGTGAGCTACGTTGCGTATTACAATGATCGGTCTCTTTTGGTCACACATCCACTACTTACCTTATCGAGATACTTCAAGCATGGGTTTCTGTTGGATTTCATAAGCGTTTTTCCGTTTGAGGAGATGGTACGTTTTAAGAAGATTTCATTCGTATTGTGATCGAGTCCTATTTAATAAACAACTACAAGAACTTACAGGTTCTTTTTCTTATAATTTACATATAATTTAAAAATATAAGGCATGCATATAATGTTAAGATTTTAAAGACAAATTATTCTTTTATGCTAATATAAATTTCTATTTACTCCTTATTATTTAAATTAATATTTCAATAAAAAGTAGTGTCAAGATTGTTTACGGACAACACGCAAGCTAGCCACACGTCCGTCCACGTCCGCGACTCTCACAAGACTGGCAGATTACAACTCTTCTCTTGTTGTTCATGAGTCATGAGACAGTATGTAATAATAATAATCTATTGAATAGGTTTTAACTATATCACTGTAAGTTCATAGATTGCAATGCGATTACTCAATTAAATCGAAAGGTATTTTCAAACTAGTATAAATTTAAAAATAAAAAAAAAACTGGCCTGCTATCAAAAAAGGATTAAGATTTAACTATGGAAATTTGCGTTGCGGCTGAGTTCCAAACACGAATTTATAGTTTTCGAAAAAAGTGAGAATTGATTGGTTAATTAATTAATTGATTGTGCTGTGAGTGGATGTCAAAAAAGTTAAGTTGGCCAATCAAAAAGTGATTCCACCCAGCTTAACTTTTTTGACGCCCCGTCGAATCTTCCGTGGACCCCTGGGGTAGACGCCCACCTTGGACCACTTCGGGAACTAAGGGTCTAGATTCTCTGAAACAAGTAGATTAAATATCAGAACCAACACGTATACATACAGACAATATAAAACCAACTTAAATATTTAACTTAGGAATAAAAATCATAATATCTCTGAAAGTTATGAATAACATATTTAAATTAATAAATCACTGCACACAATGCTTTTTTATTATTAGTTAACAATAATAAATCTACGCTATTTAAAGACAAAACGAATAAAAGTGCCACAGCAGCGGTGGGAATTCTCATGTTTGTTTCTTTCCGTTTTAAATTCTTTGCTTCTTTTTGCAGTTTAAAATTGTAAATGACCATTCCGACACGGACCTCTACAGAGTGAACCGGATTTTACTGGTATTTACACTTACTATTTACTAACTATTAACGCCCCACTCAAAGGCTTGAATATTACTTTATGAAAGTTTTTTAGACGCATATGCATGTATATGAGGTTTTTTGAATACATAAGTAGCAAAAAAAGTAGTAAACTAGCATAAATTAAAAAAAAAAACTAGCTTGCTGTCAAAGAACCTATCATGATATACCTACCTTTTTGAAATCGTTATGGTGTGTTGTTTAATTTGGTACCCATAATGCATTATTCAATTTATTTTTATTTTTTTATACTTCAAACAATTGCATCTCACAGCCACCATATTTGTTTTTTTTTAATTTCACTTATCTAAAAACACTTGGGTTATCAAGACGAATCTGATGATATCTTAATTATTTAAAACCGTTCAGCGGTTTGGAAGATACGAGGTAATGAAGAATATTACACACATACAAACAAACATACATACATACAAACATACATACATACATACATACATACGTACAAGATACGCGCGAAAAACAAAAACATAACCCTTCCTTGGCAGTCGGGTAAATTAGCCACCTGATGGTAATTCACCGTCCCTATGGACTTCAGTAACATCAAAGGGTATTTAATAATTAACACATAGGTTAAACTAAATAATATTCATTCTAAAATTGCAAACCTTCTTATCTCAGTAGTTCGGGTAGCTTTATTGTTTCTTAGGTGACTTAACTCATCATAACTAAAGTTGTATTCTTATTATTAGGTGACAAGAATCATAAACGCTTTTAGTTACTGGGAAGGCGACATAATGCAAGTAAATCAAGCAGTTGTGCTTCTCAAGTTCATTCCATTCGCGGTAACACTCGTCAACTTTGCATCAGCTCTGATCTTCATGAAGTCGTGCAAATCCTATACAAGACCCGATTCTTACTTCATTCTGGTGAACTGCACGCGGGTCTTGGTTCTAAATAGTAATAAGTTTGAGGTTAAGTGTAAGTGTGAATAATACGAAAACTCTTGTTTATAAGCCGATTGCAAATTTTATGATGTAGATTAAGTAGTGCATCATAATTAGAAGAAATCTTGATATTATCGCGTTCAAATAGACAAACAGACAAAGAATTTGTTTCTCCACGTGATTTTACATGTTTATTATACTACAATCACGGACCTGAAAAAAAGACGGACGTAACCTCGTCTAATCGAGAGTGAAGCATAGCAATGGCCGCCCGTTTACCATGTGTGCGTAATTTTTGATTCGCGATTGAAGCAGTATGGTGTCAATGTGTGGGTGTGTGTACTTGTACGTATAGAGAGTTGGTATTACTATAGGTGCTTCACTGAATTTGTTGTTGGGATTACGTCCGTCTTTTTTTTAGGTCCGTGACTATAATATAAGGGTCAATTTCAACAAACACGAATTTTGCCTAATTACAGTGGCGAATTTAAATTTGCTGTTTCTGATAAATTTTTTTGGCTTAAATAATAGGTAAATATTAGTACTACTCAATCATATACTAGAGATCGAAAAAAATTTATTAGTTCATGAGATATTTCCATTTGAAATTATCAAATGCCACCGAAATTATTAAAGGACCACCGGAATTAAAATCTGAGCCACCGAAATTGATTAAATTTAAACCTGCTGTTTCTAATGCATTTTATTTGGCATAAATAATATGTAAATAGTAGTAGTAATTAGTCACATAGTAGAGATCGAAAAAAAATTTATTAGTTTCGGAGATATTTTCAAATTACATTATCAAATGCCACCAAAATTAGGACCACTGGAATTAGAATCTGATCCACCGAAATTGATTATGCCAATGAGAAATAATAAAGGCAAGATCATCTAATACTTTAAAGATACATTTTGAAGAGTAGGAGTCTAGATGAAAGGACTCCTTTTAGCGGTGATTAGACACGCTTGTGTTTCTGTGGCCTATTAGACCAGTGCCGATAGCTTCAAAAACGGTAAAAAGTGAAAAAAAATATAGTAGGATGAAACCCATTGCAAAAGGAAGAGAATATAACAAAAATTAAAGGAAATATAATTTACGGGTGATCTGAGGTTGGGTTAAGGGTAACCCCCCGGGCTAAGGGTAAAAAACAGTTTATCTCGATTTCCAGCAAAACTACAAGTCCTATGGAAAAAAGTTAAATGGCAAAGTTGTAGGTAATAAAAGATCTACAGCTTTTGTATTTACACTTTTTTACATAACCTCAAAATTTATGTGAAAAATTTAAATAACCAATTTTTTGGTTTTTTATTTTTATCTTTTACAAAAAAAAAATTCCATTAAATTTAGTGAAAACTTACCTTTGTATGTCCTTAACATACTGTAATTTTTTTGATTTAAAATATTTCTTTTTTCACCTTATTTTTACTTAATATTGAAAAAGCAACCTAATTTTCAATCGAAAATTCTCACGTCAAAATGTCTACTTTTAAAAAAAAAATCAGTGAGATTTTTGTTCGTTAGAATCTCTACTTTCTAATGGTGTATAAAAAAACTATAAACTACTAACTACTACTACTACTAACTACTAACTATAAACTACTATGGTAAATGTTCTCCAAAAATGCAATGAAACGACAACTATTTTCGCATGTTTTTTTGCAATTTTTATGTTTTATGGATTTGTAATTTTTTTGTCTAACAAAGTAACATGGAATCTTACGTTTTTCGATTAATTAAAGTGTAAATTTTAATAAATAGCGCAAAATTGTACACAATGTTTAAAAAAAATTAAGAACTCGAATCCGAAATTTTTTTGCGAATATAGTTGTCGTTTCATTTTCCCCAAATTTCGTGAAATTTTTTTTTTTATAAAAGATAAAAATAAAAAACCAAAAACTTGATTATTTGAATTTTTCACATAAATTTTGAGGTTATGTAAAAAAAGTATAAATAAAAAAGTTCTAGATCTTTTTATTACTTACAACATTGTTATTTAACTTTTTTCTATAGGACTTGTAGTTTTGCCGGAAATTGAGATAAACTATTTTTTACCCTTAAACCCCCCCTCCCCCACTTCCCGACCTCAGATCGCCCGTAAATAATTTTTCTCTTAATTTTCGTTATATTCTATTCCTTTTGCAATGGGTTTCATCCTACGATTATTTTTTTCGTTTCAAAAATTATTGGCACTGGTCTATACACGTCCCTATGTGCTTTGATTTGCCACCGAAGCCACCGAGATTAGGCCACCGGACTTAGAATTAGAGTCAAAACTTGAATTTTAAAGAACAGCGTTACTCACAGGTTAACTTTTATTTCACAATTATGGCTGAAAACCTATAATGGAAGCCTCCATAAAATTTCTTGATAATCTGCTTTGTACTTTTACTAATATACATGACATCGGAATTGGATGATTTTGTATTCCTGCGCCACCGCAGTGAGTACTTACGTGTTTGGCAGGAAAATTACGCAGCCAGTCGGTTATCCTAACACGCAGTTTGCAAGAGCACAACTGAACGGTGCGGGGAGAGCCAGTAAGGTATCTTCCAAATCGTGTCGTAACAAGTAATGAAGTATACAAAATGCGCCACCGGAATTGCTTTTTTTTGTAGGACATTTTTAAAAGATGTTTTAAGAGCTGTTGCACTATCTTAAATTACTCCGTAAATATATATTAGTTGTGATATTTAATGTATTTCTAAAAAACATTCTTTTTTAATAAAATTTATTTACCAAAAAAGAAAAAAATTATAAAATATGTAAATAAATGGAGGTCGGACAATACACCGGAATTAGATTTTAGGTCTTAGATTTTTTTTTATTAAGAATCTATGTATTAAATACATCTGAATACTTTACTATCATGTAGATCACTACTTAAACTACCTATATAAAATTATGCATAATTGTAGTTTAGCTCCACACATTAATTTTCAACCTCGCCGTCTCAAAAATGCACTTGGGAAATTCACCCATAAGAATATGAGACACTATTTTGCTTAAAAATGGTCAATTACTGTAAGGATAAAATATTTTTTTGTACAAACTTCGACCCGAATTATTAAATTGCTGTATGAGCTAACTAACTAACAACAACAGTTCCTATCAATCTTTTTTATAGATGCAGTTTCTGAATACGTGCGGACTTTCTACTGGGTTTTTGAAATATTCGTTGGTAAGAAAACATTGATTTCTGTTTCTATTATTGCATGAATATACTCGTAACATAATTTTATTGTGCTGCCACACTGCTGTTTCAAAATGTTTACAAACGTTAGTAAACATTTTGTTAACAACCATTTGATCACAACGTTAATAAATGTTTTCATTTTAGATAATGTTAGTAAACATTTATAAACAAAACTCTTAATTAACAAATTGTAACAAATAAAACATTTGTTATCATTTGTTTGTAAACATGTATCCAGGCGACAGCAGGGTATGCGGAGAGTGCGGGACCCGTTCTAGCGTGCGCATACAGATTGAGCGCTTTTTCTTTTTTTTTTCAAACAAAAAATAAAAGCTAATCCAATAGGCAAATCTTCTTCCATTTTCGTTTAGACCAAACTGCGAACCGATATCATGTTTCCAAATGTTATAAATATTTGTAAACATTTTTCATCAGTGTAGGAGCACTCAAAACATCTAACAATTCCTAACATTTGTTAGTAATTAGTGTTTGATTAGTTAGCATTAGTGTTTGAAAATGTATGTAAACATTTTTAACAGCAGTGTGGCATTATCATAAATAATACCTTAAAAGGAGCAATTCTTGTATATAAATATATATATAAATATATATATCTCGGAAACGGCTCCTACGATTTTCATGAAATTTAGTATGCAGGAGGTTTTGGAGGCGATAAATCAATTTAGCTAGGATTCATTTTTAGAAAATGTCGTTTTATCCGTGTTTTCAGGTAATGAAAAACTGCTACAATAGACTCTTCCTGACATCTATTGGGGAGTAGCAATTCAGTAAATGGCGTTATTTGCTTAAAAAAATACCGGACAAGGCTCGGTCATCCGGGTACTAGATAATAAAAATATAAAAGAGGTCTGTCAATACGAACACGTAAACGAAGAATCTGAAATGAGCATCTTAGGTGTAGCTGCATAACGAACCTAATAACTAGGTACACGGGAACAGAAACTAAAGAAATAAAAAACAGTAAATAAAAACATTACGCTTCAATACCTCTATGCATACATTGTCGATAGTCACTTCATTCTCTTATAAATTTAATAAATTTAAAGCGTTTTAAATTTGTCGTGAACGTCACATAAAATGCACTCTCGCGTTGCTTCGTAATAACCCGGTTGCATACGTAATATTTGTCTCATGAATATAAACCTATAAAACTTTATGCAACGGGTGTAGTAGATCACATGGAGTAATTGACGGTAACTACGGTTGTTACGAGCTATAGTTTTGTGAAGGTTTTTCGAATGAATAACCAACGTATGAGCAGAAAAGTCATCTGACGATATGCGATCGGACTCACCGGTGAGTGGTGACCCCGGTGTACATGGAAATAGTTAAACCAACGGTACGAGTTGCGTTACCTCTAATCTTCTCCTTCCTTATCTTCTCTTCTTTTTTATTCTCTTATTTTTTATCCTCCTTTTTTCTCATCAGGTTGCGGCTGCACACCAGTAATAATAGCGAATACAGTGAACGTGTGGTTGGGAATGGCGCTCCAAATGGCTGGAGTGCTATACTTCGCGTTCATGTTTGGATACGTAGCATCCACTAGATCGGCCACTGCTCACGCCTTGCTTGATCATAACGTACGTATTTTTAAAATGAAACATCTTAACTGAAACCTCATGATGTTTGGTAATTTAGGACATACTGACAAAAAATATGTTTAATTATTTACAAACGTCATGACTCATGTTTCTTCGTAACTCTCTTTGCTTCAACTTAGGCAACAACACGGGATTTGTACCGGTAAATCCTAGGCAGTTCACTTTCAAAGCCAGCTCTTGAAGTGGATTTCGACAGACGGTTCGATACATTATGCATGATTGTGATCTCGCCTCCTCTCGGCGTTATGCGAACCTTTTTAATATCCGTTCCCCTGTACAGCGTTATTTATATTTTATTTATAACATCATAACATCTTTACATTTCATGTGCGTAAATCATTTCTCGTATTTACGTCGTGGATGGTTGAATTTGTATGATTTTATGGTAATCAATTATTTCAAAAATAAGGATTGAACCGTCGGTACATTTTACACGAATGTTCTTCACAATAAGCAAAAATATATACGCGACGAATTGATAACCTCCTCCTTGATAACCTTTTTTTTGAAGTCGGTTAAATAGCGCCATCGCTCTCTCACTTTTTTTCCACTAACGTAAAATCACATCAACGTTGCTACCGTAACGCCATGATTTTTTTAAACTTTCGTGTCATAATTTTTGCCTTTATTATGATTTTAGGTTTTTTCCGCGAGATCCGATCAATAAACGGCTCAATTGATTCTAACACCCATATATGTAGCAAGTAAAAGTACCTATAATTATGTTGATTTAAAGAATCTCGGCATGAAATGTTATTTTTCCGAGCATACATATAACTTGTGTAACACGTACTTTATGTATGCCATGGCATAGCTTTTCTGAATGGAGAAAAGGCTGCAGTTACTAGTAATATAATAATAATATATAATTCTTAGTTCAAAATACAGTGTTAAATTTTATGCATAAAATATCAAAGATTATTAAAGAACGGACTTCTCAGGGGCATTGAGGCGTAAAATAATATTTCAAGTTGTCAAATAATATTCTACTCACAATAAGATCCTCTTTTATAAATATTGGATATTTTCCGGATACTGGTTCACTGATACAGGAGAATTCCATCATTTCCATCAGACTGCGTAGTTGTAAGTTTAAAGGTCGTGCCAGAATCATTCGGATGTATTGATTTTTTATGGAATCTTTTTTTTATTGAATACTAGTACTACTAATACTATAAAAGAGAAAGTTTGTGTGGCCGTTTGTTACTATTACGCAAAAATTCATGAAATTTAGCGAACAGGTAGATCATAATCTGGAAAACGATATAGGGTACTTACACGGACCTAAAAAAAAGACGGACGTAATCTCAAGAACAAATTCAGTGAAGCACCCATAGTAATACCAACTCTCTATTCGTACAAGTACACACACCCACACATTGACACTTCACTGCTTCAATCGCTAATCAAAAATTACGCACACATGGTAAGCAGACGGCCATTGCTATGCTTCACTCTCGATTAGACGAGGTTACGTCCGTCTTTTTTTCAGATCCGTAAGTACTTATTATCCCGGAAAACGCGCTTAAAGCCCCGAGCAGAGCGTATTGATTTGTTATTAGTTTATTAAAAACATTTTCCCATGGCTTAGTAAAAAAATCAGAGGTTGGTTTCCGTGGCCAAAAAACAATCTTTGGCTTGACTTATTATTCCTCATTCAAAAATATGTCAAAAATTGCATTGAGCAAAAAAGACGTCGGTCAATAGTTTTCGGTAAAACGAAATTAGAACAAAAAAATCGGTAAAGTGAAGGTGACCCTCACTAATCACATTAATTTATATACTAAACTAGCTGGTTTCCGCAGTTTCACCCGCGTTAATTTGTGGAAAAAAACTAAATACTAAAATATATGATTTTATATAACCTATAGCCTTCCTTGATGAATGGACTATCAAACACAAAAAGAATTTTCCAATTCGAACCAGTAGTTCCTGAGATTAGCGCGTTCAATCAAACAAACTCTTCAGCTTTATAATATTATAGTACAGATTATCCCTCCAAAATGGGGAATTAATATGACAATTTTATTTACTTTAGACTTTCTATTTCTAGCACAAGCATAATATCCATTATCAGATTATCATAATCTCCTTCACGTAACTTCAGTAGCTTAGTCGCTAACTTTGTACGCGACGAGTCGAGAGATACTAATTAGAAGTTATACACTTTGCGTGTTACGTTTTTGCTCGGGGCTAAAAATACATATGGTGACCAAAGTTTCGTCATTATAACCTTGCGACAGTAGTACAATCATAGTAAATACTTTTAATGAGCTCAATCCGCAAACTTTCAGGAAAAAACAAAGGATCTCGCTAATTTTCTGTATCAAGAGAACGTGGATCCTATTCTTGCAGTAAAAACTCTGAAATATTTTGAATATGTTTGGAAAAGAACCAATGGGAGTAATCCGCAAGTTAGTATGATTTTTATAGCTAGTTATTAAAATTTTAGCTTCTAAAGCTTTTGATATAAAAGCTTGCTGGAAATACCATTGCAGAGTTATTATATGAGATGTTCAACATTTTTTTTTGTAAAAATAAAGTTATAAAAACGGATTCATCCATCCTTAAGTTCAAGCCGAACCTATAATATAATATGCTGCATCTGATGAACAAGGCAATGGTGCAGGGTTCATTTTTTTTGTAGACCACTGGACTACTCGTAGTAGTACCTCGTAGTATACTATTAGATACTACTCGATGCTACCTTACGATTCTCTACCTTACTAGGAACTACCGTCATTAGACATAAGTTACGAGGCAAGTCTTTTTTTTTAAACAAAAATAAAAATAATTTTCACCACGCTCTATGAATTTAAATAATGGTCACACATTTAACAAAGATATAAAAGACTAGGAGCGCGATTAAATTTCCTTTAATCCGACACATTACAGTCCACAAAGTGTTATAATTCCCTTTTATGGGGGATATAAATTGTGCCGCTAGAATTAAATTTATAAGGCGGGAAAGAATTTGCTTTTTAAAGTGATCCTTGAGTTATACGGGATTAATGAAACTCGTCATTTGGTGAAATACCTGCCGATCTAGTTATCGTCGTTGCTCTCAGATAGTTGCTTTATAATTATCAGTATGTAATTTTGTTGAAATTGTTAGGGAACGCTGAGATAATAGCGTCTATTATATTATATTTACATTACAATACAAATACACTTTATTTGTACACCAAATTAACATACAAGGAGAGATAATTAAAAATAACGTGGCATACAAAAGGCGGCCTTATCGCTAAAAAGCGATCTCTTCCAGGCTTCCAGATATTTATTATAATATTGGATATTTTTGTTTTTGATTTTCTTCGACACAAATTTGATGCGAGTAGAAAATAATGAACTGGGCAAGTATGGCCCCATAATTTTAAAAAATTATATGTTTAATGCAGATTTTAAAAAGATACAATACAGGCTACTTTGATAGGGAAAATTTTCAAGCAAAAGCCATTTCAGTGTCAAAGAGGTGAATTTGAATTAGAAGTTATTTTACTGTTTAATGTTGTGGTTTCAGAATTACAAAATAACAGTGTTTTCTCAAGTGCTCATTTAGTATCGTGTAAATAACACAACCAATATTTTATTTTCATTTTGTCTTTCTGTTTGTCTGGGCACGGAACGGCCGAACTCTCTGGAATGGCTGAACCAATTTGAAAGGGATTTTCACTTGATGATAGCGGAGGTTGTAGGGCAACATACTGGTTACTTTCCCGAAATCCCTACGGGATCGGAATTTACGCAGAAAAAAATCCCATCCGAACGAAGTCGCGGGCACAGCTAGATATGAATAAATAAAATCACTATCTCTTTGATAACAATGAATATCATTGTTTGATAATAACAAATTCATCATTGTTTTTTAAATGCAGCAAATTTGTCGGGGGTTAAATTCTGCGTTAATGGAAGACACATTGGTGTTTATGTATGAGAAAGCGCTCCGGGAAGTGCCCCTCTTCGGGAAGGTGGAGCGATCCTTTATCAGGGTCATAACACAGCACCTTGATGAAATGTACTTCCTTAAGGGCGACACGGTGGTACAATGCAAGGACGTGCAGACAAATGTGTACATAATTTATAGAGGAAAGGTATGTATTTGTCTCATATTTATCTATAACATTCTATCACCTACAGTGGCAGCAGATGGCTAGAAATTTTCTGAAATGTCCGAAATATTAACACTTTTTGAGGAATAAGCTCTTTATGTCTTACTAAACTAAACACTAAATATTTACTTTCATAGACAAATCAGACACAGTCGTCTATGAAGCAGAACATACTAAAATTTTCCAAAAACCTTTTGGATGTTATATTTATTTAATACTTTCTAAATTATATGACACAGCTTGGTAATTAAAAGTTTCATGCAAACTCATTTCAAAAATGATTTCTGTTCCAAATTATTTTATATTTAATAACTATAATGTTACCTTTCAGGTGGATGTATTAAGTTCGTATAATGAAATGATTACATGTATGGGACCCGGCGGTATGTTCGGTAACTTCACAGGGGTGAGTATATAAACTTCTTTATAATTTTATTGTGTAATGGAGATGTTTACCATTTTAGGGTTCCGTAGCCGAATGGCAAAAAACGGAACCCTTATGGATTCGTCATGTCTGTCTGTCTGTCTGTCTGTCTGTCTGTCCGTCCGTATGTCACAGCCACATTTTTCCGAAACTATAACAGCAGTAGATGTATTCTGTGAACCGCATTAAGATTTTCAGACAAAAATAGAAAAAAAACAATAAATTTTGGGGGTTCCCCATACTTAGAACTGAAACTCAAAAATGTTTTTTTCATCAAACCCATACGTGTGGGGTATCTATGAATAGGTATTCAAAAATGATATTGAGATTTCTAATATAATTTTTTTCTAAACTGAACAGTTTGCGCGAGAGACACTTCCAAAGTGGTAAAATGTGTCGTCCCCCCCCCCTGTAACTTCTAAAATAAGAGAATGATAAAACTAAAAAAAATATATGATGTACATTACCATGAAAACTTCCAACGAAAATTGGTTTGAATGATGTTTAGTAAGCAGTTTTTTTTTAATACGTCATAAATCGTAAACCGCAAAAAACATTGATCAAAGTTACAACGAACTACAAGAACTTTTATATTATGTTACTTGCTGCTACGGAACCCTTCATGGGCGAGTCCAACTCGCACTTGGCCGCTTTATTTTTATTCGATTGATTATAAAAAAAATATGAGGAGAAACCCGTGCCCAGCAGTGGACTCGACAGTCAATAGGTTTACCTCATAGAAAGTGCTCTCTGCCGTCCACGAACGTTAGTAACAGCGCGTATTTACAAATACTTCTTCATACCAATACTCGTTTGGTGTCTCCAATTTTATTATTATAAATGTGTATAGATTCTTGGTATTCTTTCATGCAAAAACTACAGAATGAATTTTCATAAAATTTAACACAGAGACATTGAAGTATAATGTAATTGAACAGACAAAATTGAAGACGATCTGCGCCAATTCATTGGAACATACATTGTGTTCGCGGTGTCGGTTATATATCCTAGTAATAATACTTCAATGCACACAGATACATAATATTATTATCCTAGAAAATGTAGACAATGCCGCGAACAGAGCGCTTGTCAAAGACATCGACATAATGTGCGAAGAAGTCGCTTTTTGATTCTTACCCTATCCGTTTTTAGCAACCTGTTTCTTGTTCGCAAGTATCAATATACGCAAGCAGGAGCCTAGATGTTCTAGTGTTGCCATGTCAAACATTCATGAACTTAGTTAAGTTCTATCCGAAAATACAGGAACCTCTATACAAGGCTTTAGAGGTATCCAAAGATTATATACTGCCGATTTCAATGGAGACAATGACTGATGATGAATCTTCAGGTAGTACATTTATTTTATACTAAAATGCCTTTGAACTTACCCTATATGACGCCCTGCCGGTGTACAAGAAAAAATCCTTTTAAGCAGGGGGCTTGCTCAGTTATGTTAAAGAGTATTTTTAAATCACCATCTTTCACATTTTTAAGAATTCTTTATATTTTATGCAATAAGCAGCTTATCTTTAGTAATATCTATGTTTGAACCAATAGCTATTTAATTTGTTGGAAACAAATTGCATGCTACCTTATGCATTTAAATAAAAGTAAGTTTGTATCGACCTCGATAATAATTTCGTGTACTTAATATAGATACTCTTTTCTTACAGAAGATTCTGATCTAGATATTCTATCACAGGATTCTACTTTTGAGTCTAGAAGTGGCTCTATTAGATATGAAATACCAGGTAAATTAATACTAATACCAATAATAACTCGTCAACAAGCCACATAATTTTGGTAATCGTTGCCAATGGACATCGATAAAATCAAGGCATCGACGATGAGTGTCCGACTGAAGATCCAAACACGTCTAAAACATTTTAGGCTCTATTTTAGAAGAAATAAAGTAGCCAGCCATTCGGGTAAAATACTCTGCTCATGCGAACACTGTCCTGTCTGAACTGAGTTCTAGTGACCACTTACAGAATGGACCTAGTGCTATATACCTTCGTTCGTTGCTCAGCAGAGTGCACAACAAGCGGAGGAGATTGACTTGAACTGAACCACGAATAGAAATCTTATCATTCTAAAACCCTGTCTTTATTTTCTTTTGCTCTTCTTTATTTACCTAGGACAAGTCTCCGTGCGTAGTTCCCAATCGAACATAAGTTCTGCCAAGTCTTCAGCAAGTGTGATGACATATCAAAGCATGACGTTCGCAAATTTGTTTCGTCCTGGCACACGGGTTTATCAGGTAAACGCCCAATACTCAATTCTGCTTTGTTTATACAGAATTAAAATTAAATTTAGTGTCGAAAAACATCTAGAGAAATATTTTGTGCTGTGTGCATTTTAATTTAATGGATTCGTATACATTTAGTTTTCTTTCATTATTAATTCTTTAATAATCTACCAGAGGCAAGTCTCAAGCAAAATATTAAAAACAGAAATTTTGTAACGCACGCTGGTAATACATGTAACAGATGTAATCTGCGGAAGTCTGTAAAAGAGCGTCTGCAAAATGAAAGATGATTTTTCGGCGCTCCTAAACAGGCCACTGAATTCTTTGCGTTGCGAGCGGCATGGTCGTATTCGTTTATATTCGTGATAAGATAGCACAAACTAGTCTTGAACAATCATCTGTGCCAATTATCCAATTATCTCTATCAATATGTGTATAACATAGCTATATACTCCTAATATAATTCTCTAATTTTTTACCTGGAATCAAAATTTTTCAATAAAACCGTCCGCTCAGAAGGCAGACTCACAACCACAAAACCGACTGGATCATAATATTATTGACGACATTAATATTAATATTCCAGGGTTTTGGTTACTTCACATGTTTCATGGCCACGACAAGTTACGTGTTGACGCTTTACGAAATGGTGACCTTGAACGACTGCTTCATTCTCTTCTGGTTCCAGTCTTTCCTAGACATCTTCTTTTACCTTAAAACTTACCAATCAATGCATCAGGTATATTAAGTATCTATCAGCCTGTATTTAACTGATTGAGTGTGTCGAGTAGCGCTGATATGCGAGAATTCATACATATTTATATCATTGATATTATCACTGGCATTATCATCTTTCCGTGAAGCCTGGCTTTCTAGCTAACAATTTTTTTTTGTAATGTAAGAACAAACAAGCTGGTGTTTTTTTTTTTTGTAATTATATAAAAATTTAAAAGTTTTTTATTCCAAATAATGTAATAAAAATATAAATGTTTTATATGTTCAAATATTTGTTAAAGGGGTACATTAACAGGCACGGTGAGCTTATAATGGCTCCCGCAACGTGTCGCCGCAGATATTTTAAGCACAGATTATGGTTTTATTCGGACCTCTTCGTTGGTATTCCACTGGAACTATTCGGATTTTGTTTTTCGTAAGCATTTTCATGACTTTATCGGTGGATATAAACCGATTAGATAGCATAGAATTTTACTGGGAATGAATTCTGTTTTAAATGTTTAAAAGTTTTTTCGTGTTTTTTATTCCCACCTGATGAAAATATTCGCAAATCATCTTATTTAAGTTAATACAAATAAGTAACATGTTCGCAGGAAACCCCTAACAGCTATTCATTACTTACGAGCAACCAAGTTGCTCAGACTCAAGTATTTGGTAGAGTTCTACCGAAAAACATCTGCGGAACTTACTAACAATTTAACAATATTGCAGGTTAGTTCACTTCGTTTCTTGAACTTTAATAACTTGAACCATCTACTAGCAAATTCTATGAGCGAATCCTTGTAGTAACAAGTGGCTTATTCGCAAGAAAGCTCGCATTTTATAAATATTCAAGTTAAAAAGGGTACCAATCCTTATTTTTTGTCAATAATATTATATTTACAAGAACATAATTAGATACAGGTTAAAGTATCAACTTCTACCAGTACACATTACTCGAAGCTTGGTGGAATACCTTCTAGGTATTCTCAATTAAATGAAGAGACCCTGTGTTCTCTGAGAATGGGTTTGATAAAAAAATTACTTATCTGAATACTTAATTGTATGCAACATAAATAACCTAATGCAACTGATAAAATATAAGACTTCTGGCTAACGTTTCAGACTACAATGACAGTATTCGTGGTGATTCTATTCATACACACGTTTACATGCATTTGGCTGTTGACGCTGATTGCCATCTCCCCGTTCAGCATCATACGGACACTGAAAATGCACCTTGTAGATGAGTACGTAAATATCATTTTCCTTCAATTACAAGTAGTATTTGCATTATACCTACACCATTGTCCACGAATATTCAATAAAAAAAATATACTTATGTGATAATTTTATTCTTCTAATAACATAACCAACTTCAAAATTAGGTATAATTCGAAAACCACTCTTCAGATCTCACTTTTTAAATGGGACCACATGACAAGCACAAGCTTTTGAATAAAAAAGAATCATCAAAATTGGTAGACCCACTAAAATGCTATAAGGTAACACATAAAAAATACAGTCGAATTGAAAACCTCGTCTGTTTGAAGTCGGTTAAAAATCATTATTTTTGCTTTTGCAACTCGAAAGAAATTACCAGTTTTGTGATGATTGCGATGTGATTGGGTGATGTGTAAGCTGCAAGTTGTATTTATTCTAATGACTTACTCCATTCATATAACAGTTCAATATATTAATGTACATACATAAATGTACTTTGATCGCCTCTCATGATCAAACATCAAAATTATCAGTAAGTAGCTTTGCGAAACAATGAACTAATTAACTTGACGGATAAGACTCAATCCCCACTATACTGCCAATCAAGATTCGTTCTCGCTTGAGATAATGAGTCAGTTTTGCCAAAAACCGATAGCGGTTATCTAAAAAAATGTAAGCCGTCACGGGACGTCTGGCAGATGTGAAACATACAAAATATACACGTTCTTAATGCAGATAAATGCACACTTTAATCACAAAAATAAAATTTAAAATATAAATTAATCATTAATTAAACAAAATATAGTTATTTTTCTAGAATTTAACAATAAATTATTCACTTCGCCAGGATTTAAACTCGGGCATCGCGGTTTATAGTTCCTACCATCTCCCAATACGCCACAGTTTCTTATTTTGATGTTGAATTTGATGCGTCGCCACGGCCTATATCACCAAGCCAAAAATCAGGTTTACCCCTCGCGTATAGATGTTTCACATCAAAAGCGTATAAATAATATCGATACTATTATCTTAGATTTAGCTTTAGCTATCGATAGTCTTCGATGTTCCTGTTCTCCCAAAGGCCGGCTGGCAGAAAATTCTTCTAGCCCATCTTTTGTACCATTTTTTAAGGAATGATAAAGTTTTAAATAAATAAACATATTGAACTATCGAACGGCCACACCACAATGAGTGTAGAGTCACCTTCCTTCAGAATCAAGTTCGGCTACTCATTTATTTAACACTATAGTATGTCTAATCAGTCAAATAATTATCAGGGACACCCCCCAGCGTCGTTGGGACTACACCACATCCTTCTACGTAGTGGTATCAGTGCTCACGGCGACTGGATGCGATGAGTTTGTTGTCGACGAGGTATTCTCCATGACCATATTGGCAATTTGCCTCGTCTGCGGCAAAATGCTCGCGGCTATAGTAGTCGCTACATCTATACAAGTTGCTTATTCGACCAAATATGCTTTGACTACTTACGAAACAGCTACGAAGAAGCTCATTGATGTACTCAAAAATCAGGGATTGTCGAGTAAGTGCTTTTTATATAAATAGTACCTACGACAAACTAGCAAGTATGCCATCGAGATGAAACTAAGTGGCATGGAACCTGGTAACAGTAGCGTAGCTTTGGGGGAGGGGGCGGGAGGGGCATGGCCCCGGGCGGCACATGAAGAGAGGGCGCCAAGCCACTTGATTTTTAAATAAAAAAAAATATGTATTAAAATTAATTATTTTATATTCTTTTTTTAAATGTTTTTTTCATCAAACTAATACGTGTGGGGTATCTCTATGGATAGGTCTTCAAAAATAATATTGAGGTTTCTAATATCATTTTTTTCTAAACTGAATAGTATGCGCGAGAGACACTTCCAAAGTGGTAAAATTTGTGTCCCCCCCCCTGTAACTTCTAAAATAAGGGAATGATAAAAATAAAAAATATATATGATGTACATTACCAAGCAAACTTCCAACGAAAATTGGTTTGAATGAGATCTAGTCTCAGATGAAGGAATTAAAGGCAGATGGAACATTCGCAAAGAAATGTAACGAATGACGTGAAGTCACTTTTTCGCTATGTGTGCGTGACAACCTTAATGTCAACTAGCAGTGGCACCGTATGGACACGTAATTCTTTGTGTGTGTGAGGATGCCAAAAGAAAAGTCACAAACTCCCGCAATTTTGTAAATGTTGTTTGACATATTTCCAACTTAACACATTATGCACAATTAAATTGGCAAATTATTTATTACTAGTCTAGTGAACGCCCTTGCTTCGCTTCGGTAAGCCCACAGTCGATAAAAGTAGGGATGGTATTCTTTAAATTGTCGTGATTTTTTTATTTGTAAACCGATTCAAATAAAACAAACACTAAATGTTAACCCAAACTCATTACAATACGTCAGTGAAAACCGAATCTTTTATTAAGCCGTTCCTGAGATAGGTGGAACAAATGCATAGAAAAACAGACAAAAATTTAAGTTGTAATAAATTAATGTGATAATCATAATTGATTTTAATTTCATCACTAGTTATCAAAAAGTACACTTATCAAAATATATGTAAATGTTCTTTTAATATAAAATAATACTTAAATATATTTAATTGTCTTAATTAACCTATGGACTTTTTATGCAGAATAAGTTAGTGTTTGACCACAGAACCACCTGAGATGGTAAGCGGTAATGAAGTCGTGGATAGTAAATCACACTAACTTAGTAGAAGCCTATTCACTCTTGACTTGAAGACACCCACATTATAATCTGACGGGAACACCCACGCGGACAATTAATTCCAGTCCTTTGTGGTACGCATAATAAAAGACGAGGCAAAGTTTTTTGCATTTTTTTTCTCTTGTAATAGCAGCTGTTGGCAATCTGCAAAATTATAATTGAAATCATTTTAGTGAGTAGGCTAAACTAAAAACAGAAACTAAAATATAATATAATATTTTCTTTCAATCATGCATTTTATCGTGGGCAAACGTGACATTTTCAGTTAACCCGGTTATAATATCCCAGCGATAGGTGTTTATTGATGGCTGTATTTCTTGATTTTTTGGTTTAAATAAATACAAATATTTACTTTTTAAATATATTTATTTCAATATACATTTATAAATCGACTAGTGTTCAAATAGCTCATGCATATTTCCCCAAATTTAGGGTAACCGATTTTCACATAAAGCTGGTGTACAAATGAATAATTGTCGAGGTTTTGTGTTCCGAGCAAACCGCAAAAATATTATTATAAATAAATAATAAAATAATGAACAGATACCTGTGAAAAGATATTCCATTTTATTTTCTTTGATTTTGCGAACTACTTTTACATAGTTTAAAAATGCAAGACGGCATTATAGCTGATAAAATTATTTAATACATTTTGACAATTGCGATGTTCATGCAATTTGACGCTTTCTTTAGTAGTGACACGAGATTGTATTAGTTTTTTATTTTGTATTATTCTTGGTAGGCTTATATTATGTCATATTCGAACGACGTTATCTGCCTTTAATTCCTTCATCTGAGGATCTAGTAAGTAGTTTTTTTTTTAATACGTCATAAATCGTAAACCGCAAAAAACATTGATCAAAGTTACAACGAACTACAAGAACTTTTATATTATGTTACTTGCTGCTACGGAACCCTTCATGGGCGAGTCCGACTCGCACTTGACCGCTTTTTTAATGAATGTAATTGGTGTACATATACTGTTTTAATAGAAATCAAATAAATAAAGTGTGTTTATGTGTTCAGTAGGTATAGTTTTATTTAGTGTCAACCTCAGTATCATTTAGAGGCGTGTGCCTAATTTTCTTGAAAATATACAAGGCCTTATATACAACTTCAACGGAAGGACAAGTAAATAATACAAATCACATTTAACTTTAAGATTACCAGTTGGAGAAGTTCTGGAAGTACGTGCAAGACCTGTGGGTCACGGAGCGAGGACGACAGGTACATTGTTTACAAGTTTTATATTACAATACATCAATCAGTTCTTGTGATTTTCTACAGACTTATTACTTCCTTTGTAACTACATTTACTCAGTTTCTGTAACATATCAAAGTATATCTTCTGTCGAGAAGTGGTCATACTTAGGGCCTGCGCCGACTGGCCAAGGAAATTAAATGCGGTGAAAAGAAATATACGCCAGTCGGTGCAGACCCTAAAGCTATAATACATGAGTGGTGGTCAGAACGATCTCCAACTAGAAGTACCTGCCGCCATAGCCTTCTCCATTGTTTTACTTATAAGTATGAAAGAAAATCTAACATCATCTTTTAAATCAACTTTCGTTTATCTATACTAATGTATAAAGAGGAAAGATTAGATTTTTTGTTTGCATTCAATAGGCTCCGAAACTACTGAACCGATTTCAAAAATTCTTCAAAAATTCCCCGAGTAACATAGGCTATATTATATTTTCAAAAAAATTAGGGATCCTTAATAAAACTCCAATAAGTTGTAAAAAAATAAGAAAACCGAAGCAAAGCGAGGGCGGTTACTCGTATAATATAACCGTATAGAACTAGCCCAGTTCGCAGAAGAAGTAAACAATCTATAGCCGACCTCAAACAGGAATAAATTAAATCAAAAAAAACTTGAGAGGTGTCAAGGGACACCCGGATGGAACGAAGTTCCTTGCAGTCAGTACTAGGATAGCAAAAACATGCAAGCGAATGTGCCAAAACAAATCTAAGGTATTAAATTTCGTGACAAATTTAATACCTTATATTTGTTTTGGCACACTTGCTGCATGTTTTTGCTATCCTAGTACTCTGGCTTGCTTTCTATGTAAAAAAAAACTACGACGGCAAAAAGTGTCGTTACTGGCAAAAAGTGTCGTTACCAAATTTTCCTAGCCCCCTTTCGCAACGCGCGATAAGGAACTTCGTTCCAATAAGATGATGTCTTTTACAAATATCCACAACTTATTGTCGCTATTTTAAAAATGTATCTTTCATCTTCTTTTTCGGCCGGCAACTCGTCAGTGACGTTCATGTTGTTGCTGGTGTTCACGACGACAAGTCACATGCCCCTTCGCTCGTTTGTCGGATATTTATATAAAAACATAACGTGAAATGTATGCACGTGTGCTTATATCAGTTTAAACATGTAGTTGCCAGCGCTTCTCCGAAAAACACCATACGTACTGCGCTGTGAACTGATGTCTTCAATGTTTGGTCATCATTTGAGGAATTGCTTCTTGTTTGCCGACACCGGTGAACCATTTCTCCGGCAGTTGACTGTACTTCTGGATTACACAATATTCTTTCCAGGTAATTTTGACCCCTAACCTAAATTATAGTATCACAGGTACCTACTCTGTTGGCATAACACTATCCCACTAATTCCCACTACTGTAAGTCAGCTATTCATTAAAAGTTGACTCCACTATCCAAGTTAGGGATTTCACATACCTTTGAGAACGTAAAGTTTGCAGATTTGCTCGCGATATTTCTCGCTACACGAAGCTAATTCGTTTGAAGTACCTACGCAATTATGCACTGCTACACAGAACTAATCGATACATAGAATCAGGAAGCCACTAGAATGTCTCCGCTTGTTAAAATACAAAAAAATATAAGCTTTATTGATAAAAACTAGCTGACACGGCGAACTTCGTATCGCCTAACAAACATTTTTTTCTAAAGTAAGTAGTCTAAGCTACTCCTTGTTACATCAGCTATCTGCCAGTGAAAGTCCCGTCAAAATCGGTCCAGCCATTTCAGAGATTAGAGATTTCACGCAAAAACTACAGAAGGGATTTTCATGAAATTTTGCACACAGGTAGACCATGATCTGGAATAAGAAATAGGGTTCTTAATATCCCGAAAAACCTAAAAAAACTTGCCAGGAAAGAAAATTTACACACCTTTGAAAACATTACGGAAAAATTCTTTAGATTCAACAGTATTTTACGAAAATCTTCTGCTGTTAACTATTTTTTTTTCTTTAGGAAACTACATAGTAGTAGCAGGAGATAGTGAGGCGCGCATGCACTGGGTGGCTTTGGGTACCGTGTCGGTGGTCTCGGTACGATCTGATCTTACGGAGATAACCCACGAACTGCTCGGGCCTGGTGACGTGTTTGGGATACTACAAGGACTGAATAGAGGCATTCAACACTGCTTCTCTTATAAAGCGGAGACTAAGGTATACGAGTGTTATATGAGTAGTAGATAGAGATCATTGCCATTGAATCTCACCTCATGTGCAACATTGTAAGTTTGTGATACAATAGGAAATAATACCGTTGAATAACATTTTTTTCTTTCTTTCTCTTCTTCGTTGGCAACGCGTCGGTGATGCCTTTCTTGTTACTGATGTCCATGGGCAACAGTGTATACTTAGCATCAGGTGAATCGGCAGCACGTTTGTCTGCTAGTTATAAAGATATATTCATGTCGTCATTATCCAATCTAGACTATTTTCCAGTACCTACAACTCAGGCCTCCTCTCAGGAATAAAGGGACTAAGATTATTTAATCGCTGGCCGCGCATTAGTAGATGCGTACATAGTTGGTCCGTTAGGAAACCGCGGATCTAACACATAATTATTTCATGACATAACCATCCCGCTTTTGAACTCGAACATCTCATATTGAGCTATTCAGGGTCTTGTAGGTACATTCCTAGAATTCTTAGATATGAAATATTCTTAATGAAATCTCTAATAATATAAACGATTGAGATATATTGCCTTATATTTAGTTTCAACATTAAATAATAAACAAAACAATACTCAGAACTTGATATTGTAACCGATTCCTTTCTATAATAATAGAGCGCCAAATTTTCAAAATAATATTATTGTTAGTATAGATATCTTTTTATTATATTATTGGAAAGGGATCTCTTACAACAGATTTTTCTGATTCTTTGTGAAACTGGAAACGCCTAAGCTTCCAATATTATATTTCATGGTTTACTTTGATATCACTTTCTATGTAATAATTTTTATTGTGTCATAAACAAATGTCCTGCCTACAATAATATCTCTCGTTGATCTTGATTAATAAAATAAAAGAAAGATATCTGAGAAAAATATATGTGGGGAATATTTATTGACACAATAGAACGTCATTAAATTTGGGATATCTATTCTGTTAGTCTATATGCGTTTGCACCCGCTAATCTCAGTTAACCAATTTGAATGCAATTTTATCTGATTTATTGTGTAAGCTATAGACAACATAAGCCATTTTTCATTATTTCCTTATTCTACAACGAATTATAATTTATATTTGAATAAATGTAATATCAGAGGTCGAACTTTGCTGGTACAATATTGTTCATTGATTAAATATATGGATCAGCGTGATCACTTTGTAAATTAAATAGGTACTTAAGTAAATTAATCGTACACAGATACGGCTTACGGATTCTCTTCATCATAATTGGCTTGACCATACACTATAGACAAACATTCAACTTTTACATAAACGTTGTTTCGGCCAGAAATCGAACGTCGCATACAAATGATTTACCACTGCGCAATACCACGAGTAAAACAACTTAGAAAAGCCTGTTGAAGTGGCTGTTAAGTTAATAGGCTGGCCTTCGAACTATGTGGATAGTTCGAAGGACCGCAACCTTTGGGGAAGAAAGGTCCTCGAATGGCGTCAACGTTTCGGAGAAATTAGTGGCGCTGTCCTACCAAGTTGACTGACGAACTGAGAAGACAGCAGACATTAGTTGGATTCAGAAGGCTCCGGACCGGGTACCCTGGCTAAATAGTAATGTTAGGGGAAATTATGTCTAGCCGTGGACCTCAAAAATTTCATATCGCTGGTTCCTGCTTCTTATTCCTGGATGCTCTCAATTACACTTGATTGTACACCATATTTATAAAGGTGGATATGGTGTGTCTTAGTCGTAGGTACTAACGCCTAAGTAACCTGGCCCTTCAATCTATGTATATTAGCTTGTTCGCGCTTCAGCAATTACACTTAATTTGTGCAAACTTCTAACCGCTCATTTACACGCGCGTGTCGCGGACCGTCTCGTGGCGCGTCCGTAAGCCACGCCCCCTACGCGCGTGTGAACACCACGCGAGCGCTCGCGCGAGCCCCTTTGGCGCGCGCCTAGAAAACCGCTCCCGACGCGAGCCCTGCGAGCGCGAGACGCGCCGCGGTCTGGTCCGCGAGCGCCCTGTTCACACGCGCGCGTATGCGTGCGTCTCGCGGATTGTCTCGTGGCTCGCGCGCGCGTGTAAATGGGGTATATGAATGTGATCTTTGGAAATAGATGATTTTGATCGTTCTTCAAAGGACATCCCCTCAAATAATTGTTTGTCTTAGTCTCTCTGAAACAATCCAACCGATATCCAGTAAGTAGTTAACAATAAATGATTAATCGCTATCTTACTTCGGTAGGTTGTCCCGTTTTATTTGCAAGAGTTGACACACTGCCAATATACATTCGGGCAACAATTTAAAGAACGATCGAAATCATCTATGTAATTCTAAAGATCAGATTAAAAGCCCGCACAAATTTTCGTTATTATTACTGAAGCGAGGACAAGCTATTATGTAAACTAATTAAGATAAAATTCTTGTTCCAGGTGACTATCTTGACATTAAATCTAGATTCGTGGAACAACATCCTTCCATTCTTCCCAGAAGCAATGAGCGTCATATCTGAGAGAGCAGAGTTTTTATTCACACAAATATAAAACGATACATTTGTAACAGTTAGTTTGTTTTGTATAACTTTAATAATTGATTAAAGTTATGAAAAAATTCAATGACTTTTAGTAGCACAGCTTTTACTAATTTTACTACTACAGTTATATTTTTTAAATTAAAGTAATTAGTAATTAGGTAATTATTTACATTTATTTCTAACCGGTGGTGGAATCAAAATATTTGAAAGACATATTTATTTTTATTCTATTAAAATGAAACAAAAAATAACGTAGATGATTTTTATTTTTGCTTTAAGTAAGTTAATGGAAATTACTTACAACTATTTTCAAGATATTTCGAATTCGCTCTGGATAGGAAATGCTTCCGTTAATAAATTGCCTCAATTTTCAAATTCACGCAACCCTAGCCACGAGTTACTAGTAGATATTCAATAAGCAGCGAAAGCTTCTACATATACTTACATAAAATACTTAATACTAAATACATAAAATATTTACAGTAGGTACCTAATGAAAAATAATATCGCGAATACAAATACTAGCAGTACTTCACGCCTAAGCACAAGTTGATGCTTTATAAGGCGCAAATTCGACCACACATGGAATACTGCTCCCACCTTTGGGCTGGAGCCCCAGCTAGCCAAGTGGATCCGTTCAATCGAATTCAACGGCTTACAGACGGACTAGAATCACTCGAGTTGAGGAGAGATGTAGGCTCTCTCTGCGTATTCTACCGTCTGTACAATGGGGAATGTTCTGAAAAACTATTTGGCTTGATACCTGCAGTTGGTTTTCGACATCGCACATCACGGTGTACCAGGTTCCACCATCATCACCTGGATACCTGGCATTCGTCCACAGTTCGGTTCTCACGTAATTTTCTACCTCGTACGTGTAAACCGTGGAACAAACTTCCTGCATCGGTGTTCCCTCTAAGCTATGACATGGGGCCCTTCAAAAAGCGGGTCTATAGTCATTTTCATAATTATGTAATTTTGTTTTTACTTAGTAACAGTTATATATTCGTATATACTCGTAATATTGCATATTTATACTCTTGATGTTACGCCACAAAAAATCATAATGGGGGTCTCGGCTCGAAAAAGAATAATTCATATCGAGGGAGGCGCGGCGTCCATTTCCCGTGGCTGCTTTATAAAATCCGCATATACTCTCACGTAATTAATGGCCGGTTTCTGAAGTCTCCAGTTAAATGATCAACAGCTATTGAATCAATAAAGTTAAACTTAAGTTATGTATTCGATAACTGTCACTGGGTTTCTGAACACGCGAGCAGCCTTTCAATAACTATGAATTCAATAACGAGTACCTTAAACTGCCACTAGATGGCTCTCTTCAAAATAACAAGTTTCAAAGGGATATATTATCATTTTCATATTCATTTTTATTATATCTAGCCCGTTATATTGACGATTCCCTTCAGCTACAGCCAGGCCAGCCAAGTCGACGCAGCCAGATGGTGAAGGGAATACATCAATTGTATTATAGTGTAGCCTTTGCCATAACAATACTTTTTGGATAGAAGTACCTAAAGAATAAATTGTGAGATTGACGGTCGGGTTGTCATGGATACATTCTTATTGATGAATGTCAATGGCAAAAAGTAAAAATTGTTGCATTTATTTCATTAATTTTATAAGTATTTAATTTAACACGTTGCATTGGCGATTCCTCTGGTATTGCTCATGTCCACAGGCGACCGTAACCACTTAATATCAGGTGGCCCGTATGCTTTTTCATCTCCCAAATGTTAAAATGAAACGTCAAATAAAGTTATGGAACCCATAAACGGCCATCTTGGGTTAGATAAGTTGATCTTAGTTTAAGCTGAGTTTATGTATTATCGCAGTGCTCAGAAACGCTTTTTCGGAAGTTATCGACCCGTTAGCGTTATTGAATAGATAAACTCCCGTCAAAAGGACCTCAGAAACCGGCCATAAGAAGATTAAAAATATCAGAGCACTTGGCTACCAAACGAGATTTTTATGAAAATTCCTTCTGTGAATAGAAGGATCATGGTATTTCCAACATTTTTCAATTAAGATATACTTAGCGAAAATGTATTATTGTTAGAGTAATATCGAATGACCATCGGGTATTAAACGTTCCATATGAAACAATGTCCATACATAAATGTACTTTGATCGCCTCTCATGATCAAACATCAAAGTTATCAGTAAGTAGCTTTGCGAAACAATGAACTAATTAACTTGACGGATAAGACTCAATCCCCACTATACTGCCAATCAAGATTCGTCCTCGCTTGAGATAATGAGTCAGTTTTGCCAAAAACCGATAGCGGTTATCTAAAAAAATGTAAGCCGTCACGGGACGTCTGGCAGATGTGAAACATACAAAATATACACGTTCTTAATGCAGATAAATGCACACTTTAATCACAAAAATAAAATTTAAAATATAAATTAATAATTAATTAAACAAAATATAGTTATTTTTCTAGAATTTAACAATAAATTATTCACTTCGCCAGGATTTAAACTCGGGCATCGCGGTTTATAGTTCCTACCATCTCCCAATACGCCACAGTTTCTTATTTTGATGTTGAATTTGATGCGTCGCCACGGCCTATATCACCAAGCCAAAAATCAGGTTTACCCCTCGCGTATAGATGTTTCACATCAAAAGCGTATAAATAATATCGATACTATTATCTTAGATTTAGCTTTAGCTATCGATAGTCTTCGATGTTCCTGTTCTCCCAAAGGCCGGCTGGCAGAAAATTCTTCTAGCCCATCTTTTGTACCATTTTTTAAGGAATGATAAAGTTTTAAATAAATAAACATATTGAACTATCGAACGGCCACACCACAATGAGTGTAGAGTCACCTTCCTTCAGAATCAAGTTCGGCTACTCATTTATTTAACACTATAGTATGTCTAATCAGTCAAATAATTATCAGGGACACCCCCCAGCGTCGTTGGGACTACACCACATCCTTCTACGTAGTGGTATCAGTGCTCACGGCGACTGGATGCGATGAGTTTGTTGTCGACGAGGTATTCTCCATGACCATATTGGCAATTTGCCTCGTCTGCGGCAAAATGCTCGCGGCTATAGTAGTCGCTACATCTATACAAGTTGCTTATTCGACCAAATATGCTTTGACTACTTACGAAACAGCTACGAAGAAGCTCATTGATGTACTCAAAAATCAGGGATTGTCGAGTAAGTGCTTTTTATATAAATAGTACCTACGACAAACTAGCAAGTATGCCATCGAGATGAAACTAAGTGGCATGGAACCTGGTAACAGTAGCGTAGCTTTGGGGGAGGGGGCGGGAGGGGCATGGCCCCGGGCGGCACATGAAGAGAGGGCGCCAAGCCACTTGATTTTTAAATAAAAAAAAATATGTATTAAAATTAATTATTTTATATTCTTTTTTTAAATGTTTTTTTCATCAAACTAATACGTGTGGGGTATCTCTATGGATAGGTCTTCAAAAATAATATTGAGGTTTCTAATATCATTTTTTTCTAAACTGAATAGTATGCGCGAGAGACACTTCCAAAGTGGTAAAATTTGTGTCCCCCCCCCTGTAACTTCTAAAATAAGGGAATGATAAAAATAAAAAATATATATGATGTACATTACCAAGCAAACTTCCAACGAAAATTGGTTTGAATGAGATCTAGTCTCAGATGAAGGAATTAAAGGCAGATGGAACATTCGCAAAGAAATGTAACGAATGACGTGAAGTCACTTTTTCGCTATGTGTGCGTGACAACCTTAATGTCAACTAGCAGTGGCACCGTATGGACACGTAATTCTTTGTGTGTGTGAGGATGCCAAAAGAAAAGTCACAAACTCCCGCAATTTTGTAAATGTTGTTTGACATATTTCCAACTTAACACATTATGCACAATTAAATTGGCAAATTATTTATTACTAGTCTAGTGAACGCCCTTGCTTCGCTTCGGTAAGCCCACAGTCGATAAAAGTAGGGATGGTATTCTTTAAATTGTCGTGATTTTTTTATTTGTAAACCGATTCAAATAAAACAAACACTAAATGTTAACCCAAACTCATTACAATACGTCAGTGAAAACCGAATCTTTTATTAAGCCGTTCCTGAGATAGGTGGAACAAATGCATAGAAAAACAGACAAAAATTTAAGTTGTAATAAATTAATGTGATAATCATAATTGATTTTAATTTCATCACTAGTTATCAAAAAGTACACTTATCAAAATATATGTAAATGTTCTTTTAATATAAAATAATACTTAAATATATTTAATTGTCTTAATTAACCTATGGACTTTTTATGCAGAATAAGTTAGTGTTTGACCACAGAACCACCTGAGATGGTAAGCGGTAATGAAGTCGTGGATAGTAAATCACACTAACTTAGTAGAAGCCTATTCACTCTTGACTTGAAGACACCCACATTATAATCTGACGGGAACACCCACGCGGACAATTAATTCCAGTCCTTTGTGGTACGCATAATAAAAGACGAGGCAAAGTTTTTTTGCATTTTTTTTCTCTTGTAATAGCAGCTGTTGGCAATCTGCAAAATTATAATTGAAATCATTTTAGTGAGTAGGCTAAACTAAAAACAGAAACTAAAATATAATATAATATTTTCTTTCAATCATGCATTTTATCGTGGGCAAACGTGACATTTTCAGTTAACCCGGTTATAATATCCCAGCGATAGGTGTTTATTGATGGCTGTATTTCTTGATTTTTTGGTTTAAATAAATACAAATATTTACTTTTTAAATATATTTATTTCAATATACATTTATAAATCGACTAGTGTTCAAATAGCTCATGCATATTTCCCCAAATTTAGGGTAACCGATTTTCACATAAAGCTGGTGTACAAATGAATAATTGTCGAGGTTTTGTGTTCCGAGCAAACCGCAAAAATATTATTATAAATAAATAATAAAATAATGAACAGATACCTGTGAAAAGATATTCCATTTTATTTTCTTTGATTTTGCGAACTACTTTTACATAGTTTAAAAATGCAAGACGGCATTATAGCTGATAAAATTATTTAATACATTTTGACAATTGCGATGTTCATGCAATTTGACGCTTTCTTTAGTAGTGACACGAGATTGTATTAGTTTTTTATTTTGTATTATTCTTGGTAGGCTTATATTATGTCATATTCGAACGACGTTATCTGCCTTTAATTCCTTCATCTGAGGATCTAGTAAGTAGTTTTTTTTAATACGTCATAAATCGTAAACCGCAAAAAACATTGATCAAAGTTACAACGAACTACAAGAACTTTTATATTATGTTACTTGCTGCTACGGAACCCTTCATGGGAGAGTCCGACTCGCACTTGACCGCTTTTTTAATGAATGTAATTGGTGTACATATACTGTTTTAATAGAAATCAAATAAATAAAGTGTGTTTATGTGTTCAGTAGGTATAGTTTTATTTAGTGTCAACCTCAGTATCATTTAGAGGCGTGTGCCTAATTTTCTTGAAAATATACAAGGCCTTATATACAACTTCAACGGAAGGACAAGTAAATAATACAAATCACATTTAACTTTAAGATTACCAGTTGGAGAAGTTCTGGAAGTACGTGCAAGACCTGTGGGTCACGGAGCGAGGACGACAGGTACATTGTTTACAAGTTTTACATTACAATACATCAATCAGTTCTTGTGATTTTCTACAGACTTATTACTTCCTTTGTAACTCCATTTACAGTTTCTGTAACATATCAAAGTATATCTTCTATCGAGAAGTGGTCATACTTAGGGCCTGCTCCGACTGGCCAAGGAAATTAAATGCGGTGAAAAGAAATATACGCCAGTCGGTGCAGGCCCTAAAGCTATAATACATGAGTGGTGGTCAGAACGATCTCCAACTAGAAGTACCTGCCGCCATAGCCTTCTCCATTGTTCTACTTATAAGTATGAAAGAAAATCTAACATCATCTTTTAAATCAACTTTCGTTTATCTATACTAATGTATAAAGAGGAAAGATTAGATTTTTTGTTTGCATTCAATAGGCTCCGAAACTACTGAACCGATTTCAAAAATTCTTCAAAAATTCCCCGAGTAACATAGGCTATATTATATTTTCAAAAAAATTAGGGATCCTTAATAAAACTCCAATAAGTTGTAAAAAAATAAGAAAACCGAAGCAAAGCGAGGGCGGTTACTCGTATAATATAACCGTATAGAACTAGCCCAGTTCGCAGAAGAAGTAAACAATCTATAGCCGACCTCAAACAGGAATAAATTAAATCAAAAAAAACTTGAGAGGTGTCAAGGGACACCCGGATGGAACGAAGTTCCTTGCAGTCAGTACTAGGATAGCAAAAACATGCAAGCGAATGTGCCAAAACAAATCTAAGGTATTAAATTTCGTGACAAATTTAATACCTTATATTTGTTTTGGCACACTTGCTGCATGTTTTTGCTATCCTAGTACTCTGGCTTGCTGTCTATGTAAAAAAAAAACTACGACGGCAAAAAGTGTCGTTACTGGCAAAAAGTGTCGTTACCAAATTTTACTAGCCCCCTTTCGCAACGCGCGATAAGGAACTTCGTTCCAATAAGATGATGTCTTTTACAAATATCCACAACTTATTGTCGCTATTTTAAAAATGTATCTTTCATCTTCTTTTTCGGCCGGCAACTCGTCAGTGACGTTCATGTTGTTACTGGTGTTCACGACGACAAGTCACATGCCCCTTCGCTCGTTTGTTGGATATTTACATAAAAACATAACGTGAAATGTATGCACGTGTGCTTATGTCAGTTTAAACATGTAGTTGCCAGCGCTTCTCCGAAAAACACCATACGTACTGCGCTGTGAACTGATGTCTTCAATGTTTGGTCATCATTTGAGGAATTGCTTCTTGTTTGCCGACACCGGTGAACCATTTCTCCGGCAGTTGACTGTACTTCTGGATTACACAATATTCTTTCCAGGTAATTTTGACCCCTAACCTAAATTATCGTATCACGGGTACCTACTCTGTTTGCATAACACTATCCCACTAATTCCCACTACTGTAAGTCAGCTATTCATTAAAAGTTGACTCCACTATCCAAGTTAGGGATTTCACATACCTTTGAGAACGTAAAGTTTGCAGATTTGCTCGCGATATTTCTCGCTACACGAAGCTAATTCGTTTGAAGTACCTACGCAATTATGCACTGCTACACAGAACTAATCGATACATAGAATCAAGAAGCCACTAGAATGTCTCCGCTTGTTAAAATACAAAAAAATATAAGCTTTATTGATAAAAACTAGCTGACACGGCGAACTTCGTATCGCCTAACAAACATTTTTTTCTAAAGTAAGTAGTCTAAGCTACTCCTTGTTACATCAGCTATCTGCCAGTGAAAGTCCCGTCAAAATCGGTCCAGCCATTTCAGAGATTAGAGATTTCACGCAAAAACTACAGAAGGGATTTTCATGAAATTTTGCACACAGGTAGACCATGATCTGGTATAAGAAATAGGGTTCTTAATATCCCGAAAAACCTAAAAAAACTTGCCAGGAAAGAAAATTTACACACCTTTGAAAACATTACGGAAAAATTCTTTAGATTCAACAGTATTTTACGAAAATCTTCTGCTGTTAACTATTTTCTTTTTCTTTAGGAAACTACATAGTAGTAGCAGGAGATAGTGAGGCGCGCATGCACTGGGTGGCTTTGGGTACCGTGTCGGTGGTCTCGGTACGATCTGATCTTACGGAGATAACCCACGAACTGCTCGGGCCTGGTGACGTGTTTGGGATACTACAAGGACTGAATAGAGGCATTCAACACTGCTTCTCTTATAAAGCGGAGACTAAGGTATACGAGTGTTATATGAGTAGTAGATAGAGATCATTGCCATTGAATCTCACCTCATGTGCAACATTGTAAGTTTGTGATACAATAGGAAATAATACCGTTGAATAACATTTTTTTCTTTCTTTCTCTTCTTGGTTGACAACGCGTCGGTGATGCCTTTCTTGTTACTGATGTCCATGGGCAACAGTGTATACTTAGCATCAGGTGAATCGGCAGCGCGTTTGTCTTCTAGTTATAAAAATATATTCATGTCGTCATTATCCAATCTAGACTATTTTCCAGTACCTACAACTCAGGCCTCCTCTCAGGAATAAAGGGACTAAGATTATTCAATCGCTGGCCGCGCATTAGTAGATGCGTACATAGTTGGTCCGTTAGGAAACCGCGGATCTAACACATAATTATTTCATGACATAACCATCCCGCTTTTGAACTCGAACATCTCATATTGAGCTATTCAGGGTCTTGTAGGTACATTCCTAGAATTCTTAGATATGAAATATTCTTAATGAAATCTCTAATAATATAAACGATTGAGATATATTGCCTTATATTTAGTTTCAACATTAAATAATAAACAAAACAATACTCAGAACTTGATATTGTAACCGATTCCTTTCTATAATAATAGAGCGCCAAATTTTCTAAATAATATTATTGTTAGTATAGATATCTTTTTATTATATTATTGGAAAGGGATCTCTTACAACAGATTTTTCTGATTCTTTGTGAAACTGGAAACGCCTAAGCTTCCAATATTATATTTCATGGTTTACTTTGATATCACTTTCTATGTAATAATTTTTATTGTGTCATAAACAAATGTCCTGCCTACAATAATATCTCTCGTTGATCTTGATTAATAAAATAAAAGAAAGATATCTGAGAAAAATATATGTGGGGAATATTTATTGACACAATAGAACGTCATTAAATTTGGGATATCTATTCTGTTAGTCTATATGCGTTTGCACCCGCTAATCTCAGTTAACCAATTTGAATGCAATTTTATCTGATTTATTGTGTAAGCTATAGACAACATAAGCCATTTTTCATTATTTCCTTATTCTACAACGAATTATAATTTATATTTGAATAAATGTAATATCAGAGGTCGAACTTTGCTGGTACAATATTGTTCATTGATTAAATATATGGATCAGCGTGATCACTTTGTAAATTAAATAGGTACTTAAGTAAATTAATCGTACACAGATACGGCTTACGGATTCTCTTCATCATAATTGGCTTGACCATACACTATAGACAAACATTCAACTTTTACATAAGGGTGAATTTCCCAAGTGCATTTTTGAGACGGCGAGGTTGAAAATTAATGTGTGGAGGTAAACTACAATTATGCATAATTTTATATGGGTAGTTTAAGTAGTGATCTACATGATAGTAAAGTATTCAGATGTATTTAATACATAGATTCTTAATAAAAAAATATCTAAGACCTAAAATCTAATTCCGGTGTACTGTCCGACCTCCATTTATTTACATATTTTATATTTTTTTTCTTTTTTGGTAAATAAATTTTATTAAAAAGGAATGTTTTTTAGAAATACATTAAATAACACAACTAATATATATTTACGGAGTAATTTAAGATAGTGCAACAGCTCTTAAAACACCTTTTAAAAATGTCCTACAAAAAAAAGCAATTCCGGTGGCGCATTTTGTATACTTCATTACTTGTTACGACACGATTTGGAAGACACCTTACTGGCTCTCCCCGCACCGTTCAGTTGTGCTCTTGCAAACTGCGTGTTACGATAACCGACTGGCTGCATAATTTTCCTGCCAAACACGTAAGTACTCACTGCGGTGGCGCAGGAATACAAAATCATCCAATTCCGATGTCATGTATATTAGTAAAAGTACAAAGCAGATTATCAAGAAATTTTATGGAGGCTTCCATTAAAGGTTTTCAGCCATAATTGTGAAATAAAAGTTAACCTGTGAGTAACGGTGTTCTTTAAAATTCAAGTTTTGACTCTAATTCTAAGTCCGGTGGCCTAATCTCGGTGGATCCGGTGGCAAATCAAAGCACATAAGGACGTGTATAGACCAGTGCCAATAATTTTTGAAACGAAAAAAATAATCGTAGGATGAAACCCATTGCAAAAGGAAGAGAATATAACGAAAATTAAGGGAAAAATTATTTACGGGCGATCTGAGGTTGGGAATTTGGGGAAGGGGGGGGGGGGGTTTAAGGGTAAAAAATAGTTTATCTCAATTTCCGGCAAAACTCAAGTCCTATAGAAAAAAGTTAAATAGCAATGTTGTAAGTAATAAAAAGATCTAGAACTTTTTTATTTATACTTTTTTTTACATAACCTCAAAATTTATGTGAAAAATTCAAATAATCAAATTTTTGGTGTTTTATTTTTATCTTTTACAAAAAAAAATATTTTCACGAAATTTGGGGAAAATGAAACGACAACTATATTCGCAAAAAAAAATTCGGATTCGAGTTTTTATTTTTTTTTTAATCGTTGGGTACAATTTTGAGCTATTTATTAAAATTTACACTTTAATTAATCGAAAAACGTAAGATTCCATGTTACTTTGTTAGACAAAAAAAATTACAAATCCATAAAACATAAAAATTGCAAAAAACATGCGAAAATAGTTGTCGTTTCATTGCATTTTCGTAGAACATTTACCATAGTAGTTTATAGTTAGTATTTAGTAGTAGTAGTAATAGTAGTTAGTAGTTTATAGTTTTTTATACATCATTAGAAAGTAGAGATTCTAACGAACAAAAATCTCACCGATTTTTTTAAAAGTAGACATTTTGACGTGAGAATTTTCGATTGAAAATTAGGTTGCTTTTTCGATATTAAGTAAAAATAAGATGAAAAAAGAAATATTTTAAATCAAAAAAATTACAGTATGTTAAGGACATACAAAGGTAAGTTTTCACTAAATTTCATGGAAAAATTTTTTTTTGTAAAAGATAAAAATAAAAAACCAAAAAACTGGTTATTTAAATTTTTCACATAAATTTTGAGGTTATGTAAAAAAGTGTAAATACAAAAGTTGTAGATCTTTTATTACCTACAACTTTGCCATTTAACTTTTCTCCATAGGACTTGTAGTTTTGCTGGAAATCGAGATAAACTGGTTTTTACCCTTAAACCGTGGGGGGGGGGGGCCTCCCAACCTCAGATCGCCCGTAAATTATTTTTCCTTTAATTTTTATTATATCCTCTTCCTTTTGCAATGGGTTTCATCCTACTATATTTTTTTTTTCACTTTTTAGCGTTTTTGAAGCTATCGGCACTGGTCTAATAGGCCACAGAAACACAAGCGTGTCTAATCACCGCTAAAAGGAGTCCGTTCATCTAGACTCCTACTCTTTAAAATGTATCTTTAAAGTATTAGATGATCTTGCCTTTATTATTTCTCATTGGCATAATCAATTTCGGTGGATCAGATTCAAATTCCAGTGGTCCTAATTTTGGTGGCATTTGATAATGTAATTTGAAAATATCTCCGGAACTAATAATATTTTTATCGATCTCTACTATGTGACTAATTATTACTACTATTTACATATTATTTATGCCAAATAAAATGTATTAGAAACAGCAGGTTTAAATTTAATCAATTTCGGTGGCTCAGATTTTAATTCCGGTGGCCCTTTAATCATTTCGGTGGCATTTGATAATTTCAAATGGAAATATCTCATGAACTAATAATTTTTTTTTGATCTCTAGTATATGATTAAGTAGTACTAATATTTACCTATTATTTAAGCCAAAAAAAATTATCAAAAACAGCAAATTTAAATTCGCCACTGTAATTAGGCAAAATTCGTGTTTGTTGAAATTGACCCATAAACGTTGTTTCGGCCAGAAATCGAACGTCGCATACAAATGATTTATCACTGCGCAATACCACGAGTAAAATAGCTTAGAAAAGCCTGTTGAAGTGGCTGTTAAGTTAATAGGCTGGCCTTCGAACTATGTGGATAGTTCGAAGGACCGCAACCTTTGGGGAAGAAAGGTCCTCGAATGGCGTCAACGTTTCGGAAAAATTAGTGGCGCCGTCCTACCAAGTTGACTGATGACCTGAAGAAGACAGCAGACATCAGCTGGATTCAGAAGGCTCAGGACCGGGTACCCTGGCTAAATAGTAATGTTGCTGTGGACCTCAAAAATTTCATATCGCTGGTTCCTGCTTCTTATTCCTGGATGCTCTCAATTACACTTGATTGTACACCATATTTATAAAGGTGGATATGGTGTGTCTTAGTCATAGGTACTAACGTCTAAGTAACCTGGCCCTTCAATCTATGTATATCAGCTTGTTCGCGCTTCAGTAATTACGCTTATTTTGTGCGAGCTTCTGAGAATGCGATCTTTGGAAATAGGTAGATGATTTTGATCGTTCTTTAAAGGACATCCCCTTAAATAATTGTTTGTCTTAGTCTCTCTGAAACGATCCAACCGATATCCAGTAAGTAGTTAACAATAAATGATTAATCGCCATCTTACTTCGGTAGGTTGTCCCGTTTTATTTGCAAGAGTTGACACACTGCCAATATACATTCGGGCAACAATTTAAAGAACGATCAAAATCATCTATGTAATTCTAAAAGCTCGCACAAATAATTATTATTACTGAAGCGAGGACACGCTATTATGTAAACTAATTAAGATAAAATTCTTGTTCCAGGTGACTATCTTGACATTAAATCTAGATTCGTGGAACAACATCCTTCCATTCTTCCCAGAAGCAATGAGTGTCATATCTGAGAGAGCAGAGTTTTTATTCACACAAATATAAAACGATACATTTGTAACAGTTAGTTTGTTTTGTATAACTTTAATAATTGATTAAAGTTATGAAAAAATTCAATGACTTTTAGTAACACAGCTTTTACTAATTTTACTACTACAGTTATATTTTTTAAATTAAAGTAATTAGTAATTAGGTAATTATTTACATTTATTTGTAACCGGTGGTGGAATCAAAATATTTGAAAGACATATTTATTTTTATTCTATTAAAAGGAAACAAAAAATAATGATGATGATGATTTTTATTTTTGCTTTAAGTAAGTTAATGGAAATTACTAACAACTATTTTCAAGATATTTCGAATTCGCTCTGGATAGGAAATGCTTCCGTTAATAAATTGCCTCAATTTTCAAATTCACGCAACCCTAGCCACGAGTTACTAGTAGATATTCAATAAGCAGCGAAAGCTTCTACATATACTTACATAAAATACCTACTTACTACTAAATACATAAAATATTTACAGTAGGTACCTAATGAAAAATAATATCGCGAATACAAATACTAGCAGTACTTCACGCCTAAGCACAGGTTGATGCTTTATAAGGCGCAAATTCGACCACACATGGAGTACTGCCCACCCACCTTTGGGCTGGAGCCCCAGCTAGCCAAGTGGATCCGTTCAATCGAATTCAACGGCTTACAGACGGACTAGAATCACTCGAGTTGAGGAGAGATGTAGGCTCTCTCTGCGTATTCTACCGTCTGTACAATGGGGAATGTTCTGAAGAACTATTTGGCTTGATACCTGCAGTTGGTTTTCGACATCGCACATCACGGTGTACCAGGTTGCACCATCATCACCTGGATACCTGGCATTCGTCCACAGTTCGGTTGTCACGTAATTTTCTACCTCGTACGTGTAAACTGTGGAACAAACTTCCTGCATCGGTGTTCCCTCTAAGCTATGACATGGGGTCCTTCAAAAAGCGGGTCTATAGTCATTTTCATAATTATGTAATTTTGTTTTTACTTAGTAACAGTTATATATTCGTATATACTCGTAATATTGCATATTTATACTCTTGATGTTACGCCACAAAAAATCATAATGGGGGTCTCGGCTCGAAAAAGAATAATTCATATCGAGGGAGGCGCGGCGTCCATTTCCCGTGGCTGCTTTATAAAATCCGCATATACTCTCACGTAATTAAGAAGATTAAAAATATCAGAGCACTTGGCAACCAAACGAGATTTTTATGAAAATTCCTTCTGTGAATAGAAGGATCATGGTATTTCCAACATTTTTCAATTAAGATATACTTAGCGAAAATGTATTATTGTTAGAGTAATATCGAATGACCATCGAGTATTAAACGTTCCATATGAAACAATGTCTGTTATAATAAAAGGATATTTTTTCAGCCTTTCATTGAACATAAATATCATGGAAAAACAAGAAGGGAAACGATTACATTAACATAACAATATGCGAGATAATAATAACACAATTATGTCAACATAATACAGTCAACGATAAACAATGTATCTAACGCTCCAACTCAGTCACTAACGATTACTTAAATTGCTCCTTAGTACAGAATTTGTATATACTAAGAAGCCATTAAAGTAACCCTTAGTGACTCTGAGTTGGGGCGTTAATGTTACAAATTTTGAAGATGGAGAATTTATCCCCAATGTATTTTAGAGTATGGATATTGTAATCTATCTCCATGTTTTGCTACAAAAGAAAGGAACCACGCAAAACTGAATTTCCAGCTACGTTTCCGTTTTATAACATACGAGTAACCGCCCTCGATTTGCTTCGGTTTTCTTTTTTGTTTACACCTTGGGTTAGGTACATTATTGGAGTTTTATAAAGGATCCCTAATTTTTTTGAAAATATAATATAGCCTATGTCACCGGGTAGTGTAGCTTCCCAACAGTGAAAGAATTTTTCAAATCGATTCAGTAGTTTCGGAGCCTATTCAATGCAAACAAACAATCAAATCTTTCCTCTTTATAATAATAGTACAGATAACAGTCCATTCAAACTTGCATAACAATATAAATCAAGTCGTGAAACATAAAATGTTACATAAGTTTTATCAGCGGGCTTCAGTCGGAGGCCATGTAATAAATTAGTGGATTGGGCCGGATCTGCATAATCTGTGGACCTATCGACGTATTCCTGGATAAATCACGTGTATATAGTCGCCCATATTAATGGCTTTATTGTACTGTTACATACTCTGTTATTGCAAGGTTGATCTTGATTATGCAAACAATGTGCCTGGGCGTTGATTCACATTGTATTGGAAAATTTGAAGGATCCACTAAAAGAAGAAATGCGAGAAATCTAATTGTTTACAGTCTCTTTCTCAGTTACATTTTTCTGTTACACAGTCGGAAGTTGACAATATATACAATTTACACGATACAATATACATACCTAGAGAGAAATGATTGAGAAATTATCTTATACATACTGTTATTTTTCAATTTTTTTTTCATTTTCTTTTAATTTAAGACACTTTAAAAAAAGCTATTACTCAATAAAATATGTTATTTTAACTTATCAATCGAATAAATATTCTCTAAATAGTAGTAGTATTACATCGATATATTAAAATAGATAAAAAGTAAATTCAAATCTTTCAATTTATCTATTAGCTTTCAAAAACTGTTAATTACAAAGTAGGAGAAGGCTTTCAATTTTTAAGTGTAATATTTTCTCAACGGTTTGGTTTATACTCGTAGTCCAATACAAAAGTTCGTTGGAAAATCGATCAAAACAACATTTATCCAGTATTATACTCTATACTGTACACTGTTCAGTTTGTAAAGGGTCTATTTCGCAGGTCATTTCTGTTCGCGACATGCCACTCCAATCGATGACAACCATTCATGAGGATGGAAAAGGCTTTCAATAGAATGTTTGTTAGTACCTCAAATATACTTAAAGTTAGGAACAATGAGTACAGTTTCAGTTATATTTTTCATTCTTTGCTCTTTTTCGACTTTTCCGCTTTTATTGTCAGGTTTCCAATTATCTATGGGAAATAATAATCCGTCAAATTCGACATGGACTCGCAAAAAATAGACTAATAGTTAATTTAATATATGTAGTATAATAATTACAAGCTTCAAATTTAAATTCTTTACGGCTTTTCTTCTCCTCCATGACAAAGCACCTTTGCGAAAAGCTGGTAAATTAAAAAAATGACGTGCATAAGTGTATCAGTGATACCTACATGAATAAAAGATTATTTCATTTCATTTCATTTGTTTTATATTGTTTAAATCGTTACACTGTTAATAAACTAATTATGTAATTAACGTATTGAAGAATAATTTGAATAAATATTGGAAAAAAAATAGTAATTTAAGTATTGTGTACATACTTCGTAAATGGATTACTACCCTTAACCATTTTATCATACCGGTCTAGAAAGTAATTTATCTGACGCTTTAGCTATTATTCGAACCAATGACACTCATTCACGAGAATGAACAAGGCTTTCAATGGCCTTTTGTGAGTATCTCCGAACACACTTAGAGCTCAGATAGGATTTGAAGTGGTATTTATTTGGACCGCCTTTACCGAAGTGATGTTAGTGGAATATTTCGGCAAAATTATGCAGATTAAATACACAATATACTATTGCTTGCTCATGATCATCATCGTATGCCTTCACAGTGAGTCCCACTAGCCTCCAGTCTCCCCTGACATTATGGCGTTGGAGATACTATAGTCCATGGCCAAGTCATGATGTCACCAAGTCACTTTTTTACTTTTTTTTTAAGGAAATAGCCGACAAAGGTGCTGACAATCCACCTCATGGTAAGTGGCTATCGGGACCATCAGCAACACCAAAGGCGTCACTGATGCGTTGCCGGCTAAGAAAGAGAGAATAAAAAAAATAAAGAACTTATAACTATAAGATAAAAACTCATTAATATTTGCAAAAATATTTATTATAATTATAAAAAACTTTAAATGTTTCTCTTTCTGTTCTTAATGTAACAAAGTTAAAGCTTTGACAGATAAGAAATATCTGTGTAGTATCCAAGGAAATTAATTCTAGTCGTGATTTAGATACCGCGACCGCAAGCACTCCGAATCTACAGGTTTTATTTGTGAACAAAAATAAAATACCAACTTAGTAACGTTACTTAACTTAGCAACGTTTTAAACGTAGGTATTTAAATATTTTTATGCAAGCGGCAGTGGCCATTTTTTATCTGTTGGTGTACGACTTACGTATTATGCTAGAATGTCTTCTTTAAACAAGATCTCCCTTAAATAGCAAGTGGTTATCCTACCTACCTACCAGACGATTTTGACCTTAGTATAAATTATTCAAATTTTCGCCGTATTGGGGCGGCTTAGAATATTAACCCCAATCCCACGCCGGATGGGTGTCGTAAAAGGCAACTAAATCCGGCCCGCTGGTGGTAGGACCCCTCGAGGGATTAAATTAGTAATATTGATTTTAATTATTAATTAATACCATTATTACTATTATTATTTCTCCATGGGGTTCGCCTGGATAGCTACCACCCTTGAGCATGAGTCAACCGCCAAACGACTCGTCGTGTTCCGGCTGGGGGCTTGAGAGCCAGTTCTTTCTTTCTTTTTCTTCTCTCTTTCTTGGCCGGCAACGCATCGGTGATGCCTTTGGTGTTGCTGATGTCCATGGGCGACGATACCCACTTACCATCAGGTGGATCGTCAGCTCGTTTGCCGGTTATTTCCATAAAAAAACTAAAAAAAAAAACTATCTATCTATTAGGTATGGATACAAGTCAATTGTAATTTAATGAATTGTTAGGAAAAGATTACAAACTCACACCACCGCCGCCCTACTGTATATGCTGGTGGTCGAGAAACCACTTTGTACTCTGAAGTAGCAGAACCCCTAAACCATTTCATGATATTAAATTGGATAGCCAGTTTTACTCCATGTTATTTACTCGGTCTAATATTTCAAATCAAATTCGAATCTTCAAATAAAAAGGTTGTAATAAAATACCATTTGATTGGATTGATGATAGGGAACATTTTAGTATCACAACAAGCCATAATTATCATCTTTAATTTCACTTGAAACTTCCTTCTTTTTTTGAACCTGCCTAACAAAAGATGAGTAGGCTGAGGCAACAAATGAGGCTCCGTACACCAAAGGCATCACCGAGAAGAGAGAGCAAGAAAGAAAGAAAGAACTATCTCCTAAAACCACAGTCTGAACTTGACGAGTTAAGTAACGGACGTAAACGAGAAGAAAAAAATTATCTTCATGTAAATTCGTCTATTTTCCTCAAATTTTGCAGAATTGATTATAGTCTATTTTGGTATGTTGATTAAGGTATTTCAACCACTGACAACACTTGTATTCTTAATTAATCAAAGTAATACCAGCTTTATCACGATCAGCTGCGCCAGAATAAGTAATGGGATCATGTCAATTCCCCGGCATGGCAATCAAATCTCCATAGCTAGAGGGACCAGGTTAATGTTATCATAGATTACTCTATAGTTTATATGCAAATTGTATTAATTTGGGACATACATACACCTTGTGGCAACAATATTACCTACTTCGTCTCAAATACGTTCAGGTGGCGTTCAGAATCGCTTCATATTTTAATGAAATGACTTAGCTCTGTGATTTTTGCTAAGACAAATGGTTAAATTAAATACCCTTCGGTATCAGTAAGCTATCAGTACACCAAAGGCATTTTGCGCCAAAGTTGCATGTCATAAAAATTATTAATTTTGTTTCAGTTTGAATGTTAAATTAATTCTAATCATGGCTAGCAAATAGGCATGCAGTTATCATTTAGACTTGCAGGCTACCTAAGTACTGTTAAGTGAGTACTAAAATTAAAAGATAACAATAAGTAAACAACTAGCTACCACCCTTGAGCATGAGTCAGCCGCCCAAACGACTCGTCGTGTTCCGGCTGGGGCTTGAGGGCTAGTTCTTTCTTTCTTTTTCTTCTCTCTTTCTTGGCCGGCAACGCATCAGTGATGCTTTTAGTGTTGCTGATGTCCATGGGCGACGATAGCCACTTACCATCAGATGGACTGTCAGCACGTTTGCCGGCTATTTCCATAAAAAAAAACTTAAAATTAACTGCAGGGCCTCAGGTGTTCGAACGTTTCATCATTATTAAATACTTAATTAAAATTCATTATCAACTTCATTATTTAATGACGTTGCCTATATTTACCAAATAATATCCACAAAACTCATCAATCGTATCAATACAACTCTGTAAATTATTTTATTACTTTTAGTAAGAATCGCATTGTTTGATGAAAATGGTTAAATTCCCCAAAATAACAACTTATAGAAGTACATATGTCGATAATAAAATTGTAAGTAGTTAGGAAACAGAATAAACATTTTAGTGAGAACCGCATTTAAGTTGCAACAAGATTAAATAATTAATCAGTTCATATCCATTTAACCCTTAGTCAGTTTCTGATTGGTAACTCCAACATCTTTCTCAACGAATTTCATACTTACTTGATGTGACTTGCTTACTAGAATGAATCCGCACTGCATATAATCCGCACGCATATAAATTATATGATATAATCCGCACGCATTTAATCCGCACGCAATAATGGAGAGAGACCCGTGCTCTGTACTAGACCATCAAAAGGTTAAAGCTACCGCAAGCAAACAGTAGATTGTGTAACAACCGAAAAACTTTAAAACAACCAGAAAACAAAATGGTGGAAAACATCGAAGCTATGACGCAACGCCCGTATACCCTTTGGAACAAGAAAAATAGCATGATTATACAAGTAACGAATGTTCGCGTTGAGGCTGTAAATTCATCGGCTCGTTAGCTCGCATCAACGGTTGGGCCACTCATTTTATCGTATGTAAATAACGAGTAATTACGATACGGTATTTCAATATATATATTTACATGGATCGTGGTCACGGCGGCGGCCACGGCGTAATTGCCAAGGAAAAACTACTGATAATTTAATTAACATGTTATGTCTTTATCTTTTTACGTTTTTCAATAATCTATACGTAGTCTTAACCCTAAAAATATCAGATGTTATGAAGAACATAGCCCCTTATGTTCGGTTTACACGTATTAAGTAATTAAGTAGATAATTAATTTTAGCTAAAAAGTTACTAAATTGTCCGTTTACACGTATTGATTTATTTAAAATTTACTTAAAATTTTGTTATCTACTACAACTATCTACAATCAAAAGCAATTCAATCTACAACCCTATATATTCAATATCTAAAAAGGATATTTAAATATCCAAAAAGGATAATTATTACTCAATTTAGTTTTACTTTTCAACATTTTCGTGATAATATTAATGCGGCAAATTATGTATGGGAGGTGAGCAATGTCCTTTATTGTGGTACAGACGTAACAGCCGATGCATGACATATACAACCCTAGAATGCACAGCAATCATTTAAACATGACTTTTATGAAATTACTCAACAAAAATTAAATATTATTCATTCAATGGACCGTTAACTGCTAATGGATTGAAATGCATGAGTGATTTTGTTAAATCGCCATATTTTCAGGAAATGGGCAATCACATTTTTATGAAATTCGTTTACGAAATGAGGAAAGATTTATTAATTGCAATTTAATAAAAAAACCCACAAGTGTAGGTACTTATACGAGTACTTTTTAGGGAAAATATGTTTTTGTTATACTAATCCAGCGCTTTTAATCACTAAGGATTTGTAACATACACCCTTATGAATATTTATTATGTAAATTATTCGTACTACGTCATATTTTGTTCAAACTCAATTTTAAAACATTAGGTGTTTTTTTTAAATAAATAATAAATAACGCTTCACACTCATAGCCCCACACTAAGATTTCCTGTGTCGTAGGTGCCATGGACAACACACTGGACAAGGACATTCAAATCCAGACCGAGAACAGAAATTCAAACTCATCATTTAAATTTCCGCCTCGCTGGGAATCGAACCCAGGACCCTTGGTGCGGCGATCCGGCATGGTAACCATTGAGCTTGATTATGAATATCATTACACAATTATGGACGGGGCTTTTAGAAACGTTTTTTTAAAACACAATGAATATAACGATATACAAAAACATCGAATACAACATAAGAAAGGATGCAACAGAAAATTTTCACAAAGAATACAACATAATACACAAAGGTATAGTTCACCGCTTTATTCCAGACGAGTAACCGCCCTCGCTTTGCTTCGGTTTTCTTAATTTTATTACAACTTATTGGAGTTTTATTAAGGATCCCTAATTTTTTTGAAAATATATAATATAGCCTATGTTACTCGGGGATAGTGTAGCTTCCCAACAGTGAAAGAATTTTTGAAATCGGTTCAGTAATTTCGGAGCCTATTCAATGCAAACAAAAAATCAAATCTTTCCTCTTTATATATTAGTATAGATATAGATATAGATGATGATGTAATGATTGATGGTAATGATGACCAGTTACCGATACCGTGATACCGTCTGCACTTACTGATTGTTACAAATAACACAGGATTCTTTTAATCAAAAATATCTGAAGCAGTTATAAACTTGAGTTCATTCGGTTCGTTGACAATTGTTATACGAGTACCAGTTATCACATTCCCTGCATTTTATTTCCAAGCTCTTTCGAATTTGTCGCTTCAAGGATAGTTTTATTGGATTCAGCGAAGATATAATTGATAAATGAAAAAGAGGATCCTCCACTTGGAAATTGAATCAACACTCAATAGAGGTTCTTCTTTGTTATTCGGAAGATAAAAATGAAATACCTAACGTAAGAATATCAAGCGTTGTTTTGAAGACTTATATTTTTATCAGATGAAACAGTATTTTGCTTTTAGAAATACTACGGACTTGGAATTTACTTAGCTGGCCTGAGGCGTATTCTGCCACTCCGCAACAGTGTGTGTTGAAGGGAGTAACGAATAATGTAGCATAGAAGCGCGAAAGTCGAATATCGAAAGTGTGATGAAGCAACCATTTCTGCTACTGCCAACTTTCAGTAGAGCGCAACTGAAAATTTCAGTATGAAAATATGTCAATTTGGAAAGGTCAGTATGAAGTTCAAATTGTGGGTACCGTTATCTATACTAATATATAAAGAGGAAAGATTTGATTTTTTGTTTGCATTGAATAGGCACCGAAACTACTGAACGATTTCAAAAATTCTTTGACTGTTGGGAAGCTACACTATTCCCGAGTAACGTAGGCTATATTATATTTTCAAAAAAATTAGGGATCCTTAATAAAACTCCAATAATGTAACCCAAGGTGTAAAAAATAAGAAAACTGAAGCAAAGCGAGGGCGTTTACTCGTAAACAATAAACAAACAAAGTAGGTACCTATTTAGGGTCAACGCACATTTATTCGGCGTCATTCGCGTTTTGCCGAATGATTTTGGTTACACTTATTCGGCCGCGTACGGCGTCGTAAGAATGCGAACGACTGCTTACGGCGTCGTAAAAATTCGAACGGCTGCGTACGGCGCTGAACACGCTGCGAAGTCCGTCCAAAGACGTTAGTAAGTATAGTAGTTTAGTAGGGTAAGGTTTCCAATGTCGTACCCCCTAAGGGAAAATAGCTGTAGATTTTAGGGTATTTGAAATTAAATAAAATCTCATACGTCTACTTAATGTTTATTCGTCCAATTGCTGTTGTTTACTCGCATGCCTAAATAGTTCAATTTGACACCATTAGATTTCATTTAATGTTTAATAAAGCGAGCGGCCAGATATCAGTCAGGTACGATTTAGGCGCTGGTACGACTTGGGCAACCTTATCCTACCTAGGCTACCTATATAATAGTTATAACAAGTTAAAATAAAGGTGAGAAAAACGTAAGTACAGTAGAATCCCGATTATCCGAACCTCGATTATCCGAGCATTCGATTATCCGGACTTGCGTCACGGCTATAATAAATTGCTGATTTAAAAAATAAAAATGTGTGCATTTCACACGTAGTAGAAGTGAAACCTTCAAAAATAAAAGAATTAATTTAATAAAGTGTATCAGTTGTAATTATCTTTCAAAAACTATTTAGTACTAAATAAAAATAAAACAGAGCTAACTAACGCCATCTCTTAACATAATATGAAGAGTAAAATGAGCAGTTAGCGCCATCTATCCAGCAATAAAACGAATCTTCTATTTTGTTCCTCGCGCCATCTATGAATACAACTTAGCACTTTTTAGAGTAACACGAACATAAGAAAAACTTTCAAATGACAATGATGCTAAAGAAGCTTTCACTTTAAGAAAAATTTACCGCGCAACGACACGGCACAAGTTTCATACAAGAAGCGTATCAAGGACTTAGCCGCAATGAAAACATAGGCCTATAGTATATACTATTGAAAAGTTGAAATGATTGCGTCAAAGATCAATAATAAGTTATTTCCAGTCAAAGTCCTAAATAACATAGGTATTATGTGATTCATTATCATTATAGCACATATTTTTTTAATATTGTGCTGTCTGAATGACGTACGTAAAACCCATTACACAAAAAAAAAAAATTTTTTGATTTGACTTTGAAATCGATTATCCGGATTTTCGATTATACGGAATACCCCTGGTTTGATTTGATCCGGATAATCGGGATTCTACTGTAGGTACATATTATTGTCTATAAAATATCTACTAATTCTTCTTATGAAAGTAGAGACCGTATAATATGTATGTACTGTATATATGTATGTATGTACTGCATACATATGTATATGTACCAACATACTTATTAAAAATTTGATGTAGGTATTTTAAGTTCATATTATAAATAAATAAAAAAGTACTTACCGCTACAGGACCTTATTTTTGAGATTTCTTCCCAAGCATTATTTTTTCTTTGTTGATCGCTATAATGTGACGAACTAATATCGTATAAGCAAGCATATTTTTGAACTAGCGATATAAGTTGTTATTCCTCCATCATTAATTTATTTCGTAAAAATAAAATAATTTTAATTATTTTAAAACACGTCCGAACTTTCTCAATCTTCCCAATGATTACGTAAATAAATCGAATCTATACGGTTTAATCTATACGGGAACTATGAAGGACGCAACCTGTCGACAAGGCCAAGGAGTCAAAAATCTTCCATGTACCTACCTACCTACAGCGCGGCGCTGTTCCGCCGCGTTCGGCGTCGTACGCGGCCGAACGATAAAACACATTTGTCGTCGTTTTCTACTTGTTTACCGCGAAAGCGGAATCGGCGCCGAAAAGCCGAAAGGATGCGTACGCGTCTCCATACAAAATCGTTGTTTACTATGGACAAAAGCCGAATGGAGCTGAATAAATGTGTTTTGACCCTTACTGTGACTCTGTCATTATTTTCTGTGTCATTCTTTTTTCAAAAATATAATCTTTATTCAGGAAACTAGCAGGGTTTACACATTGAGTTATAAGTTTACATAGATCTCACACATCTCAAACAAAATGTGTGTCCCCGCCGGGAGGTTCTAAATTGAGCCCCTGTTCTCCTTCCAAAATCGAACGAATCCATTGGACATTGAAGCCGCACGGCGCCAATTCATTGGAACATACATTGTGTTCGCGGTGTCTGTTCTATACACTAGTAATAATACTTCAATGGGTTTACAGGGTTATTTTTTCCTTTATTTTCATTCATTTCAATTACTTTTTATTATTTATTATTTTCAATATTATTATTATATTATTTTCACTTATTACAAACGATGCTCTTTTTACCGGGATCATACGCGAAAATAAGAATAATAACTGAATGTGACATATTAAATGATACACGTAATTGAATTTCTGGGATGTCTAATTCGAGAACGCGCCTCTGTGAGGACTGCAGCACATTTGATACCATGATCCACAGACCTAAAAAAAAGACGAACGTAAAATAAAGTCGGACCATAGTAATACCAACTCTCTATTCGTACAAGTACACACACTCACACATGGACACCATATTGCTTCAATCGTGAATCAAAAATTACGCACACATGGTAAGCGGGCGGCCATTGCTATGCTTCACTCTCGATTAGACGAGGTTACATCCGTCTTTTTTTCAGGTCCGTGCCATGATCTTATCCGATGAAATTTACAGAATGTATCTGTATTGTGTTTTTTCTTTTGTATGTTGTTTCTTTTGACACAAAGGATACTCATATCAATATCACCATTATTAATCCTACCTACGAACATTTTTTTGTTTGTTACGCCTTCAAGCAAACCGACCAACCTGAAATTTTGCATACGTATTGTCTCTTTACAACAAGTACTCTTGCACAGAAAAAGAAATGGTACGCTAAATTGAAGGCAAATAAAACCGTAGGTTAGCTAGTGAGTTGTATTATTCGAAGTTTCAGGTTAATTAGCATCTACAGTGATTACTGCATTATATTGTGGCCAAAATTCTAAAAAACAAAGTTCTATCTAGCCTCTATAATCTCCATACTATGTTTTTAATCTATAAAATGGTTTTTAATCTATAAAAACCTATACTATTATACCTATGTTGAGGCTAGCACCGCTGAGGAATAGCGCTGAGGAGTCTAGATAATGAACTAATATAGGTACTAACGTACAAGTCTAGATGCGTACGTATTCCATCCAAGGGATTTAAAAAAATATGTCTATATTTATTAAAATTTCGTTCCATTTATTGAATCTAATTGAAAAAATAATTGAGTAAATTGTAAGTTACGTAATATACGAGTAATAAGCTGAAGCATCTAACTTGTGCTATGCTCCTAGGGCCGGTCTCCCTTGCCGGATATTAATTAAATCCCAAGTCATCTGGCGACGACATTACTCAGTGTTTGAGTACTGACAGGCAGATGGCTTCGGTTAATTGAAACAAGTAAATAGAGTAAAAGAGATATCAGAACTCTTTACAACATGCTTCTTGGAACTTATTGACTACTTGTTGATCTTCTTCTGATGTACGTAAAATACGATTTTTTAATGCTTTATAGAAAAGGACTGAAGTTCATCCTTCATTAAAGATCAATGTATGTATGTTCATTAAATTCTGTTGATGGGCGCAAAACGAAATGTTATCTATGCAAATCTATACAAATTATTGATCTGACTGATCGATGTCTTACAGACATATTATAAAAGATAATTACATGAAAGATATCGGAGAACGAGTAACCGTCCTCGCTTTTCTTCGATTTTCTTATTTTTTTACACCTTGAGTTACATTATTAAACTTTTCATAAGGATCAATAATTTTTTACCATGTCATACGGGGATAGTGTAGCTTCCCAACAGTGAAAGAATTTTTCAAATCGGTTCAGTAGTTTCGGAGCCTATTCAATGCAAACAAACAATCAAATCTTTCCTCTTTATAATATTAGTAGGTATAGATAACTACTATTGGAGAGTTTTTTATCTGTTTGTCTGTGTTGATTACCGGTAATAATAGCTACTTATTTTAATAAATATTATACAAATTCCATATTAAGTACATGGTTTGAGAATTCGTTATAAAATTAAAAACATATTTATTAATAGTCACATAAAAAAGTCAAAGCACTAATGATAATTCGTAATCTCGTAAAAGAACACCCACCCACACTGCATACCTTTTATCCCACGGGAATAGAATCATTTCCCGGAATGAAAATATTTTGAGAAAACTTTTGTAACACTTTTTAAGAATAATACGTGTCTACTGTGACTTTCACGACCCGTGTGGCGCAACGGTTACCATGCCGGTTCGATGCACCGAGGGTCCTGGGATCGATTCCCAGCGAGATGGAAATTTGAATGATGAGTTTGAATTTCTGTTCTCGGTCTGGGTGTGAATGTCCTTGTCTAGTGTGTTGTCCATGGCACACACGACACATGGAATCCTTGTGTGGGGCTATGAGTATGAAGCGTTATTTATTTATTTATTTACTGTGTCTACAGAAGAAGTTTGGGATTTGGTATTGTTAAAGTTTACACGGAGAATAAGTTTAGATATGTGAATAATGTGACAAATACACACTAATACATACATGAAATAAATTAAAAGAATCAATAGCGACAATGAGAGGTAACACTAACAAAATAAATAAGGGTTGAATTTAGATTGCAACGCGACCCGCGTTACATATATCATATTGGTGTACAATAAAGTAGGTACAGTTAAAACAAAAAAGTATTCTCTGTTCGTTACACTACACCTAAATGAACATTTTTTGTTCATTTACCTGCAGGCAGTCACATGAATCGGTATCCAATTCCAAAAATGTAAATTTAAATAGCACACCATTTCAGAACATGATTACAAAAAGCTCCACTAAAATGAAACACCATGATGGTAGTATTAAACACAGGCTTTTTCGGGCAAAAAAATACTCATTCACGAATGAAAAGGTAAGATCTATAGATAGTCCCTATTGCTTTCATTGTTTCAAGTTCCGTTTTACGTCAAATTTTAATAACTCTAGGGATTTTATAGCGATGACGTTAAACGAATTTTAGAATGAAAGTGCGTATTGTTGGAATTAAATGTATATTTATCATTTTGATATTTGTATGGTAAATGTATTTTTTGTGATGTTGTTGCTTTGTTATAATGCACGTCCTGGAACATCGTAGTAAGAGTGCAGCGTGCTAAATTTTTTCAATTTCTGTGAATATCTTCCCTTTGCCGAATTACTGATTTGCCAAAACTACAATGCAATAAATGCGAGTATGTTTATGCTTCTTTATTACCATTTTCACTTAACTCATCGTCGATGAGTCATCGAACTAACCTTAACTCTCTCTCACCGCTAAATCAATCTTAATGTGTTTTGGTATTGACATAGATTGTACCTTGGAGAAGGATAATTATAAATATCTAAATATTACATTATTGGAGTTTTATTAAGGATCTCTAATTATTTGAAACATAATATAGCCTATGTCACCCGGAGATAGTGTAACTTCCCAACAGTGAAAGAATTTTTCAAATCGGTTCAGTAGTTTCAGAGCCTATACAATGCAAACAAACAATCAAATCTTTCCTCTTATAATAATACTTAGTATAGATAAAGTACCCACAAACTACAGATAAGTAATTTTGTAACTCATTCAGAATATTCAGTGTATTTATTAGATGCTGGCAGGTTAGAATTCGGAAAATGAAGTATTAGCCACAGAAAAAATGGAGGCCTGACATAATGTGATTGGTCTAAAAATTTACAAAAGTTGTATTATATTTTTGATAACCATGATTATGTATATTTTAAAATAAGGTATTACAATAGTCCTTGTATAATTATATTTTTATGAACCTATTATGTTATTAGTGCGTTATGTATACGAATGTTGAGTTTTTGTTGGTTTAATCGTAGTTTCACTCGCTGCTGACCATGATTGAGACGGGCAGCGCTGATAGTGAAAAACCCTGCAATAACCCTGACACAATCCCTGAAAATACGGTAAACAACGTAACGGTAAATATCTGAGAAAACATAGGATATATTACTTTATTTTCATAACAAAGGGTGCTTGCCCCAATGATCGACAACAGTTTTGATGAACAAATTTACGTTTAGACTATTAGCACTTATCTACTTTTTAATTATATTTAATTTTCTTTTATGAAACTGATTTAATAAAGCATATTTATTTATATATCTACTTATGCATGATGTAATTTATTGCATATTCGTATGTCTCTTCATTATTCAAATCCGTGAAATGTAAATTCGTTCGAAGAACCAAGTATTTTATAGATTACATTATCATTCGTGTTTTTACTTGAAGCATGAAAAGTTTTGTATAAAATATGCAAAAAAAATAGTATTAACTACTAGCCGTCACTGTCGCAGACGAGAATTTAGGTAGGTATATCAATAATATATGATTCGATATTAAAACATAAAAAAACAGTTTTTAATGTTTCACGTGATACAAAATATATTTCGGAATTACATTATATTATTTTTCATAATAAAAAAATTTGAGACTATTTGAATTTCTAATGATATTATTTTTATTTTCAAACAAAAGTATACATTACTAATACACACACCTTTTTATGATCTCTACGCACTGTAGGGATATAAAAATTTAGTTTTGCCTATTAACAAAGGATCTGCAGTCTCTATGAACTAAGTGGAAGCGTTCATGTTCATTATTCATTGAGGGAGCTTTCTCGGTCACCATTGTACACGCCTCCTAGTCTCCTCATTAGTCCTAATGAGAAGACAAGAAGTTGCCTTATTAACTGTGCATTTTTTCTTTATCTCTTATAGATACATTATATTATTTATTCGTTAGACATGAGCCTTTTGTATCGCTTCAAATAGTAGCTATACATACGTATGTTCCTTGTACGGATGGAAGTGGAGGAACTCAAACAGAATTGCTTATGCGAAATTCAGCTATTTTCGGGCTGTTAAACCCAATTCATGTGAAAGTCTAGTCTCTCTTACTTCCAGTTGAAAGATTCAATGATATCCAAACCATAATACATATTGCAGTACTACCTATTGTTGACTTATATTAGTAGCGACAAAAATATTATTCATCTTGTTATATTTCATTACGAAAGCCTTTAATTTCAAATTCGTCCAATTATGCCACACTGCTATTTAACGACAATATTTTTGTTGTGTGTCACATTGTGACTTATCAGGATTTTTCCCGTTGTGTCACACATGAATGTGTAACCCAACGGATATAAACCGTCCATTTAATACGTTAAGGATTGTTTGCGATCATTATTTTTAGGAATCAATGAAAGAAGACGAGGATATCGCTCGTTCTGAAGCTACCTTCCGATATACGGTACAAAATATTAGCCAATTAAAGGAACAAGTGCTGTCCCCGCCGTGTTACGTCAGGTGTCTTCCATGGAAAATCCTTGTGTTAATACGGCACACTTCCACGCCCGATAGACAGCAACAGAAGGCGCTAGGAATCTTCCTCCAATGCAATGGAGCTAGCGACGCCCCAGGCTGGTCATGCTACGGCTTAGGAGAACTGAAACTTCTGTCCTATAAACCTGATGGCGAACACTTATGTCGGAAAATCCATCACATGTACCACACGTAAGCAGCATTCTTACTTTTGTTGTCGTAACGTTAATTTTATGTTAAAATAAAGCTCGATTTTTCAGCAAGGAAGATGACTGGGGATTCGCTCATTTTATATCTTGGAAGGATCTTATGGACCCCGAAAATGGATTTGTGAAAGACGACAGCATTTCTATAGAGGCACACGTAGTTGCAGAAGCACCGCATGGAGTTTCGTGGGATTCGAAAAAGCATACTGGATACATTGGTATTTAGTCACTATTTTAGAAGTACCTACTTAAAAATAAAACTAATACAATTTGTAAGTATGGGTACTAAGGCATTAGTAATTATTTTTTGAACTGTCCATTCAAAACAAGCATTGACGACCCTATAGCCTATAGTAAAAATAATATTTATGTGACAGATAAATATTTGTGCTCGGGTCATGGGTGTTATAGTGATTTGCAATTTGTGTTGTCCATGCGACCCACTAACTACACAGGGAAAACCTACTGCGAGGAAATGAGTGTGTAAGCGTTTATTTTTATTATTATTGATATGGTTTTTTCAACTAACTTTGTTATGTCTAGGACTGAAGAATCAAGGCGCAACTTGCTACATGAATTCTCTTTTACAAACTCTCTTTTTCACTAATGTTCTTCGCAAGGCGGTTTACAAGATTCCCACTGTAGGCGACGATAGCTCCCGCTCAGTGGCTTTTGCCCTTCAAAGGGTGTTTTACGATCTCCAATTCTCAGACAAACCAGTAGCCACTAAAAAGCTTACGAAAAGTTTCGGATGGGAAACAATGGATTCGTTTATGCAACATGACGTTCAGGAATTTTTGCGAGTAAGTTTGGAATCTATTTTGTATATGCCGCTAATTTTATTTTTACCATTTAAAGTACCAACTACTAATCTATACTAATATTATAAAGAGGAAAGATTTGATTGTTTATTTGCATTGAACAGGCTCCACAACTACTGAACCGATTTGAAAAATTCTTTCACTGTTGGGAAGCTGCACTGTCCCCAAGTGACACAAGCTATATTATATTTTCACAAAAAATTAGGGATCCTTAATGAAACTCCAATAATGTAACCGAAGGTGTAAAAAAATAAAAAAATCGATTATAATTTATACTAGCTGACCCGGCGAACTTCGTATCTCCTAACAAACTATTTTTTTTTCTAAAATAAAAGTAGCCTTGGTTACTCCTTGTTACATCAGCTATCTGCCAGTGAAAGTCCCGACAGAATCAGTCCACCCATTTCAGAGATTAGCCGGAACAAACAGACAGACAGACAGACAAAAATTGTGAAAAATGTTGTTTTGGTATATGTACCGTGTATACATCCAAATGCACTAGTAAAAAGCGGTTATTTTAGTATTACAAATAGACACTCCAATTTTATTTATTTGTATGTATGTACAGATAAAACTTGTTAAATTGTCATATGTTGTTATTTCCTTTGACTCCAAAGGCTAGACAGGTCGTCTCATCTGAAAGCAAGTTTTTCACGTCAGATTAACTAAGTGTGTCAGTACTTCAATCACAACTACATTGTACAACTAATTGTACAATAATAATAACTAGGTGTATAAAGCATCAAATAAACATGGCTACAATTCATTAACCCTCTGTTGAAAGAAGGAAATAGAAAGGAAAGGAAGAAAGTAGGAAGGAAAATGAAAAACGGCAAAATAATTTAATTAGTAGACTGCTAGACTTAATTAATAGGAAATTCCAAGCATGTTCAAAGTTCACTCATTAGTTTTTACTCATTGGATAAGCCTTAATAATTAACATACTTTGCTGTCAAAACATCTCGGTATACTGGTAATTGTATTGTTTTAAAGGTGCTATTAGACAAGCTGGAAAATAAAATGAAAGGAACTTTGGTGGAAGGAACCGTACCCAAGTTGTTCGAAGGAAAAATGACGTCTTTTATCAAGTGTAAAAATGTTAATTGCACGAGCACCCGCGTGGAAACTTTTTATGATATTCAACTTAGCGTTAAGGGAAAAAATGACAGTGAGTTTGCTCTCGATAATAAAGTTCCTTGTTAATTTAAACCTCAAATATACTTTCAATGTTTACGCTGAAAATTATACGAGTCTTCATAACTTCAATATCTTCAAAACTCGAAATAAAAATAACGATTACAGTCAGATATTTAACTTTCGTTAAAGATTTATTTTATAGCCTTTATACTAACACCATATCTATATTGGGTATGGCATGTACTTATACGCATCAAGAGCGACTGTGGTGATGACAACAAAAACTCCAGACAAAATGTTACGACAATTAACCTGAAAAAATACATTTGTCTGTCGCATATCTACCCGTCTTGGAATCGTACCAGGATGGCCCTTTGTTTGTTGAGCAAACGAGTTTATACATAGATGATGAGTAATTAACCTATGACGTAAGAGCTTTCAAGATAAGAGTGTAGAGGCTTTTACTAACTTAATGCGCTTACCATCCTGAACTTCATCACCATTTACCATCAGGTCTAATTGCAGTCAAACATTCACTTCTCTTGTGTAAAAAGACCACACAATGTATATTCGAGTATCTGAACCAGTATACGAATCCTGTTCCTGTTCCTATATTAGTTCCAGTATACGAATCTTGTTCCTATTATCTTATTCCTATATCTATTCCAGTTTACGAATCCTTCAAAGACTACATAAGCACGGAGCTCTTGGACGGTGAGAACAAGTACGACGCTGGGGAACATGGGCTGCAAGAGGCGGAGAAGGGGGTCCGCTTTGACATGTTCCCCCCGGTGCTGCACCTGCATCTTATGCGGTTCCAATACGACCCGCAGTGTGACGCCTCTGTCAAGTTTAATGACAGGTATTTACGCACCTCGCAGGATGTGGTCTTCACAAAATACACCCAAGTCAACTCCATGACTTCGAAAGGACTTAAAGAAAATTGATATTATTGGAATTATGAGAGTTTAAGAACAGATTCCTTGCCCTGAAAATTGTGCATTTATCGACCAAGACAGTACCTAATAACTGTTATCACTGACATTTATTATTTCATTTATTTTATTTTATGCCCTTATTAATGCATGCGTCAATGACACTTAATACGTAAATACGTAACTTACTTTACGTATTAAATACGTAAGTCCCAGATTCGAAGTGTGAATGACCCTCCTGACAGGAGCTGGATCTGCCCTTCTAACCAGAACTGTAAACTGGCAAGACAAACAAAATGCTAAAAGAGACCTCTTCTACGTCTACTTCTTCTAGGTTTGAATTTTACGAAGAAATCAATCTGGACCCGTACTTACAAGAGACGCCACAGACACCGGCGCACTACACCCTCCACGCGGTGCTGGTGCACTCTGGCGACAACCACGGCGGCCATTACGTGGTCTTCATCAACCCCAAGGGCGATGGGAAGGTAATCACTTTCAAAGCTAACATTAGGACATCTTTCCGGGGTTCTGCAAACAGAGTTAACTTATTTCCACTAACCTTTTTATGCAACCAATTTGAACTAGACTGGATGGATGGGAAAAGAGACTAGTACTAGTCCTTCTCTATTTTAGTATTATTCCTGATAATGTAGGTCATAAATACACGTGAGGCGGTTATAGCCCTGCGAATTGTGTCGATCTTAAATGACCAACCGAGTTAACAGCGAACATGGAAGGTAGAAATATGGATGACCGCTAGTGGCGAAATTCCCGAGTGCTTCCGTATTTTGGAAGACCGTACGTATAACCGTCGGTCCCAGTTGTTATCATTCGATAGCAGTCGTTAGCTTCCAACATTTGGGTTAGTAATTAACCCCTGCGTCGATTCGCACTGAAAAAGAATGGGAGAGTACACTCTAGGCCTCCTCAATTATGAGGAGATATCCATGTCATGTAGAGGGTCATAATGGGTTAACGCCAAAGACACATTCTCAACAGAAAACGCTAATGGCTCGTAGCTCCATCGTTCTCCTTAATTAAAAACGCCGTCTGCATAATTCTAATGCAAACAGCTTCAGTTTTCATATTTATGAGCTATTACAAGCTGCATGAATATTGCAATATTATGACACTACATAGTTCTTTCCACATTTTCTTTTGAATTGTCTTGAATTTGTTAATAGAAATTATAATTGGCGTTGTTATTATCGACAATTTGGTTGCAGCGAATTCCTTCTATTCTAATTCAATTTATAGCTGGACGTAGCTAGACGAAAATGTCTGTAAAAGTGTCAAGTCATCGTGATCTAAGATGCATTATGTTACTGTGCACACGGATTCACATTCTACATTTCCAATCAAATTTATTCGTCTCTCTAGAGCTTAGAATCAAGGTCCCTAATTTCGGGTAAAATATGACCGACCCACTTTCAGGGATTAAACCTACTTACTCAGTTTATACTAGAACAGATTTTTTTGTAATGGATTTCTACTTGTGATAGAGTTAAACTCTGGGATTACCGGCTAAATTCGAAGATAAACGTAGATTTCCGAGACTCATTTACAAAGGAAACTCACTATACTGACATCCACACAATCTAAGTTAGGTACATCCCGTGTTTCGAGTGAAATATTACCGACCGTTCCAGCACTATCTAGAATTACACGATATAAACAGAGTAATTACTACTACTAACTCTTACCTTCTCCACTTATTAATGGGCAGCCAATGTAGATGTGTTAAAAAATCTATATACTTTAATGCGCTAAACTGTAGCGCGTTCAAACAAACAAAAAATTTCTTCAGCTTTATACCCGACTGCCAAGGAAGGGTTATCGGTATATGATTTCGCGTGTATCCTGTATGCATGTAATATATTCTCTATTACTTCATATCTTCCAAACCGACCGATTTACAATAATATCATTAAGATATCGTTAGATGCGTCTTGATAGTACAAGTGTTCTTAGATAAGAGAAATTAGAAAATAAATAATATATGGCTGTGAGATGCCATTGTTTGAAGTATCAAAAAATAAAAATAAATCGAATGCTGCAATAAGGGTATTAAATTAAAGAGCTCATCATAAGGATTTTAAAATATTTTTTTTTCAGTCGGATTTTTGTTTTTTTTTTTTATTTATATTAGTTTATTTACTAACCTCAATGGCATTTTGCTCTTAAAAATTTCTTTGAGCTGTCAGTGTTTATTCAAACAATCAAAACGAAAATCATGAACTCATGCCTTCTACCGTGTCTGACGTACGGTTGCCAGACGTGGAAGTTTACTGCCAAAATAAAAAACAAAATTGTAACATGCCAGCGCAGCATGCTAAACATAAGAAAGGTGCAAAAAATTAGACATTCAAAAATAAGGAAGCAGAAGAAAGCTTGAATATGCCAAAAGATTAAAATGGAAGTGGGCTGGGCATGTAGCGCGACTCTGACAACCGATGGACGCAAAGAGTAACGACATGGACGCAGACCCCTCTTTCCCATTGGGCACTCTGGGCACGTGCCCAGGGCCCCGTGATCGATAGGGGCCCCCTAGTTCCTGCCAGATCACTAAACGATAACCGATATTTATTACTAAAAAACTTTTTTAATTCGAATAAATCGAACCTAAATTACAGACTACAATACCAATTTGCTAATTAGCTTTTGCATTAATCTACAAAGCCATTGGGGCCCCATTATCCTAATATGCCCAGGGCCTCCAGCAGGTTAAAGACGGCCTTGCATGGACGGGCTCGCAACGGCAACGATGCGTAGGGAGACCGTATGAACGGTGGGAAGGAGACATCAAGTGCACAGCTGAGCCACACTGGATGCAAGCGGCGAGGGATAGATCGAAATGGTTTTCCTTGGAGGAGGCCTTCAAAGGGGATAATTTATGACTATTATTATGACATATGACACAAGATAAAATTGACATGTAAAATATTTAGATTGCAAGAAATAAAAGGCTTTTTTATTTTTATTTAATATTATTTACTAACCTCGCCTAATACGCCTAATACAATTAACCTCGCTCTGGTGGATTTAGACATCCCCGGTGGATTCTCAGCGTAACTGAGCAGATCTGGAGAGAACATCACCATATTAAGTTATTTACTTTATCTTACATTATTATATACTTTTGATCTCAACAGTGGTGCAAGTTCGATGATGACGTCGTGTCACGATGTACAAAGCAGGAGGCCATCGAGTACAACTTTGGAGGCAAGGAGGACGCTCCCTATCTGGCGAGGAGAGCCACCAGCGCATATATGCTCATTTACATACAGTAAGACAAAAATTACAATAATATTATTGTTATTTAACTGTAATTTATAATTAATCGGTTCTTATATAATAAAGATAGTGCCAACATCTGTCCGTGGACATCTGTGATAAACCTTGAAGTCCTATTCAAGGATTCCCTCCTTTAGTTAGTATAGTAGGTCTGGTTTATGTTAAGTGTTAATCAAAATGTCAGTTGTATTCATTAGTTTGTTTTACCGCCCAAATGATTACAGCAGGCGGAAATGTATGGCATTGTATTTTGAGGATGTTTAAATGTCACCTCACCTAGCCTACTTACGCTCCAACTCAAAGTCACTAATGGTTACTTAAATCGCTCCTTAGTACAGAATTTGTATGGTGATTCTTTTCTAAGGAGCTATTAAAGTAACCGTTAGTGACTCTGAGTTGGGGCGTTAATGTTCAATGTTTATATTGTATAACAATAATCTTAAAAAACTCTCTATAATAATAATATTAATTATGTAAGGCCTAAACTATTGATCAGCATCTTATTTAGCTAATGCATAGATAACTAATGATATCCGCACAAAATGTATAGTGATATGAATCATGATATTGTGGTTTGTAAAACGTTCGCCAAAGATGGACTTACCACATTTCTCTGCCGCAAATGCGTATTAGAGTTGGTTGAGATGTACACTACCGCAAATGTTTGTGAAGCCGCCGAAACCACAATAATATAAAGCAGCGCAAGTTTGGTTTAAACTTTTGATATTATTTCAGTTTAACTACAATCATATTCGGCTTAAAGCAAGATACGGTTCTATCATTGTGAATGAAAAGACTTGTAATCAGATGCATGTTACCTGAATGGTATATAGTCAATACAAATGTCGCAAGTTCTTATGTAGCTTAAATCCCCCTGACATCCCTTACTGCAATATATTTACTGCTATATATTTTATAATTAACTTGTCTACATAAATGTTCCTGCATTTGTTTCAACAGCACCAACAGCAAAATCTAATAACATCTTAAATTAACTCGCTATGTGCGCTCCATACTTCCGCTCCGTGCTACAATCGTGCAACAGTGAACAAATTAATTTTCTATTAAAATTAGATACATAAACAAAATGCTTGAGAGCCTTGCTCCATGGGAATAACTGTTCTAATCTATACATTTCAGGACATCACAACTAAAGTACGTGCTGCAGGAGGTGACTGAAAACGATATACCGACTGACCTCTGCGAGCGCATCAATGAGGAGATGCGAAACGAGATGGTAAGAACATGTAAATATCAACCTTGTACGCAGTACTGTAAGCTTTATTTTTACATTTTTGTTATATCTAAGCGGGGTATTACGTATTTCAGGCGGCAGAAAAGTAAGATGCAGGAAATTTAGATCTGACACGTCAGTAAGCTCTGCAAAATACTACTCGAAGATATTCAGCGCCCTAAAACAATTCTTCACTTTTCAGGCCCTAGCCGGCTCTAAATATAAAGGGAGGTAATTCAACAAGATGAGAGGCAAAAATAAACAGTAAAGTAACTTTGGTACTTAAAAATCAATCCTAATTTTATTATACCGATTGACGACTCGCACATTTGTAAATCAATCGGGTTATTTTATGCCTGTGCATAATTATATTTTTCTCTTGTGTATATTTTGTTGTAATTATTTATGTACTGCTGTTAATAAAATTTGTTGCCGAATCTTGTGTTTATCTCGCTACAGCGTTCACAGATTCTACATATAGTTTAATTTTGTTGGGATGAGATTAAACATGTTAATGTTTATTTAAACGCTTGTAATCTTCACATGTCTGGTTTAAAATTCATAGGCAAAGAGAGAACTACGCTGTGGAATTACTCCTTAAATTGGTTTATTCATGTTTTGAGATAATATACAATGATGTTTTTATATGTATATTTAACTATTTTCAATGATTTCAATGATTTTTTTTGCGGGTCCATTTCTCCCTTATTGAAAGTGATAACTTTAAACCTTTTTTATAGCAAGTGTTTTGTACATAGAGCCAGTCTTCTATTTAAAAAGAGCCTAAACCAGCTGGCGATATTTTTTTTGCGACAATGACAGAACCATTTTTTATATAGAGCGGTACTATAGAGCTAAGTATTTGTGTTGTTTAAAAAATAGCTTCATCCTTTTGACGATAAATCTCTCGCGGAAACGCGATAAATTTAGCTCCAATTACGGATAGCGCAAATCCTTTACCAGGACAAAACCATGCGGATTTACTAAATGCTACGTTTGATAAATGTAGTCTGCTATTAATTAACTACATTCATTCACGTTTATTTATTGCAGTGTTGTGACTTGTGATTAGTGCTGGTGCTAGTGCGATAATCAGTAATATGCAGGATACAAACACAATGTAAGAAATCTTGCGTAGCATATTAGTAGACTGTTTTTCTGTATCGTTTCCCAATACCGCATCAATTCTTTTGAGTGTTTCGTTTCGTACATTCAATGAAATATCGGAATTAGGCCCGATACCCACTTAAGCAACACGACACGTGATCACACAAGTGATCTGGCCCGAAGCTTGCTTAATATCACAGTCTTCCATCCATCCATCCATCAGCCCTTAGAGGTCCACTGCTGGACATAGGCCTCCCCTAACTTGCGCCACTCTGACCGGTCCTGAGCCTTCTGAATCCAGCGGATGCCCGCTGTCTTCTTCAGGTCGTCAGTCCACCTGGTCGGGGGGCGTCCTATGCTCCTTTTTCCGAGACGTGGGCGCCATTCGAGGACCTTTCTTCCCCAACGGTTATCGGTCCTCCGAACTATGTGGCCAGCCCATTGCCACTTCAGCCGGCTAATTCTTTGAGCTATGTCGGTTACCCTTGTTCGTCTACGGATCTCCTCATTTCTGATGCGATCACGTAGAGAAATACCGAGCATAGCCCTCTCCATAGCCCGCTGCGCAACTCTGAGCTTGTGGATCAGGCCAATAGTAAAGCACCACGTCTCGGATCCGTATGTCATCACTGGCAACACACACTGCTCGAACACCTTCGACTTCAGGCACTGAGGTAGTTGTTTTGGACGACAAGATATGACGCAGTTTCCCGAACGCAGCCCATCCGAGTTGGATTCTACGAGTGACTTCTTTCTCGAAGTTGAAGCCATATCACATATCACAGTCTTATACTGTGTTAATATCAACTATTCAATGTAACTATAGTAGCACCCATTCGCCTGGCGTTGCGTGTGGCATGTGGCATCACACGACTTGATGTGCCATTCAGAGTGATGCTGTGACACACCTTTCTGTCACATAACTTATGTGGGCCCCGGGCGTTAAGGGGGGACATAATTTTTGTATTCATACTACCTATGTATAATATCTTCACAAACCATCGGTACCATACTGTCGTAATTGTTTTTTCCCAGAACGATTAGGTACTTATGAGAAATTCCTCTCAGTCCTCAGGACAAACAATAATATTAGAAAAAATATAAATAAACCCGCAATTTTATTATTGACAAATATTAATATATCAGTTTCACCAGAATTGCCAGGATAAAAAAAATGCACAACTTTGTAGAAATTACGGAAAAATTCTTTTAAGAGTTACAACGGTGTTTTATCTCATAAATAAAAATCGACATAATTTTGAAAAATTCCATAATGTAGGATACAAAATAGAAGACTTTATTGTACACGACCCTGAAGCCTACTTGGTAGCGACCCTGCCTGCGAAGTGATGGGGTCCCGGGTTCGATTCCCGGCCGGGGCAGATAGTTATGTGACAGATATAAATATTTGTACTCGGGTCATGGGTGTTATTGTGATGATGATGATATGTGTCGTCCATGCCATCCGCGACACAGGTAAAAAATATACTACGGAGTTATGAGTGTGTATGCGTTTATTTCTTTATTTATTTTGTTTCTTCTTATTTATCTTAACTAGTACGATCACTAGGTAGGCCTTAGTAGCCTTGCATAATACGAATAAAATATACTGCCTGATATACAGACGGTGCACAATAACGCTTGCTCACCTTCTGTTCCAATTTAACTAATTTTTGTAACATTTCGCTCCAAATTGTTCGATAGGGAAGAATCAAACGAAGCGTAACAAAAAAGCAGCCTAACGAACTGCCGACAAAATGTACAATTTTCGCGTATCCGTTCAAACGCCTCCCAATTTTATTTTTTTCTCTTTCTCAATTAGAAATAGGCGAGGAAATAAAAAATGTAAACTCTAACTTACTCACACCTTTAGTGTCTGTTAAACTTAAACATACCTACTTACAATTCTTGGATTGCGCGTAGTGTGGAAATTGCAGAGGTACCCTGAAAAAAAAAGGTTTTCAATATTTTATTCTACGAATCTGGAGTTTTAATAAATACTATGTATATACATGTCAAATTACAGCTCTCTAGTATTAAGGGGTCCCGGCGTTTTTGCTTCGGACAGACTGACGGACAGACCGACGGACAGACGGACGGACAGACGGACGGACGGACAGACGGACGGACGGACATGACGAGACTATAAGGGTTCCGATTTTACTTCGGAACCCTAAAAAGTAAATCAAAATTAGTTCATCCGTTTGCCATCCAATGACACAGCAGACATACAGATACACAGACACGTCAAACTTATAACACCCCTCTTTTACACAGACACGTCAAACTTATAACACCCCTCTTTTACACAGACACGTCAAACTTATAACACCCCTCTTTTACACAGACACGTCAAACTTATAACACCCCTCTTTTACACAGACACGTTAAACTTATAACACCCCTCTTTTACACAGACACGTCAAACTTATAACACCCCTCTTTTACACAGACACGTCAAACTTATAACACCCCTCTTTTACACAGACACGTTAAACTTATAACAACCCTCTTTTTTCGTCGGGGGTTAATAATAATAAAGGAAACCCTCAAATGATCTTATACTAGATTGCTCCGTAAAGCCACTGCCGAATTCTTTTCTGTAATTTCCCAATGGCTTTTCTTAATAAAAGAATATTTATCACAATACTGCGCACAAAAATATCTCCTCACAAATGAGCACACTCGAATGAAGCCTCTTCACAAAATCCGAATAATAACGAGCCGAGAGCGGCATATCTTCGCTAATTAATCCTGAAGCTCTAGTATTAATTAGGAGACTTTTTCTTCGTCGCCAGGATTAAGCCGACGAGTCTCGGTAATTGCTAGCCCGCCGAAGCTTTTACTATTTTTATTTAAAAGTCTGCGGGCGGTATTAATGAAATATAAACTTTTTGCAGAATCCGCGAGTTGTTGCCATCTCTGGGCGTTTGGTGCACGGCCGAGTAACGAGTTGTAGTACGACAAATAATAAAAATTTCACTTTTTTTTTTATTTTCGCCGAAGTTACAACATTATTTAACAATGATTCTCCAAACAATTAGAGCAGATATTAATTTGATGCTTCGGTAAATTGCGTAACTTAAAAAGATTTTCATTTTAAATCTAAAATACTAATTTGTTAAAAATAAAATAAAATACTATGCTAATAATTCATCATAGAATAAATAAGTGTTCTTTATATAAGATCTTTCTTTCTTAATAAAAACGGGCTGCTCCAAGAAGCTAAATGAAGTAAATCTTGAAAGATCGTGGATTAGCTACAGCCTGACGAATAACCCACTATTATTGCTTCAACGGTTTCAGTAATTAAAACGTAGATATAATCTGTTTGAGTGGAAGCCAGTTATCCCACAATTTAACCAACGACGTTAAAATTGCAGTAAGGAGTTAGGTATAACTTCAAGATGTAGGTGGTTAAGTAGCTACAGGATTACATTTGCATGACTTAACTAGTCAATAACCTTTCCAAGGGTCATCAGAGTCGGGTCTAATCAAATGTCCCTCGTAACGTATCTATTAGCTAACAAATACAATAGCAGGTGACGTAACAATGACGATAATTTACTACAAAGCCACCCTGCAAGGATCACCTTCATAGATCGAGTTCAGTGACTTGTCTTGTCAGTGACTCAACAGAACAATGAAAGTAGGGTAAAAGGATTTTCTTAGTAGAATAAGAAGAGCTCAAGAGCTTAAAGATCTACGGATGCAACAAATAGTACATATGGAAATGGATGGTCCTGTCCCACTATGATGCGTTTTTTTATTGAAAAGCTGACGAGATCGAGATGGTTCTTAGCTATTTTTGGAAAAACAAAACAATCAGGGGTTTTAAAATTTGTACTTATTGGTAGTTTGTTTCTATTAAAAATCAAGAAAGAGTACGGCCGGGTTCCTACTACGCCGGACCGGCAGATTTACCGGAAACCGGCTCCCGGACAATAGTGTTCACATTACACCGGATCCCACAAGAAAACCGGACAGTCAAGTATTCACCTCAGGTGAATTCGGACCTTTGCTCACAGTGGACTACGAAACTGTTGTGTTGTGGGTAGTACCTATCTTAATAGAAGGCTAAATAGAGTAAAAAGAAAACATTGGGTACATCCTATTTTATGGCAAAAATCACTTGAAACATGAGAAGTTGCAAAGTAGACTAATACTAACTTAGAACTGAGAAGTGACGAATCAAAGTTCTTTAGTTATTTTCGAATGACAGCATATTCTTTTGACGCAATTACCGTGCGAATTAAATCACAAAACTCGACAATGATTTCTCGCGTACACAATTGCAGTTTGTTCGAGAGCAGGTGTTTGCTGATCTAATGGCGTTTTCAATTTGCATCCAAATGGGGAATTCCTGAACCGGCATTACTGAATGCGGCTGAATACCGGGCAGAGTGCTCGCAGCCGGCAGTGCCGACGCTGCCCCAATCGGATTATCTATCACTAACGACGCACATTCACTGTCCGAACTGGACTGCGCCTTGGTACAGCCGTGCATGCGATGAACTGCTTTAAAAGCACCGCTTTAATAAATACTGTTTTAATCCCCGAAGGACTGGAAGTGCTTGCCTGCGTCCGCGTCCCCGTCCGTCTATGACGTGAGGCTTTCACTAAGTAAGTGCGCTCACCATCATGGACCACATCCCCACTTACCATCAGGTAGGATTGTGGACAACCATTACCTTATTTTTAAGTGAAAAAAAACCTGCTTCGTTCCGTTGAGGGTAAAGGTTATCCGTAAATGAAAGCACCTAGACGCCCGTAATAAAAGAGATTCAATAATAAACGGTCACACACATCGCAAATTCGCAATAATTATGCTTTGGATGGACATAATACATAATTGATTTAAATTCACCAGCATCCTCGAGCCCAAAGGTATTTAAGGATTTTTGCAAAGTACCTAATTTTAACCAATAATTTACTTAACTGTAGCCAATGCCATATTAGGGGCTCCTTTCATTTGTTCTTGATTTCCTTGAGTTTGCACGAAATCCAGCTTATTCCGACCTGATGAGCAACGGACGAAGCAATGATTCATTCTTAGCAAGCACCCGTTCTTATGAAGGTTGCTGTACTTTGATCCAATCACCATACTTTCTATTTATTTATAGTATGATAGTAAAGATTTTCTGCCTGCTTTCTTCTTTAACTACTCTACCCAAATAAATATACCACCAATTTTTAAACATTGTTGCAATGCCTGTGTCGGAATAAATGTTTCTTTCTTTCTTTCTTACCCCATATATTATATGTAAAAAATATAATATCACTGATCCCTGTAAACCTACCGTTACTCACGAATATTCACAGTATTAGTGAGCGATTTAAGTAGATAGATTAAAGTCCTTTCAAGACTCTAAGGGACTTGCATGGTGATGTCCGCTAACAAGACCAGTCCGCCTGTTCCAGCTATCTCACAATAATCCAATACATCTGAACGTTATTGAACGTGAGCCTCAGTTCCAGGCAGGGCTCACGTCGAGCCAGTACTTCCCGAATCGGATTATCGCTAACGACGCGCATTCAATGGCCACCGCATTCTACCCGCGTGTGCCCGCCTGTGCAACCCTGATAAACTATTCGAAAAATTGCTGCTGTTTGTATATAAAAATATGGCCGGTATTTTGTGCTACCTTGTAAAGACACTTGAATAGGTCTAATTTAGGGTTTGGACTGAAATAAATCTTTATAAGTTCTATTTGCAAAGAAAATTTGCTTTTTCCTGATGGTCCATCTTTGTAGTCAAATACTTTGTCCAATAGTTTCCTGGTGGTCAAACTACTCTAGTAGTTTGAATGACAGGAATATAATATTCCGTGTCATCAAACGTAGCTAAACCTTAAGGCATACCGTAATAATTTATCCTTAAATTATTTCATTGACGACCCGTGTGGCGCCTATGGTTACCATGCCGGATCGCCGTGCCAAGGCTCGTGAGTTCGATTCCCAGCGAGGAGGAAATTTGAATGATGAGTTTGAGTTTCTGTTCTTGGTCTGGGTGTGTGTTCTTGTCGTTGTGTTGTAACTTGTAACGTAATGGCACCCACGAGGAAATCCTAGTGTGGGGCTATGAGTGTGTAGTTATTTATTATTTATATTATAGTATGATGCGTGCCTTATTTTTGAAATACAAAAAAGACCCTGAAGATTGTTAGGGTCAGAAGCAAAGCGCCTAGACATGAATACACATATTTATTAAAACTCCAAAACCGTAGAATAAAATATTGAAAAATATTTTTTTTCAGGGTACCTCCGACACAGGTAACATGGTAATGAATTTTTTGTGTATGTCTGAGGTTGTGTATGACCGATGAAAAGGTCTTTCAAGAATATTATGGATCTGCTAAGACAGTTTTTCCAATTCAGGCGCTCGTTTGCAAAATATTCGGTTTTAAAGCGCCAAATTTGCTTAAAGTCATTATGTGTCTCCCCCCTACCAACTAAACGGTTGGAGGTGGACTAGTGAAAAAAATCTCAAAAATAGGTTATGCATATTGTGATGAATTTACAAGGAAAACTATCACGGTTATGTTAGCTTAAGTAGTTAATGAGTAATAGTCGATAAACTTACCTTCGGTACCTTCTGAACCCTACATTGCGCGTGGCCTGACACGAACTTGGCCGGTTTTTTATTAAATAAAACTCGTCTAAAAAATTAAGTAATGGTAGGTGCCTACCAATCCGCACTAGAGCAGCGTGCCAGAGTACGTTCCAGGCTAGAATTCCAGCTACAATCACACAGAATATTATATTCCTTCCAGTTATTTCGGTTTATGCGGAGAGTACCGTACCCAGTAATATACCATTTATGGATAAATTTTTTTATGCCTTAAGCAGGCAAACGAGGAGACGGATCACCTGATGGTAAGTGATCACCGCCGCCCATGACATTAGTAACACTGGGAGCGTCACCAATGCGTTGCCGGCCTCGAAGAAAACAATAGACCCACTTCTTGAAGGACCCCATGTCATAATTTGGAGGGAACATCGATGCAGGAAGTTTGTTCCACAGTTTACACGTACGGGGTAGAAAACTACGCGAGAACCAAACTGTGGACGAACGCCAGGTATCTAGGTAGTGTTGGTGGAACTTCTTGCACCGTGATGTGCGGTGACGAAAATTAACCGCAGGAATTAAACCAAACAGTTCTTCAGAACATTCCCCATTATACAGACGGTAGAATACGCAGAAAGACCTTACATCTCTCCTCAACTCAAGCGACTCCAACTGAAGTCAGTTTCCTGGGTAAACAGTCTACTAAAATTTTCACTTCTACTCAGTTCACTAGGTACCTACACATTGGTGGTAATTTCCAAACCGCTAAAAAGTATAGTAGATAGCTTCACTTCAATTATGAAATATATTAATTAAAAACAGTTCTTATTCAATTTCATGAGGCATTTATACTTGTTAAACAACGACTGTCGTACTTTACTATCCTATCAGTTCACCCCAACAGGCCGTCTGAGCGGCGTCTCCCCATCCATACAATCTTAAACATTGTTCCCGAACAAAGCGGTCTTAGCGAACGGACAGCTGTGAACAAAGGAATCCAAATGTTTAAAATGAGATCGCACGGGATGCAGCGTTAATTAGTAGCACGATGTACTATGTACCCAACATAGCTGCCTACACAGTTACAGTTGGTGGAGTTCCCTTTGAAGTTAAAAGAAATAGTCCAATTCTAGACACTGCGTCATTGGGACAGAATAAGAAATAAAAATAATAGTAGATGTTGTGTTACAAACGTTGCACTTACCCCCAGAGTTTATCCCAGAAAGCTCAGAAGCTGTTAAAAATTCAGAGCTTCTAAGAATAAACAGAACTCTTCTTTGGCATACGTTGGCTTCAATTCAACCCAATTAGTGGCGCACTACCTGAGCACGGGTCTCTCCTCTTGCGGAGGCCTAGAGCATACTCCACCATGCTACTTCAGTGCGGATTGGTGGAGTACGTTACCCCACCCAAAAACTTTTGAATTTCGTCATTTAAATCAAAGAGATAATTAGTGCCTTCTGTAATTGTGCAAAAAATTTTGGTCTGATAGTTCTTTACTTATTTAACAACGAGTAAGAGCCTGTCCACATCTCCACGTCACGACGTCGTCAACGTGGAACGGTGCGGTAACGTGCCACGTTACGTTGCCGCAACGTGCTAGTGCACGTTACGGCGACGTCGCAGTGGGACGACGCGTCGGCCGTCGCACCGTCGTCCGACGTGGCACGATGCGCTTGCTCGGTGAGGGCTGTTGATGTTTTTTAACATATCGGATTTTCGATATATATATCGATATTTTGATGTGAAACATCTTTACGCGAGGAGTAAACCTGATTTTTGGCATGGTGATATAGGCCGTGGCGACGCATCGCCGGCAATATGAAAAAAAATAATAATAATACAATGTAAGTAATCATAAATCAACTTGGTTTGATAGGCTGTAGCATAGGGTACGACAAATTCGAAACTTCAAAACAAGAAACGGTGAGCTATTTTATTGGGATGTTGTCGAAACTATAACCTGAGTTCAAATCCTGGCGAAGTGATAATTTTATTCTTCTAATTTATTTTTTTAACAATAAAATATGTCTGACATCGATAATTTTTGATGTTATTTGTTTGTGATTTCTGATTTCTATCTGACAGTTTCATAATATATATCTACAATTGGATACTCGGCATGTTCCACTACGATAAATTATTTTCTGACAAATATGACAGATAAGTGTTTTTGTGTTGCTCTAAGAGCTTGTCCACATCTCCACGTCACGACGTCGTCAACGTGGAACTGTGCGGCAACGTGCAACGTTACGTTGCCGCAACGTGCTAGTGCACGTTACGGCGACGTCTCAGTGGGACGACGCGTCGGCCGTCGCACCGTCGTCTGACGTGGCACGATGCGCTTGCTCGGTGAAGGCTGTTGATGTTTTTTAACATATCGGATTTACGATATATATATCGATATTTTGATGTGAAACATCTTTACGCGAGGAGTAAACCTGATTTTTGGCATGGTGATATAGGCCGTGGCAAAGCATCGCCGGCAATATGAAAAAAAATATAATAATACAATGTAAGTAATCATAAATCAACTTGGTTTGATAGGCTGTAACATAGGGTACAACAAATTCGAAACTTCAAAACAAGAAACGGTGAGCTATTTTATTGGGATGTTGTCGGAACTATAACCTGAGTTCAAATCCTGGCGAAGTGATAATTTTATTCTTCTAATTTATTTTTTTAACAATAAAATATGTCTGACATCGATAATTTCTGATGTTATTAATTTGTTTGTAATTTCTGATTTCTATCTGACAGTTTCATAATATATATCGACAATTGGATACTCGGCATGTTCCACTACGATAAATTATTTTCTGACAAATATGACAGATAAGTGTTTTTGTGTTGACGTTGATGCACCATCGTTACAATCAAATTGTTGTACTGTAAAAGTAGAAAATCGACTTTATCAATGGACTGAATGTGCTTAATGCATTGCTATAATGCTCTCAAACCATCTTCGGATTATTGCCTTTCAAATGAAACCATTTTGAGTGATATGGGTTGAATGGTTTCAGTGTCTATATAGGACCTCCGTACAAACATTTTTGTTTAATATTATGTATATATATGTGTATATGTATAGATTGGATATCAGTGACTATTTTATGAGACACGTTCCTGCTAGATTTTTTTGCGAAACTTTGCAACACGCACAACATTCCATTCAGGTTTTTTATAAATGTATTAAAAAGTACTCGATACCTGGAGGTATCGATACTTTTGTTTCGATACTTTTTTGGTATTGATACTTTTGATATGATACTGGTATCGAGTAAAGTATCGATACTTTTGAAATTTTGCGTAACCCTATTAAAGAATGTACCAGAATTTTAAAAGCCACGGCGACGCCGCGACGTGTAACGTTGCTGCGCCGCGACGTACATTTTTACGTTACGTCAACGTAAACTTGCACGTTGCGGCAACGTAACGTGGCACGTTACCGCACCGTTCCACGTTGACGACGTCGTGACGTGGAGATGTGGACAGGCTCTAACCGCCCTCGCTTTGCTTCGGTTTTTTTATTTTTTTACACCTTGGGTTATATTATTTGAGTTTTATGAAGGATCCCTAATTTTTTTGAAAATGTATTATAGCCTATGTTACTCGGGGATAGTGTAGCTTCCCAACAGTGAAAGAATTTTTCAAATCGGTTCAGTAGTTTCGGAGCCTATTCAATGCAAACAAAAAATCAAATCTTTCCTCTTTATATATTAGTATAGATAACCTTTCTGGCTGGGTTAACGTCAAGAACTTTGGAGTTGCCAGCACGGTCGCCAGACCTAAATCCAATAGAACATGTTTGGGATGAACTGGGAAAACAAATGAAACAAATAAATCCAGCACCGACTAACCTAAGGGACCTCAGAACTGCATTGGTGGAAGAATGGAACTAAATCCCGCAAAGTTTCATTGATAAGTTAATAACAAGTATTCCCAGACGGATGCAGGCAGTTTTAACAGCAAGAGGAGGCAACACTAAATACTGACTGTGTCACCTATAGATGTAAGGCCGGTTTAAACTAAATAAAAATTTGAATTTTAGTGATTGGGCCACAAGAGGTATTTTTAAAAGTAGGGATAGATTATTTGAGCTATATGGAGAAAAACAATATAACCATTCCCCATCTTTCCTTGAACATGTAAAAAGTTATTCAAAAATTTTTAAAGCCGTGTGTATTATGGCTAAGTCTATGCATATCAAGGAAAAAATTGTCAAATCAAGCAATAAGATAAAAACCACTTGGAGTATTATTGGAAACGAGATTGGTAGTAATAATTTACGCGATTCTAAATATGAATTATTAGTTAATGAAAATAAAATAACCTCTGATAAAGAGGTGGCTAATGCATTTGAAAATTTCTTTCAAAATATTCCGGTTAGGTTGACTAAATCGCTGACTTCATCCCCGGCAGCAGCACATTCTATTTTAAAAGATACCGTTGATGAATGTAGTGTTTCGTTTCAATTTAAATATACTTCCTCATTGGAAATAGTTCGAACTTTTCGAGCATTGCACATTAAAAATACGGGTGATTTGTGGTGAATGTCTGTCAAAGTTATAAATAATATAATAGATGTGATAGCCCCTTATTTAGCTAGGTTATTCAATAAATGTGTAGATTTAGGTACTTTCCCAAATCTTATGAAGTATAGTAAGATTATACCGATTTTTAAATCTGGGGATAAAACAGACGTTAATAATTTCAGACCTATTTCTATTTTACCAACTCTTAGTAAAGTATTCGAAAAAAATATATTAAATCAAATGCTGATGCACTTCAACACTTGTAATTTACTCCACCCTGATCAATACGGCTTTACCAAAGGCCGTAGTACAACAGATGCTGGTGCTAGGCTTCTCAAACACATCTTTGAGGCCTGGGAGAATTCACAAAATGCCATAGGGGTATTCTGTGACCTGTCTAAAGCATTTGACTGTGTTGAACACGAAACACTTCTACTTAAGCTCAGCCACTACGGTATCAAGAATAACTCACTTAACTTGATTGCGTCGTACTTAAAGGGTAGAATCCAATGTGTTAGCATAAATGATACCAAGTCATCGGGATCTCAATCTGTTATGGGTGTACCTCAGGGCTCGATTTTGGGCCCCTTCCTTTTTCTAGTATACATAAATGATCTGCCGTATTATATTAAGAAACATGCAGAGATTGTCCTGTTTGCTGATGACACTTCCCTTATATTTAAGACGAATAGAAATAAAATGAATTTTGACGACGTAAACAGTGCTCTATCTCGTTTATCACACTGGTTTACAACAAACAATTTGCTACTTAATGCTAAAAAAACTAAGTGTGTTGAATTTACACTACCTAATGTACGGAATATTAGTAAAAGCCTGAAATTAAATAATGAAATTCTAACTATGGAAAAATCCACAGTTTTCTTGGGTGTCACCTTAGATTCTAAACTACAATGGGGCACCCATATAACGGCTCTCGCGAGTAAGCTAAGTAGGTCAGTTTATGCGATTAGAAAGATAAGACAGTTTACCGATGTAGAAACTGCGAAACTTGTTTATTTTGCATACTTTCATAGCCTCATGTCCTATGGTATATTGATGTGGGGTTCAGCGGCTAACATTGGTTCTATATTTGTTTTGCAGAAAAGGGCAATCAGAGCCATTTATAAATTGAAATCACGTGATTCTCTGCGTGAGAAATTTAAAGATATAGGCATATTAACAGTAGCCTCTCAATTTATTTACACCAATATTATATTTGTAAAAAACAACTTAGGTATGTTCAAGCAGAATAGTGATACGCATAATCATCTAACTAGAAACAGACATAATTTGGTGACGTCATCTTTTCGCTTAAGTAGGGTACAACGCTCTTATATGGGGCTCGGTGTACGTTTTTTCAATAAATTACCCAAGTCAATACGTGATTTACCTATCCAAATGTTTAAGAGATATGTTAAATCTCAGCTACTAGGCAAAGGATACTATAGCATAAATGAATATATTAATGACAAAGACGCCTGGAAGTTAGTGCCGCATCCAGTTCCGCGTAGGTTAGAAGATATTATGTAACTTTTCATGATTTTAAAAGATGTGCGAGGAGTTTCTTTCGGTTTTTCTTCTCCTCTATGACAAAGCACCTTTCCGAAAAACTGGTAGATTAAAAAATGACGTGCATAAGTGTATCAGTGATACCTATATGAATAAAAGATTTTGATTTGATTTGATTTGATTAAAACCAAATAAACCAACCCGTTTAAAACGAAAAAAACCGTTTAAAACCAAATTCAACCATTTTTTTCGGTTTTAAACCAAACTCACACTCGCAGACCTTGAAGACCTTGAAGACATAATATTGTCTTCTTGTCTCTTTCATGCATATTATTCATGATGTCTTCTATTCTAGTGTGTGTAATCATAAGTATAGGTGTATCGTGTAGTACCTAGGTACTACTGTAGGTAGGGCATTTCTATTGATTTTCTATAAACTAGGTACCAAATTAAAACAAAACATGACGTCAGGTGAGCAAAAATTACCCATAATGAACCGTAAAACACAGTTCTTCTATTTTTGTAGGAGAGTTTTCAACCGTTTAAAACGGTTTATTTGGGGTTTAAAACGGCAAAATTTGGTTTTAAACGTTTTAAATCGGTTGATTTACCCATCATGAGAAAGTCAGTGTTTAGAACAATATTCAATTATCTTTATGTTAGGTCAGAACATCATTGTGGGGAGCCACAATTAAGTCAAAACACCCTTACTGACTCTTGTTTTTTTTCGTTAACTCAATATTTTCCATGTTCAATTTGCTTAACTAAATGTGTTTTCATATTAATTTGATCCCTTTTTTCTGCGTTCCTTTAAATATGTCCATGACTGTACCTACATTAAAGACCTCGTTAGACTATGTAGCAGCTGTTTATTTTTTATTACTCGCTGGCCATTTCCGCAAGAACGAAAACTCATGTCTACAGAAAACGGCGACGATTTAATAATTACTCGATCTCCTCCGCAAAGCAAATTACCGTTTCGGTGTATAATTGCAGACCCTTTTCAGTGCAATCTGAAAGAAAATTAAACTGGCAAAGAATATTTAAGTAAAATATATTTATGTGCATTGAAAAATGAAATTTCTTTCACCTGAACAATTAGATAATGGTTAACTGGAAAATATTCATTTTCAAATTAATTTGACGATTGAGTTGGTACCTATATCTACCTTTCGAGGGGGCAATCTTCGCGAGGAAGATCTACCCGAACTCGAACAGGTAATGAGTTAAGTAGGTATGTGGGATTTCTATCTATTAAAACCCCTAGGCAGCCATCCGGCGCATAGGTGAGGCTCTGGGATCTCTTATGTACGCACCCACTCCACAGTGGTTTCATTATGTTGTTGCCCCGCGTCCAAACCGATACAGATATTAATCAAAACAGCTATGTAAGGTGCACGTACAAGGTCAGTCTGTAGGTGACGTTGCTTTCCCGGATTCGAAGCTGGCCAAGATCACAGCAAACACGCGTCCTCTTACTCCAGAAATTCGCGCCACTCGACGAGTACTTGTCGGTACGTAGACGATTAAGTAGGTACCTAGTGCATACCAGTGTGCATTGCGGGAAATGCATCACTTAATGCACTAATTCTTCCCGCGTTTCATCTCACCTCGTCTTACTTTATCTATAATAATACATTTTCTGCTTCTCTCTGTATTTTACTTCATCATACCTAAAGTACTGTCGACAGAGACTACCTTCTCAACAAGACAAGTGGGAATAAACAAATCCCTCCGTACAAAAAAAATTGAATAGCGTGTTTTAAGAAACAACGACATCTATTAGAGAGTGTTACCCGTTGGTCAGATTGGTGATGAGACTGTTGTAAGGATTTCAATGTGTTGTATTAGGTATAGTTTAATCTATTACAATGTTCTTTCCTAACGTTTAATACAATGACATTGTTTTTGTTTTTGAATATAAGTAACTGAAACAAAGAGAACTGCCCGATATTTAACGCGACTAAAGACCGGTATGCACTATTTTACAAAGTGAATACACGGCACCCAATACAAAAGGAAGGAAGGGCTAGAATAAAGGGGATTAAAATGCAATTATTCCGAAAGCTCGGCAAACGTCTAACAGTGCAGATTCCATTTTAATCTACATTGGAACAATGGTATTCAGTCAGTTTTTGGGAATCAATCACATTTTAGGTGTAGCTGTTCTCAGGGGCGTAGCTACCGCCGTATCAATTATACGGGGCCCCCAATAACACTCCCAAAAAAAGCTCGCCAGCTGCAGCCTACGACCGCTATTGGCACTCCTTTTATATTTGACAGCTGCCGTTGACGGGGCCCCACAACAAATATTGATATGGGGCCTCCTTAGGGCTACCTATGCCACTGGCTATTCTATCATATTTTTAGGTATACTTCTCTGCCTAATAATTGCTCTCCTTTCACCTTACCTCACCTCGTCCCACCTCAAATCACTGCTCCCTGGCGCTGCTGTTACTTATTCCAACTGATAGGTAAAGTTATCGTCTCCTATTCAGGAGGAGCAGCTCTTGATGTAGGAGACGATATTGGGGTGTATATTGCCGCATTGCGGCGGCTAAGACTACAGACTCTAATCTCATAACGGCAGACTAGGGTGTCGTAAGAGGCGACAGAAGCCGAATCACTTGATAGCCTTCACAGTCATTAATATTATTACTGATGGCCTGCCTGGCTAGCTTCCAACAGGGTGGAAAATATTTAAATGACGTGCGTACCTAACCGTGTTCAGCAATACTTTGTCTTTCTTTACTTAGGTATAATTGTGTGATTGTACGAGTTTATTTTTTTTTTTACTTCTATTTTATTTCCTTTACTTGAGAATGAACTTTAAATACGGTGATTCCCTTTAGTTCAATAGGTAGGACAATGACGTCATTGGTCAATATGATTAATTTTTACTTGTTTCATATTGTTTTTTTTTATAAACAACTTTAACTGAGACATACCATTAAATAATTTTGTTCCATAATGTCATACTCCACGAACTAAAAGGAACCCCAATAAATTAGTTGTAAAAGAATTTGCTTAACTCTAAAGACGAATTCCTCAGGATGCGGTGCATTCGCGTAAAACAAACCAAATTAAACAAATATAGGATTATATTCAGTGAAACATTCAAATCCAACATAACAAACATTGGTACTTACCAATAGTTTGTACAAGCTGTGTACAGTAACCTTCACAGGGGCTTCAATAGATGGTATCGGTGTAAATCAACTAATTATATTATAATCCCATTTGCCACATATTATATTAACGTTCGGCAAGTAATCTAAGCCACTATGTTACTATGTATCTCTCAATACCTCAAACCGTGTTAATGAAAATAGCGCAACCGGCACACATTGTTAAATAAAAACAATTTGACTCGAATACGACTGGTCCGGACGATGCTCGCCCACACTAAGCCATAAATTACACTCTACATTGTAAATGAAAATAATTAAAAAGGGTATAAATTAAATTAAGTAGTATCGTTTTGAATTACTAAAAAATGTGTCTTAAAACGTCTAAGGCAACTTTACGAAAACTTATTGTATTTTTTTCTTAATTTATTACATCATATATATACATAATTTCGACATAATCATTTATTTAATAACGTAACATTTCTCTGGCAGGTCAAGTTAAAAATTAAATAGTAACATAATATACCTGATCCGACGCTGACGGGCTTTTAGCCAGATAACAATACCGTGCTAGAGTAGTCGAGTTACAGATACAAAACCTATCGTGTGCAGTAACCGTGCGTGTTCGGGAAAATAACAAAAATTTTGTACTAAATTGATTTTACATTATCAGCTGCAATATGGAAAATACACGAATCTGTACACCAATTATTTGGTAATTCGACAATATTAGCACATTTAGCGGGTTACACAGTTCATAAGTTTATAATTTATTCAAAAGTTAATTTAAATTTTATTTATATTTACGAAGAGTAAGCATACATAATTTTTTTTTTCATACGTAATGTGCACGTTAACCCATTCGTTGCCGGTACGCGATTTCGCGTCACACTACGCAAAGCTAGAAGAGGGCGGCCTAAGTTGAGGTCTAAAAACGTCGGCAATGAATGGATTAGAGCGCCTACAAACTGTGCCGATGTCACCCGCAAAACAGTGTATAAGCCATTATTACAGCCACGCTATTTACAAGGCTTCATAGTTACTTCAATGATAACATTGACCAAAATATCCTAGGTATCGTAACATAAAATATTTGACATGATATATGTTTGTTCACAATCATTTTTACAATCTATGAATAGTATAAAACAAAGTCATGATGTTTGTCTATTTTTTTAACTAGCTGTTAACTTCTCAATAGATTTAGATAAATTTTATCGTCATTTACAGAATTTCTTGAGTAAAGTTTATACTGTTTATAAAATGTATTATGATTTTGATTATATTTCATTCAATTTTCTTCCTACTTCCAACGAAGCGGACGCGAAACAGCTTGTAATTTGAAACATAATAACCCACAAAGTAACTATCAATGAATCAACAGAACATTATTTCATTGACAACAAAAAAACAATCAAATGACAATAATTATGAAAAAAAAAAAACTAAATTTTAGATAACTCTTGAACTGATAATTCGTTGCAATAGTAGTTACGTTAATTATCAAAATGCAATCGTTTCTGAAGGAGGATAATTTAGCAATTTCATTAAAAATCCTTAATTTTAAAAGATATAATAGAAATAGATAGAAATAAAAAAAAATTGTGTACAACCCTTTAGAAACCTACTGCTATGGATTTCTTTTCTTAACAAACGCAATAAAGCGTCCATAATTCGGTACTTGGGCTAATCTTTAAAAAAATACTTTTGAGACTCAACAAAACTTCTGTTGTAAGGCTTGTTCACACAACAAAATTTATGTCGAGGAAAAAAATACCCTTTAAGTACTATTATGCAAATAACCCTTGAAACAGCAAAATAAATGCGTGTAACTGTCGACTGCATTCAAACTATACCGGCATTATACAATATACTAATAAACAACATTGCCTAATACTTTATCTATTAAATAGCGCGATCCACTCATATTATAACATATATTTAACTAGCTATGGAGAGAGATAAATACTCCCGCACGAAGACACTAAGCGCAGGAAATCGGATGAACTAGATCAAACCTACCAAATGATAAGTTCGTCACAATAAAATAATACTAACCGACGTCTATTTTCATATAAAACATTATAACTATTTTCAATAAATCGTAACGCGGTAATTAATTATAAAATGTAATATAACTTTCACAATACTTTTAGAGCATTCATGTATAAACGGGTTTTTATTTACATATTATAAGTGTACATTGCAGATATTAAAATACAAAGAGGCACATTTTAAGTTTATCATCACTTTTCAGTGACATGTTTTTACATCTATATTATTAGCAATTTTATTTTATAGAAAATAAATGCTTAATTTTGCCGAATCACCAAAAAAACTATTTGATGTATATGAGTTGTTTCACAGCGGAGTGGCACAGCCTTGCAGGCATCGTGAGTTACTATGCGATCAAATTAAAAATAGGAATATTGGTATTTAAAAAAAATTGTTAACTTCATATTTTAATGGGCAACATTTTTCCACAAGCAAAAAAGGCCCGACGTTATCTCATTCGTAGTTGTTCTAGTCTGCGATGAATTGAAAGAGCTAGGTTCAGGTTAAAACGTCTTTATCATTTACATCAACCCGTAAATTGATATGACAGCAGCTAGACATCACAATAATATGGCGGAAAATAATTCCTATTCTTAACTTAATCTCAAAACCGACGGGTTGGTGTGCGATACAAATTCACAGACAGCATATTATTATGTAAAACATTTTCTCTAAACATAAGGAGGCCGCATTGATCAACACTGGAAGTGCTAACAGGCGATGTTTAAAAATATAAAGTCCTCATCCGTTATAAATAAACGACCACTACGCATTTAACTCGATCTAATACAATTCGCGACTTGAAATAAATAGAAAAAAAAACTAAAAAGTAATCCAAGAATTATTTAATAGATCTTATCTAGCGGGACTATGCCGTGGCGGGTGTTACTCGCTACATTAGATCAAAAACTACATACAACGTACCGCGGTTAAGGAAGTCAAACGTGGGTGTTAGCGACGTACATCGATATACTAGAAATGGAGCATAGAACAACGATAGTCGAGATATATATCTATCTCATTCTCACATAGAAAAGGACCGTAAGAAAGAAAGAGATTTCTGCTTTATATCGAACGTCAAACGGAAGCTCTATTCACGGCAAAATAATGAAATACCATATGCTCTAATTTAAAAGTAAACAACATCTTGAAGCTAATAAATACTTCCGACATAATATGCGAAATTTAGACGTCTCTTTCTTTTTACGCTAATTCCCTGTGAGAGAATGAGACAGACATATCTCGACTAACCTTTCTGCATTCAATCCGTTCTCATTATTCTATGGCGACATACATGCGTGTAAATAAGGCTATTGGATCCTTGCGGCTAATGCGATCTCGTCGCTAACATGGGATTTGCACGGGTTCATTTGTCACCAAAACCCGACCATCAAATCGACTACACCGCAGTTGATTATAATCGCAAGCGCTATCTAGCATACTATATTGCTTTAAGCGACATCGCAGGAGACTTAGGTTCAGTTTTAAAATCTATCTATCCATAATCCTCAATTACAATTGTCAAAAAGTCACAACATTGTACTGTTATTACCTTAACTACAAACTTAATCAAATATTATGGATTTATAGATCATAAAAAACGGTATACAATATACATACCCGATTGCGATTATAATCAACTGTTATATAATTAGTGAATAAGTTTAGCTGGAATCGATTCGAAAATCGACTTATGTAACCTCAAGGAATCGTATCGTCGGGTGGATTTGATGAATCGCCCCTCAGCAATACCAGCGGAGTACATTCGTCCGACCGCGGTGAGTCCTCAGTTGTATATCTTGATTGCCTTCTCCAAGTAATTGACGCGGGATCGCTTCGGCGTCTTATTAATATGCTCCAATCCCAGCCAAGGTCTCGCCGTCGCGTCTGAAAGCGACATATCTATATTAAATTTTAGCACGAATTCTATTGAGATCTGAAATTTTACGACGCTATATAACGCTGACTTGTGACGCTATATAACGTCACGGCATGTTGTGTAATTGATAGTTACGAAATGATTACTTACTCGTATTACTACTTAGTCTGAAGTCGTATAAATTAACTGTCGCTCCTTCACTTATGTAATTAGGTCTGCCGTTTGTCACTATAGCGAAATTGTACTGAAACAAAAAAATATCGTTAATATCAGATAATTAAATTTGTTACTTTAGTAGTTTAGTAGAGTTACTTCCAAGGTGATCCTTGGAAACATTACATGACTCTTTTGAATTTTTTTTTTTTTATTTATTTATTTCCAACAAATGAGTGTACATGTTCCACATTTCCATGTCTGCCAAACTACAAGCCAGTTTATCGGCAACAGTTTATTGACAAATTACAACAGATATCCCACAATCCGCTCTGGAGCAGCGTGGTGCAGAATAATGCTCTAGGCCTCCTCAAGAAAGACTGGTGCTCAGTTGAAGCCTCAACAGAAATCATGCAGTAACAAAAATTTTCTGTATCGGGTAACTGCCATGTTTCCACAGTAAAATAACGTCAATATGAAATTCAAAGTTCAAAAGGCAAAAATTCTTCTTGTGTAAAAAAACAGGATCAACTTCCTACTACCACTCTTTTTTATCTTTCTTCATTCTTTCGTTCCTAATCGACAACACATCTGTCCCCTTTGTTGTACCCAATATCGATCAACAGTGCCCACTAACCATCATCTGGCACATACTGCATATAGTTACACAATAAAAAAGGTTAGTCGACGTCACAGAAGACCGAAGAGCTGGCACCTACCTCGGACAAAAAATTAGTCTAGTTATTCAAAGAGGGAACGCTGCCAGTATCTTCGGAACCTTGCCTATAGGGACTTCTTTTAATAATATATTTTAGTTATAATATATTTTTTAAGGTTTTTAGTTTTAGGTTCATTATTTTATGATTTATTCGTTGTATATTGGAAGATTCGGAACATTATATCCAGATAGTTTCTTTATCTTTTTATATTTATTTATCTATATTTTTTTAAATAATGTCACACAATAATATAATTACCTTTTCCCACTCCTTGTCCGGTATGTCGAGTTTCCGCTGCAGCCGGTCCTTGACCGCCTGGAAGGGCTCCTGGTGCTTGACGCGCGCGTAGAACGGGATGCCGAACGTCGCGTACACCTGCTTGTAGAAGTGCGCGCACGGCACTAGCAGCTCGTCTTCCTGGAGACATTGGTATTCACAGATAATAAAATCTATACTAATTACTAACATTATAAAGCTCAAAAGTTTGGTTGAATGTGCTCGTCTCAGGAATTACTGGTTACTCATACACCCCCACACTGTGTTGTGGGTGCCACGGACAACACACAAAGACAAAAACACACACGCCTAGACCGAAAACAGAAATAAAAACTCATCATTCTTTCCATCTCGCTGAGAATCGAACCCAGGATTGGCTCGGTAACAAATAAAAATGTATATTTCAAAACTTACTGTCAAGATTTAGCAAGTAACACTCGTCTAACAAACTACGGTCTATACAATATACATGCACCGCGGCACATACCTGTAGATTGAGCTCGTCCCTGGGGATCTCCTCTATCCGGTACAGGCGCGGCGGGGAGATGGTGACCTGGTCCAGCGTGAGCTCCGGGTCCGGCCCCGGTAACACCTTGTGACACGACACCTCCACGATCCGCAGCCTGGAAACAACGAAGTTAGCTTTTTAACCCCCGACGAGCCCCGACGCAAAGGTTGTTAAGTTTAACGTCTCTGTGGCATCGTAGCTCCTAAACGAATGGACCAATTATGATGCGTTTAGTGCAAATGAAAGTGTCTTGGGTTTCTTAAATTTTAAAATTTATATAACTTCTATACAGGTTACAGTTTTCTATTCATAGTCACGTAAGGCTCGTCAAGCCGTCGGTTATTATTATTGGAAGATAACATTCGTTAAGCCATCTCGGAGGCGCTCGGACAGCATGAACACTTCCGACACTTTGGTTGGCCACTAACCCCTCCATCAATCCGCACTAGAGCAGCTTGGTGCAGTATGCTCTAGGCCTCCTCAAGAGAGACCGTGTCACCCATGCTTTGTAGTGGACCAGTAAAGGACCAGGGCCGAGTTTTGTTAATGAAACTGTGTATATCAATATACAGGATGAATTTTTCAAATGTGTGTAAATGCTGTGTAAAAGTTAAATTCCTGGCTAGGAATACTGATTTTTCAAAAATGTAATGATGCAGTTTTAGTTTTCATCAAAATTGGCCCCGAGACTCCTTTCAGCATTTTTCACTATTCCTCATGGTTTTAAATTTGGCCATCCATGCGTACTTGAAAAATTCATCCTGTATAGTACAAGTATGCATTGTGAACACTTACTTGCCAGATCCATCGGGAGACATTTCAACAACTTTAGCTGCTTCTTCTAATATATCTGCTACTTTACCACCTTTATTTGGATATAAAATTAATTCCTTATCTTCTTTGTAATTTGGTCCAACCTGTGGAATTTATTAAAATGAATACTAACTATTATTCTATTCATTTATCATTAAAAAATTATAAATCTTTTTTGACTTTGTAGTTTAAAAGGTAAGTTCAGAAATCAACTATTTAAAAGTGCTACTAACCCATAAACATTTAAACTGTTTCTTGTTGTCCAATTCGTTAACTTTAATAGATAAAATCTGGTAGAACAATTTCTTAGGGCACTTTGGTTTACAGTATACTAACAGGTCCTTCAATATACCATCATAAGAGTATCGTAATGGAAGTCCTGGGGTATCCTTGTAACTGGAAACAAAAATAATTTATTTCATTATCAAACAATAAAATAGGAAACTCGGATGGGCTGCGTTCGGGAAACTACGTCATATCTTGTCGTCCAAAAAGTTACCTCAGTGCCTGAAGTCGAAGGTGTTCGAGCAGTGTGTGTTGCCAGTGATGACATACGGATCCGAGACGTGGTGCTTCACTATTGGCCTAATGCATAAGCTTAGAGTCGCCCAGCGGGCTATGGAACGAGCTATGCTCGGTATTTCTCTACGCGATCGAATCAGAAATGATGAAATCCGTAGACGAACGAGGGTGACCGACATAGCTCAGAGAATTAGTAGGCTGAAGTGGCAATGGGCTGGCCACATAGTTCGAAGGACCGATAACCGTTGGGGAAGAAAGGTCCTCGAATGGAGACCACGCCTCGGTAAAAGGAGCACAGGACGCCCCCCGACCAGGTGGACCGACGACCTGAAGAAGACAGCGGGTATCCGCTGGATTCAGAAGGCTCAGGACCGGTCTGAGTGGCGTAGATTAGGGGAGGCCTATGTCCAGCAGTGGACCTCAAAGGGCTGATGGATGGATGGATGGAAAATAGGAAAAATGTATTTTTTTATTTAACATTTCTTTACTCCATATTCATAGTGTTAATTTAGTTACGTTTACCAGAATATGGTAAAAATAAAGTTAAATTAATTTTGCGAAATAAACAATCCATCTTCAGTTTTTGTAGCCAAGTTATCCCATTCATAGACAAATTTTGGATTCATTCAATCCTATTATATACCGCAATTCTTGTATATGCAATAAAATTACTAATTTTCTTGACTTTACATAAGAAGCACAATAATTTGAAAAATTATTATCAAATGAAAAAGTATTATCAAAATACTGTTCTTATCTAGGTTCTTATCATACTCAAAATTAACTAAACAAATCCCTACTTACTTCTGACATTTAAAAAACTGTATTAAATAAGGATCGACGTTCAGCCTCTGACCGACCGCGCGCGCCATCTGGTCGTAGCGCATCTGCATCGACAGCTCCATGGTGAACCTGCAACAGACATACAGACATACAGAACAAACCATTATACATGAGTATCAATCAATTAGATATGAACCATCATCAATCATCGAATTGGGGACACCTTTTATCTTAAATGTGGTGTATATAAAATAAATAAATACAAGAGCTAATTTTGATACTCTATTTGGTAAGTTGTATTCAGTGTCAATATACTACAGGATTTGTGGGACCTTGATCTTCAGATTGCATATTCAGCGTCTTCTCTTGGTAGCCGGGTTTACGCATCAATATCATGTCGATATATCGATCGTCGTGTTCCCGCCCAGGTCTTGAGAGCTAATCCTTTCCTTCTTTCATCTCTCTTCTATGCATTATGTTCAGTTTACACTTATTAAGTAGTTAATAACTATGTAAATTTTAAGTGAATTCTTCACAAACTACTTAATTACTTATGCATTTTACTTACTAAAAAGTGCCTGTCCAAATGTGTTAAGTGATAAACCCCACCCACCTAAAAATTTAATTAAAAGTTTAGTTATGTACTTAACTACTTAATACGTGTAAACCGAGTGATGTCTATGATATTTCTGATATCCAAGAGCGATCACTTACCATCAGATGACATGTTTGCTCCTAGTTACAAAAAAACGGTTACACCCACACTCACCCAGGATCATTAGGCACGCTCTTGTCAACAAACTGCACCTCCACCTTGTAGAAGATGTACTTGAAGTAGTCCTGGCAGGTCGGCAGCTCGAGCTCGTCGTGCCGGTGGTCCGCGCGCTCGAACACGATGATGTCGCCGTCCATCAGCTCGTCCAATACCTGGCCGCGTGCACACGACTCAACCCGAGCGGGGGCAGGCGTGTACGAACACGCGCATGCGGGTGTGCGTGTGCGTGTGCGTGCACGACGCTCGGGTTTGGGGGACAACACTCGACGGTAATTACACGCTTTGTTTGATAATTAGTCAAAGTCAAAATATTTTATTCAAATAGGTATCACTGATAAACTTATGCACGTCATCTTTTTTTTATCTACCAGCTTTTCGGAAGGGTGCTTTGTCATGGAGGAGAAGAAAAGCCGAAAGAAACTCCTCGCACATCTTTTAAAAAAATATTACAAAAAAAAAGAAAATATTACAAAAATATTTACTAATCTGAGCGGAACTGATTGCAGAACTGGTCATTTACATGCATCTTTGTCACTTTAGTTAGCATGTAATATGTATTTAGGATTACTTCTGCAAACATTCATGCTTGTAGTGTTGTAAGTTTGCAACCACCAAACAAATCAAAATTTAATTTACGTATATTTATGTATACTGAACGTAATATATTTCTAAGGCAATCAAAGAATCATGTACGGGAACAAGCAAATTTGTGTGTTAAGTATTGATAAATGTGGAAATGTCGAATGCTGTCCTACTGTTTACAATAACATTAACTTAATTATATGTTTGAATCGATTTATTTCTTTCGCAGAACAGTTTACAAAAGGAGTAATGACAACATCATTTAAATATTACGTTTATAGACATAAATCAATACAAAATAAGTACTTACATTAATTAATTGTGCAAAATGAAAGCGAAAGCGTGAGTTCATTTAAAATATAAGTATTATACGTTTATAATAAGCGATAAAGCAAAATAATTATAAATTCATCAATACCTCTCGATTCATACCTTCCCCAGTAAGACATGTTTGCTACAAATTGATTACTGTCACAGATTAGCAGAGAGATCTTCACATAACATACATTTAAACTGCGATAATATTACGAATTCATATCCATTCAAAATGAAATATTTTGTTAGTGAAGTGACTATCAGAGCCAATCACTGACTTACTATTGGATTAATATATCTGTATGTTATAATGTATTACATACATAAGTATTACTGAATATAATATTGCATAAAATGATTTATATAGTGAACTCATAATATTTAATTTAACTAATCCTTTTCAATGTTATAATTGCATGACTGTGGGTGGTTGGTTTATAATCGTTTTCTGTGGTATTTTGTAGTACAAGTATACTGTGGTACAAAAAAAAATTACTCTGCCAATTCATATTCGAAGTATTCTCTATTTATAACACTGTTTATTTCAATCAGTAAAGGTTCATGTATACTTTACTTCAATAAAACCTCCACCACACATCAGACTAATACAGAAAACTTTACGTTCCTACATGTGTGCCTGTTATGAGTTTACATCTAATTACTTAAACTATGAAAGGGTTGATGGCGTAAAACTGATAAATAATACCTTTTCGAGAGGATCATTATAGTTGTTGATCTTCTCCACATAGTCTGGCTTGATTTCTTCGTACAGGACTAGTGGAGTGTCAGGCGGGAAACCTGATGAATAAAGGAATACAATAATTAGCACAATTTTATATATGTACATATATATAAAATAGCTGCCTGTATAAGTAAAATAGCTAACAAACGAACCACCTGATGGTAAGTGGTTAATATCGCCTGTAGTAGTTGTTGCACTTACGTGCACACGTATTATTTAGATATAATAGTGTGGTTGACTTGCATTAGCTCGTTACAACACCAGTAGGTAGGGTAACACGTCTGCTCTCGTCTACGGCTCTCTCGTGACTGACTCAGTGTTGCCCCACTACCCGTGTTCCCGAGATAACATGATTACTGCTATAACTATAATAGCAGTACAAACACTACATCGCCCATGGACATTCTGACCACCAAAGGCATTACCAACCAGAAAATAAACTCGGGACACTGCTACCGAAACAAATAACAGCATGTTATGATACAAGTGCATGAAGTTGTATGTTATTGCACGAGCGTAAAGTTAGGGCCTAAGCGTATTAAGCTATAACTCATGCATTTTCACACCGTGTCTCATGGAAAAAGGTGACTTAAGTGTAACTGAACCAAAATATTCTACATTATTGGTAGCCTTTAATCTACTGATTTTATTACTGAACATGGGTGTACAATAAACTGTTCTGATGTTGTTTTCATTGTTGTTATACTATATCTCATAAGCTTTTCCTACAGTGTACCAATACTCACCAGCCCGTTTATTGAGTATCGGTATGAGATCAGCCGGCTTGCTAGCGATCGGCAAGTAGTGATGTCCGCAATAGTGTATGCGCTTCTGCTTCGGGTCGTAGAACTTGAAGAACAGCACTACGTCATTCTCCTTATCGAAGGGGGGAAGCGCGCTGAAGCCAGAGTCTGGGGGCAGCATCTCTAGGAAGATATTCCATGGGTTCATGTTCTCTGATACGTCTGCCACTGTCTTGTTCTGATCATTCAGTATGTCCAGGCATGTTGGTCTGCACGTCTGTTGGGGACAAGTAAATATGGTTTAGGGTAACCATGACCAAATATCATGATACCAACTACCCAGATGGTTAAGGTTTAAAGAAAGAAAGAGAGAGACATTTATTTTGTCATGAAATAAATATGGTACAAGGTTATAAAAAAAAGTATTAACAATATGTAACCTAATACAATATTGCGTGACAAAACAAACAAAATATTTGTATGTGGGTACCATGTTACCTGACGAAAAAGGACTACCCTCAGCCTGTGCCATGGAACGGCTACTAACTAACGGGTAGTCCGTTTTTCAGGTTTTTTTGTTTCGACCAAATATCACGTTATATGAGAGTAGGTACACAAATTCCCCATATATCTAAGGAACTTATGATTTATTAACATGTAAATCAACTAAAAATACAAACTTTATAAATTGCAAGTAATTTTTTTATGTATAGAATGAGATATTTAAGGAAGAATTCATATATACATATATGTATAAGAAAAACAAACAAGTTTTATATTAGAGAAAACCTAAGCAAAACAAAAAGTTTCCCAATTAGCAGGAGTAGTTTAAAATCGTCGCAAATTAAATTAAATCAAACTGGATAAAATATATACTCTATACCGAAATGCTTTTAACGACACTTATACAAAATTTCACTCCGATCGGATTTGTAAGGCGCAAAATCATACAACCAAACCCACTTAGAACATCACAACGCAACTAACCTGATTGGAGCGTGCACTAAACGGCCACGGACGCAGATGCTTGAGCGGATAGCGGAAGTTCTCAGCCAGCATGTCCATCAGCTCAGCCACAGTGGCCTGCTTGCGCACACGGAACACCCTGTAGTGCGCGCGCTCGGGGTCGTACAGGTCGTTGCCCTGGTGACCGTCGAACGCCTCTTCCAGTACCACGTTCACGTTCATGTAGAGGTGAGCTTCGTTGCGCTCCTTGCGACGGATCTAGGGAGGAAGGTTTGGTGTTATAAGATGGACATAAGATCTATAAATAGGAGAGGCATATGGTTTAATAATAGATTTCAGATGGATATATTATTTTATTAATCACTAGACCCCTGTCCTGGCGTCCCACAGGCAGAACACTTTTTTCTTTGGTAGTACATAGCGCCTGTTGTGGCGAGCATAATCTGCATGTTTTACCCATATCTATATTATATATAAAACACAAAAAATGTTTGTATGGATGTCTTTTATAGACTCTGAAACCATCCAACAGATATGCCTCAAAATGGTTTCATTTGAAAGACAGCAATCCAAAGGTGGTTTGAGATCACTAAAACAATGCATTAGGCACATTCTGTGCATTGACAAAGTCGATTTGCCATTTTTCCCATACAACAATTTGAAGATAACATGTAAACAGACTGTCAACACAAACACACTGACCTGTAATTGTCATCAGATTTTTTTTAGCGTAGTGGAACGCGCTGGATATCCACTAGTTTATTATAAATCACAATAATATTTTTACCGTTTCGCCATTATAAAATTCTTTTACTTTATAGTCAACATAATAAATGAATAATTTTACACTCTAAATGTGTTTTCGAATCAAATGCCTTGTTATTTTGGTTATTAAATAAAAAACAACTTACAGTTTCAATCCTCTTCTCCTCTGCGAGCCGTTCGCTGAGCTCTGTAGGTATATCGGCCTGTGTGACCTCTTGTAACACTGTTTTTAACTGTGAGTCTCTGCAATGAAAGCAAAAATGCAATTTATTCTCTAATGTCTCAAAGTCAAAAGTTACAATCTTTTTGTCCCACTACTGGGCTCGGGTCTCCTCTCACAATGTGAGCTAGCCAAGTACGAATTGGTAGACGTCACACACCTTTGAGAACATTATAGAGAACTCTTAGGTAAATGAACTCCAATATGAACAAACAAATAATATTGTGGAAACCCAAACCCATTACTGACATAGATCAATGAAGGTAAAGTACTGACCTGATATAGACCAATGAAGGTATAGTACTGACCTGACATAGACCAATGAAGGTATAGTAGTGACCTAACATAGACCAATGAAGGTGTAGTACTGACCTGATATAGACCAATGAAGGTATAGTAGTGACCTAACATAGACCAATGAAGGTGTAGTACTGACCTGATATAGACCAATGAAGATATAGTAGTGACCTAACATAGACCAATGAAGGTATAGTAATGACCTGACATAGACCAATGAAGGTATAGTAGTGACCTAACATAGACCAATGTAGGTGTAGTACTGACCTGATATAGACCAACATGTAAGCGTTAGTGCAGTGGCGTACAGTCAAGGCCATGTCCTCATCGTGTCCTCCGTAGTTGTACTCGATGGCCTCCTGCTTAGTGCACCGCGATACCACGTCGTCATCGAACTTGCACCACTGGACAGAAACACGGCATATAACTATGAGACCACGACATTCTTGTCATCAAAATGGCTTAAAGAGAAAGGGGTGTACTTTGGGGTGCGGGAATAATATAGTACGTAGTACTTGTTTTCCGTAGCAGATGAATGGTTCCACTAAATCGCAATCACTAACACATAAACGTTCCGATCATCTCAATCCGTGAAAGTCGAACGCCTGACGTATGCGAATACGAACAAAAGCCGAATTGTACCGAGCACTCTCTAAACATAACTCTTATACTATCTGACAACGTTAGGGTTGTATGTTTTTGTGATGATATGTGTGATAGAACTGATAGAAGTGATAGATTACGAACGTGTGACATGCGCACACGCGTGGCAGCCCTTCTCAAATTGGGCTGAGTTGGCCCGATACGTCGAACGCGACACATACTTGTAACATCATACCTAAAGTGCAGAGTACGCCTGGCCTGAGTGTAGTGTGTAGTGATGTCTTCTCGAGTTTTTTGTTCAACAAATACTGCCGAATCGAACATACAAATCCGAATGTTCCACACGCCTAACATACCTTCCCGTCTCCCTTAGGGTTGATGAAGACCACATAGTGTCCTCCGTGGTTGTCTCCGGAGTGCACCAACACCGCGTGCAGGGTGTAGTCCGCTGGGGTCTCCGGCTTCTCTTGCAGGTACGCGTCCAGGTTGATATGTTCGTAGAATTCAAATCTATGACAAAGTAAATGTCCTTTATGTACAGTTAGCAAAATAATTAGCAAAATGATTCCAAAACCTTCTGTAAATATTAATATTGCAGAATGTTACTATTATTATCATTGTTAAATGCTACATATAACATATCAGGTATAATTTTATAATGATAGATTATAAAGTGTTGGAACAGAATGGTCTCCTGACTGCAATGACAATTTTATTCATCTGTTTAGTCAGCATGTGATATTATTTTGATAATACAATTCCTTACCACCGAGCAGGGACGCTGGCCTCTGTCGCCTTTAACGACATTCTATTCTGGCGGCATCATCGAATTAGGGTCGGTATTCTTGACTGGCCTAATACAGCCAAAGCTGTCTTTTTAAAAACAATACTCACTTATCTTTTACTAATGAGCGCAATATGAACGAAATGAACACATTTATATAAATAAATAAAATTGGAGTGTCTGTCTGTTTGTTCCGGCTAATCTCTGAAATGGCTGAACCTATTTTTACTAATTTTCACTGGCAGATAGCCGATGTAACAAGGAGTAACTTAGGCTACTTTTATTTTAGAAAAAAAAATAGTTTGTTAGGCGATACGAAGTTCGCCGAGTCAGCTAGTTTTTAATATTTCCATACAGAGAATAACCAACTCACCGATCATTAAACTTGACCGAGCTATCCGTGATGGGATCATACTGGAACCTCATGAGGTGTAAGTGCAACACGGGGGGGAAGGAAGCGAATATCACCCCCTTCTCAGCCTCTTGCAAGCCGTGCTCGCCGGCATCATACTTGTTCTCACCGTCCAATGTCTCCGTGCTGATGTAGTCTTTGAACGACTCGTCGACTGGAACAGACAATGTGAGGATTGAAGACTTGTTTCACTTTCTCTATTACTAGTCTACGCTGTGTAATAGATGTTCCTGTTAGTATTTGATATGATTGATGTCTTGAAATTAAGAGTGAAACGACTTCAACTAAGTTGTGTGCTTTACCCACCCATGATATCGCCACATACCATCAGGTGGGATTGTATTCAAGATGAGGGTGAATTACTGACAGACAAAACACACCCTGAACTAGTGGACCTAGAAACATTCATGCAGCTTGGTGAAATATTTCAAGTTCTTTTTATTAATAGCAAATATTTCAGATGTCTAGACAAGTTTCACCACAAGCGAATCCTATGATCAAGTTATAATTTTAAGCAAATCATACAAACATAAAGATATTTATTGGTACTGAGAAACAGACAAAATAATATAACTTCATAACTGTATATAAAATAATGTGTTTAGTTAGTGTACTTACTATTCTTTTTCCCTTTGATGTTGAGTTGGATATCATAGAAAGTTTCCACGCGAGTGCTGGAAACGTTAACGTTCTTGCATTTGATGTACGACGTCATTTTGCCCTCAAAAAGTCGCGGGACGGTCCCCTCGACGCATGTCCCTTTCATCTTGCTCTCCAATTTGTCCAAGAGAACCTATGGAACATTTGTCCAAGTAAAACCTTTGCATGTTTGTCTACACACCTACACTGCCGTTATTGCATTCGAATAACTTATGATTAATGGCCTGCACATATAAGAAACAATCCCTAGGGTACTTAAAACACAATTGTATTGACTAAAGCGGGGAATTCACTACGCGGACTTGCCCACGGGCAGTACGGCCGGGCATGTCTGACCGGAATTTTGAACTTATTGCTTAGACTACAAAGACAAAATGAGATCGCGCGGACTTGCAACAGGCAAGTCTGCCAGACTGACTTCAACGGTCCTACACTAGCAAACATTGCAGACCTATAGTAGCGAGGCCCGGCGGACATGTCTGCCGACTTGCCAGTGGGCATGTCCGTCTAATGAATTCCCCGCTTAACACACATGAGGGACTGAATTTATCGCATACAAGTGACGTTATTCTTTTTAGAATCGTTTTCTGCAGCGTCGTTTGTGAACGCGTCCTTCATAAGGCCCGCTTCACAAATCATAGGGCGAGTAAGGCCTACTGTCCACGTAAACCGCACGTTATACGCACGCTACCGATGTAAAAGGACGAAAGTGTCCACAGAGCGGCATCTTTGCGTTTGCCTTTTGCATATGTTTCATTATGTTGCTTGCTTACATGCGTTCTTCAAATGAAGCCGACGTGGACATTAGGCCTAAATCACAAACCGTCTGAGTTAGTTTTGTGTGGCCAGAATTCTGTATCTATATACCATACCTGAAACTTTCACATGAGATCATTCCCAACACAATAATATTCTATAGCTAAGTAACATACGTGTATACGAAAGAAAATTACATGTAAACAATATATCACATACCCTCAAAAACTCCTGGACGTCATGTTGCATAAAAGAATCCAGTGTTTCCCAACCAAAGCTTTTCGTAAGCTTCTTGGTACCCACAGGCTTATCAGAGAACTGTAGTTCATAGAATACTCTTTGCAAAGCCAATGCAACAGATCTAAAAAGAAAACAAGAATTATAATCAAATGTATTGCCATAAAATAGACATTGTAAATAATTACTGACTGAATAAATGATAAAAAATGTTTTAGAAGAATATAATTTAAAAATGATATTTATCACTATTGTAAATTAAATCCAATTTGTACCTAGTACTGTCATCAGATTCGGTAGGCATTTTATAAACAGCTTTTCTCAACTGATTGGTGAAATATAACGTCTGGAGAAGAGAATTCATGTAACATGTCGCGCCTTGATTCTTCAGCCCTGTAAGGTAAACGAAATTTAAAAACAATTCTATAAATGAAATGTTTGCAATCAGCTAAATGTCAAAGAGCGGATTAGACCAAGTATAATATAGTAAGTAAATATCCCTTGAACAGTTGAGGGATTAATAATAAATGAACATATATTACAAGCTAACTAAATGTAATATAAAATGCTTATACTATTTTATGCAACATATTATTGGCGCGTTAAATAGATTCAACTATCATTATCATGACAAAATTCAAACGAAGTGACAAAGGCCCCAACTCAAGAGTCACTAACGCTTACTTTAATCGCTCCTTAGTAAAGAATCACCATACAAATTCTGTACTAAGAAGCGATTTAAGTAAGCGTTAATGACTCTGAGTTGGGGCGTCACTAACGCTTACTTTAATCGTTCCTTTGTAAAGAATCACCATACAAATTCTGTACTAAAGAGCGATTTAAGTAAGCGTTAGTGACTCTGAGTTGGGGCGACTGACTTGCAAGATTTATTTGCAGAATATAGTGTGGTTTAATCCACCCTTAACATAATTAGTTCGTATTTTTATCTGCAAATTTTAACAACAACCTTGTCAATATTTGATAGATATTTGTATAGCCAAGAAATATTTGATAACTCAATAAAAAAAGCAAAATCACTTACCGACATAACCAGTATGCTTCTTGGAATCCCATGACACCCCATGAGGAGCTTCAGCAGTAACATGCACTTCGAGTGTGATAGCATCATCCTTGATATAGCCCTTCTCAGGATCCAACACATCATTCCAGCCCATGAAGTGGGAGAAACCCCAATCGTTTTCCTTACTGCAATTTTCACTTACATTAACATATTTTTCAATGGTATAAAGCTACTGGTAAAACAAGGTCAATGGTATAAAGCTACTGGTAAAACAAGGTCAATGGTATAAAGCTATTGGTAAAACAAGGTCAATGGTCATTAAGGTATCTGCCTAATCAAAATGCTTAAATTCAATTTTGTTGATCTATGTCAATAATTTCATGAAAAAAACATCATCATAAAAATGTAATGATATTTTTTCAATGACTATTAACATTTACCTGAACATATTTTGTTTAAGTATAAATTACCATACATCACTCAAACTAATGTGCTTACATAAAACCTAGGATTATGACACATAATGTTCTTATTTAATTAACCCAAGACCTTAATAAATTTCATCAGTTGATTACATTAAAAGTAAGATTTTTATGTATTACTACCTGAAGTAAAGTACAAACCTATAAAAGAGATGTTGTATCTTTCTGAAGAACGGTTCTGTTTCAGGTTTATTTGAAATGAGTCTGAGCTCAGCCATAGCATAACACGACCAGCTAGACGACTCGCTCTCTCCGTTGCATTGCAGGAAGAACCCGAGAGACTTCTGCTGTTGACGGTCGGGTGACGGAGTCTGACGTGGCATAACCATGATCTTCCATGGTAGGTTACGCACGTAGCAGGGTGGGGACAAAACCGAATCCCTGAGATTCCGGAAGTTATGAACTGTGAAACGAAAGGTCGCTTCCGACCTTGCCTCATCATCCTCCATTTCAGCGTCCAAGCATGCAAGCTGCCAAGTTATAAACAATTTCAAAGTCATACAAACAATTTCATTAAATTTGATGGGCAGATTGCCATAGATATCACATTAGGTAATTTCTAGTAAATATATTAGTTAAATATGGCTTGGCTTCAGACCATTAATGACCCACTACTGAGCACGGCGCTCTCCTCTTGAAGAAGCCTAGAGCATACTTTGTTACGCTGCTCCAGTGCGGATTGTTGGAAGATTCAGTAGAAGGCCAAACTAAGTGTCGGAAGTTTTCAATGGTTTATCGTCTTCTTACGATATCAACCCGGACCGACGGCTTGCCGTGCCCTCCGAACCACGGAAACACTCAAGTTTTTTGCCACTAGCGTTCACCCATCGCCTGCTGTTGCTTAACTCGGCCGATCACTTAAGATCGTCACAAGCCGCCGGGCTTTGAGCACGTCAATAAATACATTTAACTATACAAAAATAATATAAAAAAAATTATGTAATATGAGACAATGGCTCAAAAGACAAAACTTACAGGCATATCCGAAGAAGCTGTCTCTTGGTTCTTCATCACATCATTCATCACAACTTCACCATTGGGACCTTTCATAAGATCATCCTCCCAAGTCTTGTCCGTTGCAGTCTCGACAGTTTCCACTGAAATACACATGTGTCTTATGAATACAAAATCAAACATAAAAAATATTGAAAATATATTTAATGTGTATTACTTGCATGCAATTGTTTATTCTTAGCAAAAATCTCTTAAATCTATGGCTTCTACCGGAATCAATCAGGACAATGTTAAGATGACATTATTTTTGCATTTCTTGTCAATTTTGGCAGTAAACAGTAAAGTGACATAAATAATCATTATGGCTAGAAAAACAGCCAGTTAGTTCCAAGGCTTCTCGCCCACGTCAGTCTTTTTGTAGGACCGATAATCGGGCCGATTTTTCCTGCCATATTATTTTTGACCGACTTTTTGAAGGACGTGTGCGTTGCACTATTGCTATCGTTACGTTCTATTTTTCTCCTACACAAAATCGGTCACCGATTATCGGACGTGGGCGGGAAGCGTTAAGCTCAATGCATAAGTAATGGGATTTTTTCCCGTACAGGATGGGACGTGAAGTTTTGGAAACATTGTTTCACAGAAAATGTATACGATAGTGCATACGCAGCGGAATCCCGTACGGAACGTGGCCCGTACGGGACGGGAAAAACATCGTCGCCGACGGAAAAAGCCCGTTACGTGTGCATTGGGCCTAAGTTTGAAGATGAACTGGTTGTGATTTACATAACCATTATATTGATAAATTTAGTATTTGAATATCTTAAATACTGGCTTTTCTTTAGGTTGGCTACATTATTCCTAATGAACAAGATTATTATACAGTCAACACAGGTAACTTTAAATGGCAAAGTTTCATGATGTTGAAAATACTACATTTAACCACGGACGTAAAAAAAAGAACGGACGTAACTTTGTCTAATCGAGAGTGAAGCTGACAGCTGACAGCTCGCTTACCATGTGTGCGTAATTTTGTAATTTTTGATTCGTGATGGTGTCAAATTCGTAGCCTTATGATGTCAATGTGTGGGTGTGTGTACTTGTACGAATACAGAGTTGGTATTCCTATGGGTGCTTCACTGAATTTGTTCTTGGGATTTTTTTTTACGTCCATGCATTTAACATAATAAAATTAAAATATCTCTATCTACAGATCAAAACTAATAAATCGTTGAGAAAATTTTTGGAATCCATCAATAAATGGTTGATATGCAGATGATTGAAGTTTACGTACTTTCCAACTTGCCCGTGAAGTCATTTTCCCAATTCAAGATTTTTGTACCTATGATTTTCTTAAAAACATACATAGTCACGATTAGTAGAATTGATATTATGTATGCGGTGAATGGTGATGGATTTATTTTATTCAAATCAAACATTGTTCAAAAGGTGTTCTAACATGGCCATCTGGGACAGGTCCTGTGACATCACAAATTATTGTTGAAAAGCACAACTTCAAAGTCCCATAACTTTTCCATTAAAAATATTTTGATGATTCTTTCACAATTATGTTCTTTTTATCTAAATTTTAATGATCAATTGAGTAAGTTTCTTAATGGCAAGCCTTCCCCACCAAAAATACAATGTTTTAAGTTTACCCGGGTTGACTATTTATAAAAAAAATTGTAAATTTTTACAACACTTAACTATTTAGTTAAAAGCAGATTTGGTAAACAAATCTAATAACACAAAGTAAAAAACTCAATTCTATTATAAAGTAATATATTTTTAGCTTGCTTAATTTATGTCTTCTATAATTAAACCTGATTGGCAAGTAAAGAGTAACCTCTTATTAATAAAAACAAGAAAGGTTAAGTGTTTTTTTCACTCTTGTGAAAAATGATAATGATAAAACATACTATAATAGTGCAATAGCTAAAATAGGTTTATTAAGTGTTTATGAAGATAAATGTTTTATTTTTATTTTATTTTTGTGTTGTTTATTGTGTGACATTATGATGGTGTGGAAACAAATTATATAGTTAGTTTTCAATTTTTATCCAGTGTTTTTAATAAATTTTCAATAACAATACCTGTAAATTCATTTTCAGCTGCAACTCTCACACCTATATTAAAATTGGCAAATTTTATATTATTAAATACCCTATTTCTTGAATAAGTAATTAAGTTACTAACAGAAACATTCGAGTACAATTTGTTAAATATATCATAATCTTTATTATAATTATAATTTACTATGAGCACTTCTAACCATGAAAAACAAAAGGACCAACTTTGTAACTACATTGAAAATAAACAAAAGATTTATTTTTAGCTTAGCTCAATGTTTTTCAAGATAGATTTTTTAAAATGATTATAAAAAAGGATGTTGTAGCACTTCATGTAAATAGTAACTATTTATTATTATATAATTGGTAATGTATTAAATTACAATACAAGAACAATGAATATGGCAACATTTCATTTCAACTATAAAAGTAAACACAGACTGAGATAAATCAAATCTAGTAACACAAATAATTTTGTACACAATATTGACAACCAACCCTTCAGCTGTATGTCATTAATTTCATCGGATTAACCTCAAAGTTGGTTCACTGTCTTAGAAAGAAAAGTGCAGAAAAATTGTTTAATGTACACCAAGTTCTGTCTTCATAGCCACTAATAAAGTTTATTGAATGACATGCTGAGAATATTAAAGATATAACTATAATATACTTACCTACATATAATTGGACAACTTGCAGTTTTTAACAAAGAAAGTGTACACTTACAGATCTAAGCAAATATGCTACAGTGCATTGAACCTAATTACATTATTTCACAAAGTGTTTATAAACATAAATAATAATAATAATTAGTCAATCATGATTATAAGGATTGAGATATTATTTTATATGCGACATAGAGGTTAAGTTTAGAATAGAATGTGGAATGTTGCAGATTCATGGAAAAATAGACATGTCATACTCAGAGTAGTTAGCATGACAATGGCTACTTCAAATACCAATGAATATTAGATAACTAGCTAGCCACTATAATAATGATTTAAGAATTGGGGCAAGAGACAAGTTTGACAAGTAGATTGGAAATGTAATGACTGACCTTCTTGAGTCTCCATCTCCTCAACCTGGTTCACATTTGAGTCGTGCTGCTGCCTGTCAGGTGCAGGCGCGTGATTCATGTTAGCCGGGCGCGCCACCGAGGACTGTCGCCCACGACTCTTAGAAATTTCCTACGCACAAAAAGCACTTTAGAAAAAAAAACACCCCGATCACCAAATTACACAAGATCCAACGTCCGATTAACGCACTGCACCTACCTTTAACGCCTCGGGATTGCTCCCTTTAACTTTGCTAAATATCCGCTGGACGAACTTTAAAGGACCTTTCTCATGGATTCCAGCTCCCTGCGATCCCGGGTTTTTTACTTTTTTGGATGACAAGGTGTTAATTTTCGAAGAGTGTTTACTAGCGGCGCGGCCGATGTCTGCGAATTTCAACACAAGGGACCGACAGTACTACGCTAATAGCACATTCGTAATCTTACAACCATTGCCAGAGTTACTGATCACTACATGTGGCGGAGTACAAAATTTCACTACCGTAACTGGCTACAAAAGTATTTTCGCGAAAATAAACAAAATGGTGGATGTCTAATTTAATTTCTGGCTTCAAATGTGTGGCCCGGTTTGATCGACGAATGCACCATTTTATCATTCTCTATTTCTCTCACATTCACTGTAGTGACGTACAATAATGCGCTTGAAAGGTTTACGGTATTTCTTCTATATTATCCGGTTAATTAATTGTCTATGGTGCACGCGATAAAATTAACAAAATTACGGGATTACATTAAATGTAATTAAATGATTAATAATATTCAATGTAAAAATTAAGTATTAGTAAAGCAATTCCTTGAATTCATTAAAATGCTTTAAATAAATATGAAATAAAATGAGTATAATCATGGATACATTACTCTAACTGGATACATAACTTCGTACAGGTACCTGAAGACGGATGATGTCACAACGGAATGACCATTTTTCTATTGTGTCCATGTTATTTATAGTCCTAGGATATATCCCTCGATTGTGTTAAAATATTTTTATAAGTGCGATGCATTTAAAATAACAAAAATATACTTACCATATTATATAATATTGTTTCATTTCAGTAACACCTTACACAAAAATAATCATTCAAAAATATCAGTTTTTATGACTTATGGATAATTTTGAAGAAATTATAATAAAATGTGTTATTTCAATATTATACCTTTTTAAGATCAGAAAAATTATTAAAAAACTTTTTGAAGAACCGTAGAAAAAGAAATGTAAGTATGGATACCCTACAATTATGAAGGATAACCTCAATCTGACCTGTAATTGGTCGAATAGTCATTCCTTTGTGACGTCATTCGTCTTCAAAAACCTCGACAAAATTATGTATCCAGTTAAAGTCATATATCCATGAGTATAACCAGCCTAGAGGAGAAAAAATGGCGATTTAAGTACAAAAGAAATAAATGAATGAAAATACCCATGTGCTTTTATTCTACAACACGAGTCGTCTGGAGTCGAGTTTATTTCTAATCTACCAATATAATAGCGAAGTGAAAACTTACGTGAACCACATTCTATATTTTTTTAATGTAATTTTTTAACACAGAACACTGTTATCTGTATTAATATAAATAACCGGTTATCGGTATTTGTACTCTATGCTAATCATCTTTGCTCTATGCTTTGATTGTTAATCTTTGGCAATTAATTTCCGTTGTGCTGTCATGTTCCCGTGCTTGACAGTTTACGTCTGTATGACAAACAATTGTTATTGAACATCTGAATTCTGACGCAAGACTCCGCAAGACTCAAGAGTTTATATCAGTGTTGCCAATGCTACGGCAATTACCGTGTTCTACGGCTTTCAGGCCAAAAAATCACAAAATCTACGGTCTACGGCCCGAACCCTAGGGCCGTAGCAAATTCTACGGCTTTTCGCAAATTCTACGATCTTTCTGTTATTTATTATTTTTGCAGACATTTAACGAATATTAAACCCTTAAAAGAGTGTCACTAGGCCTAATTAAGAGTGTTCCTTGTTTTGTGGACATGAAATTCACTGCTGATGACCTTTTTTTTTTTTTTTTTTTTTAGTCCGAGCGCTGAACCGATGGTATATATTGGCATAATTGGATAGCATAATATATTAGCAGCTGTGGACACGGCCCACAGTTGATCTTTTTCCATACAAACACGGCTTTTTTATCTCATGTACACGGCCTTCCAAAAAATTTCATTGGCAACACTGGTTTATATAAACGTAGTGATTAAGTACTCTGTGGTTTAAATGACATTTCTCAAATGTTTTTCTTTCGTTTTTCTTTAATAAAATTCAAAACTTAGTATTAAGTACTTAGGTTAGAAATAGATCACAAAGTACATAAACACTATGAAATAGATGTTGAGATATAAACACAATAACTTTTTTGTTTACGTACAACGTGTACGTAAACATTTGCGATTAATATAAAATAGTGAATAATATAATAAAATGTTACCTACAAACCATAAAACTATATTCGTATTAGACCACACGCCTTATTTCGGAATATCCTCAGACAATCCTATAGACTTCGATATTTCCAAGAGTCGAGGGCCTGGATACGTGCCTTTACCGCCAATATCCAAATCCTTGTGGACCTGTAGTGTTGAAGCTGCCGTGGAGTATTGTCGTGTTGTGTGGGATTTATTTCCTGATGGGAAATTGGTAATTTAAGCATTTTTAATCGAGGAAGTCTGAAGTATGAAATTCTACAGTAAACAGCCTTTTTCTTAAGTGTGTTTACTATAGTTTTTTCATCTCTATTTACCAACAGGACAACAATCAAATTGTTGATAAGCATTAACATAATGAAGTATACTTCGGCCGCTGTATCTTGGCGCGTCTGAACTTCGCGCAGAAGGCTGCGCAGTAACATAATTCGCCAATACTCGATACGCGGTGTATTGTGTCTCAGTCACACGTTAGCATGTTCGTGTTGCCATCTCTGTCTTACATGCGCTAAAGTTCGCAAAGCCTATGTTCAGACGCGCCAAGTTACAGCGGCCGTACTGTAACAAACTAATAGACATCTTGCAATTCAATAGATCTGTTATGATTCTATTGTGTCTTCCTGGATTGAGATGGAATACCCTATTTGTAAGAGATTGCTATACCACCTTTTATACCGATATAAGTTGCTTAAATAAACTTGTTTTTCAAATAATCAAGTTTAAATTTCAGAATTACCCATATCTGGTAGCCATTAATGATAACGAGAGCTGAGCATGTGTTTCATTAAATAAAATGTAAAATATGTAATAAGTATTTAATTTATTTGTATGTAATTAAATTAGTATTTTTTTAGGTCCGGTTTGTAGTGAGTGATTCTGTGGCCCATATATTGAATACTTGGGTTCCTGCACAGCAAAATTTAACTCATGTAAGTCTATGCTGCTTAATTTTTCATACAACACTAATATTTTAAATGGGGAGATTTGATATAAATCAGATTTGATGATGATATTTTGATATGATTCAAATATTAATTTACATTTGTTTACCAATAAAACAATTTCACCAATGTTTGAAAGATATTAAAATATTTTATTTGAAGTTAGTATCTCCTTTCTTTCGACTAACTATTGTATATAACCATATTCCATTCTAAAATGAATCCCGATTTAACAAAGTTATATTAAATCTCTATCCCACAGATCCTAAATGGGTTATGTATTGTTGGACCAGTCAGAAGAGGAGCAGGCGGGGATGTGGTGGGTCTGTGTGCAGCCATTGAATCCCTTGGAGAACCCTCGCCCATACAGGCTGCTAGTGAGAAACACATGCAGAACTGGTAATACATATAATACTCTGCCTGTTTTAGAAGAAGAGCTTTTAGCATTTAGTCAGATAACATGTACTACAAATGATGTATGTACTTGTAATTGGCAATCTTACCAAATCATGTTGTAGGTACTATAGTTGAGCAATTATGTAATATTGTATGTAAAGCTGTTCATGTGCCTTATAATAAATAAACACATATTTTTAGTAAATTCTAGCAAATCTATATATATAAAAGAAAGTTGTGTTAGTTACACTATATATAACTCAAGAACGGCTGAACTGATTTGGCTGAAAATTGGTGAGGAGGTAGCTTAGAATCAGGAGACGGACATAGGATACTTTTTATCCCGGAAAATAGACCTGTTCCTGCGGGATAAGGTAAAATTTTGTTATATGTAGTTGATAGATTAGTTATTTATACAGATATAAAATAAAGCTCGGGGATGGATATAGGATACTTTTTATCCCGGGAGCGGGAGAGGGAGCGGGAGCGGGAGCGTGTGAGGGAGAGGGAGGAGCACACAGAAACTGTAACGGCTAAGAACGGCTGTACAGATTTTAATGATTTCTGATTTGTTACATTCTTAGGCGATACGAAGTTCGCCGGGTCAGCTCGTTATGTATAACTCTTAAATTATGTAGATTGATAAAATTAAAGAAATTATGTCACAAAATAAACATGCCATTGTTGTAGTAAAACCAAAATGTATTTTTTTTTTTATTGTAGTGGCAGGATAATCTGCATTACAAGTGCCAGAGATGACGACTCCATCCGAAGTCTAGCAGAGATTGCATTAAAAACATTAGTGCAACAGAACAAAAAGGCTTCTACCACTCCACAGCCGGCCTCGTTTCAATCAAGTTCTACCTCTGAGTCGACTCCAGCAGCCCAGTAAGTAATGGAATCATAAAAATAATTTGCATTTATCTATTTTATTCAACCTACATTGTTGGAAGAGATCTTGATATTGTTAATCTAATTTCTTAAGCTGAAGATTGACTTGTACTGTTACAAACATTACAAACTAAGGTTACAAGTCAGTCTTTAGTTAGAGTTACAAAAACTCGATATGTTACACCAAGATAGTACAAATCAGTCTCCAGCTGTATATTGTTATCCGTGCTGCCTGCAGATCACCTTCATTCATGGGTTGCCTTATATGTTATTGTAATTTGTTGTTTACAGAACTTTAGTGGTTAATTATTGCCACTTAGTTGTTATAAATGTAACACCAGAAAAGGCAGAAACAGAAGTCAGCAATCAACCCCTTACAGAGGTAATAAAATCAAAATAAAATTAGAAATGTTTTGGAACGAAGTTCCTTATCGCGCGTTGCGAAAGGGGGCTAGACGGAAAAAATTAAGAGGAAAAGTTGTAACGACACTTTTTGCCGTCGTTTATTAATTGAAGCGAGTACTAGGCGACCAGAAGTGTTCGAGGGTGCGACATCAGTGATACTGTACAATCATAGTATGTGGTTGTCTTATTTACTCTTCGGTATTTAGCATAGGTACAACAGGCATATCTATATTACGATCATGCACATTAAGTTATTTATTATTGCTATTTCTCTTGTCATGCCAATTAATATGCGGAAGAGCGACAGGGATAGAATAAATCTATCACTTTCGCTCTGACAAGACACTCGTCAGAGTGGCAGTGATGGATATGTTCTATCACTGTCGCTCTTCCGCATATTGATTGGCATGACGAAAGAAATGGCAATAACAGCTTAATGTGCATGATCGTGATATGGACGTCCCTGTTGTGCCTATGCTAAATACCGAAGAGTGAATAAGACAGCCACATACTATGATTGTACAGTTCACTGATGTCGCACCCTCGAAGACTTCTGGTCGTTTAGTATTAATTGAAAGGAATTTCGTTCCATCCGGGTGTCCCTTGACACCTCTCATTTTTTTTTATTAATCTGAAGTATTTATCATAAAAAAAGACTCATTTGTAACTTAAATTAAATAGGGCTATTATTATAATTTTATCGATTACTAGGCACTAGGTATTATAATATGGTATATTATTTACATTGTTCATTAATGTCATGACCATACGTTCTGCTTTAAGGATGAATTATGCTAGACCGTGTCGGGCACGAGCCGTGCACCGTGCGAGGCACGGACGAGACACGGATTCAAAACTTCACTAACATTTTATATGATGCGGTTCATGCTATCCCGTGTACGACGTCCGCGCCCGAGTCAGTGTCGCACGGTATGCGAACGTCGTCCCGGACTCGGACGCAGACGTCGCACGGTATGCGGACGTCATCCCGGACTCGGTTATTTTTATGCGGTGTTTTTGCCATGTTTTTTAATCAAAAATCATTTAATGTGTATTTTTCTAAATTTTAATCTCAATTAAATTTTTTGTCCCATCAAACCTAAAAATGCGAGGTGGCCATATTCTCTGGTCTGGCAGTATATCATGTCAGGCAATAATTTTACAGATGGGTGGAGGTCTTATGGGTGTAGAGGTGATAGTGTCTCGAGCTAGCAACTTGGCCACTCTACTAGGTCGTTTGGTCTTGCCACACTACAAATTGACAACCACAACGGTCACTGGAATTCCCATGAAGGTAAGTCGATTATTCATATAATTAATCATGTTATTATTTCATGAATTTCAAATCGTAAACTTTTAGGCTTTCTTCTGCAGGGCCTGCAAAAGTAAATTGTAGTTATAATTTTTAGAAAATTATGCCAATTGGAAACAAAAAAAAATTAGATTTCAAAATTCTACGAATTTAGCCACTTACCATCAGGTGGATCGTCAGCTCGTTTACCGACTATTTCCATAAAAAAAGAAACCCTATAAAATATAAATGGGTAGTAGTAAATAAAAATTTACAATTACAGAACTACGCGAACATTACGCGTGGCCTGGCACGCACTTGGCCGGTTTTTTTACTTTTGAAAGGTCAACCCCCAAGCTATCTTTCCCTTTTGTATGTCGTAGTACATTTAGGACAACCTGTATATTTTTAAATAAAAAAAACATACGAATTATGTCGAAGTTACCATTTATTATACAAAAGAAAATACTGAACTTGTTGACAGTCAGGATATTTTCACCAAAATTACTTCGGAATTCCGGATTTCTAAAATTCTATCGAAGTAATTTTGTTATTATTATTTTTTAACTTTAAATTTAGTTATTTTTTTACTTATTTTATACCTATTTTTAATCAAATGGCAACATGGAATAAACTTTAAGATACAAACTTTGTATGAAATATACGTAGGTACACTTATGTATAAGTTTTTTACTGCAAATGCATAGGTACACAATTCATACGTCGTCGGGGAGATCTTTAATATAGGGTTAGTGAACAAGCAGTAAAGTTGCAGGGCTGAACGCATTTCGTAGCAGTCCAGCCAAACTGAGCATGGTACCAGCATATAATAAGAGGATCCTGTTTGTATTTCTTCTTCGGTACGTAAATAGACGATTGACTAAGGCTTAGAGTACTTATCGTCTTTGTAGTGGATTTGTTTGACAATTCCTGGGTTTCATTATTGATGGACTTCGATGAGAGAGTGTCAATTTTTATCGACAGGTCTTCTACACGCTTAGCCAGATCTTTTATTTCATCATCTTCAGATTCAAGCTTGGTGTCTGTGACTTTTTTGGCCAGGCATTTATTCTCGGGTGCTTTCATCGAAGGCGAATTCATTGCCAAGTCCGCCAATTGAGCTATTTTTTCCAGGGAAGAGGAAATTAGAAAAGAAGAAACCCATTGAACTTTTTCAGGAAGACGACTGCTCCATACACTCTTAATATACTCCTCAGCCAGCCCCGGCCCAGCCAAATCCTTCAAATAGTGCAGGAACTCCGAAGGTTTTCTGTCTCCTATTTCTTGGGCCTCCAAAATTTCCTTGATGTTTTTTTTCTTGGACTCCTTCAGCTTACTCAAGAGCCCACATTTCAGAGACTCATATTTATTTTCTGCCGGCGGCGTCAAAACCACGTCTTTGACGACGGTCAAACAATGTTTATCCAATTGTGTGATAATGTAATTAAACTTCGTCAAATCATCTTTAACGTTGTAATACCAAAATTGAGCTTCTGTTTGCGCAAACCAGAGCGCTGGGTCGTCAAGCCAAAATGGCGCGGGTTTCAGTCCACTTAAATTGTGATCGGACATTTTGAAAATTTTGTTTTGATAACAACGGAAGTTATTTAAATGTTCGGTTTAAAGTCAGCAATCTTTGAAGGATTTTGCGAACTCGTAGATTATCAAATACTTAAAATTATCTTATACCGGGATGTAACTTAATTGTAGTAATGCAATACAGCTAATTGCATATTTGTTGTATAAATAGAGTAGCGAGAGACGCGCACCTCATACCGGTCTGGGCCAGACTGGCTTTGTTTGCTCAGTTTACCTGGCGGCTGGGCTGGCGCGAGCGAGGTGGTACGCTATCCCGAATACCGCGAAATGAATGAAATGGGGAGATTGGACACCGAGCGCCGATGATTCGCGATTTGTGTATCTATGTGTATATTTGCTGATGCATTGAATATTTTATCACAGAAGGTTCAATTTTGCATACAATAGGTACTTACCGCGTTTATCTATTGGAGTTATATTTATAACCTACGCTCAGTTTTAAGATATAAAAGACACATATAATTCTTAACTAAGACACTGGGAGATTATTAATTTAAACATCACACAAATACTTAAGTAATTAAGAAAGAAGCATTTCTTTCATTTTAGAAATTTGTGCTGGGACGGGACACATAGTAGAAGTGAAACTTCAATGGACAAGTGGAATTTTCAAAAAAAAAAACAATAAAATTTTGTTTAAACAAATATTTCAATTAGTTACCGTGCCGGATCACCGCGGCAAGGGTCCTGGGTTCGATTCCCAACGAGGCGGAAATTTAAATGATGAGTTTGAATTTTTTTCTCGATCTGGGTGTGAATGTACTTGTCTAGTGTGTTTGTCCAAGGCACCCACGACACAGGGAATCCTAGTGTGGAGCTATATGAGTGTGAAGCGTTATTTATTATTTTGTTTATTATCCCTGGGGTAGAAATTTACGTGACAGGTAAATGTTTTTGCGAATGGAAATGGAGCGTTTTGCGACCGTGAGACTTTGTGAACTTTGTTCTGTTATTAGTGATCGAAGCCGTGAGACCGTGAATGGGGCCGTAGCCATTTTGCGACTAAACCAAATGTTAATTCAATTCACCAGTCGTGTAAGCGAATTGAGAGGGAATTTATAGTAGAAGTTTTATCTGTACATCTTCTATACAAATAAATAAAATTGGAGTGTCTGTTTGTAATATTAAAATAACCGCTTTTTACTAAGTGCATTTGGATGTATGTATTCACGTTACATATACCAAACCAACATTTTATACAATTTTTGTCTGTCTGTCTGTCTGTCCGTCTGTCTGTCTGTCTGTTTGTTCCGGCTAATCTCTGACGTGGCTGGACCGATTTTGAAGGGACTTTCACTGGCAGATAGCTGATGTAACAAGGAGTAACTTAGGCTACTTTAATTTTAGAAAAAAAAATTAGTTTGTTAGGCGATACGAAGTTCGCCGGGTCAGCTAGTAATCATTAAATCTATATAGTATTACGTTAAATATAAAATTATATTATTTAGAAAAATTACTGCATTGAAGGGAGTCACAAAGTCAAACAAATATGATACTTTTAGTAAGTTACTTCTTACTAGTTTTTTACGTGTAATACCCAGCGGGTATAAAGTACCCACCTGTTGTTACCCTTCTGATACTATCTATTATCATGTGACATGGCAGTACCAACATAATTCAATATAGGTTTATAGATTGTAAAGCCCGGGCCGGTCGTAATCAATAATGCTACATGTTGCATCTAGCTGAGTACATTCGCATAGAAACAGAATGAAGTAGGTAGGTATATTGTCCAGAGATTGTAAGTTAAAATGCATTCGCTTTGGGATTTAGGTATATGTATACTTGCACAAAATGTTAGGTCATTTGTATACCTATTATGTTTTAGCTTATCGCTGTTGCAAGAAAATAATCTGGCTGACATATTTTATATAGCCTTAAAAAACTAATTGATGATTCGGATAGCATTCTAGTAGATAGCTACGCAGCTATGTCATTAGACAAAAAGACCGGTTTAGCGCCACATATTTTTTCAATACCATTACCATTTACATAGTTTAAAAACAAAACCTTGTCTTTACTAGGACTATTAAATTAAGCTTACGTTACAGCTAACAATTGCTTTTAAATGTACACACGTTAAACTTACCGTTTCACAAGTACCTACACGACGTTAAAAATAACAAGGAAACGGATTCTCCATAATGTTCTAAGAGGCGTGTGAAGTCACCGCTGTGGACTATAGCCTGTATCCTGCGTGTATCTCTATAGCACACCTGTAAGACAATTATTGGTAATTTATTATAGAAGCATTCAAGCGCCATATGAAACCTCAGCTTTTAGGTAAAGGTTGTACAGTATAGACCCGCTATACTCAATGTGCGGCCCGCCAGGCTTTTGTGTGCGGCCCGCCGCCGCCGCGCCGCGCCGCCGGGCTTTTGTGGTTGGCCCATTCTGGTGTTACATTATTTTAAACCATTTCGAATTTCGCGGTCATTAGAAAAATTGAGCGCGCTGAGTAAATAGGTCCTACATAACACTACCGCAGCGGGCGTGCAGTGCTATTATTGATACGGTAATAATTTGCCGTAATGTAAGGCAATTTATTCATTTTTAAACAGCAGATGACTTGATTCTATCACGGCAACACGTCATTTTAGTATTTTAATTATTTATTTATTTATTCGTATAGTTCACCAACGGTTATAACATTTAAAAATTACATAGGTTTATCAGACATTCGTAACAAACAATAAATGCACAACCACTTAGTATTTTCGTAAACCCTTAGGACCACAATATTGAATTTGCAAAATGTTTAATTTTTATCGCGTTTAATTGGAAAAATGTTGAATCCCAAAATGTTGAATTCGTAAAAGTTGAAATGCTAAAAGTTTCTGAGTTCGCTAAAAGTTGATTAATTTATATTTAACTCTCCTCGCATCCGCAGGACTCATGCGTCCTCTATCGTATCTGTCTACCTTGTACGTGGCCTGTATATGCTTCCCAGTCCGATGCGTGATATATTTTAGTCTTATCTAACTATCTATCAGCCTTTTAGAGTCCGCTGCTGGACATGGACATAGGTAACAGGTAAAAATACACTGTAATAGATAACAATGACAATCTACTTGGTTGTTACAGGAAGAACAGAACGCCAGCTCAAGTGCTAACTACGACGTGGAGATAATACACTCGGCGGAGGCTCACGCTGGTCTACGGGCCGCGCAATCAGCTACTGAAGCCACTGAATCGGTGAGGATCCTCAGCTACGAGTGGTATCGTACCATGTTTTATGTATATAGTGCGTCGGATTAATGTGAATACATGTCTTCAAATCAGATAGAAAAGTCTTATTTAAATAGGGTAACGCTTCCCGCCCACGTCAGACTTTTTGTAGGACAGATAATCGGGCCGATTTTTCCTCTCATATAATTTCTGACCGACTTTTTGTAGGACGTGTGCGTTGCACTATTGCTATCAGTACGTTCTATTTTTCTCCTACAAAAAATCGGTCACCGATTATCGGTCGTGGGCGAATAGCCTAAGTCATTATCATAACGGACTTAAGAACAGAAAGTTATGTTAGGGTGAGGCCAAACGAGCATATTTAATTGAGCTGTGAGTCGCGTAAAATCGGTTAGATACATATTATACTCCCAACTCATTTTGCGTCGCCATGTGGTACAAACATTACTTTTCGAAACCGAATGCAGCGTAAATTTATTGACTCATTTTACGCGATTCACAGCTCAGAATACGCTCGTTTGGCCTCGCCCTTCTATTACAAAATTATAAGCTAGTTACGTATGTAATTCATTAGTTATATCGATGATTAAAAATCAATAATGTCTATCTCAAAAAAGTCAACTTCACAGGAGATGATAAATAATACATATTTACTGTTCATTGATAAGGTTACTGAAAAAGTTTACAATATATAAATATAGAGTATACTATAAATAATATTGTAATATATAAATATATGTATATGTATAAATAATAGCGCTCTTAGCCCGGCGGCTTGCGTCGATCCTATGTGATCGACAAAGTTAAGCAACAGCGGGCGCGGTCGGTAGTTGGATGGATGACTGCTAGTGGCAAAAAGTTCTTGAGTGTTTCCGTGCTTCGGAGGGCACGTAAAGTCGTCTGTCCCGGTTGTTATCATAGGATAACAGTCGTTAAGCCAAGTCGGAGGCCCTCGGGCGGTTTGAAAACTTCCGACACTTGGGTTGGCCACTAACTCCACCGATCCGCACTTGAGCAGCGTGGTGGAGTATGCTCTAGGCCTCCTCAAAAGACCCGTGCCCAGTAGTGGGCCATTAATGGGTTGAAGCCAATAGAAAATTTAGCTGGTAGATAATGCAATAGCATTAAGCTCGCCATTTGTTCTTCAATATTTTATATTGTGGTCAATAAAGTGTACATAAAATGAATTACCTTATCATTAGAACAGTAAAGATTTTTTTTTCATATCTTGTGTAGTTTATTTTTTTGAGATAGACACTGTTGATTCTTAACCATCGATATAATTGTTTAATCCAGGTAGTCCTCCGCTGGTGGACCCCGCGCTGCGCGGACGGCGGCGCGGGCGGCTGCAACGGGCCGCTGTGGCGCGTCACGCCGGCTGACGTAGCCTCGCGCCCCTCCGCGTGCCTCGTCAACTTCCTACTAAATGGACGGTCTGTCACGTTGGAGGTGCCGAGGTGAGTCTTATGCCCAGAGTTGCCAGGTACCACGTAATTACGGTAGATCTACCGTATTCAGCTCCGATTTACCGTGTACCGTACTAGGATTTTCTGCTTAAAAAGCAAACGGAAACTTTAAATCTCCAAATAGCCAACTCACTCTGTTCACTTTATTGTTTGTCACAACTCAAAATATACCGTAATATAATTTTTAGACTTGGCAACACTGCTTATGCCTCCCCTAATCGGTGAGTGACGTCTTATCTATCCATCCGGATGTCCACTGCTGGACAGAGGCCTCTCCTAACTAGCGCTCTCAACTGTGACCCGTCCTGAGCCTTCTGAATGAGATGCCCGCGAGTCTTATTCACTTAACAGGAACCTCATTATTAAGTCTTTATAGCACACATGGAGAGAGATAAAGAGAGGGAGATATATTTTTTTAAATAACCTCTCTTAATTTTTAGGATTCCGAAATAAAACGGAACCCTTATAGTTTCGTCATGTCCGTCCGTCCGCCTGTGCGTTCGTCTGTCCAAAGCAAAGCGCCGAGACTCTTAGTGCTAGAAAGCTGTAATTTGGCATGGATGTACATAATATTTATTAAAACTCCAGAATCGTAGAATAAAATAGTGAAAAACATTTTTTTCGGGGTACCTCCCTTTCAGGTAACGTGAGGATGAATTTTTTATTCGTCGCGTACCCTATAGTGTAGGGTATCGTTGAAAAGGTCTTTCAAAAATATATGGGTCTTCTAAGACCATTTTTAGAATTAGGGGTCCGTTTACGAAATATTTGGCTTTGTAGTGCTAATTTTGGTTATTCAAGTGTCCTCCCATCTCTGCTGGCTAAACGGTTGGAGTTGGACAAGTGAAGAAATTCTCAAAAATAGTTCATATGATGAATTTACAAGGCATAAATAGTTAATGAGTAATAGTAGATAAACTTACTACTTCGGAACCCTACATTGCGCGTGGCCCGAGAGGCATTTTTGTGTTCTAGATTATTTTGAATTTAATTTGAATCACACCACATGTCATAATAAAAGGTCTAATTAGGAATTTTTTGGTACTTCTCTCAAGTTTCCCAAACTTGGCACAAAGGCATTGATTTTGCCTTGTCTCGCTAGTATTAAATTGTATGGAAAACTTATCCATCCTATTCAACTTATTTTTTTTTCATTCAGGAAGGGCGGGGGTAGAACCGCATCGCATGTGTTGACGGCGCAGGGCGGCGAGCTGTGGATCGGGTTCCTGGGGGGGCGGACCCCCTACGATGACCCCCCGGCGCTGTCAGAGGGCGCTGGGGGTCGGGTCACTGACTACAGGTTGGTGCAGATATAGTCCATTTTTTTGGCGGAGTCCAAACTGATAAACAAAACACAGCCATACGGAAATCTTACTAGTTTCACGACACGCACACGCTTTGAGAGTTGTATATCTTAAAGATATGTTTATTACACAAATAACCATTGATATCACACTGAAACTTCTTTAAATTCACCGTTTAATCACTTTAACTTCCCTAAAACACGAAACATTGTCAAAACTTCTTTGCACAGAAAACAATATATCGATGACAATTTGACAACTAGGAACATAAGGTTGTCGTTGATTCGTAAGGATTGAAAGACAAATCGATTTTCTAAATAGTTTGAATGATTTCTTGATCGATATAATAATATTTTATCTTTACGCTTCGAAAATTAAATACATATTTTTAAAACTGTGTAATGTTATTTTTGTCTCTTTCTGTTACTCAAGGTTACAATGAGCATGATTTTTCGTTCGTATCATGGCAGATAATTTTAAACAGAAATATTTGAGTAGGTACTTATCAATTCAAATAGTCATTTTTTTAACAGACTATGAATTTTAGTTGCTGTATCAGATGAACCGACTCCAAATTTAATTATATTCTTGCCATAATCAGACAGCAAAGATAAATGAACTGAATTCTCTGAATATTTTTTCTTCAATATCTTCTATCATCTATTAATGAAATATGAAAGATTTAATTTAAATTTATCTATTTTAAAGTATAATGCTATATAAATATAATTCGGTTCAATTAATCGTATTCGTTAACAGTTAATCGATTTTAATTCGATAGTTCCAAACCTTATTCAATCGTGAATATTGTCTATGGCAAATTGACATTAGAAGTCGGCCATATTTGTTTACTACTTTAAGCTGCAAACATATTATGCAGATGACGGACGCGGCTGAAGGATGTGACGTAATAGGTATCTAGATAATGAATATACACTGAGCTGTGCAAACTATCGGAGGTAAGTCGCGGACGCGAGGACTTGAGGCACCTTGAGGCGTTCGGACGTCCGAGAGCTATCTGGCGCGCTGGATGTTTTTGTCAGCCGAAAACGTCCGCGGACGGTATTTCATAGTATGACGCATCCATGCGTCAGAAGGCATTAGTACTCTGTGTCAGAAAGAAGAACGTACGTATCTATTAAAAATGGACGAACGAATTATTGAGTAGGTTCGCAACAGGGAATTACTATATAATTATGAATTAAAATTAAATTAAACTGTGTTAATTCTTTTTCAATGTCATTTTCGATTAAACTTAGCAAAAAATTAAATCGGTCCTCATTCATTCTTAAATAAAGTTTATACCGACGTTCATCTCTTAACAGATGTGGATACAAAGTGTGGAATTCACCAGACTCTGTCCTTTCTTTATTTATCTCATGGGCCCAAACGCTTCTTTTTATTTTCTTTTTGGATGGACAACATAAAGCAGCCGCCGCTAATTCAAGAAAATCGTCCTCACTTTCACTACTCGACATGTTTCTTCGTCTACAGTTCTTTGTGGAATAGGCGTGATAGTACTCTGTGGAATAGGCGTTGGAACGCGTCCGGAAGCCACGTCTCAAAGACTGTGCACACTATCAGCCGCGTCCGATCAGCCGCTTATAGTATGTTTACAGCTTTAGACTCGACCAAAAAAATGGACTATAGGGTCTGAAAGTTAACCCATGTGGTATGTGGGAATTTACACAATTTAATACTTTACATGCCATAATACAATTAATTGTATATTCCGTTGTGTGTACATAAACGAATAAATAAATAAATACAATACATACTTTGAAAACATAAACGCTTGGTATTCAAGAATCACACACACTATCTTAGCCCGTTGTTAGTTGATTAAACACATTTCCCAGAATCAAAGAGTTCGGTGCACTAATGCAGCAGAACAAGCTGCACCCGTTGCGCGGCGCGGGCGCGAACGGGCGCGCGCGCGCTCGGCTGCAACGTCACACGACGTACTGGCCGCTCACTATGTCCTCCACGCTTATATTCAATCTGGGATCGGTGAGATGTTTTTTATATTTCTTATGCCATATTACGTGGAATGGACATGTGATGAGGCGAGAGGAAACACATCTGACGAGAAGAGTGATGGATGGACGAAGGGAACGAGGACGATCAAAGAAAAAATGGATGGATTGTGTTACAGATGATATGAAAGATAAAAGAGTTAAGGCCAATGCATACGTAACGGGTTTTTCCTGTACGGGTCGGGAAAAACATCGTCCCGTACGGGACTCCGCTGCGTATGCACTATCGTATACATTTTCTATTAAATGATGTTTCCAAAACTTCACGTCCGGTCCCGTACGGGAAAAAACCCGTTACGTATGCTTTGGCCTTTAGTGTAAAGATGACGGTTGATAGGGAAGTGTGGAAAAACAAAAAATAATTGCGCCGACCCCAAATAAAACTGGGGAATGGGCAGGATGTTGATGATGATGCTATATTATCATTCTATCCTTCATGTATTTATACGTACGTAGTTCAAATTATTCTTTTACAATATTTGGAGGGTTGAAGTGATTCAGAACATTTAAAATATAATACTATAGAAGGATGAGATACCGAAAACAATAAAGCGACAACAGTTCAATAATAATAATAAAAATAATAATAAGCTTGTAGCTCGAGTTCGCAACTCAGATTCGCAGTTGCTACGTGTATGAGAAGAGGTTATTATTATGTTCAACTATATTGATAAAGAATATATTGATAACATCATCAGGCCTTGGAACCCCTGACGAGGCTAGTGCTGCAAGAGTCCCTGTCTGACGAGGAAGTGGACTCATGCCGCGCGGTGCTGCTGTCGCTGCTCGGCATGGAGTCCAGGCATGAGTTCCCTGTGGCACAACTGCCTCCTAACATGCGGTAAGTTTGATGCTGACATTATTGTGGTGTAATGGTTACCACGCATGGTTGCCGTTCGAAGGTAAGTTCGATTCTTAATAAGAAATTTGAATGATGAGTTTGAATTTCTGTTGTTGTCAGGGTGTGTTCTTGTCTTTTTGTAATACCCATGGTACCCACGACACAAGGAATTTTAGTGTGGTGCTGAGTTTGTAGTGGTTGAAATAACTTAGAAATTAAATGTGGACGATTGCTGGGTGCCTTAAACATAAGCCGACGACGGTCCCAGATATAAATGTCATGAGGAAGCAGTAGAACTTTTGACAGATGAGTTAACCACTAATAGCTTTAGCAACAGAAGTAGTTTTCAGTAACGATAGCTTTATCATTACTGTAAATTACACATTGTTGTGTGTGGTGTCAGTCTTTATCATTTCCCAGTGACATGCAATGCAACCGATGAGTTACATGATCCTATTGAACCTAACACAACTCTTGTATGTTGTATGTCCAGCGGCAAGTCGAGCAGCCGCCGCGAGGAGCAGTGGCGCCAGATCTGGGCCGAGCTGGAAGCACTGGTCCGCGCGCACGCCGCCACCGCCGCGCACCGCGCGCTGCTGCGGACGCTGTTGGAGTGCCGCGCGCAGAGCACGCATAGTAGTGACAGTTAGTATTGCTTATAGCCAAGGCCGTCTTTAAGCTACTGGAGGCCCTGGGCATATTAGGATAATGGGGCCCCAATGACTGTCGGAACACTATTTTGTTAGAATAACCAAAGAAAGTAGATCACAAGCCTCTAGATTTATGCAAAAGCTAATAAGCAAAATGGTATTGTCGTCAGTAGTTTAGGTTCGATTTATTCGAATTAAAAAAGTTTTTTGGTAATAAATATCGGTTATAGTTTAGTGATCTGGCAGCAACTAGGGGGCCCCTAACGATCACGTAGCCCTGGGCACGTGCGCAGAGTGCCCACTGTGAAAGGGGTCTGCTTTATAGCGGTGTCAGAGTCAGTTGTCTAAAAAAATTATGAAATTGTAGGGCCTACCATTGACTGCACGGCATTTTTACATATACCTCAATAGTATGTCCATAAGGTTGAAACAATGATGCTTACCGGCACGGCAAGCGCGCTCCTGCGAACGCTGCTAAGTGTCGTGCGCAGAGCATACAGTAGTGACAGTTAAGGCCAATGCATACGTAATGGTTTTTGACCAATTCGATTCCAGGCGATTCCCGAGCCACAGTAATTCGAGCGACAACAGATTCCCCCCTGTCCCCCGTGGGCGCGGGCAACGGGGGTAACGGGGCAAGCGGGGACGTGTGGGCGCCGAGGAACGTTCTCGACGCGCTGCTCGGCGCCCCCAGACCAGCTCGCAGGCCAGACTTCGCGGGGCGTATGGCCGCCGGCAACAGGATAGCTACACTCTACCCCCAGTTGCAACAAGACGTTGAACAGCACTGATTTGATAAGAATAAAGTATTATGTTATGATATAACCTTACGAGTTTTTGTTACTCCCTCCTTTAGTTATTTTGTTCGTGAAGTGCGTAGAATAGTAACCATCAAAGTCCAGAATCATCAACATTTCATTTACGCTATAGTATAGCGTATTATGTTAGCTTCGGTTATTTGGTCACAAAGTTATAGTAATGTAAAAAAAATGTAAACCAAATCTTAGTTTGTTCATCACATTGGTCAAGCACTAACTTATTCGGTATTTTAAAAAAAAATCGAAGAAAATTGATCAATTATATAATTTTGCAAAATCAAGCTCAAATCCCCACGCAGATAAATAATAAATCGATAAGTTTTAAAAATTCCTACCAGAGGGCACACTCTGGGGGGAGCATTCAATATAGATGGGAATATAAATTATTTTATGCTTGTTGCAAGATTTTGCACATCTTTCTTAAAAACCAATTGCAAATAGATAAAGAACCCAATACAACAGAAAGTCACTAATCTGAGGTAAATTGTAATTTTGAGACATTACAACGGTTTAGGCGCAAAATGTCCGATTCGCATAATGTCCGATCGCCCTTTTCGCAAAATGTCCGATTCGCAGAATGTCCGATTCGCAAAATGTCCTTTTCTCAAAATGTCCTTTTCGCATAATGTCCGAATTCGCAAAATGTCCTTTTCGCAAAATGTCCTTTTCACTTATCATTAGGGGCCACCGTCCATTTTTTTTTCCGTTTGTTTTTTTAATATTGTTTTTCTTAATATTGTTTTTTTAATGTTTTTTTTTCTAAATATTGATTTTTTAATTTTGTTTTTTTTTTTTATTTAATTACGTTGTTGTTTTTGTTTTTTTTTTTGCTTTTTTCAAATTTTTTTGAATTTCCTTTTTGTTTTTTTTTTTAATTGTTTTGATTTTTTTTTTTGAAAATTTTTTGATTTCTTTTTTGAATATTGTTTTTTTTATTTCTTTTTTAAATATTGTTTTTTGAAAAAAATTTTGTTTCTTTTTTGGATTTTCTTTGCTTTTTTTTGAAATTTCTTTGATTTTTTTGTTTATTTTTTTGAATTTTTTTGCAACTTTTTTTTTAACATTGCAATTTGGAAGTTTTTTTTATTTAATATACATATAAATCACATTCACAACACGTACATACACATACACGGACACCGACGGAATCGAACCTCGTACGCTCTGGCGTTATACGTCACACTGTGACGTCATATTATCCCCCTACCCCTAAAAATTTTTTGGGAGAACGTTTGCCCGGTCAGCTAGTAATAAATATAATAATAAATCATTTATTCAAAACGAGCGTTTTTAAAAACGCGCGTGACGTTTTTCGTGACCGTCGTGTTACAAATCTTAAATTTCACTCTCATCATTTTTTTCCATTTATTTCATAACGCGCCTACGATCGGACATTATGCGAAAAGGACATTTTGAGAAAAGGACATTCTGAGAAAAGGACATTTTGCGAATCGGACATTCTGCGAATAGGACATTTTGCGTCCGCCGGACATTTCGCGAATCGGACATTTTGCGCCTAAACCATTACAACATTACGGAATATCAATACAGGAACTAAGGGAAAGAGGACACAATAAAAAAGTCAACATTATAAAATTAATATCTTATATTTGTTCAATAAAAACTACATTGTGGGCCCGTGACCCGGCGCCCGGGTAACACGACCTTTGTATTATCTTGTTGCATATAAACTTTAAACTCTGCGGGCAGACTGTGTCATAAGGCAATGGTGTGTGGCATGGTCCAGTTGACCCCTCGCCGCCAACCTCGTTACAATTATTGGAATGTCACGCGGGATGCGAACGTTCAAACATTAAATCATTACAAACGAAACTAACACTAGGCCCTAACGCCAGTCGCACCCGATACACGCATGATCGCTTCTTCATTGGACGATACTGATAACTTTACCAGTGCTGCCACTTCAGTTACTAAATGTCTTAAACCCTTAAAATATCACTTAACACTAACATTTTACTAGTGTGGCAGCACTTAAGTTTTACCCAACTCGCACGCACGGTTTGCGTGCGTACGCAAAACGTGTCATCCCATAAAGCAGCGGCCTTGTACAATCTCACTTGCGGGAACGCCCGGCGAGTCCGTTGTCGAGACATCGAAACGCATCCGAAATCATTATAATTATCAATTACCCTATAAAACTTACAAAAATCGACCGGTAATCTTAAAACTTAGGGCTAAGTTAAAATAACGGAATTGAAAAATAAATTACCTAGGTACAATATTTTAGTCTAGAAAGCTATTTATAGGCGCACGAGGGATGCTTGGTGGGTGCGCGGGTCAGTGGGTGGCCTCCCGCAGTTTCTTGGCGACGGGCGGCGCTTGCGCGTCCGACGAGTCGCCCAGTGAGCTCTCTTCTGCTGAACTTGCTTCTTCTAATGGTCTGTTGGACAACGAACACACATTTTATGAAACTTATGCATAAAGTAATAATGTTAATATAAAGACAAGGCGTAAGATGATCTAACCATCCTCCATTGTAATGTGACCCTGTGGTCAAAAATGTTGTGTAATTTATCAAATGTTACTAAAATGTTGAAACAATAATTTACTGGATTCAAACAAAACAAACCGCATCCAAAACGGTTAAGTTACTGAGTTATCAGCAACACACGAACAACAAAACTTTTAAAAACACTTTATTTCCTGTTTTAAAAAATACCCCCAATAATCACAAAACTTCCATCTACAGACATCAATCAATCAGTTTTGTTATTTTGGTTCAGCAGCGATTTACAGCCATCAACATATTCTAAAAAAAGAAGGGTGTTATAAGTTTGACGTGTCTGTTTGTGGCATCGTACCTTATAAACGAATGTACCGATTATGATGCGATTTTTTGAAGTGAAAACTTTAGTACGGGGGTGATTTGAAATTCGATGAAACGAAACTTTCCAGTAAAAAGAGACAGACCTAAATTCTAAAGTGAGATAGGAAGCATTGTACAGGGGTAAGGGTAGGGGAGGGGGAGTTGAGTTGAGTTCTTGAAAACAAAATTTTTGAAGGTTTCACTTCTACCACGTGTGAATTGCACACATTTTAATTTTGTTTGAAAGCTGACGCTATCGAGATGTTTCTTAGCTACAATCTATTCAGGCGTTTCAAGGTCATCAGCAATAACTGTCGGGGGCTTTTTAAAATGTACTGTTATTTTAGTACTATACTAAGTGTAAGTACTAACCGTTTGGCGCGCGGCGTGCTGAAGGCGGAGTCTGAGTTGTCTGAGGGGGAGGCGGGCGTGGCGGGAGACGCGGCCTTCGCGTCCATTGAGTCCTCTGTACAGGACGTCGTTGTGTCTTCGATCACTGAGTCCACGAGCTTGCCTGAAACAATGTCACCTTGTTATTTCTCAGATTTTAATAAACTCTTAACAACCAGAGAGGGCAACATAAATAGTTACTTGTCTGTCATAAATTATCAAAAAAATATAGTATGGCTGTTACAGTTTCTTAATAACTTTACAGTTGAGACTATACACCACAGCTATACGATGATATGCAACCCCTTTTTGAACTTTTAATAATCATAACATAATGAATAACCTTGGAGAATATTTAATTAAACTGGTATAACTTCAACACATAATTATCTAATAAGGATATAGGGAACTGGTAGTGATATAATTTGAAGACTTGGAGTCTCTAGCTACTCAAAAGTTCTCAAACTTATCTCACCAATCTTGCGAATAGTCTAATAATTAGATTTAACTCGATCGGTAGGCCTTAGTAATTTTTATTATTAGCACATGCATTTATTATTCAAAAATTCGTTTACATTGTGCTTTAATAAGAGAATCGAATCTGATTACTAAAAATTGATAAAAATCGAGATATTCCAAACAAAATGATTTCTGTACTAATTACTCCTAAAAGGCGACCTACTTTTTATAGGTTTGTTACAATTATACGATAACTTGGATGGCGGTTTTTCTGACTGATGTGTCAGAAATTTGTATTCAGCTGGCCATATCTTGATAAGAGCTAACGCGCTAAGTAAGGCGCATACCAGCATATGTTAACGTTAACAAAGAAAAATAAGCAAACTGGAAAGGAATGAGCTTCCTTCCAAGGTATTCGCCTAGCACGACATTGGGTTCTACAAAAAAAAGGTTTAAAAAAAGAGTTCTCCTTCAGGGCCGGCGTTGCAATGGCAATTTCTCCGGTGTTGCGCAAGTCAATAGGCGACGGTGATCACTTACTTACCATCAGGTTTCCATCTGATTTTTCATCGGCCTATATAAAAAAAAATTACAAACATACCGTTGCCATTGGTAGGTGGTTCAAGATTGCTCTCGTCGCTGGGCGGCAGTGGCGAGCCACCGTTGGTCGGCGGCACGGTCAGGCTGGGCTCCTTGCCGAGGAGTTGCGGCTGCAGGTCCGACACGATATTGTGAGTCCATACTGCGAGCTCTACCATGTGCGGGGACCATTTCTTGCCGCAGCCGTTTTGTTCCTGCGACAATGAAAAAACGTATAAATTGAATAATAAGTTTGCTTAATTAACAGTTCATCATCTATCACTATTGACTGACACAAGTCTTCAAGGCCTTGAACCCTTTAAATAATAAGTTAATTAGTAATAAAAGTGATAGTGATAAATATGGTTACTGATCGATAATTTCGTTCGTTAATTATGGTTTCGATGCGTAAAATATAATATTTGTACACTCGACTGGGTTACACGTACGTACGCCTACGCGCGTTGTTTAAAATTAACAAAATCGAACTTACACACGCCGCAAATACACTTAATCTACATCTATACAAATAAATAAAACTGGAGTGTCTGTTTGTAATATTAAAATAACCGCTTTTTACTAAGTGCATTTGGATGTATATTTGTATACAAGGTACATAAATACCAAAACAACATTTTTTACAATATTTGTGTCTGTCTGTCTGTTTGTTCCAGCTAATCTCTGAAATGGCTGGACCGATTTTGACGGGACTTACACTGGCAAATAGCTGATGTAATAAGGAGTAACTTAGGTTACTTTTATTTTAGAAAAAAATTGTTAGGCGATACGAAGTTCGCCGGGTCAGCTAGTCCACACTAAATACATACACTCCCAATAAGGCTTGTGTCTGAATATCCCATTTTTCAAATCATAGAAATGAACTCTATAACTTATCATTACAACGCCATATTCAAGGATTTACGCCATTGTGTTAAGTTCTACACAACCATGGAATTAAGACTTCAAACAATAGCACAGTAAAAAATTTCCAACGGCTCACTATATTTATTTGAGTGACGGTAATTGGAATGGCTTGGCACGGAATGACAGCAATGTTATTGAGATTCTCAAAAAACGTTCCCTCTGATGAAATACGAACACTTCATAGTCCGAAGATAGCATGAGAACTGAATTCTATTTAATAATGCAGTTGATAATTTAGCGGTTTGATTAGGATAGTTCAGTGGGTGACATCTTTCTCAACAAAAACATTTTGGTAATTTTTTGCTTGAATTTGATAAATCTTATCATCAAGGCACTCAAGCATCCTAACAGGTTTAAACTATAGAATTTCAATCCGTAACAAATCTACCCTCGAAGCTTTCTCAGTATTAAATCGAATCATATCCTACGTACATACTTGCAGCATAATGTCAGGCTACCTAGTTTAGAAAAAGAGGATATCTATATTATCTATTTATTGACTGGTCTATTCAAGCTAGCTCTTACACAATAGGGATGTTGACTAATTTTAGGATTCAATTTGATTTTATAGATAGAACCTTAAGATTCATGAAAAAAAAAATATAAAAATAATAATCTTCAATTTAAAAACAAAAATTGATAATTAAAAATCATTTTCAAATTTCCCACCAAAAACGTCACGTGACGTCACTAGCCGATATTCAGTACTATCTGTTGACTGAAGTTAGTTGCACTTGCATATAAAATACGAACAATGACGTCATAAGCTCAAAATGGCGTTTGAGGTCACGTGACAATGAGTACTATTTTTAACATTTTAAAATAATTATATTTAATTTATTGTGATTGATTTCGACAAAAGTATAATATTTTAGGTGTTTAAATGATTTCCTTGATACTTTAAACATAAATTTATTTTAATTTACTGATAGTGTCAACATCCCTATTAAGAGTGGCGAGTACATTATCTAAAAAAAGCGTCCATAGCCGAAATGCTTCTGTCAGTCGTATTATTATGATCGAACGGGTTAAGCAACTGCTCTAACTGCAGACGTGATCAGAAAATTAGATGCGTAACAACCGCTGATGGCAAAATATCTTGATAGCTTACGTGATTAGACGGGAATTAGAAGAATTTGACGTTATGTTTAGATAAGTCGTTAATAAGGGGCCATCCATAAATTACGCCACACTAATTTTATGACTTTTTGACCCCTCCCCCCCTCCTTGTCACAGCTGGTCACATTTGTGAGACCTCCCCCCCTAGTGTGATGTCACATATTATGAAATTTTACACCTAGACATAATTTAAAACAGCAATTCCGAAATAAGTTTTGCTTCCATTGTTTTTTTAATATTTACCTATACATCAATAATTCGATTTTGAAATGTGACGTCACGAAATCTAGAACCCCCTCCCACCTCTTGTCACACAATGTCACACTAAATCGACCCCCACCCCCCAATGTGTGACGTAATTTATGGACGGGCCCTAAGACAGGTTAGGAAAAGAAGCACTCACCGTATTTAACCTATCACAGACATTCTTAATATGGGTTACAAAATTGAGGTATTCCTTGGCAGTGTAATCGCTCCCTTCCATTTCGGGGATAGCTTGTAAGCATTCGTCGGCCATGAATGGAGCTATGTCGGGGCTAGCCGCTGCTAGGAGCGCCGATGCTGTCGCCGTGCCCACACCCTTTAAGTTACTCAGTGCATTCATGGCCGATTCGATGTTAGGCAGTTTCCGGAACGCTTTCTTTGTCTCTTGCATGACTGCTCTGGGTGTGTTCACTTTTATGAGGTACGATAGCTGTGGATAGAACTTTCCCCTCTGCAAACAAAGAAATGGATTTATGAACGGACGAAATGAAATGGTGACGATTATTCTATTTACGAATGACCTGAGTGTAAAAATATTTATCTAATAAATAAAATTTATAAATTCCACATTTAATTTCATACTTATATTAAAATTCATAAATATTTCTCAGGACAATATCTAAATGTAAGGGATGAAAAAGTACCAATGACGGAATCTTATTATCTTAACATTCATTATAAGCACACCTGATTAAATGAATTCGTCCATTCACTTTAAGTTTCAAATTATTACTTTAATCTATTGTGATTTATGTGTGTGAGTTATTAATATTTTTCACATATTATTCACAGAACAGTTTTTAAGAACAATAGTTAAATATAATAGTTGAATTGAAATATAGGAGTAAGGCACTTAAACGTTTAGCACTTGACTTAACACCATGGATGGTTTAGTTAAGTGGGTCTCACACATTTGGACACAATGTCTATGGCTTCCCATCAACATATTGAAACAAGGATGGCGAGTTTCACGATGCCTTATTTATACGATACTCTATTTGACACTTTTTTATTTTAATTAAGTTATTCTTATTTTATCGTTAATATTACTTTGAATGAAATATTATATTACAAAGCAATATAAAATAAAATACAAATTATACAAATTAAATAATAGAAGTGCAGACATGACAAACTGTACTTCTATAACGTTATAAGCTGCTATAGTGCGAAATACCGCCACACTTTTGAATATTCTTGCAGATGCATTGACTTTGGACTCAACCAACTGTCCAAATGATTTATGTTAGTCTTTACAGATTTATTGTTATAAATCTTTGTTATAGGATGAGAGGGGGGAAGAGTTGCTAATAATGGGTGTTGTTAAGCATGTATGTATACATTTGACGACCCATGTGGCACAACGGTTACCATGCCTGGGTTCGATTCCCAGCGAGGTAGAAATTTGAATGATGAGTTTAAATTTCTATTCTCGGTCCGAGTGTCTGTCCTTGTTGCCCATGGCATCCACGACACAGGGAATCCTAGTGAGTTATTATATATTACTCTATAGTATACTCACTGCTTGTTTCCATTTCATAAGTTGTACCAACTCTTCATGTATCATATGCGCATCTTTACCCCTCGATTTGATCTTCTTTGGCAGCTCATTTTGATACCTGTAAAAATTAAATCCTGTTGTTAATATCAAAGTGGTCCTAGAATTGAAATTCAGGTTTATTTTTTCTTGTTGAGTGGTGTACTGGTGTAAGTATAAAAGATTATGAAACACTGCTTTTTCTGATTTTGATTAAATGTGTTATATCTGAACTATACTCTAGTCGTTTTGCAAGATACAAACGTAAAAAAACCATTAAAATAGTTTTCTAGGGTTTTCACCAACTGACATGAATTTTTACACCAATTATTTAGACAAACTACTCATTATGGCAAAATATGTAGTACAATATGTTAAAAGTTTCAAATCTCTTCTTGGAAATAAGGTTGTCATTGCAAAGTGTTTGAATGATGACAGTGTTATTTAATTTTGTTTGTTTCTACATTTACTCGGAGTTTATAATTGTTATCGATCAATATGTAGATATTTATTTAAGAATTCACAAATACCTTAATGAGTAGTTGGTCTAATTAAAACGCATTTGGTATACAAATTCATGTCAGTTAGTGAAAAACCCTAGAAAACGATTTTAATGGTTTGTTCACATTTGTTTTGGATTCGATTTTACTATAGGTATAAATATTTTGTAACTCACATATAAAAATAATAATTAAATAAACAAACGCTTACACACTCATACCCCCGCAGTAGGTTTTTACCTGTGCCGCGGGTGGCATGGACGACACATGTATAACACATTACAATAACATCCATGACCCGAGTACAAATATTTATCTGTCACATAAATATCTGCCCCGGCCGGGAATCGAACCCGGGACCCCTCGCTTCGCATGCATTGTCGCTACCAACTAAGCTAACAGGGTCGTCATTTATTTGAACATCTGCAAATACAATACATAATTAGCAAATGTTAACAAAATTTTGTGGTATAAAATGGCTAACTATAATTTATTTAACTATACTTAATTATAACAGGATTTTTCTGAACTTCAAGTGATTAATAATTTATTCATACTCCTTGTCTGATATTCTCCCATTATAATCTGAAATCAACAGAACTAAAAATGTCTTCCATTGATGATTCCAAAATATAATAATAATAATATGTATATTATATTACACAATAATATATAAATAATAATAATAAAGATTGTATTTTAATATACACCTTTTTTTTAACTACTATGTTTTTATCTCATTGCTGATGGGTTTGAATCCTGCATGTAATTTTTTTTAATGATGTTAATAGTTATTAGAAATTATTGATTATTTGCTTTAGTCAAAGAAAACATTGTGATGAAACCTAAACATAGAGTTCTCCATAATGTTCTCCAAGGTGAGTGAAGTCTGCCAAACTGCACTTGGCTAGGGTGGTGGACTATGGCCTAAGGCAGTATCATGTTACATGTTAGAAGTGTTAATAACAATTAATGTTCCGGTACAGTAGATTAATTATATTTATTCTTCTCTATATTAGGTATACAAACATAGTAAAAATTACTAAAATCACAGCCAATTCATTCACATTAGATAAAATGTGAATATATGTATGACTTATTATTGTAGAGTGAAGTGAATAATTAAATTTAATGTGTAAATATTTCTACATGAGTAATTACAGGCCTTTATTCTGATCCAACAACAAAGGTGGCTAAAATAGCATGAAAGTACTTGAATTATTCTACATTATGTTTAAGTGTGTCAAAATTTAGATTATCAAGCAAAATATATTGTGTATGAGCAAATTATTATTAAAGTAGGTCATGAAAACACTTGCTATATAGAATATATAAATTGATAAAATTACTGTATCATTACAATGTCATTTACATCTATTGTGACCATTTATTTCTTCCCTAGCAACAGGATTTTCTTACATTATGAAATACAGTTAAATTGAATTTCTACACAGTCATGTTTAGAAATGGTTTAGGATTTTAAAAATATGTACCCACTGTCAAAAGTGAAAGTAATAATATTAATGATATCCTTATGTCTGGTTATTTTTTAGTAAGTTTGATTTCAATATGATTGGGGTAAGGTATCTATAGCTAACATTATGATTTTACTATAGAATTTTATAATTGTTATAGAAAGGAAAATGGTCAGCTTGAACTTTTAATTATAGATACCTATAATTTTTATTTTTAGTAACTTATTAGATGTAAAATTTTTATACTTTGATGGCAAGCCATTACTTTTTTCCATAATAATATAGATATATTAATGTTTTACAGTATTATTGTAGAGTGGTTGGTAGATACCTAATAATAAATAAATAATATGATTTAAACAATAATTATAACCCTATTCATACAATAGGTATCTGTGTGTATGTACATGCTCATTCATAAGCAGAACAAATCACACAAGTATTTTTATATTTTAAATACCTTTGACCTTGAATTCCTTAATAAAAAATAACTTATATACTAAAATGAACTATGAATTTTTGGAAAATATACCTGTAAAATATTATAAGATTTTGTGAGTTGTTAAGTTTGAACTCAACTGCAGTAGAAAAAAGTAGGTGGCACAAGTATCAATTGATGACTCATTGTATTTAGTTTTAAATGAAAATTTACTTGGGCTTAAGTCTATACACACATAATTAACTGTTAATAGTGGTCAGCTTCAGCCAGTAATTAAAAGAACGTAAAATAATAATGAAACAACAAGCCAAATGGCAAGTCACCATTTTGAGCGGATGTGACTCGTATTCAACAAAGCATTGTATTTTATACGAGATATGAGTTCATAGGGCTACAATAACAATTATTCCCCCAAGCCTACCCTGTTGTTTATTCAGGGAATGCAAGGAATTAGCGCCAGAACGCTTTATAAATTGTAACTAAAAGTTAATGCATTCCAACGATGATATGTAAGGACAGCCACCATTTTATAACGCCTAAGCGCGGCGATATTTTCCCCCACACTGACTTCAGGAAAAACGATAGTGTCAATTTGACATCGATCCCACGTGACGCAGTGATTTTAATGAGCCGTCCGCGGACTAGAGATGCAGTCCGCGAGGGAGGTAGCTATCAAATCAGTTTGCACGGATACACACACAATACAAGTTCATTGACACGCCACGGCCGCATTTTCTCCTCTGAAAGACGTTCGTACTTACCAATTGTCCAATTTTATGAGCTCCTCGGGTTTCTTTGTTTTCAGTTCAGCCTTTAGTTTAATCGCTTGTGGGTATAACTTTAAAACACTGTCAAATTGTTTTGCATCTGCCTCCAGAAAGAAAGTAGACGTGTCTTTCGCGGTAGCCATTGTGAACGTTCTAAATGTACAGCACTCTGCGTACCTATTTAGTTAGCTATAGCGCCGAACTCGACGCGGCGGCAGCACCTGGCCGACTGGGCGCCCTCTCCCCACTCGCCGCCATCTTGTTGACTGAACCTCGTTATGACGTTCAATATTATTACTACTAGTAATTATATTGTTTTCTATGCAATTTGAGCACAAATACTTTGATATTTTATAAAATACAGCATTTTAACATAGGTCACACTTATATTGACGTGATTTACGCGTCAAAAAAGAAATTATGACAGTCATTCTAAATAAAAAACATACTCACTCAACATAGCAAGGTTATATCGGGCACATTTCGCGTCGTGGCGTGTCGTGCATTTTGTCTGGCCTCCACGGGGAATATAGGGATTGAGAGCGATGAATTCCATAATGTTAAATCGCACAATTACGTTGAAATATAATATCACTGTTGATATATGGCACAATAAAAACACGAAGTTCACGTTATGTTAGTCACGTCGACCTCGGCGCACTATCAATTTCCTTAACGTGACGCAACACACGACACCGTTCTACCAAAACGACTTTGGTAAACACGCATATTTTCCGTTGCATTGCAGTACACACTGAGCTCGGAGTAGTCATGAAGTAGTAACTAGCGGTGTACATAAGGCATTTAGGTAGTAGGACGTACATATCACCGGGGTGGAACGTCACCAAACCAATCGGCTTTGTTGTTTTGATAGATCGCCATGTGCACTGCTCCCTATTTTTAATAATAATTTTTATGTTTTCGTGCTTCTGTTTAGCACACTCGCTTAAACAAGAAGTAGTACCATCTAACAACGTGAAGTTTGTTCTTTATATCGCTGAACTATTACTTACTTCTAGCTGGATGTAATGTCATTTGTTGTAATTCTGTCTTTATAATATTACTATGTATACCTATTTATTCATAATATGTATATATTTAGACTATGATTTGTAAACTCAGCTGACTCAGCAATTAAATTAAATTTGAACCTTTCTGACGATCATTAATCTTAATTAACTTCCATTAATTAATTACCCACATACATTTGCTGGATTCGAACATGGGACTCCATTCTACATGTTCAGTGATAAAAATTCATAACTATTAAAGGTGTAATAAAATAATATATTTTACATAGACCAGGTATGCATGAATTTGTTTTTGGTGTGGTAATAGACAACAGTTATAATTATAAATACATATTACCTATGAATTAATGTTAATTTAGAGATACATATAAAAAATATCAATCATTTCATTATATCGTAACTATAAATTTATGACAATATTGAAATCCGATCGCGAATAGCCTGCGTATAAGTAGATTAAAATTTTACATAAAAAAAAATACTTACAAAATGTACGCCCTTTGAAAGTTACAACCTCTGGTTATAAAAATGTCAAATATTAAGAAAATTATAGATTCAACAGAAAAATAATTCCAAACTACAGATAAATATTTGTGTAAATTTTTAGCAAATTTTATTATTTAAGTGGGCCTGGGTAAATTTGGACAGTTTTTCATTTTCCTACATGGACTTAAATATATTTTCCTATCTCCGATTTGCAACATTTACTTCCGGTATCAAAATTGACAAGCAATTTTATTTGAATCTACGACATAACGAACCTAACGACACTAAAATTTGTACAATTTATCGACTTATAAAACTTTTTAAAAAGTATCTGATTTATTCTAATTAACTAAATTAAAGTAGATGAAATATTATAAAAAAATTTACAAACTAAAATATACACGTACTACCTATTTAATTAATTTATGTTTTAACTTTTAAGTAGGTAACTTATCAGACAATCTTCGTTTCATTGTCCCATTGTCGTTATCACAAGGGATCCAGGGGTTCTTGGGGGAACCTGGAGCACATTCCACCAGGCCACAATATAGTTAGACTGATAGTTCTGTGGTTTTTATAATGCTATCCTATGATTGTATGTAACTTTTGTTAAATGATAAATAACTACCGACCCGGCCAGCTGTTGCTTAATTTTGTTGATCAATTAGAATCGTCAAAAGCCGCTGCCGCGCTGGGCTATGAGTGCTTCTAGCTTATCTACTCCGTTCTGTGGTTGACATGATGACAACAACGGGAGCGTCCGCAACGCATTACTGGCCAGGAGGAAACAGACATGAAAGAACATTCGCTGGTCTGCACCGACAATGAAAACATTTTGTTTTGTGTCTTACCACATTTTAGATAAAATAGGTACACATATTGTGTGTTAGTACATTGAAATATTATTACTAGCGTATAGAACAGACACCGCGAACACAATGTATGTTCCAATGTATTGACGCCGCGCGGCTTCAATGTCCAATGGATTCGTTCGATTTTGAAAGGAGAACAGAGGCTCAATTTTGAAAATAGAACCTCTCGGCGGGGACACACATTTTGTTTGAGATGTCTTCTCTATGTATACTTATACCTCAATGTGTTAGTAAGATAGGAAATCTACCTGCCGCTATGCAGGAAACTAATCTATATTATTATTTTTATTGCCATCCGGACTAAATCGGGTTTTAAAGCCCACTGATTTATACGATGCCGAGCTTCTAAAATCCAAACATAAGAAATTATTTGACATGCCTATTGCCTACGTATCCATCTTTTTGAAGCAGACGAGCGATTTAATTGTAAATGATCACGCTGTCGCCTGTCACTGCCACCTAGCCAGGGACATCAATATCACCAAAGGCATCACTGCCGCATTGCCGGCCAAGAAGATAGTGGGAATCTGCTTATTGCTAAATACCTAATCTTTATGAAGATAGGCAAACCGCAAAAATACTTCGATTTTAAGAGAGTGCCTATTTAATGCATTATTTTCCAACGAGTCTAGCGGCAGATAAGAACAAAAATAACACAACACACCTTGTTTACGTAACCTACATTGATGACAACAGTGGGTTTCGTGAGATAGGTCAGTTACATGATTTCTACGTAACAAACATTCGTTAAGCGTTCGATTGACGGAGGTAAGACGCACTATTCTTTCACATTCTATAATTATCTACACAATGATATTTATATTTTTAAATGCAAACGGAGATTATTTTCATGATCTCAAACCAAAAGAATAATTCTTCTAAAGGTGGGTTTTTATATTAATGCCGAATTTCGAAGCTAATCACAATGATTAGAATGGAGTGCTTCATGTGACCTGCGATAATATTCATAATATTTTAATAGTCAGCAGTCAATATGTGACCCAAAGGACACGGATAATTTTAAGTCATACAAGTAACTATGTCAATGACAACCAATGTTAGTGAGGTGGCTAATGGCTTTTGACCACCAGAAGTGCCTATTATAAGTTTTCACAGCCACATTATAGGAATTTATAACACCGATGCGTCACCGATGCCTTTCCAGCTAAAAAGAAAGCGAAAGCCGGTATTTATTCTGTTTTGTTACCTGGTAGGTACTTACTAAAAAAACCGCTTTTATACTGCAACCGAAAAACGTTACAACTTTTGGGCAGGCACCCACGATTGGTTCAGGATGGTTGATCTAGCTAGAAGTTAGCCATGCAAATAACATTACAATTTTACCACGATGCGAGTATTTCAAACAGATGAACACTGTGTCGAGTCGCGTAGGCGTAATCTACCTTCACGCTCCGTGTGATAGACAACTCATTTTACGTCGCCGTATGGCGCAAATAGTGCTTTTGTAAACAAATTTATCGCGACTCAAAACTCAAAAAATCCAGTAACCTTCAGTAGACGGGTCATTATCACCATTTTTTGTACGTAGATCAGCTGCAGGTGTGCGGTCAGCAGAATTTTACTAGCAAAAGCGGTAATCATTCTCACTCAAATAGAAGTAATAGGACCCATCATTCAGCCCTATTTGACGTAAACTGTAGCCAGCTGATCAATCAAACAATTATTGTATTGCTCCTTTCTGCTCAAAAAATTTCGCGCCTTTAGAGTCAATGTCAATAAATAATCAGTCATTGAACTCGTTGAACTCATTGAACTCACTGACCTTCAAGTTTCAATTGCGACTAACGACACTTGCGATTTTTCATATGATTAATTAAATTATAGTATCAGTAAATAGTAAGTAATTGTAGTAGTTCTTACCATTAGCTTTTTTGCGTAAGCTATTTAATTAAGCTCTCCATAGTCAATCAATACGTCTAATCAAACCTAACAAAATTCTTCCATACCTGCTAACATGAAATAAATTGCATATCCAATCCACGCAATGAAATTGAGCAAACTTCAATCAACCTCAATTCAGCTCGCCGACATAGCCTAATGAAACTTTCAGTGAAAGAATTTATCACCGATTACTCTTGACCAACTCTTGCCCAATTTTGAGCCTAATGGTATGGTGATATGGTAGGTTATTGTAAACCCAATTAGCAAAGGTGACGAAGCAGGGGAATGTCACATACATCCGATTTGACTATCTACACTTTTGCAGGATATTACGTTCGAGTTGTACACCTGTTTTCTTTAATATACTTTGCTTGTCTTTTATTTTTTTTCAATGATACAAAGTGATAAATAATTGCTTACATCAGATATTTTAGTAGCAGAACTATCAAGAACAAACCACATTAAATTTTACTCAATGCTCGTGAGGAAAAGATTGAATACGACCCCAGTCTATTATAGTTTAGTGACACTGCAGGTCAAGATACATGTGTGATGATGTGCTGAATCAGGCATGTTGCGGATGCCGATTTTTTCACATCCGCGGATGTGAATGCGGATGCGGATTTTTGAAGGTTCACATCCGCGGAGACCGTGGATGCAGCACTGCTTATGTGTCATTTATTGCCGTCTGATACATAGCAGTCGTTAAGGCTAGTCAAAGCCATCGGGTGGATAAAGGGTTAAATGACCGAGGAATTAAAAGACCGTGAAATGATTCATATGCATGTTTTGGCTGAACAGACTGACAGACAGTAATAATGCAGGTACCTGCTACCTACTTTCGGCAAACGCACCCGTAGGCGGAAAACGAACCGGCGCGGCGGCGAGGGCGGATCCAGGACATTTGTTTGGGGGAGGGATGGAAACACTCATACCCTCGCAGTAGGTTATTTACCTGTGTCGCCGGTGGCATGGACTACACATAACACATCACATAACACCCATGGCTCGAGTACAAATATTTATCTGTCGCATAAATGTCTGCCCCGGCCGGGAATCGAACCCGGAACCCCTCGCTTCGCAGGCAGGGTCGCTACCAATAAGGCCACAGGGTAGAATTGAGAACCTCCTCCTTTTTTTTCGTCGGTTAAAAATCATCCCTTCAAGGGTTCATTTAGGCCTTTAGGGGATGGAACTTAGTACGCAACTTCGTTATGTATGAAGTTAAAATCATGTAAATTGATATAATTATTAGCTCAAGATTAGAAACAAAATTTAACAATTGTGTCACTGATTGTTATGCGATACGCAGTTCGCCGAGACAGTAGTAGAAAAATGAAATGTAAAGACTAGTTATAGAGGCAAAGCCTATAGGCAGTAATAAAACACTTTCAAAGGGATGTACCGAATTTCTAAGTAACCCTTGCAGCCGGGCAAATAAAACCGAGATTTCTAAACATCCTCTCCGGAGAAGCTTTTTGCTTTAGTGAGTTCATCCCTAGGCGACCGGATTTTAGAAGAACTCACTATTTTCCTAAATCGCACGGCAGAGCAAAGTAGTTATTTTCTATTCACCCCTCCACACTGAGCGATACGCTTATGTTAGCTCTAATACATCTTATTATATTCATTAATTAAATCATAAAACGTGTTTCAAAAGAACATAATACAAAAAACTAGCGAACATCAAAAACAATGGTGTAAAAATAACTATAAAGTAATTTTACCCTAAGAACAAACGGTAGGTTGGTGCCGTAGATACTTCTTAATACTCCCCAAAATGGGTTTTACGATAAGCTGTGAACAAAAATGGTTCTGCAGACCCAACTCACTATAGAATAGGGTACACATAAGAGAGGGTATAAAAACCGTCCCAAAAGAATTAAGCTGACGCTCCGCGCATTTGTCTTACCGACGCTGTATTAGCGGATAAGCGAACAATAGCGGCGCAAAATACAATGAAAGACTAATTTGCTCTGCAAACTCCTTTTTCGTGCTGTATTGTGTAATAAAAGACTTTTAAGCTTAATCTAGCTATTTTTCTTTCATGTGGCATAAGAAACGTTGAAATCGTTATTTCAGTCGTCCATGACTAGATGATACTAATACTTAATACTGATAGATTATATACTGACTATTGTTATTCGATAGATAGCCGCCAAACGACTCGTCGTGTTCCCGCTTGGGGCTTGAGAGTCAGTTCTTTATTTTTCTTATTTTTCTTGGCCGCCAATGCATTAGTGATGCATTTGGTGTTGCTGATGCCCATGGGCGACGATAGCCACTTACCGTCAGCTTGTTTGCCGGCTATTTCCATTAAAAAAATATCAATTTGTTTATTAATTTCAGTATTAGAATCTGTGTCAAATAAGGTCGAGTTCAGTGGTAGAACAGAAGAAATAATAGTACTGGGTGATAGTATAAAAACTGTGTTTATTGCTGTAATTAATATGAATGCACATAATTATTTTTATGTTAATTATTTTTTTATGTTTATGTCGTCTGTGTCGTTTAGCTACTTATTATTATCTATGTACATTTCATATAGATGTGCTTTAATTGCTTTAACTCGCTGACTAATCAACGAAAGTGAGACATGTGTCTTATATTTGGCTGGCGTTGGTTCGGTTGGCACGGATAGACGGCCAGCTTCACAAAAAGTAAAGGGACGGAACGGGGCGCTCGCGCATCGCCCGCAGAGGGGTTCGTGTTCGATGTTTAAATTTTTTATGCTAATGATGGCTGCCATGTCAGTGAGTAACAAATGAAATACCGCGCGCAGATTTTATGTTCAGAGCTTCAAAGTTCAGATACACATCTAAATATATTTTGTTTTTAGATCTTTATAAAATACGAGTAGCCGCCCTCGCTTTGCTTCGGTTTTCTTATCTTTTTACACCTTGGGATACATTATTGGAGTTTTATTAAGGAATTTTTTTGAATTTTTTTTGAAAATATAATATAGCCTATGTTACTCGGGGATAGTGTAGCTTCCCAAGAGTGAAAGAATTTTTCAAATCGGTTCAGTAGTTTCGGAGCCTATTCAATGCAAACAAAAAATCAAATCTTTCCTCTTTATATATTAGTATAGAGTATAGATTAGTATAGATAAGCATAATGAAATTTATTGTATACGTCTACTACTAGTAATAATAAGTACGTTAGAAGATTGTTAACTAACAGCTGTAAATCATTCATGGAATTGTGTTACACACGGGTTTCGATATTCCACTGATTAGTTAGGGAATATGAATATTTTTGGAATTACTACTTGGTACGTAGGTACCTAAGGGAATACGAAGATTGTTAAGAGGAATTATTAGCATGACAATCTCAGATCAATGAATAAAGAGATAAGGCATCCCGAACAAAAAAGTGAGGAAAGTTTTCACGTAAGCATGTGTGCGTAAGTGATCATGTGTGCGTAAATAAAATGTTGCCAAATTTGCCAAGTCAATTAAATCTCCCTAGATGAATTCGCGTTTTTGTTTTACTCGTAGTTTGTTGGTTTTTTTAAAAGTATATGGAAATGCGTGCAAAACCTTGAATCTTTTTCCTAAACGGATGTCCTGTTTCGCTTACTTCGTTTGTGTTTCAATCTTGGGGTTAAAAACTTCTTTAGAATATGGAGAATATGGATATATTAAAATATTTACTGCAATAAAAGATGTACTCGGTTTTGGGTTGCAGAAATAATCGATCATTTCACTAGGTGAAGCTCGTAAGTATGTCCTGTAATAATTCATTATTAATTAAAAAAAGCTGAACATGTGATATAAAACCAAGTATAGGTAATTATTACTATCTTGAGCTTACTAGAGCTTCTATGGAAGAAATAGTCGGTATTGCAACGGGTTTGCTGTCTATAGCCTCATTTGGCTGAACTGGTACATCCTACAATACAATATCATTTTGTGGTAAAAATACTAATAAAATGTAAATGTAATCCAGCACTCTCTAGTACTTACACGGACTACGGCAGATATACTGGGCAGTTCGGCGCTGCTTAATGACAATGATAAGTTCTGCAACAATTTATGCTATACTAGTTATGAATAAATTACATAGTTCAGTCATTTGTTAGTTTTACCTGGAAAGGTTTTCCGGGAGTGTTGAAAGTTAGTATCTTTACAGATTTTAATATTATGCTCTTTCCAAGATAACAATTTTAAATTTTTTACATTACCGACGTTTGCCTTATGTGATTTAGACGGTTTAGTGGTATGTGATATATCAAAGATAGAATTTCAAAATTCAATAAAAACGAAACTACGCGTCTCCGGCACGAAAAAATTTGTGAGGAGGGTTCCCTGCATCCCCCTGCACCCCTCCATCACACCCCCCACTCCAAATTCAGGTAGCTAACTATTAAAGTTTATCCGAGAAGTGACTTTTACAGAGTGCTACCTGAATTTTACTTGATGTTGTGTTGGGCTTACCCAGGGGTCTGTTTATGGTATCCTGATGTAATTTTTGAGCGCGGAGACACGCCGAAATAATATATTACATCCCTTTTTTAAAATCACATAGAAACATTATGCAATCTAAATTTTACTAACAAAAAATAACCGACTTTAAAGTTACTCAAAAACTACTTCACAAAATTACAATTAGTATTTTTATTTTATTTTTACAATGAGACTAATTGTACTGATTGTATTTATAGAACTTTAAATCTGGAATATTGCAATTAATTTAAGACATTAACTACCTAGAGGCAAGGTGTGATATTTAATATTAATTTATCAATTTATTGTGTTACCGCAGGCTCCCCATAAAGGGAGGATTACAAAACACGCATTTCTATTATTATGGGCGAGATTAACAATATTTTTGATAAAGTAAAACTACAAAATACGGCTAGCCGCCATGTTATCTTGAACGCCAATCAGTCCCAATCAGCGCAAATTACGCCACGCTTCTTTAAACAAACGAATATGACCATACTGATAATGACGTCTTGTCTATTATTTTCCTGAGACGTGACTGCACAAGCGACGCCATGACATTTTGAAGCGTTTTGGTGCGAATTATCAACTTATAAATTGAAATGTATTTATTTTATACTAAACCTTATTTCTTAATAAAATAGAACAGTATTTCGAAATCTGTCATCATGCCCATTGTTTTTCAAATTTTTTGAAATTACGTACGTCGCGGAGGATTGAGTGTGATATCATAGCATTCAGGGTCGAATTCCTAACAAATTCCTTTCTTTTCTTACATTACCGACGTTTACCTTTCGTGATTTAGACGGTTGAGTGGTATCAAAGATAGAATTTCAAAATGCAATAAAAACGAACCTACGCGTCTCCGGCACGAAAAAATTTGTGGGGGGGTTTCCTGCATCCCCCCGTACCCCTCCATCACACCCCCCACTCCAAATTAAGGTAGCTAACTGTTAAAAATTACCTAATCAGATTTGTACACTTATTCACGGCGGGTCAGGTTATGTTCGCTTCGATCAACCGTTGCAATTTTTGGTGTTTTTACTTTTTTCGTTCATTCTTACTTGTTTCTACTCACACAAAAACGGATTTTAATAGAAGAGTTTGTTAAGGTTTGTAGTCGGTGACTGCTTGTCGTGGTTCGGCAAGTGCCAAAGTTACTCTATCGCAAGTATGCCTTATAGGTTAGAAAAAATAACGGAGGGGGGGGGGGTCCTAAATATCGTGACGTCACATTTCAAAATCGAATAATTGGTATGTATAGGTAAATATAAAAAAAAACAATTATTGGAAATAAAACTTATTTCGGAACTGATGTTTTGATTTTATAATTTCTAGGTGTAAAATTTCATAATACATAATATGTGGCGTCACTCTTCTCATAACAAGTCATTTTTCGGAAACCTACATATAATAACGACAAAAAACAAATATTATATTAATATTATTTATTCAAAAAATAATTTATTGTAACATGTTTTAAAATTTCTCATTTAAAATTTTTCATTTAAAATTTCATATAAAACAAAACAAATTTTACTTAATAATACTTGACATATTTGCCCCACTTATACTTGCAATTATTTCCCTACATTTCAGGCAGTTTGAAATAGGAATATACTGGCAACACTGATCTGTTACGTCAACTGACAGTTTTGTCAATTATAACCTTATAATGTGTTCGATAAGTGTTTAAAAATATAGTTAAAAGTGCATTTACAAGTGAAATGTTATTCCTCCGGACTTTTTATTTGATGTTGAATTGTTTTTGCATGACTTCACTACACAGGATGGCATTTTTTCGTGTAAGTTATAGCACGACGTTCCAGAACTTACTGGCAGAAATCGGCATGGTTTTTGACGTATGGATGGGCGTGGTTCCTTGTAAATACAAGGATGACGTAAATCGGCATGGTACTTTTCTTCCTCACTCGAATATAAGGCGGTGACTTATCTTTTTATTCATTGATCTGAGATGACAATATACTTAATTATAACTTACAGTCTTCTCTGACCCCCATCTCACTCAAATTTAAGTGGGACCACATGACAAACACCATGGCAGCTTTCGATTAAAAAAAGAATCATCAAAATTAGTTCACCCAGTCGATAGCGATAACCGATACCCTGGGTAGATCTGGCCCATAAGCAAATAATCTTTTTATCAGGAACCTTCTGTTAAGAAAATTTCTCTGGTCTTTGCAGATAAGCGTATCATTTGTAGTTCCACCATAGGTGAGTTGTTACCTAAGAGTAGGCGTGTGTTAAAGAACAGTAATGTAGACCTGTTTTGCCATAATTCTGCGCAACATGACTTACAACCATTACAAGGTGTATTTTATAGTCATAGGAAGAACTGCTACCACACCTATCTATACGCTTTAAAGCAGGTTTGCGTTTTTGTAAAGGGTATAGTCCGGCATCCGTGGTCCGTATGGTAACTATACAGTATACACGCTTGGGTTGCTAATCTTTACAGTTTTTGTTTAGTAAACTAATTATTATGAGTTTTCAAAGTGTTAATAAATGTGTATTTAATTCTATCAGATAACAATTTCTGTTCTCATTAACTAATAAACATTAACGACATTATTATGGCTAGGTATGATTCATGTACCCCGGTGTAAACGATTCTCGATTCTCATGGGACACAAAGAAAAAATCTCCATAAAAAAATTGGCAACCCTAGCACACACAAAGCACATTGAGCGTCCTAGTTTGTGTCAACGTATCAACTTTATTTTAATGGGAAAAACCTCAGACCAATGGCAATTGGAAAAAGGATAAGTATGTACCTACTTTTATCCTTCTTTCTACTGATTACAAGGAGAACCAGCAAGAAACTCTTCCCCCTATCGAAAACTATTTTTTTACGGTTTTGCTATTCAGTATACCCGGCCAGGGAAGGCTCCGGTTTGTCATGTGAACGCACTAATGAAAACACCCTTGAACACCTTGTATTATTTTAATAACAATGGTAAAAAATAATAAAAGCACGAACTTACTACTACTATGCGGGTTCGCAGATAGTAACCGTATTAAAACTTTGGACCCTTGTGGAGGCTTCCCGCTGAGAGGTTGGGTTGGGCCGTTTCGTATATCATTTCGTACATGTATACAGTATACTTTTACTTATGGGTACTTAGATGAATTCGATAATATAATTTTATTTTAAGATCTTTTTTAAATTAAAAAGAAATACAAACCTACGCTATAAGGTTAAAACCTAAGTACATAAAATATCGTGCGTGTATCTATCTATACATTTATATCTTTACAATCTTCTATACAAATAAATAAAATTGGAGTGCCTGTTTGTAATATCAAAACAACCGCTTTTTACTAAGTGCATTTGTATCTATGCACGGTACATATAACAAAACAACATTTTTTACAATAGGGATGTTGACACTATCAGTAAATTAAAATAAAATTATGTTTAAAGTATCAAGGAAAACATTTATACACCTAAAATATTATTCTTTTGTCTAAATCAATCAATATAAATTGAATATAATTATTTTAAAATGTTAAAAATAGTACTCACTGTCACGTGACCTCAAACGCCGTTTTGAGCTTATGACGTCATTGTTCCTATTTTATATGAAAGTGCAAAGTAACTAACTTCAGTCGACAGATAGTATTGAATATCGTCTAGTGACGTCACGTGACGTTTTAGGCGGGAAATTTGAAAATGATTTTTATTTATCAATTTTTGTTTTTAAATTGAAGATTATTATTTTTAAAATATTTTTTCGTGAATCTTAAGGTTCTATCTATAAAATGAAATTGAATCCTAAAATTAGTCAACATTCCTATTTTTGTCTGTCTGTCTGTCTGTTTGTTCATCTCTGAAATGGCTGGACGGGACTTTCACTGGCAGATAGCTGATGTAACAAGGCGTAACTTAGGCTACTTTTGTTTTAGAAAAAAAAATAGTTTGTTAAGCGATACGAAGTTCGCCGGGTCAGCTAGTTTGATTATAATTTCCTTAAAGGAATGAAGGTTTATGAAGTGTTTACGAAGTAAGTCCTTAAATCTGTAGTTAGCATGGCTGTGATGTCGCTTTATGAAGGGAACAGTAAACATCTGGCGAACACAAGTTGCCAATTTTATTATTAAGCTCGTAGGTACATTGCGAATGGTCCCACGTACGATACCGCGACCGTTATCCAGTATCCTGTTTCGAATTTCGAAACAACTAAAAATGCTTATTGCGATTTATAAATTTTCTAAGAATGAATCGCCTTATTAGTATTCTCGAGTAAGAAACAACTGCCAGTATAGATTGTTTCTCCTTTTTGCCCCAAGGTCAGTGAGTTGACTCGTTATTATCACAACGTGTCGGCTGGTGTTCGCTATAATATTATAAATGCGATACTACCGAGAACCGAGATATTTTTGTTACACGACCATCAGCGCCATCTAGGTACAAGAGCTGGAACTTTTTAAAGGACAAGTTATCTTGCGCGGGCGCATAAATAATATTAACATAAATACTTATCTAATATAGGTACCTAAGTAGATAAAATTATTACAAGTAATATTCGTTAAGTCTTTCAATGTTTAACGATTTTACAAGTACCATCTCTATAATGTTTTTATAGGTAGGTATCCGTAATTGAAATAGTACCAAGAAATGTTGGCTGGCTAAGCTACGTTCGCGGCACGCCTTATCACGTGCATCGCGCGGTTAAGTTTAGTACGTATCTAAACTTAATGATAAGATATACAGCTACGATAAACTGGGATGTATAACAACAATATTTACACTTTAGAACTTCATACTCACGTAATTTTAAAAGCAATCTATATATTTATATAGCAATCGACATAGGTATATATTTATACAGGATATTATGATAAAAAATGGGTGCGTATGTGTTAGTGTAAACAGTATACATGTACCTACGATGAGCATTTTACGACATATTGTAGGTACTAAAGTTTAAAACTAATGCCCGGTGACATTTACAATTGCTTAGATTTGCCAGGTTGACAGACCAAAAAGCCGGACAGACCAGCCAGTTGGCCGGATATTTGGGTAAAATGGCCGGACACCCTAAATTATCAAGAATTTTGTGTTTTAATATATCATTACAATTTTTTAGAACTTCTTCACTCGAACTAAAAATATTAAATAATTAGCTTAAACATGCTTTAAGAGCTCAATATTTTTCAGAATAATGTCGTAATAATCTTTAAACGTAAAATATTTGAAATTAAAAGCCATCTGGACTACTCTCATCGATTTAAAATAGGCCACTCATTTCTTGTATACTAACAGCTTCTTGAAATCAACCATCAACATCCCCATTTTTGATGAGAAAATATTTAAGGTTTTGCAATTGGTCAAAACATTTGCTATCGTCAACTTGATACTAATAGTTTCGGAAACTTGATTACATGCAGGGACGTCTTTTAACAGTCATCAATATAATTTTTTTTGTCTCCTTGTTTAAGTTTCTTGTAAGTTGGTCAAATTTAAAAAAGCCTAACAAAAGCCGGACCAGCCGGACACCGTTAAATTTGGCCGGACACGCGTTCAAAAAGCCTAACCATGTCCGGCTTTATCCGGACGCCTGGCAACCCTACACGTGCTAGTTTGAAGCACATGAGCATGCGCAATGCAGAGCTCTTGCACGTTACGAGCATGTACATAATGTTTTTTTTAATGAAAATAACCAATAAACGAGCCGATGATCCACCTGATGGTAAGTGGCTATCGTCGACCATGGACATCAGTGACACCAAAGGCATCATTGATGCGTTACTAGCCAAGAAGGAGAGAAGCCGGAGCACGATGAGTCCTTTGGCGGACTTGACTTGAGCCAGACTCAAGCAAGACGGTGGTAATCCATGTAGAAATATATTTTATATCGTTATGTAGTAAGCTTGGATTAACACTGAAGTTTTAGGTAGTGCCCATTTTTTCGAGTGTGGGCTTTTTGCCGCGTTTTGTATACAAGATAGGTGTCCACTGTTCAGGTATCCCGAAGCGAAGCATGGGCAATTACTACTAATTAATTTATTGTGGGTGGCAACACTGAAGCCCTGATGTCAACAGTACGCTCTTGTTTTCTATGTAATTAAAAATAAAATAACCGAAAGATAGTGTGTAAAAAGTAGCTCAAAAGTAAGTTTTAAAGTGATAATTATCAGAAAAATAAAAGTTACAGTGTTTAAAACAACAAAGATTGATTTATATGGAATGCCCAAGAAATCGAAGAACGGTGACATTTTTCAAATAAAAACTGTTAAAAAAAGTGAAAACCTTGGTAAAAACAGGAAAACCAGAAAAATTAACAGTGAATCTAGTAAAAAACTACAGAAATTTAAGAAGAAGGTTAGTGAAAAACAAGTAAAATACTTTAAAAATTAACCAAAAAGTTGCTTCAAAATAACTAGACTAGCAACGCCATCTGACGACGAATAGCTAAACAGTATAGAAGATCTAGAATATTTGTAATAAAGATGACCATAGTCACTTATACAGCGCCACCTAGCGATGGTTAGCATGCAACTATAATATTTGGTTCTCATTTATTTCAATAGAGAGCATCACCTGTATATAAAACGCTAATTAATTCTTACATCTTACACAACTAACTGTCATAATATATAAAAAACATGGAAGAGGTAATGTCCGCCCTTCAAAAAATACAAAGCGAACTCAATGAACAAAGAAAAACTATTCTAAAAAGTGGAGAAGACGTAACGCTTAATATAAATAAAATACTAGAAGAAAAATTCAAGTTATTAGAAGAAAAGTATGACAATCTAAACGTGAAAATTGAAAATCAGGAGAAGAGACTATATTTTTTGGAGAAACAGGCAAGAGAACGTAATATAGTAATTTTCGGTATAGAGGAAAATGAAAAATCATACTCACATTTGGAAAATATGATTAATGATATAATATATAAATTCTTATGCATAAAACTAGAAGATAGAGACGTACAAACGATAAGAAGAATAGGGAAGAAAGGAGATCGACCTCGTCCAGTTACCGTTACGTTGACCACACTTGGCAAAAAAATTGAAATTTACAAGAATAAAAATAAGTTAAATGACACCCCCTACTACATCAAAGAAGACTATCCGCAAAATATTTTAAAGAAAAGGAGAGAACTACAAGATCAAGTAAAGCTCGAGCGTGAAAAGGGTAACTTTGCAATAGTAAAATATGACAAATTAATTATTCTTAAAAATCGTAATGGACCAACAACTACATCAGGGAGCAAGAAAAGAAACCTCTCTGTGTCTCCCGAAAAAAGTCAGTCTCAAAATAATACTCAAAAGAAAAACAAAGCCCTGCCCAGCCATGAAAGGCTACAGAAATCATCAACAAATACAGAAGTTTTAAAGCCGGGCATGTTAAACTTCCTAATAAATAAAAATTCAACAGGTACTCAAGACAACACAGGGAAGAATAAATAGCAATTAATACCTTCATGGCCAATATCTACTCAAAATGTAAGAAAAAATGAAACTTATCTTCCAACCCGGCTGGTCACCGTGGAAGACTATGACCACTACCCTCCAAAAGAAAAAGCAAAAATAAGACAAACAAAAACTCTACCAGTCACTACAAATAAGCTCTATGTAATGTCTTACAATGTCAGGACCTTGTCATCCTACGATCGTTTAATCGAGTTAAAGGAAGCATTGAGAGAAGTCAAATTTGATATAATTGGTTTATCTGAAACAAGAAGATTAGGATCCAAAATAGAAGATTACGACGATTATATACTATGTCACACAGGACTTCAACCAGGAAAATATGGTGTTGGGTTTTTATTAAAGAAAAACCATAAGGAAAACATAGAAAGCTACACGGGGATTACAGATAGAGTTGCTCTACTAAATTTAAATATACAGGGAAACAAAATATCACTCATACAAGTGTACGCACCCACCGAAGCAGCAAAGGAAGAGGATATAGACAGTTTTTACACTGATATAAATAAAGCCATTGACTTAGCACATAGAGTCTATATAATAATGGGCGATTTTAACGCAAAAATAGGACAACCGAAACCGAATGAATATCTAGTAATGAAACCGAATGGATATGGGGAAAGGAATTCAAGAGGACAGAGACTAATCGAATTCGCTCTAGAAAACAAAAGTCCAATTTTAAATACCTACTTTAAGAAAAAACCAAATAGGCGCTGGACTTGGCGATCGCCAAATGGAGAACATAAAAATGAGATAGATTTCATACTGTCAAATCACCCCTCTATGGTTCAAAATATTGAAGTACTAAATGTCAACTTTTCTTCCGACCATAGACCAGTCAGAGCGACTCTAGCACTTAAAAAATTCAAAAAGAACAGGACGGGTTTTAGCAATTACCATAACTCTACTTTGAAAAACGAAGAAGAAATAGCGACTTACAAAGACTGCGTTATATCTCATCTGCCAGAACTCTTAGATTGCACTAAAACCCCTACAGTACAAATGTATCATGATAAAATTGTAAAAGCTATTACCCACAGCCTACGAAGCGCCCAATTGAAGTCTAAAACTACAAAAAAATCACACAAAATACTGTCGGAACACACGGTAAAACTAATGGCAAGGAGACAAGAACTTCAAAAGGCTAAAAACAAAACTAGAAGTATGAAGAACGAACTGTCGGCGCTGTACAAATTAGTAGGAAAGCGTATAAAATACGATTACTCACAATTCAGATATAGCACGATAGAAAAACATCTACTACAAACAGGCAGCTCAAAAAAGGCCTTCAAAGAACTACGTACACATAAAACATGGATAGAGGGACTAAAAAATACAGAATTAACAGTTAATAACAGAAATGACGTCATTACTATAGCAACAGAATTCTACAAATCCTTATATAGCGCCAAAGAATACGGGAACACATCTTATCATAACAACACTGCCACAAAAAATATGTTAACAACAAACACAAGTAAGCCATTTGATGTTAGTGAAATCAAAGATGCAATCAAAAAGCTTAAAAGTGATAAAAGTCCAGGCTCGGACAATATCAGCAATGAGGCTATAAAAATAGCACAGGTGCAACTCGCTTTACCCCTGACTTATCTGTTTAACCTCATACTGGAATCCACCGAAACACCGGTACAATGGTCGGAGTCTAACATAATCTTAATATATAAAAAAGGGGACCCACAAGACATTGCAAACTATAGGCCAATAAGCCTTTTACCTTCTATTTACAAGCTTTTTTCCTCACTGATTAACATCAGAATAAGTCGCATACTAGAAAACAACCAGCCTATAGAACAAGCGGGATTTAGAAAGAATTTCTCTACCATAGACCATATTCACACCTTGGAATTATTGATAGAAAGATATCACGAACGACAGAGAGCTCTCTACATCGCCTATATAGACTACAAAAAAGCGTTCGACACCATCTCACATTCCAGCATATGGGACGCGCTAGAAGAACAGGGAGTAGAGAATAAATACATAGAAATAATCAAGAACATATATAACACCAATACAGGTAGAGTAAAATTAGAAAAAATTGGACCAGCCTTCCCTATTAAAAGGGGCGTGAGACAGGGAGACCCGCTATCGCCGATCTTATTCATTGCCGTTTTAGAGTCAATAATGAGGAAACTGGGTTGGACATCATACGGAGTAAATATCGACGGTCAATACCTCAGCCACCTACGTTTTGCAGATGACCTGGTGCTCTTGTCGGAATCCGGCATACAACTACGGCTTATGATACAATCACTAAATGAAGCTAGTAAAAAGATTGGACTGGAAATTAACCTATCAAAAACTATGCTAATGACCAATAGTAGAGAGATAGATATAACCGTCGACAACGAAAAACTTCACTACACAGATAAGTACATTTACCTAGGAAAGCAAATAAGCTTTGATAGACGGAACAATGAGCTGGAATTAGAGAGACGTACACAAAATACCTGGAATAAATACTGGAGCATGAAAGAAATATTTAAAAGCAGTTTACCAACATCAATAAAAACGAAAGCTATGTCTACTTGCCTTCTTCCGTGCCTAACATACGCCTGCCAGACTTGGAAGTACACACATAAAATTAAAAACAAAATCGTCACATGTCAGCGTGGTCTCGAACGCAGCATGCTTAACATCAGCAAAAGACAAAAAATCAGACACTCCAAAATAAGAAAAATCTCCAAAGCTAAAGACGCTCTAATCCATGCACAAAAATTGAAATGGAGATGGGCGGGGCATGTAGCACGACTACAAGACGACAGGTGGACTACAAGAATAACCAGGTGGAAAGGCCCAAGAGGAAAGAGACTCGTAGGAAGACCTCACACGAGATGGCAGGACGAGGTAGCGAAGGTAGCCGGCCCAAACTGGATACAGGTCGCACAGGACAGAGACAAGTGGACCCTTTTGGAGGAGGCCTTCACCCGAAGAGGGGTTCTTGCAGAATAAAATCTAAGAACTTCTTATATTATAAAAAATATATATGATTAATTATATCATGAAATTATTTTAAAAAAATTGTACAATAGATTTAGTTTTATTTTATTTTTATGTTTGTATTTTTTTGGTTTTTTATGTTTGTATTTTATAGAAGTTTTTATTCATTTTCATTTTATCTGTACTCTTATGCAAGAAATAAAAGGCTTTTTTTTATTTTATAATTTATTGTGGGTGATCGGGTGGTAATTGCGATGTGCTTAGTAGTTTTGTTGTACTTAGGCCCTAGGTATAGTGTTCGGTAGAGTCGCGCCGTGTTACACAAGGTTTTTGGAACTAAGTATGTATTAAGTCACTTTGAACGATATCGGTGGCCAACATTTGCGCTACAAGGACGTGTTAAAGAGACATTTGAATGCTTGCTGCATTGAGCCTTCACGTTGAGAGGACCTCGCTATACGAAGGTCATCTTGGCGCTCCACCATCTTTTTCAAAGTTAAAGACTTCGAGGAAGCTCGACTCGAAGCGCTTGATGTTTGTTATTGTCAGGAGAAGGTTCTGAAGTAAGAAATAATAAAGAACGTAGTATTCTGGCAAAGTCATTGGGGCCCCATTATCCTAATATGTCCAGGGCCTCCAGTAGGTTAAAGACGGACCTGAATCCCCGTAGGCCGCACGTCGCGTCGCGGTGTCAGCGTAAAATGACGTCACAGGAGATTTCGCGCTCGGTGCGCGTATTTTTTGAAACTCGTTACTAAAACCGCTGGTAACTTCTTTATTTTTGGTCCGATTTTGAAAATGTTTTCAATGATGTTTATAGTTTTTCTACAAATCTGCGTACTCAAAAAAATGTGAATGATCCTCATTACTTTTTTACTGTATTGTTAACGATCAGTAAAGATCCACATGTCGACCACGTGCTGGTAAGCGAATTGTGATCACGGCCTAAGGACTTCTGTAAGGAATTTCTAGGTCACTGACCTACAAGATCTACAATAGTAGGTACCTACTTAATATAAAGAAGGAAATGTCGAACTGTCTCTCCAACATTGCATTTCCAATAAGTCTAAAGTTTAGAGGAGCGACCTGACGCCATCGATTCCACTTCCAGTCGGGTTCATCTCGACCAGGAAAATCCCTTCCTTCCTAATTTGATTCCAATTAGGTAAGACTCCAAATTACATAAATTATTGATTTAAATTGTGGTCGGTCCATAGAAAAAATATCATTAGTACAATTACAAAAAAATGTTTTACACATCATTTCTTTTACAATAACATGAATAGAATAATAAACAACAATAGATACTTGAATCAATCTGTCTCGCTCACGCATGCTTTTCAAGGATAGCTACGTTCAATGAAAGTTTGCACTACGTTTCTTGAATGAAATGACGTCACTTCTAGTACGTCCGTGTGTGTACTATATACTACGGTATATAGATAATTGGGCTCTTTCTTTTGGCGTCAGATATTCTGTTGCGGCGGTAGGTACTTTGCTTGAATAGAATAGTCACAACTCAGTAGCGATGTGAGTCGGACGGCCGCTCTTCGCCCCCAATCTTCGCGCTCTTTCGCGCTGCGGACGGCGCATTCCGCCGTGGATTTGGGCCAACCATTATTTCTCTCCTACTCGCACGCGTGTACCCGTCCCTGTCTATTGTTTTCTCTTTGATCGTGAGTACTCGTGATATAATTCAGCTTGTCAATTTGATGTAATCAGCTCAATGTTTACATTGTGGCTATATTATCAAGTGATGAAAATTCATTGCGGATTCGGAAGCCGTTCGGAACACTGTAATCGGTGACCACATCGGTGAAGTAAGTAGGTGAACTGAACTTGTTTTTACTTTTAAAGTAGGTAATGTAATAGTTATGTAATAAATACGTCGTATACATTACATGTCATGTACTATGTTTAAGGAATTAAATAAATATTGACACTTATAGGTTATTCTGTGCGTATAGTAGGGTCGATTTGCGGCCGATACAAATGTAAACAAATCATTAAAATCGTTTTCTAGGCTTTTCACCAACTGGCATAAAGTACACCAAATGCGTTTTATTTAGACCAACTACATATAAAGGAAATTTGTGAATTCGTAAATATAATAAATACATATTGATCGATAACAAATAAACTCCGAGTAAATGTGGAAACAAACAAAATTAAATAACACTGCCATCATTTGGTTAAACCATTTACTTGTGTAGTTATTTAGTCAATAGACCAGGTAAATTTTTTATACAAGTAATATTTCCTTCCACCGCGACTAGGGTTGCCAGGCGTCCGGATAAACCAGGACATGGTTAGGCTTTTGAATGCGTGTCCGGCCAAATTTAACGGTGTCCGGCTTGTCCGGCTTTGTTAGGCTTTTTACATTTTACCAACTTATAAGAAACTTATACAAGGACGCAAAACAATTTATATTGATGACTGTTAAAAGACGTTTCTGCATGTAATCAAGTTTCCGAAACTATTAGTATCCACGAAGAAAACGTTAAAGTTGACGATAGCAAAGGTTTTGATTAATTACAAAACCTTAAATATTTTCTGATCAATTGGGATGTTGGTGGTTGATTTCAAAAAGCTGTTAGTAAGTAAGTATACAAAAATGAGTAGCCTATTTTAAATCGATGAGAGTAGTCCAGAAGGCTTTTAATTTCAAATCTTTGACGTTTAAAGATTATTGCAACTTTATTTTCAAAAATATTGAGCTTTTAAAGCACGTTTCTGCTAATTATTTAATATTGTTAGTTTACTTTAAATGATGTTAATTAGTGAAGAAGTTCTAAAAAATTGTCTTAATAATATAATATTAATACATAACATTCTTGATAATTTACGGTGTCCGGCCTTTTTACCCAAATGTCCGGCCAAACTGTCTGGTCTGTCCGGCTTTTTGGTTGGCCGACCTGGTAACCCTAACCTCGACTGACTTGAGACTTTGATCCCTCAAGGTTCAATTAAACTGACGCCGTTTAATAAAACTGTTCAAGTTTCATCAACTATTAATTTAACGTTTGAGACCGGTTGTATAATTCCTCCACCAATCCGCACTGGAGCAGCGTGGTGGTACTCTAGGCCTCCTCAAGAGGTGAGACCCATGCTTGGTGGGCTCTACATATATGGGTTGCAGGCTTGCTTATTACATTACTTCACAATTTTCACACACACCACCTATTTTCGTGGAATAATAAAATATAATAACATTTATTTTATTGAAGACATAAACGAGTGAATCAACCACTTGATGTCTAGTGATTAACACTGCCCATCACCAAAGACATGACCGATTCATTGCCAGCCAAGAAAGCAGGTTATCCGTCATTCGCTTATACCCTTCGGATATACGCTGCTTCACGGATCACAGTGTTCCGTGCGCTGCTGAATGTACCTACCTAGATCCTTGACGCCTCCACGGAATACAGAGATAACTTACTTCTGTCTCAAAGAAGTAAAGAATTTAGTTCGCTCTCACCACAGAAGTAAGTTCTCCGTTGCGTTGTATTGTAGGTAGGTATTCCGTGGATGACTTTGACCCTGCACCTGAAACACATTGAGAAATGTTGCTTGGTCTTGCTTGGTCTTGTTAGTTAGAAGAAGGGGGATAGTTGGCCAGCTAGGTAAAGAACACCGTATCGTGGGGATACTGGTCGAGTAACCTGGTATCAATGTGTAAAACTGTATATATGAATATACACGTAGAGTAGAGATATAATTTGCCCTATAAACTTTCCGCTCCCTCATTCTTTCTTAACAGTTCCATTGGCGATGTCCTGTTCTGCCTGCTCCCATCAATTTACAGTCTATTTAAGACTGCATTATGAAACTATCTATTGGCAACTGTCAGCCTTTTTAATAAGTTTGCTCCATTTATTTTATAGTAATGTAGTGGTCTTGTAACCTTCCATACATCAGTTATGATATTAAAACATTACGCCATGGAGTACGGTTTACGTACCTATATAAGTAATTTAATACTATACTGCTCTACATTATAGCGCTCTGGCGGAGTTCGACCCATTTAAGCGCTGAACTAACTAGCCGCCAAGAGCACCGTATTTTTAAAAATATTAAGAAGTAAGAGATTTGCAATATGAGAATTGCCCCCTAGTAATACGCTATAACAATAATATATATTCGATATTTTCGATTGATTTTTATTTGGCAAAATCCGTAATTTCACTCAATTGATTAACCTCAAAAAAAAAATGATTTTCATTTCTGCGTCTTGAGAATCGTGCCTTTTATATTCCGCAGGGTACAACGAAATAAAATTATCTTTTTCCTAGATTATCAGACTTTTCCCCTTCAATTTCAGGGATGTATTGCAATAGTATGAAAGCTCTGTAAAAAGATTTAAAAGATATACGCCCCAACTCAGAGCCACTAACGGTTACTTTAATCGCTCCTTAGTAAAGAATCACCATACAAATTCTGTAAGATGAGAGTTGGGGCGTAAGTAGCTTAACATAATTTTTGTGGTTTTGTAATCATTGACATACAATACATGAATGTATAATCTGACTTAAAGAAAACCGTCATCGGAAGAAAAGTGGTATGAAGAAAAAAGTATTAGGATAGGACACACAGCAGTTATTGTGCCTCCCTTGTGAACTATCAAATCAAGTTCGTGTTATAAGACTATAGCCACCTATAGATATTGAAACTGTCATGTCAAGCAGTCAATGTTTTTATACACATACTTCATAATGAGCGGAAATCGAGACGGAAATATTTTGGTTTAGCACTTGTCTGTCGCCGCCTTTCATTGGCGAAAGCGACAAGACTCATACTGGAATACATTGAAATAATGGATAAAATATAACCATGGCCATAGTAATCAAGATCTATCATAACTTAATCTAAATTCTAAACGTCCCGATTTCGACAAATTCAGAATCAGTCAGTCACTTGATTCTTGAAAGAATCAAGTGAAAAATTATTACCAGTCGCTCTAATCTTTCCTTTTCTATCGTATTTCCTACCCTTAATCGTGTCCTAAACCATTCTCTTCTTTTGTAGTTTCCATAATTAAATACTAGCTGCTGACAAACATATTTTGTTCTAAATTGTGCACCCTACCGTTTCCAAAATTGTTCACTTTCTTATTAGGTTGTCTGGAATATATTGCTATTTAAGTAATAAAACGGACGATTGTATTAATTCCTATATTATAAAAATGAAATGTATTTAGATATAATTTGAGTGTACAATAAATAGGATTTTGTTGTTGTTGTTGTTGTTGTTAAATACAAATTATAAATTCTCGTTCTTATCCTCTTAATTCTGTTTGTGATATTTGAGGCCCCCGGCAAATTTGAGGCAAGTATTTTGAAAACCCTAATATGAAAGTGAAAGAACTGAAAAAAATGTCACGCAGGCGCAGGGTTTAAAAGTACCTTTACTCATGCATCCGTCGGCATTATTTAAGTTACAGTAACGCGAATAAAGGGCCATCTTACTATGGTTGGCCGCAGGTAACTTACAGGGATGTTTCTACAGTTTAAATTAAAGGTACAACGTAGTACAGCAATGAAGTCTCTTAAAGAAAATTAAATGTACGGAACAACCCGAAATGGCTCCGTTACTAATAAGATGTTAGAGTTACAGTGCGCCCAACTTATCTGTGAAATGGCGAAAATTGGAACTAATGCTGCCCCATTCTTAAGTTCTTTGTGTTAATGTCAATGAATGACATTGACATTTACTACGTCTCGAATTGCGTCCCAGTGATTGGTCCAATGCGTTCGACAGCGCCCTCCCTCAGTTCACAGATAAGTTGGTCGCACTGTAAATCTAATAAGGGTATTACGTTGATTTCATACTGAAATTATCATAATTATGTGCCATATCGTCATCATTACAAGAAAAATAATATGATCCCACTAGCTATGACTTGGCTGATGGCTCTCCCTGCCTCCCACTATGTGATAGGTAAACGCTGGCCAATTACGGATTAATTAATAGTCATTCGTAGCATAGTAATGTTGGTGAATGTTAACATACACCACTGTATCTTCGGATGGTCACCGTATTGTAACATACGTTATGAAAATAATTACTTATATTAAATATCTACTATGAAAAGGCACATCATTCTTTGAGCTGTGTAACACGGTAGAGTTATTGTACGTACCTAATAAAAAGCTATATTTATCTCGTGCGTACTTCTACCTAATTAAAACCATTAACACGTAAATTATAGATAATTTTAGTTTCAAAGCATATCCTTCTCTCTGTTGAGTTACTCGCTTTAACAGCACGTAGCGTTATTATTTTTTACTTAAATATTTTTTTCTAGTGCAAAATAAAATCATTATACTTAGGAAGTGTCCTAATTTCTCAGTTTTTATGGTGCTAATGGCTTAATAAATAGTATTGGCCATAAACTTATTGCAACTTGTACCGGTCATGACGTCACCCTCTCAAAACACATAAATAGAGCTACTGTCACACTAGTAAGTCATTTGCTCGTTGGACTTCGGACAGTGAGGTTGTTGAATTGGTGATCGGCGCAATTTGCAGTAAGTGTTATTATTTTTTTCATTAGCTCTGTGATTCATTAGTAACGCTTTTTGATCAAATTAAGAGTTGTTTGTGAATTTATCATTTTAATTAAAAATAAATGATTGTGTGATTCGTTACTTTATGTTTTTTTTTTTTTTAATTAATTCCACCTCTGGTTGCTAAAATCAGAAGTGGGATCGGCCTGTGCCCACACAGAGGTATCAGACTAAATAACCTCATAACCGTTTTATTTAGTAAACTTATTTTCTCTCGCACAAACAACTGTTAATCTGCACAAAAGATGCCACGATCTTCACGCTCTCGCGAAAAATCACACGAGACGCCACGCCGCCGTAGGGCAACGCGTTCTCGCAGCAAATCGCGCCGACACCGTCATAGATCTCGCTCGCGGTCAGACCGCTGTAGGTCTCGTTCGCGATATAGCCGCCGTAGGTCTTCGCCGCGTTCCCCCTCTCGTGGGTCGCACTCGCGGTATGGGCATCATAGGTCACGTTCTCGTACCCGTGACAGCTCCATGAAACAAGCATTGGGTTCAATACTGGCGCGTTTAAACGCTATCGAGGAAAGTAATGCGAGCTTATCTCGAACTCCATTGCCGTCTAATCGCACCGACCCGTCTCAACTTGTTAGTTCTGCACCATCCACATCGCAAGCAATCGCCGATGCACTCGTCACAATTAGCCAAACGAAGTCACATTATTACGTGTCTAACTTTGATCCGGCTATAAATAACTTTGAGGTGTGGTGTGAAGAGGTTAACCGCGCAAGATTGACTAATCGATGGGACGACCTGGAATGTTTATCGCGTATCGCTCACTGCTTAAAAGGAGACGCCAGGATCTGGTTGAATGAATGGTCCACTAATGATAGATCATGGTCGAACTTTGTCAAGGAATTCAATGCTCTTTGCCCTCGAAAAATCGACTACGCACAAACTCTGTTCGAGGTTATGAACACTACCTCTGATAAGTTCCCCACTTATGCTGAGTATGCACGTCGATCACTCCTGCGTCTACGTATTATTAAGGGGCTTAGCGAAGAACTCATGGTGCAAATAATAATACGAGGCATAAATGATGTCCAAATTCGGGCAGCAGCCGCGAATGCCAACCTCACTACCGATAACCTAGTCTCGTTCTTAGCAATTTATGTAAAACCCACCATCAGAAAACACGATCATCATCCGCACCATAACGCTATCAAGAAACGTCACATAGACCGAATCGGAAAGAAATGTTTTACCTGTAACCAGACCGGTCATTTGAGTTGTAACTGCCCAAATAAGCGTAAAGATATCGAAAATAACTTCAAGAATACGTGTTCATTTTGTAAAAAGGTTGGGCATAAAGAAAGCGAGTGTTTTGCTAAAAATAGGTCCATGAATCAAAATAGTAACCAGCGAAAGGTTAACTTGTGTAATGAAATTTCGAATATGTCGGGAAGTAATGATGTAAGCACGGCAGTGATACAAGGCATACCCGTCGATGTTTTAATAGACAGTGGCGCTCTAAATGTGTCCTTGATATCAACCGGAATACTCAAATACTTTTCTTGTTGTCGAAAACAAACATATTGTGTTCTAAAAGGAATAAGTAAGGACGAAATAATTGCTCGCGAATATGTCACGCTCGCTGTCGAATTTAGTAATATTGCCCTGGACATAGACTTTATAGTAGTACCGGAGTCCTGCATGAACACTCCAATTATTATAGGAACGGATGTTCTTAATAGAGATGGCGTTACGTTTGTTCGGACCAAACATAGGCAATATTTAACTCGCTCCACTAGTGCGGTCTCAAAGGTGAACACGGTCAGCAGCTCTTCAGTACCTAATGAAATAAACACACCCCTCAAAGGTGATGAGCTGGCCATGCTTATGTCTGTAATAAACAAGTTCTCGCAGTTTCTTATATCTGGTACGGCTACAACCACGGTCACGACGGGCAAAATGCACATAAATTTGTTGAGCGATGTTCCCGTAGCCTACCATCCCTATCGTTTGTCTTATCAAGAAAAACTTAAAGTCCGCGAGATAGTAAAAGACTTGTTGGATAAAAAAATAATCAGAGAGTCTAATTCAGACTACGCGAGCCCAATCATCTTGGTTAAGAAGAAGGATGGTTCTGATAGAATGTGTGTGGACTTTCGCGCACTCAACCGCATCACCGTTAAAGACAGATACCCTCTTCCACTAATTGAAGACCACATCGATCGCCTTGGTTGCTCAAAATTCTTTACTAGCCTGGACATGGCATCAGGCTTTCACCAAATACCGATTGACGAAGACTCCATACACAAGACAGCTTTTGTCACCCCGGAATCTCATTATGAGTACCTGAAAATGCCGTTTGGCCTATGTAACTCTCCTACCGTTTACCAGCGTATTATCAACAACACTCTCAAAAGATTCATTGAGTCAGGAAACGTCCTTGTATACATAGACGATGTACTCATACTAAGTATGACGATCATTGAAGGCATCAATTTGTTGAGCGAGGTATTGAAGACCCTCACTGAAGCCGGTTTTTCGGTTAATCTTAAAAAGTGTTCGTTCCTCACCACCGAAGTTGAATACCTGGGCAGAGTCATCAGTCATGGTCAGGTTAGACCGAGCCCCAGGAAAATCGAGGCATTAATACATACACCTGTGCCTACTAACGTTAAGCAGGTTCGCCAGTTCTTAGGGCTGGCCGGTTACTTCCGGAGATATATCGAGGGATACGCCACGAAGACTGCATGTATCTCGCGCCTTACGAAGAAAAATGTTAAGTTCGAATGGGGACCTGAACAGGAACAAGTTCGTCATTATCTCCTAAAACAGCTCACGACCGAACCAATTCTAGCAATCTTTAATCCTAGCCTGCCTGTGGAACTTCATACAGACGCGAGCAGCGCAGGTTATGGTGCTGTGCTAATGCAGGTACGTGATAATGGTAGCAAATGTGTGGTAGCCTATTTTAGTAAAGTTACACAAGGGGCAGAATGCAAGTACCACTCATATGAATTAGAAACGTTAGCAGTCGTTAAGGCATTACAACATTTTCGGCACTATTTAATCGGCGTGACCTTTAAAATAATAACCGACTGCAACGCTCTAAAAGCCACCGAACGTAAGAAGGACCTTCTTCCTCGAGTGGCGCGCTGGTGGATTTATCTCCAGGATTTTAACTTTACAATCGAGTATAGAAAAGGCGTTTTAATGGGTCATGCAGACTATTTAAGCCGTAATCATCCAGAGGTACAGGTTAACCACATAGCTAAACCTTTAAATTGGGCACAGATGGCTCAATCTGCTGACAACGAAACCCAGGATCTAGTACAGAAGCTGAGGGACGGCCTCTTGGACTCGCGCCGCTATGTGTATCAAAACGACCTTTTATATTACCGTTATACACCAGTGGGAGAAGAACCTCGGTTACTGTGTTTTATCCCTAAAGGACACCGGCTCAGTCTGTTAAGGGTATTTCATGATGAGCATGAGCATATTGGAGCAGATAAGACACTAGATCTTATACTAAGGCATTTTTGGTTTCCCGGCCTTAGACCTTTCGTTAAAAAATACACGTCACATTGTTTGGTCTGCATCTCTAAGAAACGAGTCCCGAGAGCAACTCAACAACCCATAACATCATGGGATAAGTCTGATGTTCCATTCAATACTGTTCACGCTGATGTGTTGGGACCATTGCCCGAGTCCAATGGGTACAAGTTCGTTCTAGTGCTCGTGGATGCTTTTACAAAGTTTTGTTTAATTTACCCTATCTACAAACAAGACAGTAATGAGCTTAAGCGCGTTCTAAACAACGCAATTTCCTTATTTGGCACCCCTAAACTGTTGGTTTGTGACCGCGGGCGCATGTTCGAATCCTCTAGCTTTACCAAATGGATATCTGAACAGGGATGCGACATTCACTACGTTACGCCAGAAATGCATCATTCCAACGGCCAGGTGGAGCGTTACGTGCGTACCGTGCTTAACTTGATACGTGTTGAAAGTCGCAATAAAAATTCAACGTGGTCTGAAGCTTTGAATAAAATACAGCTGGTATTAAATATAACAAAACAGAAGACAACTCAAAAATCAGCCTTGTGCTTGTTAATTGGTACAAATGCGACTACACCTGTTATTCGCGCCCTTATTCGAGACCTTGCTGTAGAAAATACGAACCCCAACTGTGAAGCATTGAGGGAGTTGAACAGAAGCAGAGCAATAGGTTTGCTAAAATCAAATCAAGAGAAACAAGACTCCTACGCAAATCGTCACAGACATCCTCCTAGGGTCTTCGAAGTAGGCGACCAGGTCTTCGTCATCAAGTATTCCCAATCTACGGGAAAACTTGACTCCGGTATGAGAGGTCCCTATCGTGTCACAAAGAAATTGCCAGCCGACCGCTACGAACTCAAGTTAGTAAGCGGCGCTCGTGGCAAAACTACACAAGCGGCGGCGCAGTATATGGTGCCGTGGAAGGGAGAGTGGTGTCCTGAGAGTTGCGCAGCGTTTTTTGAAAGTAAGTCCTATACGTTAACATTACTTTTCTTATGTTGTAGACATCTGCTTCTGTACATGTGTGGCGTGCCTAGACGCGCGTACATGTGTGCAAGTACCCGTGCAGGAGTCCGCCTCGTCAAGACGGGCACTATGAGCGCAGCGGCAACGGGCACATTGGAGTTGGTCTTGAGAGGCCATGCAGATGCAGTTATCATTGCATATGGGCTGCGGCCTTGCAGACGCATTACCTAATGCGTGGGACCTTCGGTCTTGCAGATGCACTTTTCAGTGCATATGGGCTTCGGCCTTGCAGATGCATTTTTTTTAATGCATATGGGCTTCGGCCTTGCAGATGCATTTTTTTTAATGCATATGGGCTCCGGCCTTGCAGATGCGTTTTCCTAACGCATAGGGGTTTCAGCCTCGCAGACATGTTACCTAAGTAATAATATGGGAGTAATTTGTTGGGTAACTCATTAAAACAACATGTACCCGTAAAGCATTTTATTATTTAGAAGTTTGCGTATAAGTGTGACTGGCATAATATTAGATGAAGAAAACTCGATTGAGGTGATGAGTGTTAGTGAGTGATAAAACTAGCTAAGTATGAAAAATTGAAAGAGGGCCTTGTATGTGTGATGGATGACTGAATAGGGAGCCTCTTATAAAATTGCTTTTATTCAAACAGATTCGGATAAAAATCGAAGAAGATGATGGTGGAGCTGGACCATCATCCGCCCCTGCTGACGACGTTGCGGGTGTCCCGGGCGGTCACCATGAAGAAGCTGCGGTCGAGGACGACGCCCCATCAGGATAGGCCGTATTGGCCATAAACTTATTGCAACTTGTACCGGTCATGACGTCACCCTCTCAAAACACATAAATAGAGCTACTGTCACACTAGTAAGTCATTTGCTCGTTGGACTTCGGACAGTGAGGTTGTTGAATTGGTGATCGGCGCAATTTGCAGTAAGTGTTATTATTTTTTTCATTAGCTCTGTTATTCATTAGTAACGCTTTTTGATCAAATTAAGAGTTGTTTGTGAATTTATCATTTTAATTAAAAATAAATGATTGTGTGATTCGTTACTTTATGTTTTTTTTTTTTTTTAATTAATTCCACCTCTGGTTGCTAAAAATAGACTATAAAGGTAACTATTATAAAGGTAAGATATTTAAATTATTTGCGAAAAATTAAAAGGAAACATTAATTGAAATTTAAATTACACTACATTTAGTAGACAATTTTAACATTATTTGAATCAAATTAACTGATGTTCTTTTCTCTATACACTTTACGAAGTACACAATTATAGGAATATAAAAAGCCATCTTTACCCTATTGGAGGCCTTGGCCATATTAAATGGAGCTTTAGCCTTATACCAGACTATAAAAAGTTATAAAACTGCAAGTGCATGCATTTATATACTGTTGATCTTGATAAACATACCAACGCAATTACTATTACATTGATAACTCTATATTCTTAGGGTCACTAATCCTTCATTCCGAGTGAAGGTTCCCGGATTCTATTCCCGGCCGCGCCTGGCGGACATTTTATATTGGACAGATAAATATTGGCTTTTGTGTTTTATGAATGTCAATACTACCCATATACAATAACTTTGGGAAATATAATATGTGTTTAAGCAATTTGCGATGTGTATTTTTCCTATTTACAACCGTGTGGCCATCAATCCAAGTGGAATAAGTTTCGAGAAACCATGTTTCTATATTACAGGAAGTTGACGTTTCATAAAAATACCTACACGTATAAAAACTTACAAGATCCAGGCAAAATAACAATTCTTATTTGTTAGTTAACATGGGTATTTACCTTCAAGGCTTCAACCCATTAATGGCCCACTACTGAGCACGGGTCACTCCTGTTGAGGAGGCCTAGACCCTAGGTAGGATACTGCACCACGTTACTCCACTGCGGATTGTAGGAAGGGTTAGTGGCCAACCCAAGTGTCCGAACTCCGAAGTTTCCATGCCGCCCGAAGGCCTTCGAGGTGGCTTAACGAATGCAATCTTACGATGACAACCGGGACCGACGGCTTTACGTGCCCTCTGAAGCACGAAAACGCTCAAGATTTTTTCCATTAGCGGTCACCCACCCATCTACCGATCGCCCCCGCTGCGCGACGCAAGCCGCCGCGGCCCGGCGCGCCGGGCTATTAGCGCTTCAAATTTCAAGGATTTCAGGAAGGAAAAGACTTGAGATTCAGATACCCTGTACTCAATATTGTGTTAAACTAATCACATAATTGTACTTATTATTGTTTAAAAAACATACAGTACAAAGTAAAATAGTGCACTGAATTGAAAGTAGGTTAAATCGTTTTCCAAACTTGTGTTTCATTTGTTACTTGTAACAAGGTCAAATTGTTGATAAGATAAGCATAATTATTTGTGTTGTGCAACTTAATACGTGTCAGACGTATAATCAAAGTATAAATCAAAAATATAGTAAAATATTTTTAATGAAAAAACCTTTTTTGATATCGACGTAAGATCTTGGGATTAGAGATTTGAGGGCTGTTCAAAGATCCATCTTTGACGATAACCTGAAGCACGTGTGAAAGTGTGAATAACTGAATTATTGTTGTTAACTGAGCTAAAATGTGTTAATGTATAAGTAATATATCAAGTTATATATCATTAATTAATTAATTTTATTAACTACGAGTAACCGCCCTCGCTTTGCTTCGGTTTTCTTATTTTTTACACCTTGGGTTACATTATTGAAGTTTTATTAAGGATCCCTATTTTTTTTAAATATAATATAGCCTATGTTACTCGGGGATAGTGTAGCTTCCCAACAGTGAAAGAATTTTTGAAATCGGTTCAGTAGTTTCGGAGCCTATTCAATGCAAACAAAAAATCAAATCTTTCCTCTTTATATGTATATTAGTATACTCGTAGATTAATTTATATATCATTTAAGGGACTTTTTTTTCAGCTTTTGAGCTGGTTCTACTACCACATTTACGGGCCGTAGCCAAGTAAATGCAGCGAGTTATTAACAATGATATTATAAAAATAGAGGGTTATTAACTATTCATTTATTTATTATTAATTTTATCAGCTATCTCAATATTATGAGCAGCGACATCTATTACAGATAGGCAAGTGTAGCCAGTTGTTGAAAATCGATTAGGTATTCTTCATAGATTAGATTTATCATCTTGAATGTGATCCCGCATTGCATTTTTATTTTTATATTCTAGCCGTCGCGACGCTGCCGTGTTATCAGTAGCGTTTTTACCTTCATCTAGATCGGAACGAGCTACGTCAGTTTTCCATCGTTGTGGTTAGTTTAGTTCGTATTAATAATATTACTCTATGGCCTGTGTTCCATACTTAGTGTCTGCGATTAAAGTCAAGAGATATAGAATAAAAATGAAATAGTGGTGTAGTGTTCGATATTTAAAAAAGTGCGATCAACAAATTGATCAACTCCTTTTTAGGGTTTTTAAATTTGGTAAAATATCCTTAATTCGAATCGTATCAATTCGTATCATTTTTTTTTTGTTTTCCGTAGTGAAAACAGAACTGCTTAGTCCACTAGAGAGAAAAACAAAGAAGTTAAAAAGAAACCCAAAATATGTCGATAAAAAATATTTAAAAAAATATTACCAAAAAGAAAATTTTAACAAATGTAAAAAAATACTCAATCTTTTTTATTTTGACGGTCGTTATCACAGAACATCTAATAATTAGTTAGAAAGGGCATAGCGCGTAATTTGTACGAGAACCGCTGTCGCCGTTTCGATCCCCTCCATTTGCTTACTACTACGAAAATGAACAAATACGCACGAGGGTCGTTATGTGTGCGTGAGAGGCGCGGCACTGTAGCTAAGGATTGACTGACGATAAACTTTTATCGGTATTTATTTTCGTAAGGTCGACAGATGTGTAAAATAAAGGTTTACCTTAAATCCATAAAAAATAACATTTAGTAGGAATCCAGTCAGGTTTGCCTGTTGCAGCGATCCACTGAGCTCGTATAACTGAATCTTTCGGGAAACTAAAATTCATTAAATTCTATTAGAATAAAACATGAAAATGTGGATTCCAAAAATTTTACTGATATGGAATTTGAACCTAGGACCCCTAGTGTAACGTGGCGCTGCACTAACAATTTGAACTACCGTGTGATCAAACCAACTGCCGATTTTCAAAATGGCGGTACTCATAGGCATGCCACCTAGGTTCCATGACGGTACTCATGAACGCTAGATTAGACATAGATTTTAACAAAATAATAAACAAGAAGTAACTGCTTCAAACAACAATATCCTGCCAAAAATCTAACTGAAAAATATAATATAAACCAGTGTTACTACGTGTAAAATACGTCAATGTTCTTTCAAACTATATTTCAATGCATAAAATATTAAATTTATCTGGCCACATTCACATTATTTAAGAACGTTGTTTTTATTATAACTTCGAAAGAATCTATCGAATATCGATGTCATCTTTTACTACGCCCAACATTAGAGCTACTTCTACGCAATACATTACGCGTTCGAATTGATGTGATAAAAATGACGAGCGCATGCAGCCCGCAATGTATATTTTTTGGAAAAAGAATTATTTGAAGGACATTTTGAAGGATTTAAACTAAAATATCGTAGTTTTTTTACATACCGATGAAAAGAAACGCTTCCTTTGTTTATGTTAAGCACTTGGCTTCGTGCACGGCAAGTAATTACCGCACATGAAGGCATTTTCACGTAATTTAGTCGCAGTGTTTCGCAGTACTTTTCTCCGTTGGAGGTCGCGAGTCACTAAACAGCGCGATCGCGTGTTTTTGTGAAGTATGCACGTTTGCTCATAGTCTTGGCGCGCCTGCCCCGCCCACAACTCCTTTCTAACTAATTATTAGATGTTCTGTGGTCGTTATTAATACAGTACGGCCCTGTAGTAAGTAACCCTGCCTGCGAAGCGAGGGGTCCCGGACTCCCGGGTTTGATTCACGACCTGAGCATAATGTGACAGGTAAATATTTGTAGGTAGGTACTCGGCTTATGGATGTTATAGTAATATCTTTCTTAAAGTAGTACATGCCGCCTGCGAGAAAAATGAAATAATTATTTTCCATAAAAAAGCGGATTTTAGTATCTATTTATGACAATGAAACGAAACGATAACAAACCAAATCCATTAAAAAATAACGTATAATGATTAACGCACGCCCTGGGCGAGTATCGTGGATCTCATCGCATATTTGTAGAAGCAGGAAATGCAGGCCCCGACCGCAGGATGCGAGCGTCGCAAGCTCACAAGTTGGCAACATCTGCCAGCTGCCAGGAACATATTGCGTCGATTGGTGCACAATGCACAATGCAATGGAGCATGTCCATTACAAAGTAGTCTTGATTGAGTATCAAGAATACAGAGGCCCGTATTAATAAACCGATCTTAGGATCTCTATGATCAAATCGTATGTAAGTGACGTTTGTTAAGATCTGATCTGAGATCGTGCTCTTGAACCGAGATCAGTTTATTAATACCTACGGACCTTAGGGGTTCCGAAGTAGTAAGTATATCGACTATTACTTAAACTACTTATGCTAACATAGCCGTGATAGTTTTCCTTGTAAATTCATCATAATTATAACCTATTTTTGAGAATTTTTTCACTTGTCCAATTACAACCATTTAGCCAGCAGGAGAGGGGGGGGGGGGGGGACACTTGACTCTAACCAAAATTAGTACTTTAAAGCCAAATATTTTGCAAACGGACCCCTAATTCCTAAAATGGTTTTAGAAGACCCTGTAGAAGACACTATAGGGTACGCGACCAATAAAAAAATTCATCCTCACGTTACCTGTAGGGGAGGTACCCTGAAAAAATTTTTTTTCAATGTTTTATTCTACGATTCTGGGGTTTTAATAAATATGTATATCCATGCCAAATTACAGCTTTTTAGCACTAAGGGTCTCGGCTATTTGCTTTGGACAGACGGACGGACGGACATGACGAAACTATAGGGGTTCCAATTTTATTTCCGAACCGAAGAACTTAAAAATAACTGTTTGCATACCGTATCGTGTGGCATGTCAAATGAAAGGTCATAATGTAACGATCTCAAATATATTATTTTTATAATTCTACAATGGATAGTTTAAAAATGATTCAAGAACGAAAATTGAAGACGAAAATAGACCATTCCCCCCTTATCTCCGTAACTACTGAGGCTAGAATTTCGAGAAAAATACAGAAAATAGTTCTTTAGTTATATATTACAGGAAAACCTATAAGAAATCTTTAAAAAAGGGGCAAAAATAAATAAAACAAAAATAACTGTAAATACATAATCAACGTACGAAACCCCCTCCAAGCTAGTTTAACTCGCACTTGTCAAGTTTATTAATTGACCGGTGGTAGATTGACATTCGTTTCGTCCATTGTCTACGTAAGTACATTGAATTGAATGTGAACTATGAACGCAGTATATTAATTCCATGGCTATGGGCATTATTAATAATGCATACGGAATAAATTATTTGCATAATACACATAGGTAAGTTCATTATTTACCCATTAAGGGTCGCTGTACTCGTGATTATGACTATGTATTGCGCAGACGAGGTAAGAAGAAAAAATATAATGAAACGATTTCTAAAACAATATCAATGTTATCCGACTTGTTTAATATCCTATTTTATTATAGTGCAAAGCATATGCAGCTTCACCTGTCCACTATTGTACAGTATTAATTCTATTCATCTTTAACGACAGGAAATCAATGACCGTATCAGATTTATGTTGTAATTTTTTTCAGTTAAGTATGTACTGCAACTAACCTATGGATTATGGGTAGACGGAATATTGAAGACGGCAGTTATCTGATGAAAAGATTTGATAATTTATAATTTACGTTTATCGGCTCACCACAGATTCAATACTTTTTAAATAAAAATAAAAAAGTGTTTTTACTTTATACGCAAAAATATCTCGTTTTAGGATATTAAAATCTATAACAAATACCCACGGCGCGGCGTACCTGCTAATCGTTTACAATTTATTCAAATTATGATACTAGTTTGAGTTATGTATATGAAATGAATTTGTTATTTCGCTTAAAAGTTCAAAATTCACTTGTTTAATGTTCAGTTGTTTGTTATTATTTGACTTTTATTGCAACATATTGTATTTTTTTGTATAATAATACCTTTGACTCGTCAAATCCCGATTTAATAAAATTGTGTTTTGACGTTTGCCTGACCAAATTAGTCTCTCCCAGGTTTGACGAAAATTGTTTAGTCAAAGGCCGAAAATTTACATTTGTTTGGGCTTTGACTAAGTCATTCAGTCTGACCTGAGGATTGACCAGTCCAACCTAGGAGCGCCGGAGCTTCGGAGTTTGCCTATAACATATACATGAATGTGTCTTACGAAATAAGCAAGAATTTATTCACTGTACTTTTTCCTGACGCTCATAATATAATATTATGTCAAAATATTATTATGAAACTGAGCGGGACTTTCATTCTATCATGATCTATCTTTCTTTCTTTTTCTTTTCTTTCTTGGCCGGCAACGCAACAGTGATGCTTTTGGTGTTGTTGATGTTCATGGGCGAATGGATAAAAGAATATTTTATTGAAGTCGTAAATAGGTACATATTAAGAATACGCGGTACGAGATAGCTCAATCGAGGTAGTAGGTAGGTAACTAGGTACCTAAATATTACGGTTTTTAGTTTAAAATTTAACTATCGAATCGATTAGAAGGTCTTATAATTTTGAATCGATTTGTTGTAAAAATTGGTTTCTTTCGTGAACCGTTTTTTTTGTACATCTCTAATGTCACTGTGATGGCAAACGACAAATTGGGCTTCTTAGTTCGCGGTGACTATAGGTGCATAAAATAAAATAAGTGATTGTTACTTAATGTTGTTATTAGTTATTAAATAAAAAAAAAATTGAGAAGTCGAAAAAGCATCTCAAATTGTAAAACGTAGCGTTTTCAACATCGTTATAGGTAATACCAATAATTATTTGTTTATCAAGATATGCCAACAGTTTTAGGCTTCGAAAAAATGTAATTTTTCCTTGAAAAAATAAATTTAATAATAATAATTAGGCTCAAATATATGACGAAAGAAAGTATGCTTTTCCGAAAATACATTTTGTTTTTCGAAAACAGATTTAATATAGGTACGAACATGATAATCTTGGTTAATTTTACATTTACGGCGGCATTGGCAGTGGCAATATGTCTGGCCGTTATCCAACGGTTGATATGTAGATATTCATTCGGAATAATTCCAATATCAAATTCCAAAATTGTTATATGTTTTATAATGTGGTATTTAAGGGTTTTATAACAGATATAAAATTTTGAAATATTAAGAATTGGTATCTATAAGATTATTTAATTTTATACCAAGATGTCCTAATGATGGGTGTGAGTGTATCGTAAAATTATTTTTAACAGTACCTTTAGCTTTGGGGTTTGAATTACGAAATTTGAGGAGATTAAAATTTTATAGAGTGACATAACATCATATTTAATTATTATATTAAAACGTAAAAGAAAAACAGAATAATACCCAAAATCTAAATGTAAATTACCTGCTCCTGGACTTGTTTTTTAGGGTTCCGAAGAAAAATCGGAACCCTTATACCTAGTGTCGTCATGTCCGTCGTCTCTCCAAAGCGAAGCATAGCATAGCATATTGGCATAAATATAGAGGAAAGTAACTAAATGTGGGCTAGTGCTTTAATATGGGCTAGTAACCGCTCATTTACACGCGCGTGTCACGGACCGTCTCGTGGCGCGTCCGTAAGCCACGCCCCCTACGCGCGTGTGAACACCACGCGAGCGCTCGCGCGAGCCCCTTTGGCGCGCGCATACAAAACCGCTCCCGACGCGAGCCCTGCGAGCGCGAGACGCGCCGCGGTCTGGTCCGCGAGCGCCCTGTTCACACGCGCGCGTATGCGCGCGTCTCGCGGTTTGTCTCGTGGCTCGCGCGCGCGTGTAAATGGGGTAACAATTCTCGAAAACCTACAATCGAAAATCGCAACATATGACCGCTCATTTACACGCGCGTGTCACGGACCGTCTTGTGGCGCGTCCGTAAGCCACGCCCCCTACGCGCGTGTGAACACCGCGCGAGCGCTCGCGCGAGCCCCTTTGGCGCGCGCATACAAAACCGCTCCCGACGCGAGCCCTGCGAGCGCGAGACGCGCCGCGGTCTGGTCCGCGAGCGCCCTGTTCACACGCGCGCGTATGCGCGCGTCTCGCGGATTGTCTCGTGGCTCGCGCGCGCGTGTAAATGGGGTATCACGATCGTCTATCGCATTCATTCGCTCTAACATGGCACTCACTCTTTATCGTCATTCGCGCGCGAGCTGTCGCCAGGGTCGGTCATACTTGTGTTACTGCTGTCGAAAAATTTTCTGCAGTACGTATCAATGTGTTATTAAATTAATGAAAATTAGATCTAAATACTGTAACTATGTGTTTTATTGCAGAATATAAGTTTAACTGTATGATTTTTGGTCGATTTATTGCTTGCTCTATATGATTTGTAGAGTACACGATCAAGTTGATTTTAGTAAAGAATTTTGAATATGGGCTATGACTATGGTCCTAAATATGGGCTAGCCTATATAATATATAATACAGGCTCCTGACACTGCCAATGCAGCGTGTATGTTTTGTCATACTTCTACGGAACTTTTTCCGAAAACGCAGCAGGAAAACTGTGGGTCAGATATTTAATGTGTAAGCTCTGGGCACATAATGACTGTGCTGGGCCAGAGCATGACACCTGGATATATTGTGATTTTTGTAGTAAATTATGATTGATATGATAGCTGATTTCTTCCATCTACCAAAGTAATTTGATCTCTGATATGATAAATATTTATAATTGTTATTTTCGTACAAGATATTATAAGTTTCTACTTGTAGCCCATATTTGAGTACCTGTTCCATATTTAGCGTCTATTTTGATATTTTGTTTAATGCTCAATTTAATAATTATATTGTAATATTAAGAACATAAGATTGTTCCTTAGCTCTTTAAAAATGTATGTGTGATTATTTTCACGTCAATAAATGGTTAATTTTTTAATAGTTTTTTATTTTTGAGGCAAAAACAAAATGGTAGTCCATATTTGGTTACTTTCCTCTACATATTTATTAAAACTTCAGAATCTTAGAATAAAATATTGAAAAACATTTTTTTCAGGGTACCTCCCCTAGGCTACAAGTGACGTAAGGATGAATTTTTTATTCGTCGCGTACCCTATAGTTTGGGGTATCCTTGAAAAGTTCTTCCAAAAATATTAGGGGTCTTCTAAGACAATTTTTGGAATTAGGGGTCCGTTTGGGAAATATTTGGCTTTAAAGTGCTAATTTTGGTTAGCGTCAAGTATCCCATTCCCCTCCCGGCTAAACGGATGATGAATTTACAAGAAAAACTATCGCTTCTATGTTAGCATAAATAATTAATGAGTATCTAATAGTCGATAAACTTAGTACTTCGGAACCCTACATTGCGCGTGGCCTGACACGCACTTGCCCGGTTTTAAAAAGTGTTTAGGTGCCTACTTCATTAAACTTAAAAGTATAAAACAAAAATAAGTATAACTTGAGAGCACTTGTTATCTAATCATAAAAAATAGTATTGCGCTATAAATGAAGTATACCTACCTACATACATTTTGATACTTTATTGATAATTGTGCAAAGTTGATAACTACCTAAATAAACTCCAATTTTATGACCCATGTTATCATTTAAATAACATACTTCGTATCGTAATTCGTGAGATAATGGCTCCTTTACAATTAGGTACAATAGTAAATTATTAATTATGTACGTACTTACCTCGTTACTTATTTACTGAAAGTATCTAGTGAAACTAATTAACATGTTTAAGTAGAGTCCAGGAGGAGGCTGAGCAATTTTTTACCCATGCCATCAATCATCCAACGTTGAATATGAAACATATTACAGTACGGCCGACGTAACTTGGCGCGTCTGAATATAGGCTCTGCGAAGTTTAGCGTATGTAAGAAAGAGATAGCGACACGAACATGCTAACGTGTGTCTGAGACACAATACGCCGCGTACCGAGCATTGCCGAATTGTGTTACTGCGCAACCTTCTGCGCGAAGTTCAGACGCGCCAAGATAAGTCGGCCGTACTGTACACAAAGCGTAAAGATGAAACCGGTAAAAAATTACGATAACGAGTTTTTTGTCTTTAAATTGATTTAACTAGTTCATAATTATTATCTCTTTTCATTGTCTTATTTCGTGGTGACAAATTTAAACGTTACCTAATGAATGTCACGGTTCCGGTTCCGGAAAATTAAAACTTTCTTCTTGGCTGGCAACGCTTTGGTGATGCCCTTGGTGTTGCCAGTGTTAATGGGCGGTTGTGGTGACCACCAATTGTTCCACCCGCACGTTTTCTAAAGAGGAAAATAGGTTTCCTTTTGTACAGTACGGCCGCTGTATCTTGGAGCGTCTGAACATAGGCTTTGCGAACTTTAGCGCATGTAAGACAGAGATGGCAACACGAACATGCTAACGTGTGACTGAGACACAATACACCGCGTATCGAGTATTGGCAAATTATGTTACTGCGCAGCCTTCTGCGCGAAGTTCAGACGCGCCAAGATACAGCGGCCGAAGTATACCTATGTATTTCATTTTAGTTTTAAACACGACATAATTCTTGAAACTTTTGTTTAACTTCGGATTAAACTAGTTCACACATGCCTTGTTCGATGATAAAATACATAAGTATTGAGGCTACAAAAGTAGGTATTAGAATGCATTGGACTTCGACATAATAAGCGTATTTTCTATTGTTCTCTATGTTTCAAGTGTTTTATTGTACATCTTTTGTTTTGTATATCATTCGAATACGACTTAGGTATTACGGTTATATTAAGGTACGCAACTTTATAAAAAAAAGAAAATAAATAAAAATAACTGAACAAAACGTAAATTAATTTAATAAAACACGCGTCGTTCTTTAAAGCCTTTTTTATTATTTTCATTATTTAAGTACCCTAACTAGAAAAAAGTTAAATACTTTCACCCTTTGCCCCTCATATGAGGGGTTTATTAGTAGACTGCCTAGTAGTAGACTAGTGTGGCAATAAGGAATTGAAGCCAGGTTACAATAGGTACATTTAAATGTCATGTTAGTAACTAGTGTCATCATGCACAGGCATTACAGGCAACCTCTGATGATGCTACGAACCAGCCTGAAGCCACTGGATCCTCCTGGACCTCCTCTTAGGACTCAGGATCGTGACCGGTCATTGCTGCCGAATAGGGGAAACCTAAGCCATGTTCAAAAGACGATTACGGTAGACTGATACATATTTTATGTTGTGAACTATTTTTGTCCACAGATATTATGGACAAGTCATCCGTGATAGCTCGGTGACAAGATGCCGGTACTACGCAACGCTGACCACCCCGCGTCGCAGTTCACGGACTCCATCGCCACCAGATATGGCGTCGCGGTGTTGGGAGCCTGGGCTGCGGAAGGAGGTAGACTTGGATTTACATTCCTTTCTTATTTGTACAGAAGTAAAAGAAGGAAATAAGCAGCCTTAACATACACATTATACGCAGTGGCGTAGTTAGCTCTAAGGAGACCTCATATCAATATTTTTTGTGGGCCCCCCTCAACGTCAGCTGTCAATCAATATAAAAGGAGAGCCAACTGATTTGGTCGTAGGCCGCTGGCGAGCTTTTTTTTTGGGAGTGTTAGTGGGGGCCCCTATACGCTGGGGGCCCTGTATAATTGATACGGCTGATACGGCGGTAGCTACGCCCCTGATTATAGGTCATTAGTGTTATTACCTTCTATTAATATTTTTAAATGCAACGGGCCTACTCAAGACTCAAGATTCGTATTTTATAACACCGATATTTCGATCCAGCTACATGGATCGTGAATATCGTATCGTGATCACTGTCAGTAATGTTCAGTGTCCGCAATGATAGGTGTAAGTTTAAAATCACTAACTGTTAAACAAATTTTGTAAATCCATTGTAAATTATTGATCATAAGGACATATTTTTCCAGCAACATATCCCTTTGACTTAACGAAGACGAGGCTGCAAATTCAATCAGAGGTAGCCGCAGCGAAGCATGGATTCAAGGTAAATACCTCTTTTGACGTGATAACGTCTATTAAAACGATGAACGCCGGGCGCACGCACGAAAAAATGTAGCGTTCCGCGAGCGAGAAAGCGGCAAAAGCGAGAGAGAGGCACGATCGGCTACGATCGGCGTATCGTAGCCGATGCCGTAGGCGAGCCGTAGGCGATCGTAGTTGAGTGGAGCGGAGCGGAGCGGAGCTTTGTCATGACGTTGTCACGTTTAACTACCGTCCGTAAACCGACTTTACAGACAAACATTTTTTATCTTGCGGCAAATGCGCGTACATCATGCCACCTGTTGGTAGATACCATCATCTATTTTCTGTTTCATCAGTGACGTTCACGGTGGTACATTATTACAATAGTCTAATTTAGTTTTATTAACTTTAATAATTATCCGTATCAGGATCAGTATTCTAAGCCGCCCCAGGGTTAGCAAATAAACAAATAGACAGGACCTGGTAATAAGTGACCAGTCACCGTCTGCGATACGATAAGAAAAGATAGAAAATAGAAAGCAGTAGCTGAGAGTAAACATTAAACATTAGACTATTTTTTACTGAACGATTTTTTTTCAGTTGGAAAACCATGGGATGATAAAGACAGTGGTGGGGATAGCGAAACAAGAGGGTGTGTTAAAGCTGTGGACGGGGTTGATGCCAATGTTTCAGCGACACGCAATATACTCCGGCTGTCGCATCGTGTTTTACGAACATTTTCGGGATACTTTCAAAGATGAAAACGGAAAGGTGTCTTTGGGAATCGCGTCTGTAGGTGAGAGTTTTAATATTCAAGCATTTCAAAGATTTTATTTATATTAAACCGCAATAGATATCTAATGATAATTCTACAAAGTCATAAGATTAACTTCAAGATGTAACTTATCGTTAATGCTTGACTGCAATCCCACCTGATGGTAACTAACAATGAAGTTTAGGATGATAAGCGCATTAATTTAGTAAAAGCCTATTCACTCTTCTTGAAGACTCCCACATCACAGGTGGGTGGGAACGCCGACACAGTCAATCTATTCCACTCAAAAACAGCGGTATATTATTATTAGGATTGGTTGTGTTATTTTGTCTTGCGTTTCATCAACTTATTCAACTCCGCTTTAATTGTTAAAGGACACGTAAAAAATAGGGTTATTATTTTATGAAAACGACTTTTTAATAATATGGAACATGGTTTCGCTTTTACGTTGTATATTATTTTTTATACAAAAGGTTTATGCTTGTAAGCGATAAGGCTCCCCTGGCCGCCCATTGTTATATTTATTTTATTACGCTTACGTACTCGTACCAATAAAATTATGTTATAAGTATTAATTGTTAATTTGTTATGTTGGATTCTGTTATGGCTTAAATTTTGTTACATTACGATTATAAATTACACTGGTCAACACTGTTTTTGTCACATGAACTTTGTGATGATTTTTGTTTATGTTGGTGTACCCTAATTATAAATATGTAATAATTTTGTTTCAATCACATCCAGTTTTTTTGTGACAGCTATATATACATTTCTGACCTTATATACGTGTATTTGTTTGAATAACTTCATTTAGGCGACTGTATAACTATTCTTTATTCTTTATTCATTGCAAACACATATCACAATAGCACAAAATACATACATAATTAGGTATACACACATACTATAATATATCTACTTTATATTATGGTCAGAGTGAACACATGTAAATACCTTGATAAGGTGTAGCAATTGGATATGAGACGCAGACAGTAGTTCGCATTTTGAAGTTTTATCGTAAAAATCTAATTAAATATAATTATATTATTGTCATAGTCAAAGTCTATTGCATCAACTAACATACGCATGGTTATAAAATTTGTGGCGATTTTAAAGTTATTTCACTTTTGCTTGGATTACAGCTTGGTTACACAAAATTTTTGTTTTATTTGCAAATGGGACAGTCACTTACTCCAGGCCATAGAAATGTTAAAAATGAGCCTTTAGTGAACCCTTATGACATACTTTTACCACCGTTGCACATAAAGCTCGGCCTGATATTTTTTTTGTAAAAGCTATGCCCAAAGATGGCAGTGGATTTTTGTATCAGCAACGCAAAAGTTAAACAGTGAATATTTGTAGGCCCACAAATACGAGAACTAATAAAGGATAAGAGCTTTGAAGGAAAACTAAATGATCAGGAAAAACTCGCCTGGAAATGTTTTGTGAGTGCTGTCCAAAATTTCCTAGAAAACCATAAAGCGGAAAATTACAAAGACTTAATAAATGAACTTATAATGTCATATAAAGCTTTGGGGTGTAATATGTCCTTAAAATACATATGTTGGACTCTCATCTGGATTTTTTTCCTGCTAATTTGGGTGCTGTGAGTGACGAACAAGGAGAGAAGTTCCATCAGGACATTTTCTTAATGGAGAAGCGTTATCAAGGGAAATGGAATCCAGGGAAGCTAGCAGATTATTGTTGGAGACTTAGAAGGCACCTACCAGAAGTCAAATATTTACAAAAATCATAAGTATTTATTGTACATTAAGAAATAACTTCTCTAAGTGTAGTTGATTTTTGCAGTTTTTACGAAAATATATGCTTTGATGTCACAGGAAAACCTGATGTGTCAATTTTTTTTTCATTGATATATTATTGTTTGGTGGCCCTAGTAGATTCAAAATTTGATATAAGTTTTCATGTGACAAAAAAAAGTTAAAATTTTGTTGACCAGTGTTATTTGTCCCACCCAGCCTTTAAAGACGGGCCTTTACCTATAGGATTTTCTGTCTCGTATTAACTTTAGACCAAATACGAATACCTAATCTAACTAATGTCACATAAAGTTAAGATATGATTATTATCAAATTATGAATTATTATGGTAATTTATATAAATACAATTAAGACCATAATTGCACGACCTGATCGAAGTTTCGCATATGGGAAACGCTACTTTTTCTTTTGACAATCGTTTTATTTGCGCTATGCAGCTATGTCCTAAAACAGGCAGTTAAACTGCTTATTGTCACACTTTGAAATAGTTCCAAACTTTCAACGTACAAGGTTGTTGTACAGGCAAGACACGTCCAAATGGCCTCTTGCCTCTTTCATATCGGAAGTGAACAGCGTCGTTAGTTCGTATTGTGTACAAGTATGTAGGGCGAGTACTGAAACTTGGCATGACTTGGGTATCTGAGTGTCTACTTGCTTTGTTACTGAGTTATTTGGAAGGACATGTACCATTTATTTTCCTAACTGGGAAGTAAAACCAGCAGTTTTGTTTTTGATGAAATATCTTTCTCGATGTTGGAGTCTTAGAGTCTCTACGAACACCACAACAAGAGTGTCATACAACGAAAGGAATGTCAAAAAAATTTGTGAGAAATTTAAACTAAAATGAACAATTGAGACTAATTTAGGTAGGCATTGGAATCGATATAATTTGTATCTATGTGTTAGACAAGAATTATTTGCCTTGAAGTCACTCATTGAAGTGCCTCAATTTTGTTTTATGATCGAATTTGTCGATGATGTTGGCGACATTCCTTTTGTTCTATTAACAACAACAAATGTTTTAGTTTAGTTTTAAACTGTAACTTTGTGTGAGTAACAAGTACAATTATTATTAAACAAGAATTAATTGCCTTGAAGTCCATCAGGTGGGTTAACGGCGGGGTCCTTGGCGCAGCTGATCGCGTCTCCTACTGACCTGGTGAAGGTGCAGATGCAGGCGGAAGGCAGACGCCTGCTGCAGGGCAAGCCGCCAAGGTTTTCCAACTGTAGACAGGTCTACGCCATGTTGTATGCTGAGAGCGGGATATTAGGGTTTTGGAGAGGTATGTGGAAAATTAAGCAGACTTGTGATTTTATGTCATGTTCGGTAAATAAAACAGCTCCCGGCAGCATTGAAGTATACCTAATGTCGTAGAAAAGACATCTCGAACATTATTTCTGTCGCGCCGGGAGGTTCTATTTTCAAAATTGAGCGCTCGTTCTCATTTCAAAATCGAACGAATCCATTGAAAATTGAAGCTCATACATCGTATTCGCGGTGTCGGTTCTATACGCTAGTAATAATACTAGAATAATAAAGCTACTTTATCGATTTGAGAAACGCATAGCGATAAATTTTACTCAAGTGATGTCTATGAAATGATTTTAATAACACTAAACTCTGTACATTCGCAAGCACCGTGAGGCCTCACAGTGGTGTTTCTTCTCTATCGGCAATGTAATAATGTGATGTAAGGGGCCATCCATAAATTACGTCACACTAATTTCATGACTTTTTGACCCCTCCCCCCCCTTGTCACAGCTGGTCACATTTGTGAGACCTCCCCCCTAGTGTGACGTCACATATTATGAAATTTTGCACCTAGAAATTATTAAATTAAAACAGCAGTTCCGAAATAAGTTTTATTTCAATTAATTGTTTTTATTAGTCAACAACAATATTGTTGGTGTTACATACAAAGCAAAAAGAAATTGTATATGAAAAACAACAATTTAATATTAACTTACTTTCATTTACATCTTACAGACATTCAATTTTTGATATAAAAAAAGAAAAGATTACCTATACATACCAATTATTCGATTTTGAAATGTGACGTCACAAAATTTAGGACCCCCTGCCACCCCTTGTCACACAATGTCACACTTCATCGATTCCGCCCTCCCCCCTAACGTGTGACGTAATTTATGGATGGCCCCTAATGAGCATATGGTCAGAACTACCTACCTTAATAACAAGGGAGTTGCCAATGGACTTAAGAGGTTCAAGGGCAGGAATATATTCAGTGGTATTACGTTTATAAATAAGACCATAAAAATAATCTAGGTTTAAAATGAATGTGGAAACGCAAACGGTGTCATGTCATGTTTAACACAACAAACACGTCACCGATTTTATGTCGTTAATAATGCAGCAGGTTCATTCTGTTCCACTTTGTGTTCTAGGTCGAAAAGAACGGGCGCCTAGTTTGTATATAAAGCGCGTCAAGTATCTAGTAATCTATGTAGTAGGTTATTTATGAAATGTGTGTTCAATTGATAGTTATGTTAACTGAAATAATTAGGTTATAATAGAACCGAAACCGCGAACCCGATGTTTTCGCAATGAACTGTAGCCATTTGGCAACAGTTTTCAGTGGATTCAGTCGATTTTGAAAAGAGAACGGAGGCTTTATTTTGAAGATAGAACCTCCCGTCGCGACACAAAGTTCGCGATGTCTGTTCTGGTACTTTAGTACATTATACTTCAATTTTTCAAAGCATTCTTTTATGTTCAAGTAGCCTAGGTTACTCCTTGTTACATCAGCTATCTGCCAATGAAAGTCCCATCAAAATTGGTCCAGCTATTTCAGAGATTAGCCGGAACAAACAGATAGACTAAAATTGTGAAAAATGTTGTTTAGGTATATGTACCGTGTATCTATACATTACATTACAAACAAACACTCCAATTTTATTTATTTGTATAGATTATTTTATTTAACGCTGCAGCAGGTAACTTCTACTTAGGGATGGCGATTCTTTCCAAAAAGATCGATTTTTAAATCGATCCGAATCGTAAGTTCATGTATCGATTCACAAAAAAATCGAGGTCTAAAAGATCGATTTCTAAAAAAAGTTTGCATTTACAATGTAAATATAAATCCATTTTATGAGAAACAAGAAAGATAACATAATAAATTATCTCTTATCAGTAAAATCAGTTTTTTTTAGTTCAGGGAATTCGATAATAACAATCATTTTTATTACCATATCAAAGTCAAATCAGGTATGAAAGAAGACATTTATTTGCAAACTAACAGAACAAACTCAAAATAATAGCATCAAAGTAAAAAATAAGAAGCGCTTTAGTTACCCTCAGTTACTTATTATTCCGTAACAAACACTACACCAAAAAAGTACTTATTTCGCTAATCACAGTATAGTATAATATTACGATACAGTTTGCTTAGATAAACAAATGAATGACGCAATATCAATCAACAAATACAAAAAGTCGTAGACTACAAACGTAACTTTTTTTTATTAAATGGAAACGAAGAAAACTAAGCCATCTCGCGAGTTTTTGAGTGATTAACCCTTTAATCGGCAACACCGTTACAGATACAGATACATTCAACTAATTGTAAATAATTTATGGTTTTTCCAAAAAGGGTTCAAGGGTGATACATCGATTCACTGGATCGATTCAGTACTGAATATCGATTCAAAAAATCGATCTTTTGGGCATGAAAAAACGATTATTCGATTGATCGATCTCAGATCGCCATCCCTACTTCTATTTATTTACTATGCAATTTCTTATATCTATTATGGTATCAGCTGTAAACAACATTTTCTTTCATGACAAAAATTGAATTGTCAATGAATTTTTCCATGAGGCGTGTTTCCGTAATCTTTGAAGATTTCTTTTATGTTTTGGTCACGAAGCCTAATAAAGATAACAGAATGAAACGTGACACGTTGTTTTATTGGATTACAGAATTAATTTGTATATACTTGTTACTTGTATGACATTTTTCATGAATTTATGTTAACTGATTTATTACTGAGTAGTAGTAGTAGTTTTTATTACGTAACAAACAAAAGCAGTGATAGCCTAGCTAGCGGTTAGAAAGTTGGTCTCTCGAACGCAGGGGCCCGAGTTCAAATCCTGGCACGCACCTCTAATTTTCAACTATTATGTGCGTTGTATAAGTTAATTATAAATTACTTCGGGTGAAGGAAAACACCGCCAGGAAGCCTGCACACCGGAGAGTTCTCCATAAAGTCCTCAAAAGTGTGTCAAGTTCTCAAGTCTACCAATGAGCACTTGGCCAGCGTGGTAGACTATGGCCTGTACCCCTACATTGCGAGAGGATACCCCGAGCCCAGCAGTGGGACAATTATGGGTTGTTGCTTTGCTTTATTAGGTTTGTGTAATTGTAAGCGTTTTGTTCTAAGCTACAATAATCCTGACTGCCAAAATCTATAAAGCAAAGCATGAATACGTCATAGACCCATTACACTACACTTGCAATGGGTCATAAGTTGCCTTTCACGTTCCTCAGAATTTTGTAGACATTCGCATTTAACTCCCTCTTTCTCTTTCCAGGCGCGGTTCCCAATGTCCAAAGAGCAGCGTTGGTAAACATGGGTGATCTAGCAGCTTACGATTACACCAAGCAGTATCTAATGCGGGAGTTCGGGATGGCTGATAATGCGCTAGTCCACGGCTTAGCCGCCTTCACAGCTGGGTTCGTTGCTGCCGTCATGGGCACTCCAGCTGATGTTCTCAAGACTAGACTAATGAACCAACCAGTTGGACCGGATGGCAGGTAAACTTAGTAGGGACCCCTTTTGAGAGGGGTCCCAGGGTGATGTTTGTACAAGCGTTGAGGGTGGTTGAGATGTCTCCTTTGTACTAGTGCGGGAATGCGAGAATCCTAGTACGGTAGTGAGTACGAGCGTTTATGCAGTGGTGAATGCAATTGGGAACTATAAGAGTGAAAACGGCTATTCATGACGATTATCTTTAAGTACCGTAAAGGGTTCTTGTCAAGCGACAGCTTGTAAAACTTACGTTGGGTAATGTATAAAGTTAAGATCATCAGCGATGGTGGAGAAGAACGCTCTTTGCCTATACACCACGACATTCTGCGGAGTTAAGCATTCATTTTATTCTAGCTTGAATCTACTCTTAAGTCTTAGAGGATTATGAAACGCTGCCTCTATAGCTGAACTGTACCTGCCTAAAATATAGACAAAACAAATTGAAAGTGAAAGATATGGAAATAGGGTATTCGATGCCGGAAGCTCAGTGGAAGTGCGATTACGGAATAAATTAGGTATATTCTGAGCAGTTATGTTAATGAATCTCGGATACAGCAAAGACATACATAATTATCTGACTTAACAATGAGTCATTCAAAGATAGTAGGTATCAAGTATCTATTCGTCCATCTTTACGACTTTGCGAATGTAATAACAATGTGTAAGTAATTATATTTTGGATCATTGTAATACTATTGTGTAACCAGCTTATCAAGATGGAAATAGAAATAGATGTTAGGGTGTCATTAGGTAATGGTGTTAATAGGTAGGTCGTGTCTATGATTCTGAATAAAATAGGTACCTAGTCACTTAGCGTCCTTAGCGAATAATTTTTCGATTAAACATGAGTTTTATTGATTCGACCAGCGATCTATATGTTCTACCATATAATTCATTGGATTCGACGATGTTGTTTGGATCCCTTTGTTCGCCCCGTAACATTGTAAGTGTTGTAAACTCGTATTTGTTAACATGTTATCGATGTAGGGAGCGTATGTCGTAAGAAATAATTGATACATTTCCATTCTTGAAATAAAAGCCGCACCCTTCATGTGGTTCGTAGCTGCTGGGGTAGGTATGCCTATGATGATGGCATTTTGGTCTAACTATAGCACAGTCACACTTCTTGGCCCGCTATGTGGAATTCGCGCTCGTGCACCGTGTATGTATGGGAAATGATGACCACGGTAAATATTTGGCTTTGTTACCGTAACTAACCGTCACACAGTTCGTTGTATGCCAGTACTTACACGTGTAAGGTACACATCACACATCGTTGTCTTCTTACTATCCGAAGGTTGACTGGGAGAGAATGCTTTTAGCATTAAGTCCGCCTTTGCTTTAATAGGTACTAATTGTATGGTGCAAAAGTTAAATAAATAAATAAATCACACAAACATAGTTCATAATTAGTTACCTACTATTACAGCATTTACAGTTCTAACTAGGTATCGATATGACTAAGTATTATTTTTGGTCATCTATGATTATGATCAAGTATTCAAGTGATCATGATTGCAGTCTTATTGCAGTTATCAACATCAATATGATCAATAAATACTACACGCGAGGCTTTGTTTAGAATAGTGCCGATTGCGTCTACAAAGACGTGGGAGGGGGCAATGAGCGGTACTGCACGTGTACCTAATAAACTATACCTACGTAGTACGTATACTGTGTATAGGATAAGTAGCTCGGTCGAGGTCACGGAACGGGGTCAAAGTCGGACTCGCAACGCGCACGCTCAGACCACACAATCTATGTCCTTTTCCTTTCGTTTCAAATCTCTGTCAATGATTTTAGCGACTCTGTACTCTACGGTCTATCTAGGTATACTCCGAAAACGAAAAGCACATTGAAAGGGAAATCACATCACTTATGAATGGGGAAGTCGTTTACTGCCATACTTTACCGCAGTTAGTCTAGTTTGTTTTTTTGTTAGTCTAGCGTTTTTATACAATCTTATAGTGTCTTTTTATCGTAGTAATTCTTACCCTTATACGTAAATAAGGCAGACAGACACGATCAACTAATGCTAAGAATAGCTTCTGTTAAGGCACTGTTCTTTTAGTTACGTTTGTTTTATGTATTGTTAAAAATAAAAAACCAACTTATTTACGTCAAATGAAAGTACCTAGTACCTGGACAAATGTTTTTTCAGCATAGGTTAACCAAAGCGAAGCGAGGGTGGTTAATAAAAAATAATCTAATATATGTATAGTATATAAAATCAATTGCTGTTCGTTTGTCTCGCTAAAACGCGAGAATAGTTGGACCGATTTGGCTAATTTTGATCTTGAAATATTTGTGGAACTTCAGGAAAGGTTTAAATGGTAAAAAACAAAAGTAATAAGTAACGGAAAATACTAAAAGCAACAATTTAATTTTCCAATACAAAATGTTCCTAGCAGTGAAACATTTGATGTCTTTTTTCTTTTTAGAAATATTCAGTCATTTGATATTTGGAGCTATTGACAGAATATGAGAGGGAGAGATTGATAGGCTTTACAAAGTTTGCCGGGTCAGCTAGTAGTAAATAAAATAGACGACACAAGCATTATTAATTGATGTTAGGTAGTTAGTACGATTACGATGATACCGATACCAACAAGTTATCTATAATAGGGAATTTAGATTAATTTATTTACGAATGCAGCCAACCAAAATAATTTAAACTTTTAAAGAATGCAACCAATGTGCAGCCATATGTTTGTTCATATTAAAACGGCCTTATGGCACTCTGCCGTGATGCCGCATGCCGGGGATAAAATGCTCTACCGTATGCAGCCGGAATTGTGTTCGCAATTCGCATTCTGTCTGCTCAATTGTTATGCCACTCGGAACGTAACTTCTGTTTTGATCGATATCTGATATCTGATAACTACCTCGAAATTGGAGCAAGGGGAAATCGATCAAAATATTATGAAAAAATACATGTACCTAAGTAATGCATTGTCGTGTTGTAGAATCGAAAGAGTAGATTTTTTTTTTAACAAAAATGGATAGCACAGCACAAGCGGTGATAGCCTAGCGGTTTGAACGTTGATCTCCCGAACGCAGGGGCCAGATTTCAATTTTGCCACGCACCTCTAATTTTCAACTATTATGCACGTATTACAAGTTACTTATCACTTACTTCGGTGAAGGAAACATCGTAAGGAAACCTGCACACCTGAGTTCCCCATAATGTTCTCAAAGATGTGTGAAGTCTACCAATTCGCACTTGGCCAGCGTGGTAGACTATGGCCTGTACCCCTCACATTAAGAGACCCCGAGCCCAGCAGTGGGACAATTATGGGTTGTTACTTTAAACATTTTTACTTTTAACAAAAGTGGATTGGTTTAATAATCGAATTGCCGACCATAATATGCAGTGACTATGACCCAAATATTGCCATAAATTACAGAAAATACGTTAAAAATTAAAATGGAATTGGAGACAACAGGTCTAGATAGCAAAACTTAACTTTCATTAAATTGATAATTACAATAACGTATAGTTAAAAAAAAAGATAAGTTTTTATCGTTATTATTAACAGAAATAACCATTTATATTTGTTATTTGTTTCCAGGGGTACGCTATACCGAGGCATGATCGACTGTCTGCAACAGTCGGTGAAGAACGAGGGAATTCTCTCCCTATACAAGGGGTTCCTACCCCTGTGGATGCGGCTGGGGCCGTGGGCGCTTATAAATTGGATAGCGTTTGAGAACATCATGTTGGCTATAGGGGGACATACGTTTTAATCATCTCCGATACGGATTTTATTAGTCGCGAGTTCGTGTAGCAGTTCTAGATGCATTGAATTATAAAAACTGTTGTTTTGTTTTATGATAAATTTATATTCTACACGCATTATTTTTAAAGGATTATACGAGAAAAGTCTGGCACTAGTTTTTCAGATTGCATATTTAAATATTGAAACACTAGACATTGTTGCGTGTAGGAAGAGTGCACAACTACTTATTACTTACGTAGTTCACAATAATATTCTCAAAAGTCTCAAAACAAAGTTTATCAATCCCTACTTAGCCATCGTTGAGAACTGACATAGGTATGACCTTTTATATCCTTCACATATTGTCGTTTGTTTCGCGACACTACTCGATACAATAGGGGTCGTATGTGTGATTCTAAAGACCAAAATTATCTACTTACTTACCTTACACATACGGTCTGTGACTTACCTTAGTTTTTTGTTATCAAATACAAATCCTTTAATTGTTATCTTCATTATTGGTACTAAACTGAAAAAAAGCGGCCAAGTGCGAGTCGGACTCGCTCATGAAGGGTTCCGTAGCAGCAAGTAACATAATATAAAAGTTCTTGTAGTTCGTTGTAACTTTGATCAATGTTTTTTGCGGTTTACGATTTATGACGTATTAAAAAAAACTACTTACAAAATATCATTCAAACCAATTTTCGTTGGAAGTTTTTATGGTAATGTACATCATATATTTTTTTTAGTTTTATCATTCTCTTATTTTAGAAGTTACAGGGGGGGGGGACACACATTTTACCACTTTGGAATTGTCTCACGCGCAAACTATTCAGTTTAGAAAAAAATGATATTAGAAACCTCAATATCATTTTTGAAGACCTATCCATAGATACCCCACACGTATGGGTTTGATGAAAAAAACATTTTTGAGTTTCAGTTCTAAGTATGGGGAACCCCCAAAATTTAGTGTTTTTTTTCTATTTTTGTGTGAAAACCTTAATGCGGTTCACAGAATACATCTACTCACCAAGTTTCAACAGTATAGCTCTTATAGTTTCGGAAAAAAGTGGCTGTGACATACGGACGGACAGACAGACAGACAGACATGACGAATCTATAAGGGTTCCGTTTTTTGCCATTCGGCTACGGAACCCTAAAAATGGTTAGAAATATTATTCATCAATATTATTGATAGAAATCTGAACGACCATTGTCTATACAAGTTCTTGCTTAGCGAAAACTGCCATTACTTGCATATTTTTAACTTGTTATCTATACATATACCTTATTTATTATTTTTATTTCTATTTTATTTAATCATAGGTACCTAATTGTTATTGTTATGGACACCTAATGTTCTTAGAAGGGTATACCCTTAGATGGTATACCTATATTAATTATGTGCGGGTATTTTTTAAAGCATATTGTTATTATTTTTGAACGTTTAGATTAGTCAATTTAATTGAAACCTATTCCAGCAAAATTCAATTTTTTTTTGATTTTTTACGTTACGCTATAAAAACCAGAACTAAAATTACCAAAAAAACTAAGGAAAATTGAATTAGGCGGGAATATCTTATTCTATCACAGATGTGCAAGTGGCGATGCGGTGCGCGAGGGAAATCCACCAATTTATTATCTACCAAAGAATTACTTCATAATACGAAGCCCAAAAGAGAAATGAGATGAAGTAGGTATTCCTATTGGTGGATGTTTTTCCGCGGACTGCCACGCTTTTATGTTCGGTTTACACGTATTAAGTAGTAAAAATTTAGTACCCAAGTAAACAAGTAATTTAGAAAATTTTCTATTTTTCTGTTAAGTAGGTGGGGCAGGGCTTACCAATAACCTCGTTTGTACAAGCACTTTTTAGTTAAAATTTATAAAATACTTAAGTAATTAAGGAGCTTGTGAAGAATTGTATGAACTGAAGAGCTTTACTAAATTATTACCTTTGGACGCGCACTAAAAAATATTCACTTAAAATTTAGTTATCTACTTAACTGCCGGATTTTACTCGTACAAGTCTAGTAGAATTATAAGGTACACGCCGACATAATGATTTTCTTATGCATCTAACTAATAAGTTTAAGTGGGATCAAGATGCTGATTTTATTTTAGGGTAGGTATTTCTTTGTTTGTTTGTGTGAAATATGTAATGGGATAGTAGAATATTTAAAAGATAGACGTAAAGCTTGGGATAATGTAACAGTGTCTATATATAACCACAATTGTACACTATGTAATCAAATAATTGATACCTAGCCACACTAGTACACAATAACAGTTAAGTAAGAGAGAGACAAGAGTTAATATTTTTAGAGGTAGTGATAGTTCCTTTTAAAAAAGGTAGAGAGTACTATTTACACTCCAGAACAATTATTATGGAATCAGAGTTTGATTTTTATGTAACTATAGAAACTTGACAACTGTTAGGCGAAATTAAAGCCCAATGCATACGTAACGGGTTTTTTCTCGTACGGGACGGGACGTGAAGTTTTGAAAATATTGTTTCATAGAAAATGTATACCTACGATAGTGCATACGCAGCGGAATCCCGTTCGGAACGTAGTTGACTTTCTTTTTTTTAACAGTATCTGCAAAAAAATAGATAATTTTCACGTACACAGTTAAAGGTAGAGTTCTGTGCTTAATTTTTTTTCTTTTACTTTTCGTACATTACATTTACCTATACATATACTCTACATGTATTTGTTCATTATTATAATTTACACTAATAAGACATTACAACGAACGCATCAAGACCTGTGATTTATCTATGTAATTCTAGTTCAGTTCCTAGCAAATAGCCCTTTAAAGGTCGGGATTTGTGGTTATCGATTTCTCCTATCATTACGGGAAGTCACAGCCCGTGTTTGTAATGTGACGTAAAATTATAAAATACTGTTCAGTAGAAGCATTCGTCATCGCCAGAGCAAGGCTAAATTCTACCATTGGAGTTCCACTCCGTCTAGCTTCGGTGGACAACGAAATTAGTGGGGCCATTTGATTTAATTATGATGTTATCACGGACCTAAAAAAATGACGGACGTAATCCCAATAACAAATTCAGTGAAGCACCCATAGTAATACCAACTCTCTATTCGTACAAGTACACACACCCACACATTGACACCATACTGCGTCAATCGCAAATCAAAAATTACGCACACATGGTAAGCGGGCGGCCATTGCTATGTTTCACTCTCGATTAGACGAGGTTACGTCCGTCTTTTTTTCAGGTCCGTGGATGTTATGTAGTTATTTAATAAACTACAAAAAAGGAGAAATTTGTCATTTGGAAATTGTAACATTACATTCTCCATGGAGTATAGTTACTTTTTGGTTCAAATATGAAAAACATTAATACCATTGTAAGATTTATAAGTAAAATCATAACCAAAAGTTTCATCATAATACGACAGGACAAGATATTAACGATAGTATCAACAATGTATTGTGATAGTAATATTAAGTAATAAGTTTCGTTCGAGTGCCTGCTTGCTCTGTTATATAGTAACGACCAGTTTCTATCACCTATCTATCTTTTACTGTCGATAAGAGATCATACTATAGTTAGCTGTAACTTGAGTTTTTGCAGATCAATAAACTGATATATATCACATAATTATGTTATCTACCTATAGATACACATAGCTATAAAGATAACTAAGGATGATAACCTTTTGACCGTTTTCCAATATGCTATCTATAATCTCTTGTAGTTACAACTAACTACAGTACAGTAATCACAAACAGTATAATTATAGGTACATGATTTAAGTTAATAGGTTACTTAATGAGGATTATGGATCGATAGAGTATAGAAAACGGTCGTAATTTAATACAAAAAAGTCGTAAATTCCAATTAGGGATAGTTAGCGCTTAGGAACTGGCCGAACTTGTTTATTATTTAGATACTAGTTTGGTTTCGTTAACGTATAGTTAAATTTTAATATTTATTGAGATAGTACACAATTCAAATTTTGTATTATGAAGCCATGTGATGTTGTTACAAGTAATATTTATAGATATTTAATAAATTATTAACTGTTGAATAAATATTTGCGTTTCATTCCAATCCAACGATTGTTTTGTATAAATATTTATTTATATTTAGTTGACAAAATATTATTTGTTTTTTTTCGGTTTCAATTCTTTTTTGCTAATAATGCTTCATTATATGCTTTATTGTTATTAATTTGTGTTATTTTTTAACTATACATAGATTACAATAGTTTAAAATTTGTTTTATTTAAGGGCAGGTACCAGGGAAATTGTGAATGATTTCAATTGAAACACAAAAGTACAATATTAAATTTATTAGTAAAAAATATTATACATCTTCCACAATATGGAGAATCATAACTTAACTATTTAAATATTTGATTATTATAGATTATAGCACTTCCGATTTCTTAAAACATGCCTTCTTGTCACTACAGCGAAAAGCACAACATTGAGACACTGTTCCGTTCACCACCCAGATCGATGAGGCAACCACTATGTGCGTTATAGGTTGACCAACCCACCCTCTATGGTTGCAGTACCAAACTATCTGGTATCGGTACCACTGGTACCAACCTATCTTTTTTACACTTTAGTTGAAGGTCAAACAAAAATAAAAACTGATATATGACGCATTCTTACTCCTAACACGAACGGCCTAACGTTACAATTTGAATTTTTTAATTACACGATTAAAATTCTATCAGGTATGATTCGATAAATATAGTAATTTTGGGTACATTACAATAACAAAAATAAATATCTACATTGGATCAACGAGCACTCAAAGTTATTAATTTCAAAAGTCTATATGTTATATGCTAACTAAGTACAGAGGCACGTGAGTGCCGATTTTTGCGCATCCCGATCGAAACATTCAGTTACATCAGTAGCGGCGGTGGTAGCGCTACGTACTACCTCGTCGATTACATTAAATACATTAAAATTTACGTTAAACGTTTAATAATTTTAGACATTTTCATTTACTGTTTATTAATTGGTAAAAACACTATTGGGTAACAAAATTCTCTCAAATTAACACGTCGAAAGCCATAAAAAGCATTGATACATTAATAATACACGAATACTAATAATATTGATCTAAAATCCTCGCTGTACATTCGCCTATAAAACATCGCCAATAAAACCATCGGAATAATAATAATATAAAATATATTGTATTGTAGATTTGTGCGCCGCACAAACCTGCGATCTGAGCCTTATGTCTAACGAGAGCTAAGCTTTATCAGGACGCTACACCGGGGAGTCCCCGGGCCATTGACGCTGCTTGTATACATTGGAAACTAAGACCAAACAAACTTAACCTCTACTACTTAACTAACATGTAAATGGTAAATATTTTTAAAATGAGCATTATACACTAATAAAGGGATAAAATAATGGTCATATTAAAAAAATCACATCGATAAAGAAAGCTTATATCATGAGGGATTCAGTGTATAAATAATTATAGCAGCTGAACGTATCCCATTCGAATCCTTTTTACTAAAGCATATATTTCAAAACCTATAAATAACATTCTGGCACGTAAACGAGGACAAAAATTATTTTCATCCAGCGATTGTCGATAAAAAAGTAATGTTGAGAAAATTAATAAATTCGTAACAGAACACGAAAACGATTACATACACGGCACATCATATTTTTGTACTACCAAACGACGCATAAACAAATCGAGGCAGTATTCGCGTCCAATGTCAAGCTGGATCTCAAGATGTAGGTTCGCTCACAAAACATTCGCTAATTCCACGAAATAAAATAGCTGTAGGACATAAAGCACCATAAACGCTTCAATCATTACAATAAAAAAATCAGACTTTTCCCGAACGGAGCCCTGACAACCTCGAACACGGACCAGCTAATAAAATCTCGTAAAAATGCTATAAATATTGCACACCTATAGACTACGTGGCGATAAATTCAAATCAACTCATGTTTCGTTGATATTTCAACCCCTTAGAATAATAATTATAGTTGTATGTAATAAACTTTATTTTTATTGTTGCAAAGAATTTTCCAAGAGATGGCACTGTTAAAATACATAATATAAAGTAAAACAAGCAGAAATTAATTAAAACGCATTGGAATGAAACTTGGCTAAACTTGCTTTACCATTTTTCCAAAGGGTCGATTAACTGTTATGGAGTTATTTTGGAAATAGCTTCAAAATACTAATCCTTTACAGATACCATTGTCATTCCAGTACAAACATAAAAATAATAATTGAATTAATCATTCATCGTCGTTCAAAATAAAAGCATTAAAAGTCAGTGTACATACACAGATAGATACTAGGGTATCATACATTTCTTGGTCCTATAGTTAGGCGCTTACGATGTCATTAGTCACGTAACGAGTACTATAGTATGTAGGATAAATTATGTGAAGTTAAATTTGTTAAATTTTAATAAACTCATAAAAATCTAACAGGGCAATACTCTTATTTGTATTAAAGTAAGGTGGGGCACAAAACGACTCAATTATGTTACATGACATTTGCAATAGAATTTATATAATTATATCTCAACTGTCATATTTTGCCTACAGCATATAGTGTTGCCCTATTTGACTTTATAAAGTTCATTAAAATTCAACATTTATCCGACGTACTTTACATGTCGTGACATGTCATGGAATTAAGTAAAACTCCAACACCATTCCACAAATCAAACCGAACATTACAACAGTTACCAGGAGTGCATAAGCCGTGGAGGTTGACAAGCCGGGGCGCGGGTCGAAACAAACCGTGGCAACACACAACACAATCGAACGGTAGGGGCAAGGCGCGCGGCGACTACGAGTGGTAGGCCGTCACGTACGACGCTGGGAACAGACCGCGGCGGTGTGCTATTTCTCCCTGGAATTCAATAATAACAAGTTAATAAATGTTCTCGTGTGTCTTTGTTTTTCAAAGGAAAGCTGATATCGCCATAATTATGTATACGTATCTATACAAATAAATAAAATTGGAGTGTCTGTTTGTAATATTAAAATAACCGCTTTTTACTGAGTGCATTTGGATGTATACACGGTACATTATATCAAAACATTTTTTACAATTTTTGTCTCTCTGTCTGTTTGTTCCGGTTCCGGCTGGACCTATGTATTTTGACGGGACTTTCTCTGGCAGATAGCTTATGTAACAACGAGTAACTTAGGCTACTTTTATTTTAGAAAAAAAAATCGTTTGTTAGGCGATACGAAGTTCGCCGGGTCAGCTAGTTAGGTATAAAAAGAGTTCCCTCAATTTCTCGTGGATCTCATCATTAGAACTGAATTTAGATAAAAATGGGACTAATCTGGGTGCACACCCATCCAAAAAAAAAAGAATTTTCCAAATCACTTCATAAAATTGACAGAGTTAGTTATTAGGTAACAAAAGCGTTACTTTACGGTTTTTGAAGTTGGTTATGCCTATGCTTCGAAGAATGCTTGATCATTGAAAAGAAAAGGCAAAAGCACTTTAATTTGAGAAATATAGTCAAGAGTTCTCAGAACTTCTATCTTTAAACACACTACACAACATAACAATCTCACCTGCCACCAGTGCTGATCGGAGCGGTCGGTGACGGTGATGACGTCGCCGCGCCTGAACTCCAGTTCGCCGGCCTCCTGCGGCGTGAAGTCGTACAGCGCCTGGACTAGCATCTGGGAACACCGACATTTATTATTAGTATTGAAAATTCAATTGAAGTGTTTATAACTGTAAATTTATTTAAAATTACAGTAGTAACTTTTGACAGCTTTATTGGGAGTTGTGACCAAACATAGCTAACATAACATTCTCGATCACCTCAGATCTAGCTCAAAAAGTGGTACATGACAAGCACCAGCTTTCGATTAAAAAAAGAATCATCAAAATCAGTTCACTCAGTCGAAAGTTCCGAGGTAACAAACATAAAAAATACAGTCGAATTGAATACCTCCTCCTTTTTTGAAGTCTTTCAAAAAAGCCGAATCATAATCGGTCCATTCATTTTAGGAGCTACGATGCCACAAACAGACTGACACGTCAAACTTATAACACCCCACATTTTGCGTCGAGGGTCAAAAATTTTAATATTGTGTGTGTACTTAATTCTTTGTGGTAACACCACATTGTATTTTAATCCCGCAATGTCTGGTACAAGACTTCTTTGTAAATAGCTGACTAGCGAGCATGCGACCCACCTTATGACAAGTAGGCATCGTCGCTCATAAAGCGGAAGACCAAAGTTCAAACCATTGCTAAGTTATCAAACTTTCAAACTCAACGCAACACCTCCCACTAGGATGCTCTAGTATGGACACACACAAATTAAATGAGATATCACCATAGCATAGACAATCATCAATAGCTTTACCCGAGAACAAACATTTTATTTTTCACATAGAAACACATTTCTTTTTTCTTTAAATTAGCAGTAATGATCATGTGCGAAGACGACCACTGAGAAAACATTCGTTATTATAAATGTGCAAAATCTTCATTATGTTAAAAAAAAATTAGGAACATGTCGAAAAGATCCAATACTCATTAAAACATTAGGTACAAGACTCACAATTAACGCACGACCTTCAAGGTAATTAAGCCATTTGCACAATTCCGTAGAACTACAATTATCCTACGCTTCATCTGCATTTCCCGTCGGTTACATAAATTACAATAGTGAATAGAAAAAGACGTCTCAATTTCTTTGAAGTATTTAAATAGTGTTTGCTTTGACCGTTTATTTTAAGGTTGTTGGCTTGTTGGAATATAAATAATCTAATATATAAAATTCTCCTGTCACGGTGTTAGAAGTTGAACTCCTCCGAAACGGCTCGACCGATTTTCGTGAATCTTAGCGTGCATATCGGCTAGGGTGGAGAATCGGACAACATCTATTTTTCATCCCCCTAAATGTTAAGGGTGGTCCTAAATTATTTTTCAGGGCGAGCGAAGCGAGCCCTAAGTAATAGTCGACAAGCCATACAATTTTCTATCCCTTTTATTGAGAAACTATTACACTTACAGGTTTGAGTTTTGACATAGTAATTTCTATTCATGTCTAGATATGTTATCTATCATCAAAATATTATTTTGTCCACTTTAAAAAGAATTTTTTTTCAGAAATTCGATTTTTAACGCCATCTATGGACAAGTAGAACAACTAAAAAAATACAAGGAAATAATATAATTTATGATCAAAAAGCTACTTTAGTTCTGTTGCAATAAGGTTCATTTTATGTTTTAAATGGTATTGCTATTCGTCTATTGATTTCCAGAACAGTCAGAACACTTTCTGCTACTCGGGCAGGGATGAGCTACTTTATCGATATCGTAGTTTTGTAATTTTATTTACCATGTAATGTTATACGACCAAGATACGACTGATAAGGGTTAAAATGGCTATTTATAGAGAAAATATCTTCGCAAATAACCTATAATTCATACATATAAGTACAGTGCGGACGCTGTATCTTGGCGCGTCTGAACATAGGCTTTGCGAACTTTAACGCATGTAAGACAGAGATGGCAACACGAACATGTTAACGTGTGACTGAGACACAATACACCGCGTATCGAGTATTGGCAAATTATGTTTCTGCGCAGCCTTCTGCGCGAAGTTCAGACGCGCCAAGATACAGCGGCCGAAGTATAGTTAATGCCAGGTGGCAATCTTTAACAGTCAACTTGGTCTATACTTTATTATGAATAATGAATTATTTGAATATTATTATTTATTTATTTTTACATAAGATAAGTTAGTGCTTGACAACAATCCCACCTGATGGTAAGTGGTGATTATATTTTTTCGCCCGCTGCAGCGCTGTTCCTTAACTTTGTTGATCGCTTAGGATCGACGCAAGCCGCCGGGATATGAGCGCTTCGAAGCTAGGAAATATAATTCCAACAAAATAAGTTGAGCTACATTGAAATTTCACTTATCCACATGCAATTTAAGTATATTTTATCTTCGTCGCTTAAAAACGAACAGGCATGGTATTTCGTGACTGTTTACTTAGCTAACCTTGATAAAAATTGCTACGGTTACGTCTTCGCCTTGTACTGTGTCTTCGCCTTGTAAGCTTTAAAAATTTTAAGCATGTTTTTACATAGACAGCACAAGAACAAGAAGTTTACGGTTACGGTTATGGTTACGAATACGATAGTACGGCCTTGCAGTGTACCAGTTTCGATATAAATAACGATAATTGTCGATAACGCGGTAAAAGCACCACGCACATCTCTAAGCCTCTAAGCTCTCTAACCCATAAATGTAAGAAGCGGGATGATGTTGATAACCAACAATATAACTTACCACTATATCCTTAAGGTTCAATATATAGATTCTAGTCACGACATCTAGCGTTCAGAAGACGGAATTATTTGCTAGATGGCAGATTCTACGTATAGTCTAAGATCCGGCTGCAGGATTAGTGCGTTCATCTGTATTTTGCTAAAAACCCATATACGATAATATACGATAATAAATAGAAAAAAATTAGCTAACGCCATCTATTAACAACAAAAAGCAAAGAAAGCAAAGCAACAACCCATAATTGTCCTACTGCTGGGCTCGGGGTCTCCTCTCACAATGTGAGGGGTATTAGGCCATAGTCTGCTGGCCAAGAGCGGATTGGTAGACTTCACACACCTTCGAGAACTTTATGGAGAACTCTCCGGTGTGCAGGTTTCCTCACGATATTTTCCTTCACTGAAGCAAGTGATAATTATCTTGTAATACGCACATAATATTTGAAAATTAGAGGTGCGTGCCAGGGTTTGAACTCGGGCCCCTTCGTTCGGGAGACCAACGTTCTACCGCTAGGCTATCACTGCTTATTAACAACATCCGGAACTAAATATCTAGCAACTAACAAAATATCGATCTTCCCATGGGGATGTTTATCGCGGTAAAAAGTAGCCTACGTTACTCTCCATCCTCCTCACTATCTCCACATACAAAACCTATACCATATAATAGCTTCGTTGCGACGTGAAAGACGGACAAACAAACAAAAACACTTTCACATTTAAAATATAAGTATGGATGAATGTACGTTATGAACGTATAAATGTATCGAAGTCATACCTATTTACACCTGGCTGCGAAGAGGTGCGGCGGGTTGCGCAACGGCAACCGTGATTTTTTTAGAATCTTTATTTAAATGGCCTTGATATAGACGAGATTTTATTAAAAAAAAAACAAGTAAACGAAATTTTTTCCCAAAAATAAATTAAAAATAATTTCATTAAAAATACTAGCGGCCAAATTTTGATAGGCAACCTGGTAATTATATATTCTCCTAATTATGAATATGTTAGGGATGTTGACTAATTTTAGGATTCAATTTGATTTATTATATAGAACCTTAAGATTCACGAAAAAAATATTATAAAAATAATAATCTTCAATTTAAAAACAAAAATTGATCAATAAAAATCATTTTCAAATTTCCCATTACGTGACGTCACTAGCCGATATTCAATACTATCTGTCGACTGAAGTTAGTTGCACTTGCATATAAAATACGAACAATGACGTCATAAGCTCTAAATGGCGTTTGAGGTCACGTGACAGTGAGTACTATTTATAACATTTTAAAATAATTATATATAATTGTCAACATTCCTATTCTGCAGTCGGATCTCAGACTATACGTAGCTGCCATCTAGCGGTGAATAGAAAAACTTGAAAAGTATTATGATCTTATGATAAAGATACTAAAGTCCAGTGTTACTAGGTACACGGTAATTACCGTAGATGCACGGTATGCACGGTAGACGGACAGTTTGTCGTATATACATTACAAGTTAATTATCTTGAAAAAATTGTCTTCAAAATTACTAGGTAAAAAAAATTCGCGAGCCCTCCTAAAGCACCGCTTTTTTGCTAGTTTTATTATTTTGACAAAATTTTTTGTTTTTATTTTTTTATGATACAGCATACAAAAAAAATAATATAAAAAAACTTTTGACAGAACGAAGTCTGTCGGGGCAGCTAGTATAATATAACATGTGATTCTTGTAACATCGACATGACTGAGTGATTGTCTTGACAGGAATCGTTTGAGGCCATGGATGTTTGTGATGTGATGGTTCATTAACCGGCTTCAAAACAACTTAATAGTAATATATAAAGCAAAAAAAGATGTGACTGTGTTGCTAACCGTTAAGTTCCTTGTCTGGAGCCAAACCTGAAGGTAGTAACAATCAGGTCATGGGTACTTATTTATTTATTTATAAACTATTGATTGTACACCATAAATATTATGTTCAATATACACAGAACTTTTACTACTAAGCACAATACAAAGGGCGGCCTTATCGCTTACAAGCGATTTCTTCCAGGCAACCCAACAGGATGAAGGAATAGACAAGTCTGGGAGGATTTGGAGGGTAGGGTTTACACATAAATAAAGCAATAAAAAATATAAAGGAAAACAAACTAATTCAGTAAACACATAGATAACGGACTGAGCATGACGTAAAACGGTGAGCAGGAAAAATGAAAAATATATCATAAACATGCGTTGTCATCAAAAGTAAAGCAACATATTAAATTCAAATTTCTGTAGATTTAAAGCAGAATTCTATTTAAAAACGGATTTGGAAAATTCTTTCTTTATTTGAAAGATTGGCCTTTTTTTACCTCCGGATTGGCCCCCACATAAAAAAATATAGTTTTCAATTTCTTTTTTGCCTGATTAATTATTTTTTTGATAAATAAACAAGGTAATTAAATTTTCCTTAAAATCGGACGTAGGAGTGAAAGATGGATATTGCGTTTAAATATAAAATTGATGACGTAATTCAGAAGAATCCAAAGTATCCAAACGAATACTCGTCGGGTAATAAGCGCAGTTATAATAATAATATAAAGTAATATTTACGCAATGCGTAAGTGGAGTAGCATTTCAGTAAAACAAGGAGATTAAGGAGTTGCATGACAAATATTGTAACACGCCACTGCGGGAACTGTATTGCACCTATATTGTAATCCCATTGCACCCACGCGATGACTTGTAGCGAGCTTAAAGCACATTAACCGATTAAGTATATGTTTGAAGCTTGCCGAAGCCATAATAATGTATTCAAGTTAATTTCCGTATAGAAATGTACTGTTTTACTGAAACGTGAGTAGTTATGAAGATAATAACACATTTAAGATTGGCCGTATCGATTCTATAGGATTGGTGCTAGTTCTGCAAAAAGTCAATGATAGTATGATCGAGGGAAACATTTATTTGACAGATTAATGATTGTCCAGTGTCGGTTGTTTATGTTATATTATTTGTCCATGTCAGACGCGACATAACAAACGGGACTTTTACTGGCAAATACAATGACTTATCAAATTAAACGACCCGTCGTTCTCCGGCTGGGGACTTTAAGAGCCAGTTCTTTCTTTTTCTTCTCTCTTTCTTGGCCGGCAACGCATTAGTGATGTCTTTGGTGTTGCTGATGCACGACGATAGCCACTTACGAGGTGGATTCGTTAGTTGATTTGTCGGTTATTTCCATAAAAAAATCCTGACATGTTGTAGGTACTAAGCATCAATACTATTTAAGCAATTTAACAGTAACAACTTATTATTGAGGTTTTTTGCTCGCCTAGCTCTACTCACCAACCATGAAATAAAAAAAAAGAATCAATTACGTAGATGAGTGAGCATCAGAAATATTAACTATTGTTATTAAAATAATTATAAATCTGCTAAGTGCCACTCACATTTTTTTATTTATTTTTAAAGTATAAGTAGTAGCATGAAATTCTCACGAACTATTCAAAATAAGAAATCATTTTTACCCGTCTGCCAAGGAAGGGTTATGTTTTTGGAAAAGATAAATAAATATGTACATTTATTCGATATACATATCAATTTGGAAACAAACATTATATTTACTTGAATTGGATTCTTTACTCGAAAATAAAGGAACACAAGTACATGACTTCAAGGAGAAACTAAGGAAGTGATTGGTTTAACTTTCTTAATGCACTGATTAAAAGAAACATCGTTTCGTGTTTAAAAAAAATAACAAGATATAGACACGATAAATTTACTTCGTTTTTATTAGGAGAAATAAAAATATTTGTACACTTTTTTGGGACTTTTTGAGGTTCGTTCGTCAGTAGTGTGACAATGTGCATAATTTCCTTATGTCCTTATGTGCAATTTTACGCACTTTCGGTATGATGCATGCACATAATTATGTGTTTTGGCCTCGTTGTAATCATTCTTTATTAATGGACTAGACAAGGGAAGAGCATAATGATATTTAATTAATTGTAAGTATACTCGTAGATCGTGGAAAAAGATCTACATATGAAAAAAAGCTACGCAATGACTAATGATTAGTCATTTTAAATATCGATTATTTGCTAGATAAACTTTAACTGTTAACGATTACACCATATGGTCGTCTGTTTCGTCCACAGATCAACAGATGTATTCCGCCGGCGTGCCACGACGCACGCAGCCACTGTGTAAATAGTGGCGCGTTCCGACCCTGATAAAAGCAACAAAAATAACTGTGTTTGCGCTGTATTCCAATAATCTCTCGGTACATAGCGAATACCGATCGTTGGAGAACAAACGCCTTATAAAATGTATCGAGGTTGCGCATCGCTGTTAAGTTGTTCAATTGAAATAAAGCTGATGTTTTAAAGAGGACAGTTTTGATTTTTTGTTTGTTTGGTTGTAATGATAATGATAACCATTTAATAAGTATTTTTTTTTAATGTGCACTTAAATGCCTAATTCCGAGTAAATTACGAAAAAAGATTGAATTATAAATATCTCTACAACTAGCAAGATTCTTTTCGCTCATCACAAATGAGCGATCAAATATATTGCATTTTGTCTCCTTCATCACCTCCCGCCAGGAATACATCGAGTTGCCAATAACCCTGTATATAATTATGTACATATATAGATTTTTTTTCATTGATTAGCTGACAATGAGCGGGCGAGGTAGGTACCTGATGGGAAGTGGTCACTGTTAAAATATCTGCCTAGAAAAAAGGGAGAAGAAAGAAAAAACTGGTTATCACTTTAGCTGGCTCTAGCTAACTTAGGTAAGCAAGAGGACAGTAAGATATCAGATAATGATATAATAACAATAATATTACTTAATATTATTGGATAACGGAATATATTTGTGACGCAAGCCAACATTATGTTCAAAATAGATCGAAACTTCGTGAATTTGATAAACACGAAAGTGCAAAATAAATGACGCAAGTGTAATAAAACAAATAAATTAAACAATGCTCGAGTATTTGCTATAAAATCATATTGCGTTGCTCTACGTCGACGTCGCGTCGCTTTCGTTTAACAATGCTGTTAAATAAATAAAAGGACATGTTATATTGCTGTCTCTTTATGTTATGTAAGTTGGTACCTAATAGGTTTAATAGGTTTTACCACACCACATTACTGAATATGTTACATTACAAACTTTTATGAGAAGTCAAAACGCTTCCTTCCTTACTTAAAAGCTCACATGCTCACAGCTGACTTAGCATTGTTGGTAAACAGCCGAAATCCGAAAAACGAGGGTTTTGCTCGATATACAGTGGCCGGAATAGTACGAAACGACGCTAGCGGGACGCGATAAAGTTGTAATGTACTAGGTAATGTGGAAGATGTCACACTGCGCGACGACAGCGACCACTTCACATTACATTACATACATCTCGTCGCGTCGTTGCGCGTCGCTGTCGCCGCGTCGCGCCCCGCCCAATGTGTGCAAGCATCTTAAGTGGACGGACGTGGTGCTAGGTGACGCTGTTAATCACTCTCAATATCATAAATAGGAACCTTTCTAATCGGCTTAAGCAAATTCCGCTTCGACCATGAGACTATCCGGTATCCGGTAGTTGCGATGGTAGTGAAGATGGCATTAATAGTCAATGAATGGTGATGAAGGCAGTAAAAAAATTGTAAACGTAATTTTAAAGATACAATTTTCGGTCAAATTTCCTCAAGATTACCTCTTCATGTTACGCTGCTAAGTTTGTATGTACCTATAATTACAGCGTTCTAAATTTAACACCACTGACATGAAAAGCTTAGTTATTATAATCTAAATTTTACTAACAAAAAATAACCGACTTCAAAGTTACTCTAAAACTACTTGTCAGATCTCGTTCTTTATGTGGGATTCCGTGACAAGCACCTGCTTTCGATTAAAAAAAGAATCATCGAAATCGGTTGGCGTGATATTGAGTTATTCGTCCATTTGTCGCGCTTACTTAATACAAATTTAAGACTTATATGGTTTTATCATGGATGCCATTGTCAGATCTCAATAAAATTTATATGGGACCACATGACAGCCACCAGTTTTCGATTAAAAAAAGAATCATCAAAATCGGTTCGCCCAGTCCAAAGTTCTGAGGTAACGAATATAAAAAAAATACAGTCGAACTGAGAACCTCCTCCTTTTTTTGAAGTCGGTTAAAAACTAATTCCAGTTCCCAAGTGTAAAACCGTACTTGTAAAAGCCATCCAAAGTAGGTCGCCGACTAGCAGAGATGACGTTTATGGGAACCGCACACGTCACACATTCCGATAGTGATTCATTTGTCGTCGCGGCTAGTGAGAGGCCTGTCGCGGCACTGAATGGAAATGTTCACATTAAGCACCAATCAGCACCATTAATTACAAATTAATTTGAGCACACTTCTCGTGTTCATCGGAAATTTGGTTCCGCTTGAAAGCTAAGTTAAAACTTTAATGATTTGTAAAAAAATGATGAAAATTCTGTGACGTCTAATCTATGATTTATTATCTCGGAAAACGCGGGAAAAGCCGCGGTCAGAGCACTAGTCTATACATCTATACAAATAAATAAAATTGCAGTGTCTGTTTGTAATATTAAAATAACCGCTTTTTACTAATAGTCCGGTCAATTTAGACCAAAAAATTATAGTGAAGGTGCATAAATTCCCAACAAGCTAAAAATCAGTAAGATTGTTCAAAACATAATTATAAATAAAAAATTTAAGTTCCCCATCATTCCCGTGTATGGAAAAAAATTTATTCAAGGTCAAAGGTCCAAAAAATGAGTTTTTCGCGATTTTCAGCAAAACGGTAAGTTTTATCATAAAGTACCCCAGACAAAAATTGTAGATCATAAAATTATCTATAAAAATGTATCAATACTTTTTTTCCTAAGAGCCACCGTTTCTGAGATATAAGGATTCAAAAAGTTGTAAGTTTTTATCGTCATAATATGCACACGTTTACCCTGCTACCTCATGGTAGTGTACTTAGCCCGTTTTTTTTTCAATTTTTATATACCCAGTGTCATTCTCACAATTAAGATGAATCTAACGGCACATCTCAAGCTTTATTTCAATTTCATCAAGCGCAAACGCCATTATTAACTAGTACAAATTTAAAAATTAAAAAAACCTGTCAAAAAAGCTATCATGATATACCTTTTTGTAATTTTTATGGTGAGCTCTTTAATTTGATACCCATATTGCGTTATTCGTTTTTATTTTTTTATTTTTTGATACTTAAAAACAATGGCATCTCACAGTCACCTTAGTTTTTAGGGTTCCGTAGCCAAATGGCAAAAAACGGAACCCTTATAAATTCGTCATGTCTGTCTGTCTGTCTGTCCGTCCGTCCGTATGTCACAGCCACTTTTCTCCGAAACTATAAGAATTATACTGTTGAAACTTGGTAAGTAGATGTATTCTGTTAACCGCGTTAAGATTTTTACACAAAAATAGAAAAAAAAAAACAATAAATTTTGGGGTCTCCATACATAGAACTGAAACTCAAAAATCTTTTTTTCATCAAACCCGTACGTGTGGGGTATCTATGGATAGGTCTTCAAAAATGATATTGAGGTTTCTAATATCATTTTTTTCTAAACTGAATAGTTTGCGCGAGAGACACTTCCAAAGTGGTAAAATGTGTCCCCCCCCCCTGTAACTTCTAAAATAAGAGAATGATAAAACTAAAAAAAATATATGATGTATATTACCATGCAAACTTCCAACGAAAATTGATTTGAACGAGATCTAATAAGTAGTTTTTTTTAATACGTCATAAATCGTAAACCGCAAAAAACATCGATCAAAGTTACAACGAACTACAAGAACTTTTATATTATGTTACTTGCTGCTACGGAACCCTTCATGGGCGAGTCCGACTCGCACTTGGCCGCTTTTTTTTTAAATTTCACTTACCTAAGAACACTTGGGTTATCAAGACGAAACTATATCTTAATTATCTAAATCTGTTTAGCGGTTTGGAAGATACGAGGTAATAAAGAATATTACATGCATACAAACATACATGCAAACAAAATACGCGCGAAAAATATAACTCATCCTGGCAGTCGGGCAAAAATACTGACATGATCCAGCGGTCATAAAGAACATTGAATATGTGCGTAAGAGTATTCTTGATAATGAATAAATTAATTAAAATAATGTACTCGTGTATAAATAAATATGAACAGACCTGAATAACAAGAATCGAGTGAAAGTTCGTAATTCTCTAACGTGGAATAAAAGCGGCATAGAAAATAAAATAACGTTATTATATTTTTTCACACCAATATATAAAAACAAATAAAAATACAGTTGATTTCAATTTAATAAAGCGTTGGCGATAATTATCACGAAGCCCTCGGATATAATATGTATCTTTGCCGGAAATCATAGTACGGAAAGCCTACGTGCTGTAATTATGACACATAATAATATATTAGTCACTATATCGGATTAGGGCAAAAAAATAAACATAATATCGTACCAACTGATCAAAAATCTAACCTCCCACACTTTTCGGTTAACTTGCCGCTACAATCACCTTAAAAGGATAAGAACCTAGTTAGTCGTTAGTCCTTTAGTTTCATAAAAATACTTTATCTAATACTTGGAACCAAGGAAAACAATAAGGCTATCATTAGTAAACAACTGTAGTCAATGCCCGTATGACAGATATCAAATAGTTTAGATGCCTCGCATGTATCTCGAAAGGAAGATAGATAGAATTTAAAGCTTCATGTTTATTCAGATGATATTATTATTATGGCGCTGTCGGTCACCAAGCCAAACGGAGGGGCCTCAGATTCGATTCCTGATTGGAGCAGACGTCGATTACGGTAAATGTTTGTTCTCCGGTCTTGTTTGTTCGTATGCCAACCGTACTATAAAATTATATTTAATTGTATCTACTACTTCGCTTGGCAATCCTATGTTTAACTTATGTCCGTGTAACATTTTATTGATAGAATGTGAGTTACATTACCTCTTCAGGGACTACGTCTCTAAGCTTGACATCTTGCAGGCGGCTGACCGACGCCGTGCGATGGTAGTCTACCAGCTCATTGAGGGAGTTGAACTTCACCACCCACAGGAAGAATTTGCTTGACGCGTCGCGTAATACCTTGAAATGTTGCACGCCGTCCGGACATCTGAGGAAGATTTTATGGTGACTTAAAATTATGAGGTTTTCATGTAAGTAACTAGCTTGATCAGTAGGTGGTCCTCACACATAAAATTAGCGCCATAGCCCTATCACTACGACATCATGCTCCATTTTCTTCACCAGTGGACACATGTGAACGTTACAGAACATTGTTCGTAAAATAGGGACTATGATTTTTTTGGACTTATTCGTTTGTATTTTTTTTGTAATTTGTGTTGAAAAAAAAACGTTATATATTTTATTCTACAATGCGAGAGGAATCCCGATTAATTTTCTTCATGAATTCAATACAGAATTGGAATCGTATTTTCTCATTAAAATCATTACTAATGGACAAGGTGTCTCTAAATTATTTAGGATCAAATGGAGGGCGCAAGATTCTCTTCGTAGATAATTGACCTCAATAAAATTATTATTAATGTTTTGGCCTAGAACGTACCTTCTGATTAATGAAAGACCAATAGGAAACGCAGGACAGTCAAGAAATTTGCTATTGCCAGATTACTGACTGGGAGTTTACAATCACCATAAACAATCAAGCTGACAGTTCGTTCCAACTTCCAAGCTCAATCGAATTCAATAAATAGCTGGTGTTGGTTATGGTTTAAAAGTATTCAAGGTGACATTTAATTATGACTTCGGCATAAAATCGTTATGGCGTACATAAAATAACGCGACCATGATACCTACGTAATATTTGATATCATATAAAAGATTCTTTCTATTCTATCTTCTTCGCCTACTCATCATAATATTGACGTCCTAGATACCCTGCTCGATCTAATAATCACCTCTTCCTCTTCTCACGTATCTCAACATGGTCAATTACCAGCTCCCGGATTCTCGAAGCACGACCTGATTTTTTTATCTTATAAATTGAGGCCTCCCAAAGTAACCCCTGAAGTCGTGTGGTTGCGTGCTTTCGCGAGAATCAATGCTAAGTCACTCACCGATGATGCTGCCAAAATTGACTGGGCTTCTGTGGCTGCCGCTCCTACAGTGGATGACAAAATTAATACATTAAACCTCTCTATTCTGAAGCTGTACGATCGTCATGCGCCACTGAGACCCATAAAATTAAAACACTCCCCGGCTCCTTGGATAACACGTGGAGTTCGCATGGCTATGGCTCGTCGAGACAAAGCTTTTAGGTCATTCAAACGCAACAGGAGCAGTGATAACTGGAGTACATACAAAGTCGCACGTAACCGCTGCAACCAGATGGTGCGAGCAGCCAAACGTAGATATTTTTATGAACAAGTTTCAAATGCCTCTTCTGCAGACATATGGAAGTTTCTCAACACGTTAGGCTATGGTAAAAAACAGTCCCAGCCTGTATCAACTTCCTTTCCTCTTAATACCTTAAATCATCACTTTTGCTCGTCTTCCTCTTTATGTCCTTCTGTTAAAGCCTTGACCATCTCAGAGATTTCTTCCATGGCAAAACCTGATATAGAAATGTTTTGCTTTTCTCCAGTGTCAGTGGTTGAAACCAAAAAAATTGTGTCCAGCCTTAAATCTAATGCAGTCGGCTATGATGATGTCAGTAGATCAATGATCACTCCTTTATTAGACCAATTTGCACCCACTATCACATACATCATCAATGAATCTTTATCTTCAGGGGTCTTTCCTACTATCTGGCGTAAAGCCTACATTATCCCACTTCCTAAAATATCAAACCCCTGCAATCTTCAAAATTTTAGGCCAATATCTATCTTACCCTTCCTTTCAAAAATTCTTGAAGCCGCTGTTCATAAACAAGTATCCTCTTTCCTTTTTAGCAACAATCTCCTTAGTCCCTTTCAGTCCGGATTTCGGTCTGGTCATAGCACTACTACTGCTCTCCTCAAGGTAATCGATGATATTCGAGATGGCATGGAGAATAAGTTGGTCACTGTTCTCGTTCTCATTGATTTCTCTAATGCCTTCAACATGGTGGATCACGATATCCTCCTTGCCGCATTACAGCATTTCAGGTTCTCTCCCACGACACTAGACTGGTTCTCTTCTTACCTTCGAGGTCGCCAACAGGCAGTTCGAGTTAAACGCACTCTTTCGGACTGGTGTGATCTTACTACTGGCGTACCTCAAGGTGGGATACTGTCTCCTCTTCTCTTCGCCGTCTATATAAATTTCCTTACTTATTCACTTGATTGCTCCTATCATCTGTATGCGGATGACCTGCAGGTCTATGCACAAGCGGACGCGAATAGCATTAGTGAAGCTGTAACCACTATCAATAGAAACCTCCACAGCGTAAGTCAATGGTCTCTTAGGTACGGCATCAAAGTAAACTCTTCCAAATGCCAGGCTATCATAATTGGTAGCTCCAAGCAATTGGCGAAATTAGACCTAGCATCTATATCACCTGTCGTACTTAACGATTCTGTCATCCCATACGCAACTTCTGTCAAAGATCTTGGATTGCACATTGATTCTACACTAAGTTGGTCAGTTCACGTCAGTGAGACTTGCCGGTCGGTATACGCTACGTTACGCAGCCTGAATCGCCTACGGAACTTTCTTCCTATTCGGGTAAAAGTCACTCTGGTGCAAAGTCTCATTTTCCCAATTATAGACTATGCTGATGTGTGTTGCTCCGACATGTGTGGAGACTTTCTAAATAAGTTAGATCGCCTCATTAATTACGCTGTTCGCTTTATCTACTGCCTGCGCAAATTCGACCACATCTCTTCCCATCGTCGCCAGCTTAAATGGCTTCCTATCCGTGAGCGCAGACAGATTAGATCACTTAACACTCTTTATACTGTATTATTTGACCCCTCATCCCCAAGATATCTGAAACAAAAGTTTCAGTATCTTTGTAATGATCATGAACGGCAACTTCGATCTTCCGATTCTCTTGCTTTGTCAATTCCACTTCACCGATCCGGTTTCCTTTCCAACTCTTTTGCTATACATACAACTCGGCTTTGGAATGCCCTCCCGGATGACATAAGAAAGGCTACTACTAAGCAAGCCTTCAAAATGAAGGTCACAGTTTATTACTTGAAGCAATGGGGACTTAGTTTTATGTAAGTTACTTTGCTAATTTAGTCTATCGTCTATATAGTATCGTAGTTTTTTTTTTCTTCTAAATATTTTATACATATTCTACTATTCTCTTTTTATACATACATATATGTATATATATATATATATATAATTCTATTTACTTTTATACATACCTTCAATATAAATATTAGATTTAGTTATTATTTTTGATTTATATATCATTTCTTTATTATATACCGCCTTCGATGTCTCTGTTTTCCCTAAGGTCGGCTGGCAGAGAATGCTTCTAGCATTAAGCCCACCTGTTGTACCATTATTTTTATAAGGTATAATAAAGTTTTAAATAAAAAATAAAATAAAAAAGAATCACGATAACGGCTACTGTGATGCAAAAACGCAATCTGATTTAATCAAAATAATTATAACTTACACTACAGAATACAATTCAATCAATCACCGAATGATATGGGGTTCACAAATCAATGAGCTAAATAAACTCCAAAGTATGCACGTAAACTCCATTTTTAGGGTTCCAAAGTAAAATCTGAAATCTTAAATATGGTTTTGTCATGTCCGTCCTTTTCAACGATACCCCACACTATAGGATACGCAACGAATAAAAAATTCATCCTCACGTTACCTGTAGGGGAAGTACCCTGAAAAAAAAAATGTTTTTCAATATTTTATTCTACGATTCTGGAGTTTTAATAAATATAATATATCCATGTCAAATTACAGCGTTCTAGCACTAAGGGTCTCGGCGCTTTGCTTCGGACAGACGGACAGAATTGACGAAAGTATAAAGGGTTCCGATTTTACTTCGGAACCCTAAAAATGGAGTATAAAAGCTCCAATAGTTCCTTTGCAAGTATGAAGTACACCTTTATCAGTGTCGATGTCCGTCAATGGCACTGTATGAACGTAAACAAACAACAGTTATCTGTTACTTGCCTACAGCGCAACAATCACGTACATCATTTCTTTGGCTCCACTACTCAATTTAGAATCATAAGGACTTGAATCATGAATTCATGACGTATTATGACTTATGACTATGATATGACGGCATGACGCACGGTTATTATTTGTCGGATTTTCCAAATTATTGATCCCTAATATTCCTAATAAACTCTTAAATCAGTTGATTTAAGTGTGATTAAAGCACAAAAATATTTGTTATTAAATCAGTATTTATTTAGTAGTCAGATTTAATATTTTTATTTATCAAACAATTATGCAAACCGGAAATAAACTAATTATTACATTATCTCTTCCGCCAGAACAACAAAAAGATAAAATCTCTCTAACAAAAATTAAACCTCGCAGACAGATTTATATGCAATTAAAAATTCGTTTAATTACAAGGACATAAAAAATTACGACCTACCTATTCTGAAATACACCGATTATTTTGAGTCAAATAAGGTAACCGTAATTCGGTAACCTAATCCATTCCCTGTCGCACGAATCCACAGCACCTTTACTCACTCACTACTATTGATATAACGGAAATACCGGCAAACAAGCTGACGATCCACCTGATGCTAAGTGGCTATGGTCGCCCATGGACATCAGCAACACCAAAGGCATCACTGATGCGTTGCCGGGCAAGAAAGAAAGAAGAAAAAGAAAGAAAGAAAATCCTAATATCCAAACGAAATCAATACAAGCAAATATAAACCCTAAACCTGTACTTAATTAGAGACACAATAGCATGTCATAGTAACATTGCGGGACGGTAACACTTGACCTTAATGGACTAGTCCAAATTGGTCGTAATAATTTTAGCTTATTAAAAACTGACCCCGCAGCAATGGGTGTCTAACTAATGAGATTTGATGAGAGCATAGAGTTTCATCGCGTGATTCTAATTGCAACTAACTACATACTGCGGCCGCTATATACATAGGTGAAGTTTAAATAAAAATAAGGTATTTGGGCCCTGGTTTTCATTCTGAGGCTGCAATTTTATATGAACGTTTGGAATGAAATGCCCTACTGCGAGTGAACCCGGGAGAAGAAACAGCAAGATACTACCGAAAACTCCGACAGTTATGGAGAACACTTATTACTACTATGGCTAATTATGAAATTATAATAAACCTTCGTCATAGGAATGTTTAGATTATGTAGGCAAGGTAATTAATTAACGAAATAAACACGTAATTCGTTTATAAGAAAACGAACATGTGTTAATAAATTTACCTATCTAATGCCTTTAAGCGAGTAATCCTTGTTTACTATAAATGTACATAACATTCTCAGGATCTCGGAAAAGTGGGCCTATTTTTCATGAAATTTAGTACGCAGGGGGTTTCGGGGGCGATAAATCGATCTATCTAAGATTCATTTTTAGAAAATGTCGTTTTATTCGTGTCTTCAGGCAATGAAAAACTGCTACAATAGACTTCCTGACATCTATTGGCGAGTAGCAACCACTTTTCTTGACATCTATTGACGGCGAGTAGCAACACTAAAAGATACTTCAGTAGATGGCGTTTATACGCATGATTTATAAAAAAAATACCGAACAAGGCTCGGTCATCCAGATATTAAAACTAAAATGTTGTGAAGTAGAGGGTGCGAAACTGCGAAAGCGAATTATGAGGATTCATGCAAATGCAGTGCGGTGTATGGTAGTGTGGATGATGCATTCAACATTATTAAATCCTGTAATATAGATACTTTTTGAAATTCAAATAGTTAACAGCTCGCAGTTTGGAACCGGCATAGGTTATTAATGTTATTATAATAGTGCATCTATTTATAAATTATATTATACAATATGCAGTTTCATCATTGTCTGTATTCAAATTCACTTTTTGTTTTCGTGCAGAGCATCTTCAAAGAGAGTATAAGATTTAATAGAAATTACGCAGCGCATTAAGACTGGTGAGACGATATTGAAAAGAGATTGAATATCTCGAGGTGTCGTAATTATTTCCGTTCTGCGGTTTTACGTTGGTCGTATTTTGTTACAGAAAAACTGGATGTTATAATCATAGTTAGAAAAATACGCCGCCACGTTGTACCAACACGAACAAAGTTAATTTTATTGACTGTACTGTGCTGTGACGACTAAATTCTAAAGAACATATACTTTTAATGAATAATAATGAGAAAAATAATATGTCAGGCATTCTTATTGTACAGCTAGTATAGAATAGAATTCATATATCGAATATCGCATGAAGCTGTAATTTCCGCTTGGGCTAACAGCAACCATCCATTGGAAAATAGAAAAGGTTGTTACAAATCGTTAGATTTCTGTGTAAAGGAAAATATAGGATTTCCTTCGGGGTTGTCATGGTAACTTTTGCTACAGCGAAGCGTGGGTGCGTTTCGCTATAAATAATTGTGTTGTAGAAATTCAGGATTCAATTTACCATAGACCAAATTCAACTATACATTGAGGCGTTACATAACACCATATATAGAGCAAGATCCCAGGGCCAACTGACGTCACGTATTTTCTGACGGACGAAATGTGGACGATTGAGTAGTGTTAGTATGTACTATGGTCGTATGCCTACCTGCTAACTTGGTCAAACGGCCAATTTCCAGGTATCAGGTGATCAAGGTACATAAAAACATTATAAACTTCACGTAAATTCTCATGGCTGATTTTCACGTATGTTCTAGATAATATAGTTAAAAATAAGTCGTCAATGCTCCCAGACACTTTCCGTCGGCCATATTGCTTTGCAGACGCTTTAAATCTCCCAAAATAATTAGTTATGTTCGCGCCTACACCAAAACAGAAATTTTTAACCGCGCAATTTGATTGCTCCTCGAATTCTACAGGAGTCGATTAGTGTCGTTACCTTTAAAATATTTTTTCTTTGTAAAGCCTTCATATAAATCAAGTGAAGTGATTCGTAATCCCCTTCAATACGGGACACGAGTTGGAGTTGGAAAAGTACTGAATACAGTTTGTGAAATCATAAAACATCTTTTATTGAGCAAGCAACGCATGATTTTTTTTATTATACTAAAGTTAGCCAACGGTTTTTTTTTTTTTCATTTAATAATTAGAACTAAAAAATAATAGACCATACCCTCACTCTTACAGTTTACTCATATCAATTTATTATAAATATAAAAAAAATCAACAGAAGATATATTGTCGCTTACAGCAACACTGGAGCGATGGTTGCTCAATAAAAGATGTTTTACGATTTCACAAACTGTATTCAGTACTTTTCCTAATACAAGTATCATCTGATTTAGGTTTCGTTTTAAGAAGATGAGCTCGTGTTCCGTATTGAAGGCGATTACGAATCACTTCACTTGATTTATATGAAGGCTTTACAAAGAAAAAATATTTTAAAGGTAACGACACTAATCGACTCCTGTAGAATTCGAGGAGCAATCAAATTGCGCGGTTAAAAATTTCTGTTTTGGTGTAGGCGTGAACATAACTAATTATTTTGGGAGATTTAAAGCGTCTGCAAAGCAATATGGCCGACGGAAAGTGTCTGGGAGCATTGACGACTTATTTTTAACTATATTATCTAGAACCTACGTGAAAATCAGCCATGAGAATTTACGTGAAGTTTATAATGTTTTTATGTACCTTGATCACCTGATACCTGGAAATTGGCCGTTTGACCAAGTTAGCAGGTAGGCATACGACCATAGTACATACTAACACTACTCAATCGGTCACATTTCGTCCGTCAGAAAATACGTGACGTCAGTTGGCCCTGGGATCTTGGACCAATACTGCATTCGACGTTTTAGATAGAGAATGACAGAACATCCATAGTCACGACTTTAGTTTAGATGTAACCTATTTGGTTTTAATAGGTTAAGTTTCTTAAGATTTTAGAAACACCGCGCGAGTAGATCGGTTGGGCGCCCTATATATTAAGTACCTACAATGTACAGTACAATTCATTGTTGGAACTGTGTTAAACTTTACTAAGATAACATAAATTTTATGTATAGTCCATGTTTTTAGATGAGTCTTATTTGGTAACTATTTTCTGTATTTTTTTCAAAATTCTAGCCTCAGTAGTTTCAGAGCATATTTCAGAGATATTATGGAATGGTCAATTTTCGTTCTTTCTTGAATAATTTTAAAAGTATCCATTGAAGAACTATAACAAAAATATATTTGAGATAACTACAACACGCCCTTTCATTTGACATGCAACACGATACGATTTGCAAAACTGTTTTTTTATACAATATTTTGTTTACGTTATATATTTTTTTCAAAATTCAGTTAGTTTATGTTATACCGTCTTTGGGTCACAATGATCTAAATTTTACTAACAAAAAATATTCGACTTCAAAATTTCTCATATGTCAGATCTCGTTCAAATTTATTTGGGACCAAGTCATGACAAGCACTTACTTTCGATTAAAAAAAGAATCATCGAAATCGGTTGGCGTGATATTGAGCTATTCGTCCATTTGTCGCGCACATACTTAATTCAAATTTAAGACTTATATGGTTATATGGTTTTCTCATTGATGCCATTGTCAGATCTTAATAAATATCTCAATCATCAAAATCGGTTCACCAAGTCAAAAATTCTGAGGTAACAAACATAAAAAAATACAATCGAATTGAGAACCTCCTTTTTTTGAAGTCGGTTAAAAAAAGCACATGAGTACAAAATTTCAACTCATTTGGTCCAGTAGTTTCGGAGCAAATTAGTTGTGAAGGGCGGTCGCCCTGACAAGGATTCCGTTTTTTTGTTTTTTTCGTACGGAACCTTAAAAGAAAGTAATAGTAAACAGTAGGTACCTAATTGGTCATGGCATTAAATGGTTATTGGTCTTAATTTTTAACAGACTTCAAAAAAGGAGGAGGTTCTCAATTCGACTGTATTTTTTTTTTTATGTTTGTTACCTCAGAACTTTGGACTGGGCGAAGCGATTTTGATGATTGTTTTTTTAATCGAAAGCTGGTGGCTGTCATGTGGTCCCACATAAATTTGAACGAGATCTGAAAAGTAGTTTTTGAGACTTTGAAGTCGGTTATTTTTTGTTAGTAAAATTTAGATTATTTTAAATTTCGTATCAGCTTTATTTTTTATTTACAAATAATAAAAATACACTGTAAGACTGTTTACCAAATAGAAGTCGATTTACATATTATAGTATACAGAGTATCCAGCAACCAATTAGCGATAATTTAAGGGCATGAAATATACCTAATTTTATCGACAAAAATACCCAAATGTCTGGGGTGGCCAAACCACCCAAATGTCTGGGGTATCCAAATGTGGGTCTAGCCATCTTTTTTTTCAATGTACCACGTAGCTACGAAAGTTGTATGGCGACTCGCCAAAATACGTCGTCCGTACTGTATTATAAGTTAGTTATCACTTCCTTCAGTCAACGAAAACATTGTAAGGAAACCTGCACACCGCGCGGAGAGTTCTCCATAAAGTTCTCAAAGGTGTGTGAAGTTTACCAATCTGCACTTGGCCAGCCTGTACCCCTCACATTGTGAGAGGAGACACCGAGCCCAGCAGTGGGACAATTATGGGTTGTTGCTTTGCTTTGCTTTTACTGTTATTATCATACTGAAATATGAGATAATAAAATTATCAATGTTTAACAACTGCTAAAGCGTCAAATTATCAGAACACAAATATAAGAACAAAATCGTGCATGAATCACCCATAGACAAAAACTTGTTCCAGTAGGTACTCTATTATTCGGCTGATTCACGCTCCTCGATACAAACAGAACTGGTTTAGGCATATCACGAGAAAATTGAGTAAAAATTTACTTTGCTTCTAGTACGTACAAATACTACTAACGCTCTAGCTTCTAGCCAGCTGTAGCCTTGTTAGGACATGGACACTAATCAAGTTCTTTCTAATAGCGTGTCCAACTCCAGGGCTGTTTACAAGACAAATATGGGGCGTGGAACTTAATAAACTTAAGTTGTATTGGAATGGCAAATTGATTGGACGTGAATTATTCGGTATCAATTGGACAGTCCTAAACTACATACCAGTTATTTATAATTTTGATGAGAAGTTCGGTACATTTTATTTTAAGTTAATAAGAAGGTTTATGTCATACGAAAGTGATGGGCAGACTGTTTCATCATCATCATCATAATTACAACCCATCTATGCCACTGCTGGGCCCGGGTTTTCTCTCACAATGTGATGTCTACCACGCTACACGTGCTATCCGCAGACTTCATACACCTTTGAGAACATTATGGAGAACTGGTGGGCTGGTTTCCTCACGAAGTTTTCTTGTACTGAAGCAAGTGAAAACTTGACCTGTAATATGTACCTACGTAACAATTGAAAATAAGAGGTTCCTACAAATTTGAACCAGGCCAGTTTAGCTTACGCTGACGCAGCATGACGCAGGCCTTCAGGGGATAAAACCTTTCTTTCATAATTCATCTTCATCCTTTGAAAAAGCAGTTCTGTTTTCGTGTTCGATAACCTTGGATTAAGGGGAAAATCTTAGAGCATTTATACCGATTTCCTTGAATATTATTAACAAAAAACACACTCCCACACTGATATTCTATAACGTAGGAGAAATGAAATTACAATTACGATAAATAAGAAAGACTCGATATCAGAGAAACCTTGGTTGGCTGATCGAATCTAATTAATACAATAATTCCTATAATTTATTTTCTTTACTTCTGATATGTTTCGCCCAATCGATGAGGGATCTACTTACACAGCTGAGAAAAGGCTTTATGCCTGTGGTATGATGAAAAAGATGATTCTAAATGAGAATAGAATTCTGATCTAAATTCGCAGATATATAAAAAGAAGTTAAGATTAAGATATTATCCTGATAAAAATCCTGAGGTATATTCGCAAACATAATTTAATTACCAAATCTGTGGAACATTGTTACTTTTAAAGAATTCATTCTCAAAATACTTAAAAAAAGTGGTAACAACAAAATGTATGTATATGTATTATATGTTAATGTATAATGTATTTTTGTGGAATATTCTTCTTACGCAGCAATTTTTTAAAATCTCCAGAAGGCTAAAATCCTGAAAACTTAGCACAAATCCAGAGTTAACGGTTACACTAGTCGAAACAGTAGAGACTAGAGACATACGAAGCCTTCGTAACGAAGGACTTGTTTCGTGCATATTCTTAGCAGAGTTTACAAACATCCATCCAACGCGAGTATCAGAGAATCTATTTTCATTCCAGTTTCGTACACAACTTCGAAATTCCACATCAGCACTTTAAAAGCACGTTATAATACAACAGATGGAAGATAACTAGCCCAATTAAATTACTCAACATACGAGTCGGAATCAAATAAAAAGCAAAAACTACGCGTGACTCACAACACAAACTGAGGCGCGAAAGTTATCTTTTTATCTTCTAATTTAACATCCAATAGAATTGAGTTCTCGTCGCGACGTCGTATGATTCCCGTGCAACAACGATACAAGTAAATAATTGGCCGTCATTGTGTGTAAATAACAACCCGAATAAACGTTCCCATTGCGATATTACTATCTACTACACACAATATACGACTGAAGTTACTGAATGTTAGTTTGTCATACTAGACGACTGTATCCTGTTACCTCATGGAACTAAAGATAGACAAACGTTACCTATCTATACTAATATTATAAAGAGAAAAGATTTGATTGTTTGTTTGCATTGAATAGGCTCCGAAACTACTGAACCGATTTGAAAAATTCTTTCACTGTTGGGAACCTACACTATCCCCGGGTGACATAGGCTATGTTATATTTTCAAAAAAATTAGAGATCTGTAATAAAACTCCAATAACGTAACCCAAGGTGTAAAAAAATAAGAAAACCGAAGCAAAGCGAGGGCGATTACTCGTATTATAATAAATAGGTATGACAAGTTTTATCAGCAACTACTGGTCTATACAAAGACACATTGCTGCTACTTTTGGCCACGATTAAGTACTATGTGTACTCACTATGAATACACATAGTAATGCATTTAATTAAGGATCAATTTGGATTTAGAAGTAGTAGGTACTACTAATATTCTGTGTCAAAAGAAGGCCAGACAATGTTACTAATTATGTGATTTCCAAAGTACGAAAAGGATATTTTATGCCATTCAGTGAAGCCACTACTTTCAGCAAAAAATACCGTAATAATGTTATAAATATGTGTACAGTCATAGAACATGGTACCCGACTAATTGGTCGCATTCGGATAACCGAAAATCCAGATAATAAAATGTATGAAGAAAAGCGGTGTTATAAAAAAAGCAACAATAAAAAATTTACTTATTAACAAAAATCAATGTTTATAAAAAATATTAAGAGAATTACTAAAATACTGCAACCTTAATCTTTAGTTTGTCTAAAATATTTGGTATTTTTGCATTTGACGTGACTTATTTGATCAGAGTTGGTAGTCCGAATAATCGCAAATCCGTATAACTGAGGAACCTAACCAGATATTCGAGGTTCTACTGTAATTGTTAACCCAAGAGAAATCAAGACCAAAATATACACTGATTTCTATATCCTGTATTTTATCTCCCTAACCAGAGTAATACTTAATTTTTTATTCATCTATAATAAAGTAACTTCGTTGTCAAATACAGTACCTGTGAATGAAACTTGACTTGTCTTCTATACAATGAAGTTTTTATCTATGCAAACCAATGAGCAAAAAAATTACAGAAAAAAATTGTTATTGACAAAACTGATTCATTCAGCTGCTATTAAACTAAGTTACCTTACAGAATAAATATTTAAGGAAAAAACAATATATCAACTGTTTGTAATTTGTAATTTATGTGAGTAGGTGTCTAATACCTTTAAATGAGCAATTCTTGTATATACATATATATACATATAATATATATGTATATATATAATATATTATATTATATAATACGAGTCTCGGAAACGGCTCCAATGATATTCATGAAATTTAGTCTGCAGGGGGTTTCAGGGGCGATAAAGCTAGGATTCATTTTTAGAAAATGTTGTTTTATCCGTGTCTTCAGGCAATGAAAAACTGCTACAATAGACTCTTCCTGACATCTATTGGCGAGTAATAACACTAGCTACTTCGATAGATGGCGTTGTTAAGCAACACTAAGCCAATGATTTCCAAAAAACACGATTTAAAAATAAAGAGCAAGGCTCGGTCATCCAGGTACTTCTCTATTTAAAAAAATAGATGTTTTGTTATAACTTATTTAAAAATCAGTTATATGATTTTAATTTACAATAATAATATTAATTTTTTACCCTCTTTGGCTGGCAATGTATTGGTGTTCTTTGGTTGGTAGATGGTTATAGAGTTGTCAATGAGTGGCTGTGTACACTTACCATCAGGTGGCCAGTCTGGGTCATATGGACACTAGTTAAAAAGAAACCAGGCATGTATTCTACTCATGGCCGTTTTCATTAATCTATCTATCCATATTATCCATACCCAAGAATGATCAATTATGAATTTTTCACAGGTGCTAAACAATTGACTTGAGGATCATGGCTAGATACAATATTTAGATTTTTTTTAATGGAAATAGCCGGCAAACGAGCTGACGATCCATCTGATGTAAGTGGCTATCGTCGCCCATGGACATCAGCAACACCAAATGCATCGTTGATGCGTTGACGGCCAAGAAAGAGAGAATAAAAATAAAGAAAGAACTGGCTCTCAAGCCCCCAGCCGGAACATAACGAGTCGTTTGGCGGCTGACTCATTCTCAAGGGTGGTAGCTATTCAGGCGAACCCCATGGAGAAATAATAATAGTAATAATGGTTACTTAATGGTGGTTTACAATTAAAATCAATATTACGAATATTATCCCTCGAGGGGTCCTATCACCAGCGGGCCGGATTTAGTCGCCTCTTACGACACCCATTCGGCGTGGGATTGGGGTATTCTAAGCCGCCCCAATAATATGGTTACAGAATAACCATAGACTAGATTTAAAATGCAATGCCTAATTTGTAAGCACTGTGGCCCACATTTCTCCCTTCTCACTGAAATACACAGTTGCTTGAAGTTCATTGCTTCTACTATTTATGCAATAAGCTAATAATTTATGACAAACAATAACATACTTCAAAGTTAGGGATAACTCAAAAACTACTCATCAAATTTAAATGCTCACATGACAAGCACCAGTTTTCAAATATAAAAAGAATCATCAAAATCGGTACACCCAGTATAACATTTCGTGTTAGGCAAAAAAAATACAATTGAGAATATCTTCCTTTTTTTGAAGTCGGTTAAAAATATAAGATTGTACTTACCTGACAGATAATGAAAAATCTCCTGGGCTTGATTCACTGATCCTAATGAGAAAACCACCCTCAGGCTTATTTGCTAGTAGTTTTTCGGCATCTGCTCTTGTAATTCTACCATAATACCAACTGAAAATAAAATTATTATTATAGACATTGGTTATATACATATCCTATCATTTGATCCAAATACATTTACTTTATAAGCAATACTCTATATCAAATTGTTTAAAAATTACATGCCAAATATCACCCTAGAATTTTTTGGACCATTTTTGAGACCTATGAAATGGAATTTAAGATGAAAAAAAATTTTTGATTGTAAATTGTGCAACAGTGGTATATTCAAAAGATATTTGACCTAACATGAAATAAATGTTTTAAGCTAAATGAATTGTGCGTCATACACTGCAAAGTACAATGAAATACTAAAAACTGAGTTTTGGCCTTCCAGCTCTAGCACTCAATGAAATGTTTGCAACAGTAAGAGAGTAATTTAATACAATACTGTAATAACAATTAGATAATCAATTCATTAGTAGACTTTGAAACAGATGCCTTCATTGTTATAATGTTGTTATCAAATCTCATTACGTAAACAATGTTAAGGAATATTATTCAGGTCATTGGCCTTTCTCTCAATTTGCTTTACAAAATACCATTCAACAGTTATTTTTGTCCAATTGAGGGACTAACAATTAGAATATTTCCAATAAAACAAATACAATATTTTGGTTTACACAAAACGGACAGAGGAAAAAGATATTAATGCAAATCAGTACTAAGCACGATAATATACATATTCACGTATTCTTTCTTTGATTCTGGGATTGAATTTGTGGTTTGAATCAAGCATCACAGCAAAAGTAATTCCAAGTTTAAAGTCTTTAAAGCTTGTTTTATCTTTTCTCTTTGGGTTGAGTTGTGTAATCAATTCTTGCTTAATGATTACTAATATTTGTTTACTTATGCCCGAACTCAGAGTCACTAACGGTTACTTTAATCGCTCCTTAGTAAAGAATCATCATACAAATTCTTTACTAAGGAGTGATTTAAGTAACCATTAGTAAGTCTGAGTTGGGGCGTTAGCCCTTAACCCATAATAGGTGAATTTCAAGGGTTAACCAATTTTGGTTTATTGACTATTAATTATCACCCAAAAAAAATGTTTATGAAATGTTATTGAATTCTTTATATTAATTTGGCTGAACTGAAAACAGAGTTGCAAGATTCATAGTTCTAATTAACTCTAAAGACTATGCATCATATTGAAGATATTAAAAGTAAATGCAATTAAGAATTTCAGTATACGAAGAGATGCATTTATCTCCAAAAATTGTTCTCATTCAATCATTCAAACACGTCAACAATGAGTTTTAATATCTTATCTCAAAATATGACTCCATAATAACTATTGATAACATTGTTTTTATTTACATTATTTCTAAGTAGTGTGAGGTTTTTAATGACAATAATTACTATAACGATGCAGAGGGAACAATGTGAGAGATAAAAATTTTAAAAATGAAAATGGCAAATTAAAAGATGAGTAATTTAAAAAGTATTGTAATATTAATTAGTTACTGTTAAAGCACAATATTCAAATATTTATTCCATTAATTTTATAAGATTTAAAAAATAAAATAACAGAAACCCCCCACGGTTTTAATATCAACAAACAGCTCACAACAGTCTTAATCATGTCAGCTTTCAAACAATAAAACAAATCAAAATTGGTGCATTCCTTTAGGAGCTACGATATCAGATACTGACACATTGACGTGCCAACCTGTATCACCCCTCTTTTGTATCAGGGGTTAAAAGAAGGGATGATCAGGTTTTTCAAACTCATGATGTGGTATCATTATAATAAATAATATATTACTTTTTGCAATAATAAATTAAAGTATTAAACAATTTGTCCATTTAGAGGCTGAAGATTTTACATACCAATCATAGGTACAATATTTGTTATTATAATTTTTTTTTTACGAAAGCAACTGCATTTGAAAAAAAAATTATACTTTATATTAAGTGCTACACCAAAGAATTCCATTTTTATAATACTTTTGATATGGTACTTTAAACGGTATTGTATTACAGTATTGAATAATAATTGTTTTCCTTTATAAATCACAGTCAGTACACTAAAATTCCTCGCATATTTTATAGTACATTGGACAGAAAGTGGTTAATGGTATGTGGTAGGCAAGATTGATGTACATACTAAGTTTCGTAGTACAATTATATACATACCTATGACTTTTCATTTGAATATAGTTACTAGGTATAAGTCCTTCTTTGCCGTCTAATTCAGCCCTGTACCAATTCATGTCGTCCTCCATATTTAGTATCTGTAATAATAAGAGTTCTAGAAGGAAACACTTCGAAAAACAACAAGTTCAGTCTCAGTAACATTTTATGGTAATGAAAACTTACTTTAAGAACCTGATTCTTCCTGAAACTAAGTTCATCATCAGCAGTTGCAGTGAAATCGTGTTTTGCTATAGCCTCCATGTTCAAATTAGGCACTCCACTCAATTGTCACTGATTACTAAAATAACTCACAAAGTATACTATCTAGTGACACCGCTTCAGGTCAGAGGAGTAAAGTTATCATAATGCAAATAATTTTGTACAGGAAAATAGGAAATATTGTGTATTACGTGCTAATACGCGAAACAAATTTTATCTGATTTCGGTCTACACAAATTACACATCGGTCCAGTCACTCACACAACTACTAACTACTAGCTAGTGTCTATACTCTATGTCCACTTGCTGACTGTTAGTGTTACCAGAATTATTTTCTAGTATCACCCATAGAGCAGATCAAAATTACAATCAATTTGAGCACAGAATTTGAGTAGTAAAATGTATTTTTTATAATAATAAATTAAATCAATAAAGTAAATAAATATATTAAATCTGAATTGATTAATCTTCCCCAGATCTTCTTTGCTCTATGGAAAAGACTCTTTTTAAATATAATATATCTATAAGTTATACTTATATCTATGGACAGAATCGGTATTTTGTGGTATTTTCTTTAACAGTCACCGGTTTTGTTTTTGTTAAAAAACTAACCTAAAAATACCCTTATAAAATATTGTAAATAATATTATAATAAAAAGGGAATGAATGAATGATAATCCTTTGATGAATTTTTTCCCACAATATTCAGATTAGTCCAGTGTTAATCCTGTGCAATACTGCTTTTTTAACGGAGGGTCACTATACTCGAATCACTATATATTATAATCCTTTCGTAGATATAATACCTACTTAAAGATTCAGCCGAGGCGTGGCCACACATCAGACAGAATTTATGTTTCTTTGAGGTTACTTAAAAATAAATATAACACAACTTAACAAGCAGCCCAGAATATTGCTACCCACCATCGTATTTAAACATATATACACAAACTTACTACTTTTTTCTGCTTAAAAAAATTAACCTTTGGAGGTCCACTGCTGGACATAGGCCTCCCTTAACTTGCGCCGCACCACTCTAACTCGTCAGTCCACCTGGTCGGGGGGCATCCTTGCTCCTTTTACCGAGACGTATAGGCACCATTCGAGAATCGCCATGGGAGAATCTACTGGTTCTAAATCATGGAAGATAGAAAGAAGGCCATCTCTGTATATGAAAAATGTCCGTAAAAACGCGTCCAATTATGGGTGGCGCTAAGGTGCGGTCTACAACAGCTGTGTTCGAATATCTATTTGGCGGACACTAGCGCCATCACTCATGACGGGTGGCATAACTCAGCAAACTTCACTCTGTCTACAACAGCCATGTTCATATATGTCTATTTGTCGCACACTAGCGCCATTCAGAAATAGCCATTATTGGAACCTCTATTTTCTGTAAACAGCCAGTGGCACCTTTTCAACTTTCCCTTCATACGAGATGGCCCTCCTTCTACCTCAATACTCTATGGTTTTAGAATTTAGTTTTGTAGTCTGTGATGCCATAAATTGAAATAGAAGTGTCAAATATTGTGTCAATTCGACCTATTGACATTGTCAAACAAGATTGACAGTTCTTTTATGTCCAATCGCCTCCCAGTGGCATTACACGCGTAAGTAATTTTTAAAATCAAATTTTATCCCCTAAATCTGCAACGATTCCTAAATATCAAAATGAAAGATCAAAGTGCATTGTGCGTATAAATTCAAAAAATATATTATTTATGTTTTTTTTTAATGTTAATGATTTAAATTTGCAAACTTCAACCGGTGTGTGTTGCTTTGCTTGATTTCAGGTTTAGTCGTAACTCACATAAACGCAACGATGTCGGGAGGATTAGACGTGTTGGCCCTCAACGAGGAGGATGTCACCAAGATGCTTGCAGCCACGACCCATTTGGGGTCTGAGAATGTTAACTTCCAGGTTAGTATGTTTATGCTTCGTCATAACCTCCAAATACATAATAACTATGATGATAAGAGAATCCGTTCCATTATATCTCTGATACCATTGACGATCAATTCTCCCAACTGAGTACCTTATCTGATTTTGTAATAGCCAGTGTTTGGTGTGTTTACAATATTGAGATCCGTATGTGTTTCAGATGGAAACATACGTGTACAAGCGCCGAGCGGACGGCACACACGTGATCAATCTCCGTCGTACGTGGGAGAAGCTAGTGCTGGCGGCCCGTGCGGTGGTTGCTATCGAGAACCCGGCTGATGTGTTCGTCATCTCATCTCGGCCGTTCGGTCAGCGTGCCGTTCTCAAGTTCGCTGCCCACACTGGCGCCACCCCTATTGCTGGACGTTTCACACCTGGTGCTTTCACCAATCAGGTAAAGATTATGTTGTATTGTAGAGGCAAGAGGTATATTGATCATAAGTTTTCTGGGTTCTTACATTATGATGCTACAAATTGAAATGTGTTGTTACAGCACTGTGCAGTGTCCATGTCAAATCCTATGATTGATTCTCTTGCACATAGCAACCCAGTAGTTTGATTTAAAGAATGCATTAGTCGTAAATCACATTTTAATGATGACAATTAACTAAGGAACCACTGACTGCTATGCAGAAATGATTATAAGTTAATCTGATCTTTAAAAACTAAATATTAAATGTGTTTTTTATATTCCCCTACTACATGTGCAATAATTTCACAGATCCAAGCTGCATTCAGGGAACCCCGTCTTCTGATTGTCTTGGACCCAGCTCTGGACCACCAGCCCATCACTGAGGCCTCCTATGTCAACATTCCAGTCATTGCTCTTTGCAATACTGACTCACCTTTAAGATTTGTTGACATTGCCATCCCATGCAACACCAAAGTAAGTTCATAATAATACTTTTATTATGTACTTAGAAAAGTATTAATCGCCATCTTACTGATAGTTTGCACATAAATGCAGTATCATAAATATCGTCCTGACATTGTTGAGAAGTCCTGGAATGTTCAAAACTATTTTTTTAACTTTCACATTCTTAGATTTCTCTGTTGCCTAAGTGATAGTGTCTTTTAACCCGTCGGTTACCGGGAACGTTCCAGCACGTTCGAACTCAAAGGTACCGCGATCACGCGGATCCTAACGAGTTAAAGGACGAGCAAAGAATATAACAAGTATAACAACTTGTCATATGTCTTGGGTACAATAGGATAATTTATCCTGCATCTTGCGATGTTGATTTAGCAGTCCTGATACCTAACTTTGACTGAAAAATATCGTTTAACAAATTTATCTCAAGTTGTCATTTTAAAAATCTGAATTAAGTTATATTTCCATTGTGTATCAAGAGTATTTTCAATTTCCCAATGATATAAAAGCAAAGCAACAACCCATAATTGTCCCACTGCTGGGCTCGGGGTCTCCTCTCACAATGTGAGGGGTACAGGCCATAGTCTACCACGCTGGCCAAGTGTGGATTGGTAGACTTCACACACCTTTGAGAACTTTATGGAGAACTCTCCGGTGTGCAGGTTTCCTCACAATGTTTTCCTTCACCGAAGCAAGTGATAATTATTAACTTCTAATACGCACATAATATTTGAAAATCAGAGGTGCGTGCCAGGATTTGAACTCGGGCCCTTCGGTTCGGGAGACCAACGTTCTACCCGCTAGGCTATCACTGCTATGATGCAATGATATACATTGGGATTATATAATTATAAGCCCTGTTATTTATGTTTTTATTGAACAAGTTTATAAATTATAAATTCTATTATTTGTTTCTATTTGTGGTGGCACCAGTATTATGGTTCAACAGTGGGTCTGACTGTTAACATCTTTGATTAAAAAGATTGATTATAAATTCCATCTTTACAGTCATCCCACTCCGTTGGTCTTATGTGGTGGCTGTTGGCCCGTGAGGTCCTCAGACTGCGAGGTGTGCTTGCCCGCGACCAACGCTGGGATGTTGTAGTCGACTTGTTCTTCTACCGTGACCCAGAAGAGAGCGAGAAAGACGAACAACAGGCTAAGGAACAGGTAAGGCAATATTTAATTAACTTAGACCAATATTATATTCATAGAAAATCATTCTATAGTTTAGAAAAATAATGGAGTTGGTGAATACAAATTAATGTTTTTTGTGTTGTCATTTATGCTGCTACAGCAGGATGTGCCGCTACAGGTATTGATATATTATTACTTTATTTATAAGCATTTTTATGTATACTTATATTGTTACTTGATGTATAAAGATTTTCATGTACATACAGTGATAGGTCATTGGTAGAAAATGGTTTATTGTTAGCAGAATTTTATAGTTTTGAAGGTGGCACAATTTTGTTTATTAGATTGCAGTGATTATCAGGCAATGTTAGGTGCTTTCAGATGACCAACCATTGTCTTGAGCATGAATCTTTTAATAACTAAAAAGTTGAGACTATACTTAAACTAGCAGTACATAAGGCATTCACATTTAATTTGATATTATTATTATCAATCAATTAAATTTATGATATTTCTTAGGCTGTCGTTGCCCCCAAACCGGAGGTGCCTGCCCCAGTTCATGAGGAGTATGAAGCAGTGGAAGCCATCTTCCCTGCTACTGAAGAACCACCGCCAGCGACCGCTGCCACCTTTGGGCCACCCCCAGAAGATTGGGCTGCTCAGGTAAGAATTTATGATTGAATTAATAATCTTGACCATTTATTTGTTGAGCAAATATGTAAATGTACATTGCCCATGTCTTCAGAGTGTAAATGATCTGTCCTAATGAGTTTCCTACATTCATATGCAATATTCCTTAAAACTGCTTAACTGGTATGAAGGTTTTTTCTACAACTTCTACTAATATTATAATATAAATATGGAAGTTTGAGAGGATTGTCTTTTCAAGTTAGAACTAGTGAACTTAGATTGACCATTGGGTCCTTATTATCCCGGAAAACGCAAAGCGCTAGTATTAAATATTGAGTAGAGAATAACAATACAAGATCAGGGTATTTAATCCCAACATTTAAATTGTTCCAGGTACAAGAAGAGTGGGGATCAGCTGCGCCAGCGCCAGTCACCGCCACCCCGTCGTGGGGAGGCTCCACCCAGGACTGGAGCGCCGCGTAAATGTTACGTTCGCTGTGGATGTTAACTGAATATAAAATCTAAAAACTTGTATTTTGTTTAATTTACTTCATAACTAATAATAATTATTTAATAATAATAATTATTATAATAATAATTTACTTCATTAAATTTTTAATTTAAGAAACCCCCGATAGATTTATTTTCACTAAACATAGCTAAGATAGCTAATAGTCAGCTTTCAGACAAAAACCGCATTATAATCGGTCCATTCTTTTAGGAGCTACGATGCCTTGGACAGACGTCAAACTTATATCACACTTCTTGCGTCGCGAGTTAATAATTCGGGTTGTGTTTTCGCATCCCGCAAAACACGTACTCATCATGACTTATTTTAAATCAACGTTTTAAGACTTACAAGTTTTGTATTTGCGTTGAGGGGATAGTTGCGGTAGACAAACAAAATGCAGATATTCTTTTTACAATAAAGATGTATTCTCAACGCTTCCATACACTTGAACTCTATAAATACAGGTATATTTTGGGTTTCCCTGGTTAGATAAAACTCTGAAGACAATGCTCTTTGTAACAACATGTTCAGTGTTCAAAGAATAGTATTGTTTCGCTGGTTTTTTGTAGCTGTATGTTCCGTCAGCTGCTTTTACATATGTACCGTTTTCTTGAATTGCCTGTTAATAAATAAATTTAAATAAGTCAAAAGGTACATAGCTCGACACAGAATTCTAATACTTCGATCATTACGAAGAGTTGTTAGGTGATTATTATCATAAATAAAGGTTTACACATTCTTTTCCAACTAAGATGCCCGCAATACATCATAAAATCACCACTAACCTGAAATTCGAGAAGGAACAAATATAAAAACATTTGTTTTGCAGGCAAGCTGGCAAGGTCACCTAGAACTACGGTATCGATGAACCTTTTTAACCTTTTCCAGGTTACAATTAAAATAAAATATAGCATAATGTTTGTAGGAGTCAGTCTCACTCTGTGAACTTGCAGTCTTAATTTTTTTATAAGGACTACTACAACGTCTATTTAATACGCCGATCTTATAAAGATAAAGTGGTATTACAATTTACATTTGACGACCCGTGTGGCGCAATGGTTACCATGCCGGATCGCCGCACCGAGGGTCTTGGGTTCGATTCCCAGCGAGGCGGAAATTTGAATGATGAGTTTGAATTTCTGTTCTTGCTCTGGGTGTGAATGTCCTTGTCTAGTGTGTTGTCCATGGCACCCACGACACAGGGAATCCTAGTGTGGGGCTATGAATGTGAAGCGTGAAGCGTTATTTATTTATATGGAGGGAATACTAACATATACCACGAAATCCCTTGGGGCACTCCTAGCCGTGTCAGGGCGAATGTGCTCGAGGCTTAGGGTGCTAACAGGTATTTTTCGTGGCAACTCTATAATCACTTCGCCATAAGATCCGCTATAAACAATAAAAAATTGAAATGTTATCTATGAATCGCCATTTGTACCGTGATCTTTTATTGTGGTCAATAAAAGTTAAATAAATAAATTATCATTCTACTGTAAGTATCTATTAATTGTACATAAGTTGCTCCAGATCTCTAATAGATATTAAAGTGCTCTTTTGCCAGTGAAAATTATATTTCGTTGCTATAACTAAATATCCTGTAAAGATCAATCGCCACTACTTTAAAACAATTCCCCCGTGAAACAAAAGGTAAGGCAGGTAGGGCCCTACCTATTCCTTGGATATTTAAATAATAAACCAAACTCTTATTCTTTGCAACATCATGTAAGTATCCATCCATCCATCCATTCATCAGAATCATCAGCCCTTGGAGGTCCGCTGCTGGACATAGGCCTCCTCTAACTTGCGCCCTCCCCTCCTTATACATTAAGTATAATATTCTTTTAATTAAAAATATTCATACCCAAACGGCCAGCAATCAGAAGGTTCCGGATTTCTCAAGGCCAATATGATATCTGGTGGTGGAGCGGTTCGCCACAGTGGTACCACTCCCCATAGAGCCACTGGTGTTCCCCACTCCTCAGTATTACTCCCTTTTACTGCTTTTACACCGTGTATGACACTTTTGACCGGTGAATTATTCATAGATGTTGAGTGTGGAACTTAAAAGAGAAAATTTGGAGTTTAGATCATCTTAATAGATAATTGTCAAAGGAGAGGAACGATCAGGAATATTCCAAAAGTAATTTTCGAAGAAGTTTGTTAGTTTTCTAAGTAGTGATAAAGCAAACGAGTTGACGATACTGGCTAGCTTTTCCCATGAACATCAGTACCTAACACCAATCATCATTCTCACCATCATCACCGATGCGTTGCGTAAGAAGAGTGACAAAGATAGAAGTAATTGGTTTGCCAGACGGTGCCGCGGTGGTAGCTAGCCAGGCAGGTTTCTCGGAAACCGGTGATAATATTAATGACTTAATAATAATAATACATTGATAGTCCTTTCATTATTTTTTAGGCTAGTTGGTAATGACTATCTGCACCATACAGATAATTATAATAAATGTATAATTATTCCAGGTTGAACTAATAAACCGTAGTAAAACTGGCGCCCAACCTGGGGCCATTCGAACCCAAACACAGACGTACTCGTATCTAAGTTTACATAAAAAATAGGCAAGTTAATACTTTCATCAACGTTGAATTTAATCAAAAATTATTAATAAATAACAGTGATAAGTAAACTACAATAAAGCCTGTTAAAATATATTTAACACGTTCACGCCGGCGCGGGCCACCGGTGGCCCACGCTAGACTATCTCATCAGGCGGCGCGGGCCCCGGTGGCCTGCACTAGATTGTCTCATCGGGCGACGCGTACCACCGGTAGCCCCCACTCACTGTACTACTGAGCAAACATGCAATACGTTTGCAGGTCTGAACAGGCAAAAATCGCGCGCCGCCAGATGAAGCGCGTCTTTAATTCGAGCGCCACCCCACAGCAAAACTAATGAAAATCGGCCCCGGCGTGAACGTGTTAAGGTAATATGTATATTTAAGATAGTATATACCTACTAGTATAGTATAGTAATAGAACTTAACCCTGTAACATTAGATTCCCCGAATATTAAATATTTAAACCTAGTCCACCTTTAACATAGGTACAAATACTAAATTCTAACATTGAAGAAAGGGTTTATAGTCGAAGCGCAAGCTAAAATCGACCGTTTTATGATAGAACAAAGTGTCAAAATGTAGTGTAAGTACCTATAGTATTTTAAGTTTACAAATTTTAACGTGTTTCTAGGCAAGGCGGCTTTGAATTACCTATTCAGTGATGCAACTTGTTATACGTCATATTACGGGAATTTGCAAGATTTACAGAATCTTTTATTTCAGTTAGGTAGATATTCAGTATAAATCCATGAAACATTTTCTTGGTGTTTTCTTACATTTTGGTATATAAAGATAACTATAGCTAATTACACAATTATAGCTACTGATAGATGATAGATAATAGAAAATCATCTGACTCACTTCGTCAAATTGTTAGTTACTAGATAGTTAGGTACATTTACCCACAATGGCCACAATTTTTGTTGGTAGGAAGAAAATGCTGTGATAGCTGCATTAGGCCCTCCTTTTGTACCTTATTTTATTGAGTGCAATAAAGTAGGTATGTAATTTCAATTCAATTCAACAAATTATAACTGTAACTTCTCGTAAGAGGACAATTGCCATAAAAGTAAAGAAATGAAATAGGTACGGTACTCAATTCAATTAAATGAAGAACTAGGTAGCTATAACAGAATATCACTAACAATACAGTATAAGTAAGTAGATAGGTATAGGTATATCATACTTACTTGTTTTAGTATTTGGCAAACTAAGCATGAACTTTCTTCGTAATCTCAGCATGTTCCTGTAGGTAATAAATCATTTCCTTGTTACAAAAGTATATTTTTTCTTGGTATATTTCTACGGACACAACTGTAGCGGATGGAGTAGGTACCTAATAGATATTGGAAAAATGTGCTATTCTCACCCTTGTAGCTCATTTATTTACATTGATTGAATCTTTTTTTTCACTTTTTTATTTTAGTACCGATTAAAATAAAACAACCAATAAACTAATTTTACCAACTAAACTTACTTCAATACATCAGTGAAAACTGCATCCAAATTGGTTATGCAGCTTCTGAGATAAGCCGGAGCAGCAGGGGCGTAGCTACCGCCGTATCAGCCGTGTCAATTATACGGGGCCCCCAGCGTATAGGGGCTCCCACTAACACTCCCAAACAAAGCTCGCCAGCAGCCTACGACCGCTACAGTTCGCACTCATTTTATATTTGACTGCGTTGAGGGGGCCCCGCAATAAATATTGATATGGGGCCTCCTTAGGGCTAGCTACGCCACTGCGGAGCAGGCAGCCAAACGCACAGACAAACAGGCCAAACAAATAGAAAAAAACATTGTTATTGGATCTATTGCGTTAACCAATATTTCTTTCGATTTCCTGTCAGATTCCATAAAATTATCTGGATGTTCCAAAAAATTATCTAAAATCGTTTTTTAACGACTAAGATCCTTTTTTATGCACAACCTATACTACGAGTATACATATTTTGTAGCATGTTTTCCTCGTAATTACGGTGTAGGTAAAATAAAGTGTCAAAAGTAATATTTTTTCTGGAAATAAATTAAATAAATAGCTATTGGATAAACTAAATTCTTGATTCGTTTTCAGTGAATCGAGATTAATCTACTTACCGACTTTAGGAAAGGACATTAAAGGGCAAATTGTATATTAACCTCAATTCTTGTTCGATTCGTGATACTGCCAACGTCAGGTGTTTCAATTTGTAACAACATTCTTCGCTGACTGAAGTACTACGCAAATTTACTGTAAATAATGTTTATCTTTGCATTAAGTATGTAATATTTCTACCCCCTTCTTTCATGGCCGTCATCGGTGATGCCTTTGTTGTAAGTTACAACTTGTAACTGATTTTCATGGGCAACAATGATTATTAATGAGATTTTATCATCAGGTGACTGGTCTGTTTTTTTTATGGAAATAGCCGGCAAACGAGTTGATGATCCACCTGTGGTAAGTGGCTATCGTCACCCATGGACATCAGCAACACCAAAGGCATCACTAATGCATTGCCGGCCAAGAAAGAGAGAAGAAAAAGAAAGAAAGAACTGGCTTTCAAGCCCCCAGCCGGAACACAACGAGTCGTTTGGCGGCTGGCTCATGCTCAAGGGTGGTACAGTCGGCCGCAGAAGTAGCTTAACATTTTAGTACCTTGTCACATTACATTTCTTGAATTTGTCATAGATGTTGCTAGGAAATCGTCGAAACAGTTACTATTACAAAGTACTAAAATGTTAAGCTACTTCTACGGCCGACTGTACCTAGCTATCCAGGTGAATATGGAGAAATAATAATAGTAGTAATTTTTTGCCGTATTGGTGCGGCTTAGAATACTAGCCCCAATCCCACGCCGGATGGGTGTCGTAAAAGCGACTAAATCCGGCCCGCTGGTGGTAGGGCTCCTCGAGGGATTATATTCTTAATATTGATTTTTATTGTTAATTAATACCATTATTACTATTATTATTTCTCCATGAGGTTGGCGTATTCTAAGCCGCCCCAATACGGCTTGTTTGTCGCCTATTCATACTTATGAAAAACTTAGCGCTCTGCCCGCGGCTTTGCCTTTGTTTTCCGGGATAATAAGTGCCCTATATCTTATTCCAGGTCATGATCTACCTGTATGGTAAATGGAAATCCGTTTAGTAGTTTTTGCATGAAAGAGTAACAAAAATCCGTACAATCTTTCAGATTTATTTTATTTCTTATTATTATTTTATTTTATTTTTATATTAGTAGGCAGTGGCGTAGCGTGGGGGGGGGGAGGCGGGGGGGCCATGGCCCCGGCCGGCATATGAAGAGGGCAGGAAGCCACTCAATTTTTTAATAAAAATAAAAAAAATATATAAGTAAGTACATTAAAATTATTTGTTTTTTATTAAAATTTTAATGTAAATTGTGCTATAAAGAAAACAAGAAAAGTGCATTTTTAATTAATAAAAAAAAACATTTTAAATAATATGGGTAATTTAGATCATTCGGGGGCGGAAAATTTTCGGTCGGCTCCGGGAGGCGGGAACCCACGCTACGCCACTGTTAGTAGAATAACTTCCAGAGAGGCATGCAGGGGAGAGCGAGAGGATCATGTAAAACTGTACCCCCCAAACCTCACCAATCTGTGTCGTACAGGCTTCAGAATTTCACATGAATTTAAACATGCCTCTCCAGAAGGTTCCCCTTTCGGCTCGCCTCAAGGGACTTCGACGTTGCCAAATTAAGCAGAGATATTTAGATTAGAATACCCTAGATAGGAAGTCGGTTGTCCATTTTGGGGACATGGGATGAATTGCACACACCTGCTGCCCGTCCTTTGCTATTACTTAAGTGATTGATTTTATCGTCACAGAGTATAGTTAACTTCGCGTCAATACCTAATTTCAGTAAGGAATAAAAACAGTTCAGTAAATTATTGAACATGTTCATGTATTAAATGGATTGAACGATATGATAGGATATACCTAACAGGATCGAAGGAACTTACTTAAGTCATTATTGTAATAGATTTAAGGTTTATTTTGTTCCTTGCTTCTCCGAGGTGGGCGTAAATAGCGGCGACACAGTTTAATACTATTGTCGATGTTTACGATCATTTAAATTTTGAAACTGTTTTTTGTGACAAATAAATCTTTAAATGTTTAAATCTTTAAAATCTTTAAATCCTACTTAAAAATAACATCTAAACTAAAAACATCTGGTAGGTATATTTTTTATTATGTACTTGATTTATCAACTTTGTACGTATCTACTCGTACATATGTACAGTAACTAAATATTTATATGTAGCGCTGGTTTAATAGCTTATATCAGTAGAAATCGGAATAATATGATATTCGGTATTATCGCAATATTATCGCAACTAGACCTAGTAGTACTTATTATCGGTACTATTATTTCTTTTGTGCTAGTAGTCACAATAAGTCTTGATTCATCCTAGGATTCTTATGTTAGAGATAGGGTATTGCCACTAAGCCATCCCGAACAAATTGCTTGAACGGTCCTGCATCTTTTTGTAAATAGCTGACAACGTAGCATACGAGGGTATAGGGGTCGATCTTTTAGGCTACCCCAATAGGGCAATAATTCATTCTAGTAGATATAATTATTGGAACGGAACATGATACCCCATAATAAATTAGCACTAAAATACTCCACGCAATAATACGTTAAAAATCCTCGAAACAACATAAAGATTAAAAGATAAAAGGTATTGCTGTCTAGTAATAAAAATGCCCGATGGGAATAATGTAGACGATAGCTCTTATTGAATTCCCTTAGTTGCTGGTAACGAATGAAAAAGTTCGCAACAGTAATAAGATTAGGTTCGCTATGAATGATTAAGGACGAATGATCCTGTAAACTGGGAATTGTATCTGCGTTGAGCTGTTTAAATGTATTTTGTGCTTCTTTTGCTCTGATTTTTGTTTTGTTTTTATTTAATACACCGGTTTGATTATCTAATTGGGATATTTAAAGTAGATTCTATTCCTCATTGATTGCGTAAAGGTGTTTAAAATAAGGTGAACACGAAGAAAGTAAGATTAACATGGACGCTTTTAGGGTTGCATCATTCGATGTAAGGAGCCTTTTAGGATTACTCGCTTGTCTGTCTTTCTGTTTGTACTCTATCCCTCTTTTCTTTAGTCAATTTCCTGTAAGTCTACTTGGAAAACATATTTAGGTATCAAACCTTACCTAATAACGGTTTAGGCTCTAGTATCTATAAAATTATAATTATTTGAAGTCCTATTTTTTATCTAATAAAACAGAAAGGCTAAAATATCTAACTCCCTCACAATCTTGTCCTTAAACAATAATTTTAAGTAAGGATACTCACCAAAATTCAAAAGTTTGGCCTCTGGAAGAACACTTTTTATTAAGAACTCTATTCTTGGAATTCCATCGGGGATCCAAAAGGGCACTGAAACAGATATAAATTAAGGTTTACTTACGTGTATTGGTGTAAGTGCTTTTATACAAGGTCGTTTTCTTTGTAGATAAGTGTTCCTCTACTGCGATTTTGCCACGAGTCACTATAGAATTTAATAGTATAGATTATGTTTAGCTTTCTGTTAAAAAGTTCTGAGACGAGACGGAATTTTCCCTTATTATAGTTGGGATAATAATAAATATTAACTTATACTTATTCAGCATATCATTTAAAGGCAATAATGCCTCTCATGCACAGTTCCCTTAGGGGTTCGTCACTGGAGATCCAACAACTTCTACACTCACTACTTCTCAGCCTATCCTACAAGGCAAGACAGCATGTAGTACCTATCCATATAGTCATCCATAGTACATATCCGTATCTAGCCATCTTCTGAGATCGCAAAGGATTCTCACTGACCACTGAAGACCCTACAGACACTCATGAGTGCATGTTTATTATTGAACAAATTGAACGTTCAGCAGAGTAGTAGCTAACAAACAGGCTATTTGGTAGCTACCAAAACCCACAGAGTAGGCTTCAGGGTTGTCAATACATGTAATTATTAAATCCAATAAAAAAAGGAATAAACAAAAATTAATTGAATCGTCCACAAATTTTGACGGTAACTAAATAAATTATTTATTCATACAATGCACGTAATAATAACTAACCACTTAATCCCAATACCGCGAGAAGACAGGCAAGTATTTTAACTGTTTTCCGGGTACCATTCATTCTGCTCTTTTGTTTACTCTTCTTCACATGCATCCTTTGGGTATCGTCAAACTGGCTGCTTCTGTTGTTTAAATAATCCCATATGTTTTCTCTTAACGGATACGAGCTTGCTGCTTCCCATGACGGCACGTCTCTTCGCTGCTTTCTTCTTTCATAAACTTTTCCTGTATAAACAATAGTGGTTTTCGTTCAGGTGTATCAATTTTATTGTGAATATTGTTTGGAATAACATCGATTTAGACTTGTCCTGTACCAGTCTACTCTGTAGCTTTTACAAGATGTGCTCAGGAGTTTTTTCACCGTTTCTTATATTCAAGCGGCTTTAAGCTTTTTGAAACTAGATAGAAGCAAAAATAACGCGCACAATTATAGGTATGTTATTAAAGAACAGTTAATAACTTTATAAGTTGGCTGGTAACGTCACGCTCCAATTGCATTAGGCAAGGTGGTCGCCATAACGAATTGCTTTTTAGGTCACAAATTAGGAACAGCTAAGGTAGTAATCATTTCGCCGCCGACACGACACGAAAGTCAAGTGCACCGAAAAGTTTTAAACATCTATTTTATTTTAGCTGTAACATAATGCGATGCGATTAATGAAGGCTCTTTTGTTTTAATTTAACATTGCGTATAAGTATTTTATGTAAGGATAGATTTACAATTCTTTTTTTACGATTTTTGCTTCTACAAGCAGGAGGTTATCATAATATTCGATAAAATTTTGATTGTATATTGATTATTTACATTTTGATTATACTCTTGTAGATTTTTATTTTGTCGCAGACCATTCATTGCTGAAAATCACTCCTGACCACAGATGTTGTTACAACTACGGATTAAAAACCATCAACGAGTGTTGTGTGAAATGTGTGATTGTAAAACATATATGAGACAATTCATTGGAAAGAGTACGAATATACTGGTTCCGGTCTGAAAATATAATGTTTTTGAGTGTCAACGCTATCTTTTAGGGTTCCACAAACCTATTATTAATAAATAAAACATTATCTTTCTATCTATCTATCTTACGCGGGTCTATCAATTTTTCATTACATAAGTTTTTCGAATCCTGCGAGTAAGTTTTGAATGACTTTTTTTTTTAGTCATAACTCTTTTGGCCCATAAAATAAAAAGTATTTTTCTTTCCTTGTGAAATTAACGTCTTTCTTTGTAGTGGACCTCCAACGTCTTGTAATCAACTTATGCCATATATTGTATACACACTGTATTGTATTACTTTATTGTATTTTTATTACTGTACCTTCTGTGACGCGGGCCACAACTCATAATTCTACGGTCGTCAATGGCGTTATTACACGAAACGTAAATAAATTCGTGGGGTCGTAAACGAGTTTCCAAATTGTTTCACTTGAGGGCAGTATGATTCCCCCTGAGATGTGGACTGTTATTGCGGGGCATGTGTTGGTTAATAGCGAACGTAGGTATTTTAATTGAAATGTAGTTATATATTTCTCATATTTTCAGTCTATGTCGATCGCAATCTAGTTGGATAACTGTATGCACGGATGCCTGCTATATACTTTGGCCATCGATCCAAGTTTTCAATTAATAGGGTTTGAGGCCGTTGGAGTTTCTTTAATATCATTCGACAGTTCGGTAAGCTGTCAAATTATCCGTCAGTCTGTACCGGAACAATGTAGTGGAATTAAGCTGAGTTAATTAGTAAAAATCCTCAATTTCCACTGTGCAATTAGGTACATCCGAAATTCCGAACGCCGTTTATTTATTGCTTTATAGTAAAAACACGGATTTCAAATTTGCTTAAAAATTAAAAAAAAATATTTTTATATATAAAAAAGAAAATATTCTGAGCTAAAAATAAACTCGTAGAACACATTTCGTATGCGGTCGATATAAAGTATTTTCACATCCAGTTATCTACAGCGCGTTGTAAAGTCAGCAACTAACTCTAGCAGACCTCAGTTTCTCATAAAATATTCTCAGCGGTTGTTTATTTAGTGGAATCGCCAAGTTACTGGGTCACGTGGATTGCTGACCGCGCGTTATTTTGAGGAGGTACCTACAAATCATTCCGTCGCTTTTTAATTCAAGTCAATTTGCTTTTCTGTTAGATTTGTTATCTGTACCAAATATAAAACTTTAACGGTCCCAATTAAATTATCTAGGTAGGGTATCGATATATAGTCAACGTTCCTTTTGTTTTGGATGGTTGAATTTAATTGTTTGTCGAGCAATCTGTAATCGGAACATTGAAAACTACGTATTTACACGCAAACATTTTTTTTTTATGGAAATAGCCGGCAAACGAGCTGACGATCCACCTGATGTTAAGTGGCTATCGTCGCCCATGGACATCAACAACACCAAAGGTATCACTGATGCGTTGCCGGCCAAGAAAGAGAGAAGAAAAAGAAAGAAAGAACTGGCTCTCAAGCCCCCAGCCGGAACACGACGAGTCGTTTGGCGGCTGACTCATGCTCGAGGGTGGTAGCTATCCAGGCGAACCCCATGGAGAAATAATAATAGTAATAATGGTATTAATTAAGAATTAAAATCACCAATATAATCCCTCGAGGGGCCCTACCACCAGCGGGCCGGATTTAGTCGCCTTTTACGACACCCATCCGGCGTGGGATTGGGGTTAGTATTCTAAGCCGCCCCAATACGGCTAAAAACAAACATCCTTAACGCAACGCAACTATCCCCACAAATTCTGCCCTAGCCGGGAATTGAACCCGATTTTGCACGGTGGGCACTGTGGGCAGTTACCTTTTTTACGGCAGTCGGCAATCAAAACACACAGCCAAGCGCAAGAAAGGCCTAATGTCTGAAGAATATTGCAATGCAGAACAACCAGTCAGATGTGTATTTAGCTGGCCAGCCAGAAAGAACTGGGCAAGTGCGAGTCAGGCCATGCGCAATGTAGGTTTCTGAAGTACATAGTAAGTTTATCAACTATTACTCATTAACTACTTATGCTAACATAGCCGTGATAGTTTTCATTCTAAATTCATCATAATATAACCTATTTTTGAGGATTTTTACGTTACCTGTAGTTACTGAAAAAAAAATGTTTTTTTTTTTTTAATTTCATGTACACGTATAAACTGAAATGAAATCTTAAATGTTTTTCAATATTTTGTTGTACGATTCTGGAGTTCTAATAAATATGTATACCCATGCCAACTTACAGCTTTTTAGCAAGGTCTCGCCGCTTTGCTTCGGACGGATGGACGGATGGACGGACAGACTTACGGACGGACGGACATAACGAAACTATAAGGGTTTCGATTTTACTTCGGAACCCTAAACATAACGAAACTTTAAGGGTTCTGATTTATAGGGTGGCTTTATAAAAGGCTTTAATTTTGTTTCTTGTTGTATGAATCGAAAGAGCCCGTCCCTATTAGACACACCCCATTCTTATTAGACAGTGAAGTGGTTATCGGTTTTTTTTGTTTCTGTTTTTTTATTTATTTCATTAATGAGAGCAGTAATTATTTACTTCTATAATGTCCATTTTATTCACCCTGAAGGGTTTTAAGTGTAATGATGTATTCGATATCCCTAGAGGCCCCTGAAGCGCACCCCGTTTGGTATAATTTAGCCCTCTGATAACGGTAGACAGAATAGCAGATTAGTCCAAAACACAAACGAACGGGTGGTACTAATCCTCGGATTAGTAATTGATATATAGATTATAGCAATAACATTTATATTGACAACACATGTACAGTCATTTGCAGAGAAAAGTAACCCATCTGTTTATAAAAGCACAGTAACAGATGGGTTACTTTTCTCTGCAGGTGACTTTACCTAATTGAATTGAATATTTTAAACTTATAATAACAGGTAATTCAACGAAGCAGTCTATTCATATTTTTTTAATGATATATATTTATTTTGTTTGTTTATTATTAATATTATTTATTATTAATAATACAAACTAATTACAATATGTTTAGTCAAGTGATATTTTTACTACAAGACATCAATAATCAACATTAGCAAACATAAAAATGATAAGAGTAATAAAGAGTAACTAATAGAATGAGCAGGCACAGCTCGATGACTTGTTCATAGTAAGAATCGTAAGTGATCCACCATATCATACTTTATTCTGAAGGGTACTTATGTTCGGTTTACACGTATTATGTAGTTAACTAAATTTTAAGTAAATTAATACGTGTAAACGGACAATTTATTAGTTTAGCAATTTAGTAGTTTAGTAATCAAGTAGACAAGTAATTTAGAAATTTGTCTATTTTCTGTTAAGTAGGTGGGCGGGGCTTATCACTTAACACGTTTGGACAGGCACTTTTTAGTTAAAATTTAGTTAACCACTTAATACGTGTAAACCGAACATTAAAGATAGACTATATTATTATGCACTCTACTTAACTAACCTACCTTTGCTTCAGAATAACAACCCCAAAATGCTAAAATATCCGGAGTAATTGTATTAAAATGTATTTGTACGAAAATGCAGAAGTTTATAGGTATAATATAGAATTGTTCTCACCTGAAGAACACCATGGTGGCATTCTTATAATATTTTTTTGTGATATCTCGCTACTATTCGAGCTCACTGTAGCTTTTTTATAAGCACTTCTAGTTATCATAACCATTTATTAAATTCAAACGTGTTTCGCTCTACTGAATACTACTGAAATATTCCTTCACATTAAAGTATTACTTATAACAATATTACAGCCAACTTGATTTATATTCTCTTTCTCTTTTACATTTACAGACCTACTAAAATTTCATTTTGTAATTTTGTTTTTTTACGTCCGCGAAATTCCCGCCATTTTTTGTTTTTAAATGGTTCGAAATGGAATACGCAAATGTCAAGGAACTATAGACCCGGTTCAGAAAATTAAGATTTCATGCTATTTTATTTTATCTGTTACATAAATAGTGATTTAATTTTATAACATAATTTTATTCAATTCAGGAGGTAATCTTTCATTTTCACTTTTATTTTTAGGTCGGCAATAGGTACATCATGATTTTGGTGTAACGTCTACCTATGAACGTCCATGGTTTGGTTTGGTTCCTGTCCACATTCGACGGTGGCCACTTACCATCAGGTGTTTAAACTATTTTAGTTTCATAAAAAAGTCGGCCAGTTTCATAAATAAATAAAAAGTATTTCGATATGTTAATTTTATTAACATTTTAATATCATTTATTACATAAAAGAACATCTATGCTGAATTTTCATTACATGTCACCTTCCTACGTTCATTACCGTTTGGTTGGTAGTTGCTAAAACTGGAACAGTTTTATTTTCTTAAGAGAAATTTGAGTAAGTAGGTAAACGACACTAAATAAGACGTTTAATTATGAAATGTTTTCTTTAATTAACTTGATCTAAAAACCAAATAATTGACACTGACCGTAACTTGGACAACAAACCGATAAATGATGTTGTTTCCGCTTATTGAATCTTGACATTGTAATTTCATGGCGGAAGTATTAAATACTTTATGAGCATTAAAAACTGACCAGTTCTCACGAAATGTTGTTGGTGATTGCTCTTATTTGTGTTGTGCCGGAAATCATGGCTCAGGATCAAGCTTTGAGTACAGGTAGCCCTCAACCCTTACCATTTCTGGATTTGTTCCCGGGTGCATCGAACTATTACGGTGACTCGATCCGCAAGGCATACTCAGAACCCGGACATTATGCTTCATGCCCGAAGACTGACACTCTGTCTTCATTTGCGAGCCTCCTAGCAAGTGGCGCTAAAATCATGTTTTCGGCAGCTGTAATTATGTTCTTGAAACTAGTAGCAGGAAAGTTCTTACTATTTCCTGTAGCTTTAGTGGTGTTCGCTAAATTGACACTTAAAGCACTTTTTCTCTGGCCCATTATATCTAAAATGATTAAGTATCTTAAACGGAAGAAGAAAAAAGGGCATATATCCAGAATGACATCGGATTGTTTCCAAAGATTTACTTGTGTGATTCAGAGAGCGTCCCAAAGAGGCTGGTTGAGCAACTTCGGAGCGGCTGTGACGTTCTTATTGATCGATGACGTCGACCAGGATAGTATCATTGCCAAATCTCTGTTAAGTGTTTTAGCGGGGGATAATGTCGCTAAATGCATGTCAATAGATTGCAGTTCCGGAATCGATATAAGCTGACACAATATTGTTTACGACAATAAATGTAGGGCAATGCATTGTAGTTTTATTTGTAACTCGATCATGTTTTTGTTTGCTTGTGACACACTGATCGCTTTATTTTATAATCGTATCATCAGTTGTTTAAACCGGACATAGCTAGTGATTTATGTGCAACAATGAAGCAGTTAAAATTAGCAGTGTCAAAAATGTTGCTTGTAAATTTATTATGCGTTCAGTGTCACCGAGTGAATTATCCAGCACATAAGATATACAGTGACTACCGATATACCCCTTATGCATATCGAAATTATCCTCCAATGGAAGCCTACGAAGCTGGATCGACACAAACACGGATGTATTATCCCGGAGTTCCCTATCACGTCGAAGACCAACGAAGCGCCAATTCGAGTTTTTCGTTCAATGATTTTGTTAATTCTTTAAATGGTATGGAGTATCATCACGAAAAGCCTCGACATAATTCTGATTACGGGTTTTCGCACTTTCCTGGGCTAAGAGATTCCAGTGATACCAAACACGATGTCAAATATGATCGCGGAGATGTAGAATCTGTTCCAACCCATAAACCAACAGCTGTCTTTCCGGAAGGCAACGGGGTAAGTGTGTCGTTCCTAAAACCAGACTGGAGCAGCATAACCAATCCAGCGACTACGGATATGGACAAGTGGAGTGGGCTACTACAGTTAATCCTTTCTTTCATATCAGGCAAGTCAGGCAGTCTAGAACTCAAAGGATTTAAAGATATTATTCTAAATGGTATCTTGAAGCCAATTTTAGTTGCAAAAGGTAACATAAAAACGTTTATTAGCAAAATTACAATACCCCTTGTATGTCTTATTCTGATAAACGTCGAAGTCTTATTTACAGTTTGGTGGTTATGGGAGGATTGCCCGAAGGAAATGAAAATTGAATCTATGAATGATCACTCGTATGAAACGAAACACAGTGACGTATCTTCTTCCGTGTAGAGTTTAACCCAGTTCTATTATCTTATAAGTGTAAATATTGTTGAAAAACTTGTAATTATAATTTTAAAATTATTAAGTAAATTATTAATTTATATGAATTTTTAGACATTAAATTTATTGAAAATGGTTTTAGTTTTTTGTTTGTTTTTTTTTCTTTCTAATTGATATTTATCATTTGTTGCAACACGTGTCTCGAACCCCTCTAATCTTTGAAATCATGCAATATAATAACATTCCACGATCTCAATATCTGCGACGTTCTTTACATCATTCTATTAAAATATAACATAAAAGAATATAATTGGACACAGGTGAGCTTAAGGCTCAATTTATTTGATCCGATTACCTCTACACACTTGTACATTTATCTAGGGATACGAGTTATACATACATAGACACACTCACAAAAGGCCTAACAAGAAGTAAAACGAACATTGATTACATAAAACATTAGTAACGCCAAAGGCATTACCGAAGCGTTGCAAAAAGAAACCAGAGGACCCGCATTATTACTGAATCTCCGCTGTTGCAACCTAAAACCTAAAAACTTTCAGTGGTCGATTTTAGGGCCTTTCATTGAGGTTAATACTTTAAAATTTAATTGCATAATTTTATTGTCATTCGTTGCTGATTTTTTTAAATTTAATATTCTTTATTATTGACCTAAACTATTATTATATGCCCATATGTGGCAGGGATATAGCGGATAATTTACCTATAATATTCTTACTTTTGTACCTATATTCCACAATAAATTGAATTGATTTGATTTGATTCGTCAGGAATCTTGCTTTCCGTTGTTAAGCATGCAAAAGGGAAGCTAGCTTGGACTCAAAAGTGACCTTACACTGTAAACCTATAAGCTTGTATATGTACTTACAAGCGCACTTAGCTTGTAAGCTAAGCTGAAATGGGCTCGGAGCTGTTAATTTCAATCCATAGACGATATTTTATTATAAGTAAGCTGCAACAGTGAAACAGCTGTATATATCGCCATATTTACGCCGTCGGCATCCTACGTAGCTTCGCACATAGCGAGCTCCAAATGAGATAAGGCGACAGGTGTCTGCATTCGTTACAGCGGCCCCAGTGTGCCTAATTGGGTTACTACTTAACGAGCTAGTTTAATGATGAATAACTCTCCTCGTAAGTAAATTAGTAAGTTTCCTAGTTTTTGGCCGTGCGTGGGTAGGATTGTGTTTTAATCTTTTTTACGTACTGCGAGGGATTCGGATGTCAGACTAATTAAGAGATAAACGAAATAAAAAGTGGACCCCCACAAAAGGATTGCCTGTGTCACGGGTAGGGTTGCCAGATGGCAAGATTGAAATATCTGGACAAAACTTCAAACAGTCGGGATTTGTCGGGACAAAAAATTTTTTTTTTGACATTGTTGCTAAAACTTGCTGCTGGAAAACAAGTTTACGACGGAAAAAAACGGCTAGAAATTGTCGGGACATTTTGTATTTTGTCGGGACTCTGGACATCATGTGAAATGTCGGGACAATCCAGACGAATCCCGACCATCTGGCAACCCTAGTCACGAGTGGCATAAACAACATATTTCACAACCAGAGAATAAATGTCTCGTACATATTTGTCACTTAAATATCATAATACAATCAATTATCCCTTTGCTTTGAGGTTGTCAGTGGCAGTGAGCGAATGTATCATTGTGACATAACAGTTATCGCCTGAGTAGACCACGCTCCATCTTGTAACAGTGAGGGTTTAGTAATTAAAAACGCTGAGACCTAATTTAGCTATTGCTATATTGCATTGTTAAAATACTTTTATCTTTATCGTTTTTCATAAGAGTGAAAGAAACAAAACACTTTATAAACCTTCTGTAAGTTTGCTTGTTTTTATGGATATGGGGGTAAAACGAAACCCTGTGATTGCTATCTAACAGCAACAATCAGGACCAACTCCAATTTTTCTAAGTTGCTTTATTGAGTCACAATATTTATTGTAGACTATTTTACAGTTAAATATTTTACTTGATTCTTAGTGGGTAGGTACGAAAGCCGATAAGGACAGGCTTTGTTTAAGTAAAATATTTTGGCAGAATAATTGTAACTTGGAAAACCGGGTCAAAACTTAAGAAGGCTGCTGTTTAAATTTGTGAAGTGAATAAAAAGTTTTGGCTGAATATATTCGGGCTATTATTTGCTGTTGTTATACATAGAAGTACGCTAAAAGTTGTTGTTTTTAACAATAACGTTCCCTTATTCAAGGCAGGTCACGTGCGAGTACAAGACGTGACAAGTTCTCGCATAATACAAAGAGGTCGCTTAATGTAATTGCAGGTGTCTGCACTCGTTAGAGGAATGCGTCTAATTGGGTAAATGGACTCTGACATAGCTGACGTCACATTTTGCCACCTAGCATAATGTTTGCTTACCGAATACATGTTTAAGCTTATCATGTTATGATTTTTAATGTAGGTATGATGAATACTTTGGGTGATTTACTGGGTGATCTTGAAGGAAAATGTAGGTGTTTAAGACGGATAAATTAATTTAAATCTTAATTTATTTTGTGTTTATGAAACATTTTGTAATAATTTATTGTTCCTATACCTACTCTTTATTTATGATGCTTTTACCATAAATTGTTTGTGAAATTTCAACGCTTTAGAATGAGAGGGAGTAAGTACTTACTTCTAATTCAGTTTGCAACATTTGACCCATAGCATATTTCATTCTAATAAACTAACGAACGAGCAAGTAAAAAAAAACTTGTAAAAAGGGCTACTTTAGTCACGGAAAAGCGTGACCTAAGCGCGCGTTTAAGTCACAATGTGTTATTTATGACAACGTTTCAATATCTGACTTTGAATTTTATTATAGTAGGTAAGTACAAATTAATGTAACATCTGGCTGGATTAAGCTAAAAATTATAATTCATAATTAGTTAGGCACAATAAAGCGCTAAAAGTAATTAGTCGAAAGGTGTCCGCACTCGTTAGCATTGCGCCTAATTGGCTAATGGACTCCTGACGTCAAATGCTGACGCGAGTGATGCGAGTTATTATATATTTATTGCGCGAAAGTAATAAGTTTACGCTCGAGTCGAGCATTAATAAAGTTGTTTTATGTTAATATACAGTTCACAAGAGAATTTTGATGGTAAGTTATAGCCGCTTATCAAAAGCAGAGGTGTCACGGACATCCTATCAGCCAAAAAGAAAGTGAAGTGACCCCAATATTTAATTGTCTTGATATTGGTAGGCCATCCATAATTAACTCGACTGCCATAACGAACGCACTGAGAAATAGCGTTCTTTTCATAGCGTTGCTTTCTTACTGATAGGCAAGTGTCGCTTCTGACACGGCGTTTCTATTATCATCCAGCGACCAATTAATTTTCATATTTGATACAATCCAATTGAAGAACTGATAAACATAATCTATCTGACAAATATAAATATAATCTAACTATCTGAATAGTTCGTTCGTTTCAGACAATGTTACGGGCGTCTAGGAGATTCCACAACAATATATCGGAATGTGTATACAAAATCGTATAATTTGGAAATTTCGTAGCGTTTGCAATCAAAATTTTGCGTATCGTGTAAAACAGTTGTTAACTTAAGTAAAGTAGCGAATAATTAGTTAAAAAAGTATTCAAATTTACGTGTTCATCGCTGAGAGGGGATGTCCAGTAGTGGTCAGCATCCATCCATTGGCTGGGCCGCTGAGTAATCATCGTTGCGGATGAATCAGCAACCAGCAGCTGCCAGACTGTTATCGCGAGCATAGATAATTAATATATTGTCGATGACTGTAGCTCATGCGCCAACAGGCAAGCTATTGGAAATAAAAATAACACATTTAATTAATTTGAGCTTTGATGTCAGATGTGTTTTATTTACATCGTCGCGTCACAGTATAATTATTAACTCTTTGTCAAAGTTGGTTATCAGGTTATACATATAAACGAGTGCATAATTTTATTGTCCAGGGGGTGCAGGGGGGGAAAAATTCTCAGATCTTATACTGCCGTTAGGGAAAAGTATTCTAAAGGAACACTAAAATTACTTATTAAACATTTATATATTTTATCACGAGATCAAGGCATTTCGCATTTTTACGTATAAGGTACTGAAATTAAATTAAGTAACGAAGCCACATGAAACGTTTCTACAGAAAAATCTTTAAACCAAAATTAAAAGACCCGATTTAGCTATCTGAAAACCTATTATTAATTACGCTGCAGAACTTACGCAATATAAACACTAGCTGACGTCGGTTTTTCTTTTACCAAATCCGCTGGACTGCTGCTTATTCTTGCACTGTGGCGATATGCTTAAAACAATTAAATCTTTTAACGAGTTGCAACTGAATTGTGGTCCAGTTCAGTGCACCGTGAACGAAGGTAATGACATGGATACCGACACGAAGGGAGCGAATGATCAAACGAGAAGATTGATAATGACTTAATGAACTAACACGGACTCATCAGCTCTGCATTGTAATAAGATTAGCCTACGGAATACGGAATTATTTTGAGATGTGACTGGTTTCGCCACTTTTTAGGGCACCGTAGCCAAATGGCTGTCATGTCTGCCTGTCTGTCTGTCACAGTCACTTTATTTTGTAACTAGCCGACAAACGGGCTGTCGATCCATCTGACGGTAAGTGGCTACCATCGCACATGAACATCAGCAACACTAAAGCCATCACCGATGCGCTGCCAAACTAGAAAAAGAGAGAGAAACGAAGAACCGGCACAATGGTGATGTTTAATAATTTCTTAGGAATTTTTGTAGAAAGACTTAAAAAGTAATAGACCAGCAATCATCAATGTTTATAAAGTTATTAGTGTTACCAATGGGTAATGGGTATTGAGGAGCTTTTCCTCGATGAGACGGAACCAATATGATAAGTACCTAATACGATAAGGGCCGCATCTGTTGCATGGTTGTGGCCGTGGGAAGTTTCTGAAATGTTTTCATTAATTTCAATTGCAGGTTAATTATTCATTTTATGTCAGCCAGGCTGCTTGCTTTTTGCTATTACCTTAAAAAGAAAAAGTTATTAAGTTTGTCTTTGTCTAAATATTACTAATGCCCCAACTCAGAGTCACTAATGGTTCCTTAAATCGCTCCTTAGTACAGAATTTGTATGGTAATTCTTTACTAAGGAGCGATTAAAGTAACCGTTAGTAACTCTGAGTTGGGGCGTATGTATGGTATTACGATAATAAGACTTGATTACAGAACGAAGAATGATAGAATGCGTATTAAACAGTTCCAATAATAATTTATCAATTTGTGATGCTTAACGACAGACGTAAATATTACTTAATAATAAATCATTTTGCGTTATACCTAGGTATTTGTATTCTTTTCACATTTCTTAAAAACAATATTTAGATGGGTATGATCGTAAAAATCTTAATGGAAGTTGATTAAAAATTAAAATATAATTAGGAGCTTGGAAAAAAATATCATATTTCGGAGTCTATATTGCTTCTGTCTTATAAAACGAAGTTCGGATTCTGCGCAAAAGGTTCGAGTACGTACATACAATACTACGTACTTAAATACAATAGGCATGATGACAGTAAGTAAAAATCACTAAAATTATGTAATTATTTAATTAAACTAATTAAATTAATAATATTTTTTTAAAATAAAGCTACAAAATACGGCACGCTTAAGTAAACAAACAAATATGACAATACTGACAATGACATCATGTCTAGTACTTTACGCAGACGTAACGTCACAAGCGGCGCCATGACACTTTGAAGTGTTTTGGTGCGAATTTTAGACTTATAAAGTGTATTTATTTTATACTAAACTTTATTTTTTTGCGGAAATATGAATACGTTGGAATTATATTTCCCAACAATATGTTCTATATTGTTGGGAAATTCAAAATCTGTCAGCATGCCTATTCAAAACTATGGGTGAGAAATATTCAAAAATATGGTATAAAGTCGATTCGAGATGTCTGTTATATGACATTATCCTTCAATGTATAAAGTGGATAGACTTTGACTTTGCTCCAATATTCAAATGTACTCAAAAGTACTAAACAACTGACACTTTGTTAATACGTAGGATTGTGTCTCTTACATTGATTAAGGTAAACCTACCAATATTGGTAACATTGCATGGTATGATGCCGGACAGTGAGTGGGAACTTTACATCGATCATTCCGTGAGACTCTACCTCTGTCCGTCCTTCTGTATAAGTTCAGCAAAACTCAAAGGATAATAATCTTAATTAAAATTAAAAAAAAAAAAACCGACAGCTTTAGTTAAATACACTAATTATAGCTAAGAACACTACTAGAAGTACTAGATCTAGATATCCGTTTGGGAGCTACGATGCCACAGACAGACATACAGATCCATAGATACACAGACACACAGATACACATACACGTCAAACTTATATATAACACCCCTTTGTTGTCGTAGGGGGTTAACAACAACAATGATGTTTCATTGGTATTTGTACACTTCAACAAAATTAAGTTAGATCAAACGGATTTAATAACGAGTTAGCGAAGTAAGCTATCTGCAAGGCTATTCTGTTTTGTAACTTGACAGCGGAAACCGCGATGAGTTTCAAAATTGAAGTTCGAGTCCGAGATCTTGATATGTGATTCTCTAATCATCTGGTACGCACTTGCGAAGTGAAGGGAGTCTCGAACTCAAACTTCAATTTTGAAACACATCGTGGATTCCGCTGTCAAGTTACGAAACAGAAGCGAACTTGCATCATATTGATATGTCATTCTCTAATCATCTAGTACGCACTTGCGAAGTGAAGTGACTCTTGAACTCAAACTTCAATTTTGAAACTCATCGCGGATTCCGCTGTCAATTTACAAAACAGAATAGCCTTGCTGGATTGAAATATTTTTTTATTTAAAAAGTTTTTATACTTTTCAAATGGGCTTCGTGAAGAAATAAAGTGTCGAAATGTGAGTTTAAATAAATAATACAATACATTGCTATGCGATACATTGGAAGTTTGTATTCAAAGGGTCGTTGTTGAGAGGTCTTTTATTAGATAATACGCCAGTTAGCAAAGTTGGTATAGGGTGAACATTTTTGTATATTAATTTTTCAATACATTTTTCAATTTCAATGTAGAATGTTTTTAACGACCTTTTCATGTTATCAACACGACTTGTACAGTCTGTAAACTTACCGTAGGGACGTGCTACGCTTTCCCCTCCAAATTCTGAAAGTCTGGAGTAAATTTCTCTATGCTCTCTATAATATATCTCTGTCATATATAGTCTACTTATATGCTTTATGCTCAAGGGGTTCTAAAGTTGTCGATACTTGACTCAATTTCTTTAGCCAACCTCTCCTTGTTATCTATTTATGCTTCTACTACTGCTAATCTCATTCTGCTGGATTTTGAACGAGAATATTCAGTTATATGTCAATAGTTATTAAAATTCGTACGACCAATGTTGTATGTTTTTTCTGCATTAACTAGTATAAATTAAAAAAAAACCCGCCTGCTATCAAAAAAGCTATCATGCTATACCTTTTTGAAATCCTTATTGTGAGTCCTTTAATTTGATACCTTACGCAGAGCGCGATTTATTTTAGTTTTTTGATACTTTAAACAATGACATATCACAGCCTCCATATTTGTTTTTTTTTTTATTTCACTTATCTAAGAACACTTGGGTTATCAAGACGAATCTAACGATATCTTAATTATTTATGTAAACCCGTTCACCGGTTTGGAACATATGAGGTAATAAAGAATATTACATGCATACATACAAACAATTTAGAGACCGACCGAAGTTTCGGTTTTGGTTTCGGTTTCGGCAAGTTTCGGCCAAAAAATCTAGTTTCGGTTTCGGTTTCAACAACACTCTGTGTTCGTGAATTGTCGTGCGTCGTTCGGTTAACTTCGTGGCTAACCCGTGGGCGCTGACTTTTCAAGTGAAGTCATTGATTTAACATGTTTATTATTGTCTATATTATATTTGTTAATCAATCTGAAGAGCGTCTGACAGGGTGCTTTGGCGCTCATTTGCATAGGCCTATGCTGAGCAGTGGACTAATAAAGGCTGATAATGATGATTTGTTAATGAAATAATGACATAAAAATTGCTATTTAATTTTGTTTCATAAGGACTTTAATTTTATTATTGTTTTTTTAGGGTTCCGTACCCAAAGGGTAAAAACGGGATCCTATTACTAAGACTCCACTGTCAGTCTGTTTGTCTGTCTCTCACCAGGCTGTATCTCTTGAACCGTGATAGCTAGACAGTTGAAATTTTCATAGATCATGTATTTCTGTTGCCGCTATAACAACAAAAACAGAATAAAATAAATATTTAATTGGAGCTCCCATACAACAAACTTGATTTTAGCCGTTCTTTGCTCGATATTAATAACGGCAACAGGTAGAAAAAAGGTTATAATATAGTGTCTAATGTTGTATAGATAATAATACGGAATACTTTATGCGCAAGTCCGACTTGCACTTGGCCGGTTTTTTTATCTAACGCCTTTTAACTGTCTGTAGGTATATACATCATCGTCATAGCCAAGCATTGTAATGCTATTTGTCTGTGCGTTTGTTCTGGCTACTCTCAGGAACGACTTAATAGATTTACCAGCGGTTTTCACTCACTTATAACTTACAAAACGTACGTATTGTAGTGAGCTTTGGTTAACATTTAGTGGTTGGTTTATTTGAAACGTTTTACAAATAAATAAATTACGTTATGTCAATTGCGCCCATACTTACATTTATAGAGGGCTTACAGAAAGGTTTACCGAAGCAAAGCGAGGGCTAGTACTAGTAAAACTAGTAGTATTTTCGAAGTCCTAAATCCCAAATCATCCATTACAATGAAACGGTAATTGACCGATATGTCTGTACATGGAAGATATTTGAGAAAATCTATCACGAGCGGTAATTGTCAACGCAAAAGATACCATAACAATTATTTTTAGAATTTTCGTCTGTTTGTATATATGTGCGTATGTTCAGGGTAATTTCAAAACCGACTAAATCGATTTGCATGCGATTTTCACAGACGGATTATTAAAATATGGTTAACATTTAATGTTTATGTTTTATTTCAATCGTACCACAAATAAAAAAGTTATTCTTAAATTAAAATTTAAAAAACCGCCGACAGTTTGATATACACTGAACATAGCTAAGAACACTCTCGATTAAGTCACCTTCATGCAAAAAAAAAACTAGATCAAAATCGGTTCCCCCGTTTGGGAGCTACGATGCCACAGACAGACATAAAAATACACAAATACACTGACACGTCAAACTTATAACACCCCTCTTTTTTCGTCGGGGGTTAAAAACAGCGTTCAGTCATAGGTACCTTTACATTTAATTCGAATTTTGTCGTTTACGTAAAGATAAGTTTACTAAACTGAAGGCAGTTACAAATACAAAAGTGTAAAAAAAACACGCTAGATTTCAGTACCTATACAGGATGTCCCGTAAGTAGTGGATCAACGTTAGGGGACAGATAGCTTAAGGGTTGACCTACCTAAGGTCAAAAAATGACCTTTGTAAAATTTCAAAATTTCGGCTCCTTTAACCTACTTTTTTCTGTTGAGTCCACAAATGAGCAGCTCAAAAAATACCCTAATGGTGTAGCCAAACGTAAACGAGCGTTTTTTTTGGGCTGTGCGTCGCGTAACGGAACCGTACGGGAAACGACCACGAGGTTGCTCTCCAACCCGCTGGTTGGATTCAGTAAAGACGCTCACCGGACTACCAATTGCCGAAGCTTTGAAGACCGCCCAGAACAGGGAAAAGTGGAAGAGCATAGTGCACAAAGTGATCGAAAATCCATGCTAGACACGACCTTCAGCATTGAAGATGACGACTAAGAAGAAGAAGAAGCGTCGCGTAAAATAGCGTAAATCGTAAAATCGCGTAAAATACAAATTCCAAAGAATTGAATTTGAATTTTTGTATGAAACCGGCTCATTTTACGTGACCAAAAATCCACTCGTTTGGCCTCACCCTAAGTTTCGGTTTCGGTTTCGGTTTCGGCCGAAACTGGAACTAAAACTGAAGGTTCGGTTTCGGTTTCGGCTGAAAAACCAGTTTCGGTCGGACTCTAACAAACATACATACATAGATACAAGATTCGCGCGAAAAACATAACCCTTCCTGGCAGTCGGGTAAAAACAACTCTTGATCGCAAAGTTACAGAGAGATAAAAGTAATTTCATTACTTTTTGGATCAGCAAGGCTATTCTGTTTTGTAAATCGACAGCGGAATCCGCGATGAGCGTCAAAATCCTGTCTTTAGTCGTTTGAAGCTTGACACTTATCGCGGATTCCGCTGTCGAGTTACAAAACAGAATAGCCTTACAGCAACACATTTATGAGTAACTAGTACCCTTGCACCTGCAAAGGGTTCCGAGCTCCCTTAATCCAAGCGAACCTTCTCTCGTGGTGTACCCTGCTGAACAACGAACGAAGCTGCGACACAAAATTAAGGTTAAGCAAGTTAAAGAGGCTAAGCACTCCTTTATGAGGTTTTGTACTGCCAGTAGGAATGTTTTATTTGACTCGCTTACTAGCTATGTAGCTAACCATCCATCCCATCCATCCATCAGCCCTTAGAGGTCCACTGCTGGACATAGGCCTCCCCTAACTTGCGCCACTCTGACCGGTCCTGAGCCTTCTGAATCCAGCGGATGCCCGCTGTCTTCTTCAGGTCGTCAGTCCACCTGGTCGGGGGGCGTCCTATGCTCCTTTTTCCGAGACGTGGGCGCCATTCGAGGACCTTTCTTCCCCAACGGTTATCGGTCCTTCGTACTATGTGGCCAGCCCATTGCCACTTCAGCCGACTAATTCTTTGAGCTATGTCGGTTACCTTTGTTCGTCTACGGATCTCCTCATTTCTGATGCGATCACGTAGAGAAATACCGAGCATAGCCCTCTCCATAGCCCGCTGCGCAACTCTGAGCTTGTGGATCAGGCCAATAGTAAAGCACCACGTCTCGGATCCGTATGTCATCACTGGCAACACACACTGCTCGAACACCTTCGACTTCAGGCACTGAGGAAGTGTTTTGGACGACAAGATATGACGCAGTTTCCCGAACGCAGCCCATCCGAGTTGGATTCTACGAGTGACTTCTTTCTCAAAGTTGGACTTACCCATCTGGATCACTTGTCCCAGGTAATTGTATTCATCTACAACTTCAAGAGCAGCGCCGTCAACAACAACCGGTACGGGTGTGACATGGACATTCGACATGATCTTCGTCTTGTCCATGTTCATCTTAAGACCCACCCGTTGTGAGGCGCTGTTCAAGTCCCCGAGCATTGTACCAAGTTCTTCCAGGGAACCCGCCAGGATGACTATATCGTCGGCACATCGCAAGTGTGTGATGTATTCGCCATTGATATTAATGCCACGTCGTTTCCACTCCATCAGCTTGAACACATCTTCCAACGCAGCAGTGAACAGTTTTGGGGATATGACATCCCCTTGCCTGACACCTCTCTGCAGTTGGATGGGGTTCGTTGCTGTGTCGTGTACTCTGACGGACATGGTGGCAGATGAGTACAAACACTTCAACACCTCGATATACCGATAGTCGATCCGGCACCGCTGGAGAGAATTTAGTACCGCCCAGGTCTCTATAGAATCAAAGGCTTTCTCATAGTCCACATAGGCAACACACAACGGCAGATTATACTCCTCGGTCTTTTGTATAATCTGCCGCAGTGTGTGTATATGGTCTATGGTGCTGTAGCCTTTTCGGAATCCTGCTTGTTCAGGGGGCTGGATGTAGCTAACAGCCTTCCGAAATTGGCCGAGGAATCGTAATTCGTTCGCCGTGTCGGAGAGCCACTAATAATGCGGCTCCCCGGTCCTTTTTGTTTGGAAACACGTCGGTGATGCCTTTTGAGCGGCAGAGACCACTTAACGATTGTGACAGGTGAGAGTAGATTTAGTATCAGGTAGCCCGACTGCGTGTTTGCTACTTATGTAAGAAAGAGTTCGATGATCCTGCAAATGTTTACAAGCGCTAGTGTAAAAATATTTTTAGCCGTATTGGGGCGGCTTAGAATACTAACCCCAATCCCACACCGGATGGGCGTCGTAAGAGGCGACTTATATTGTTTTTAATTGTTGATTAATACCATTATTACTATTATTATTTACCGATGGGGTTCGCCTGGATAGCTACCACCCTTGAGCATAAGTCAGCGCCAAACGACTCATCGTGTTCCGGCTGGGGGCTTGAGAGCCAGTTCTTTCTTTCTTTTTCTTCTTCTTTCTTGGTCGGCAACGCATGAGTGATGCTTTTGGTGTTGCTTATGTCCATGTGGGCGACGACAGCCCCTTACCATCAAGTCGATCGTCAGCTCGTTTGCCGGCTATTTCCATAAAAAAATATATAGAAAAAGAAAGAAAGAAGTAAAAACAAAGTTTAGTGGCCTGTCTGCTTCCTTAACAGCTATTACCATAAAACTCTGTTTTGTTGTAATGAGGAATTTATATTGGTTTTTTATTGGGCAACCTAACGTCAAATGTGTTCAATCAGTCAGGAGAGTGGAGACATCCAAAAAGCCCGAGAATTCAATTACTTATCCTTACCCAAGGGTAATTATTGGAAATCTTCCTCTAATATGGGTACAATGTTCATACCTATTCAATAAGTGTTTGCCCCAATTTTCTCATGTAGCCCAATTGTCAGACACATAAATGTATAGTGTCTACAATATCTAATGCTGTTAGATTATACGTAGGTAAACAAAATACTCTGAGGTAGGTGGTACGTATCTTACATAACACAATATCTTATTCCGCATTGTTACGAGCTGAAATTCATTAGAAGAAAGCAATTAAGAGCGGTTAGGATCATTACGATTTTTGCTTTATGTTAAAAATATCAAATATTTTAATTGGGCCATATCTAATGTGGGAGTCGAGGTTATTTCAATAAAGCCTTTCAAATTGGGGTTTGTGTACACACAGGAAAGGTACTGCAAATTAACGTAGCCTATGTGAGGGTTTATTCGCAATTGAGTGTTTGGGATGAAGGCAGCGGCGGGTGGGTGCGCGGCGGCCGTCGATCCGCGCACGGCGCACCGCACACGGCGCACGGCGCACGGCGCACCGCGCACCCGCGTGACGTCGCCGCGCGCCGCCAGCCTCGGACACGCGCACTCCGCAGCTCCACCGAGCGCCCCGCGACGCACGCCGTCTCGTCCTCTCCGCGACACTCCGCACCGACCTCGCTGTCGCGACGCGATTTTGTACCGATATCCGACCTCATCGACCACCCTGTGTTCCTCTCGGTTCCGTTAAACCCCATCACCTAGTGTTAAAGGATACGTTTTCGATCCCAGTTCGTGAAAACAAACATCCCACAGTGTCGATCGCGCAGGCGCGCCGCACGCGGACATGACGAAGGCGGCCATCTTGCTCGAGGACGCACTTTCGCCTCGCCCCAGACTCCAGGACTGATCCGAATCTTCGATATAGACCCGTGAAAACGAACGATGGATCGCGGGCGAGGCACCGCGAAGGGCGACCTTTGAGACCGCACCGCGCCGCCGCTATCGATCCGGCGGAGCGCGATGGCGTTCGCGAAGTGAATGCGGACATCGGGACAGCATCGCAGCCCCCGCGAGCGAGCGGAGCTTCGGTCCCGCGACAGCGCTAGAGCGGTCGCGCGGCATGTGAGACAGGGTGCGGAAGCTGGAAGGGCGCGCGGGCGGCGGCGGTTGACCGCGCGCCATGGGCGAGGAGTATGCGCGCTCCCCGTGCGAGCGCTTCCCGGCGGCGGGCGCGTTCAGCGTGGCGCCGCCGGAGCGGCTCAGCCCGCCGCCGCCCGCGCCGCTGCCGGACCGCTTCTCGGCGTCCCCGCGGCGGATGCGCCGGAGCGCGGAGGTGGAGCGCGCGCGGAGGCCGCGCTACGTGCCGCCGGCAGCGCACGTGCCCGTGGAGCGGTACGTGCCGCGCCCGCCGGCGCCGCTGCGCCCGCCGCCGCCGGTCTACTGCGGGCTGGCGTGCCGGCCGCCGCCGCCGGCGCCGCGCAAGTGTTGCGGGCCAGCCTGTCGAGAGGACATCGCCAGCTCGCCTCCCCCGTCACGCTATGTGGAGTACGTGGGCGCCGCGGCAGCCCGCCGTCTGGCGTGCACGCCGCCACCGCCCCCACCGCCGGCGCTCCAGCTGCCCTGTGAGCCGCAGGAACCTCCGTGTTGTGTGCAGGCTCGAAGGCGAACACAACCTCCGCATGACTGGTAAGTCTACCTACACTAACGTCTGTATTATCTTTGGAGTTGTTATTAGCCACAATATTCCAAGCATACAATCCATAACAAGGGTTTTAAACGCTTTCTTCCATGTTTCTTACGATTTAAATTATTGATGACGTAAACGATCGAGCAATCGTATCGTGGCAGGGAGGAGGCGCCGTACGAATTTGAATATTACGGATTTAAAAGGGTGTTTGGCACACGGCGTGCTGGTTGTTATAATTGGCTAATATTTGGGGGAGGAATTGAAAACGGGTGATTGATAATCAGAGTGGCTAACGACGATGTTCCCGTCGCCTTGTCACGCTCCGAACTCAGAACCCACCGCTTAACCTTTACCGTTGCGTAAAGACCTTTCAACTCGTTGGAGTTTAAAGGTTTTGTTATTGGATGAAATTTGCATAATCGATTGTTGCCATGTCGTACATATAAAACCAAATTAATAATATTACATTTTGTCCTTTTGACCTATCATAAAGGTTGTCCCCAAAATAAACTCATCTTCATCTATTCCTAGATGGTCGTGTTCGCTCACTGAAGATTTTGCTTCAATAATTATTTAATAGTTATTAAAAAATTGTATTGAAATCTTATATTTTTCCATGTTACAAGTGCTTTTGTGAAAGGAAACCCTGCGATTTAAAAACGTTACTGAATAAAAAGAATATTATTTTTATAACTTGAAAAGCAATTAATAGATTGTGTTTAATTTGTGATCTTTTTAAATTAAAACCTTGCCTTCTTTTATGACCAACCGATTGAAATTATTCAATTTGCAACCTCTACATTCCCAAAACATCAGGGAAGCCATCCAAATTGGTTAAGCCGGTTCTGAAATTAGTGCACGTAAGAGATACGCACACAGACAACAATTCTAAAAAAAAAAATTTGGGTTCTATTGCGTAAATAAATAGTAGGTATCTACATCATCAGTGATAGTCTACTTTAATGTCTACAGATTTTCAGAACCCATTGCTACTTTTTCTCATTGCTAGACAGGTCGGTGAGTTCTCTATGGAAATGACACCAAAGTCTAACGCCCCAACTCAGAGTCACTAACGGTTACTTAAATCACTCCTTAATACATCATTTGTATGGTGATTCTTTACTAAGGAGCGATTAAAGTAACTGTTAGTGACTCTGAGTTGGAGCGTTTGACAAGTATGGACTGGCCGAAATCATTCACATGAAAGAAGATTCTGGAAAAGCCTATTATTTAACTTTCATCAAAGTAAGCTCTCAGACTTAACGAGGAAATATCCATTCTATTACTATTCTTTCAAATTATCTTTGTGAAAACATACAAAGTATCCTTTCATCCTATGTGAGTTTATTCTTTTGGCGTAAGAGTACGACCTAAATAGTCATTTTTATTTCCACTAAATTATTAAGAAATAACACTCTTGTTTTAGCTCTGCTCTAGCTCTGAGTTCGTTTGGTCTATGTAAAACTTTCTTAGGAAGATTAAAAGCAGATTCTCTGAATATTTTCTACTGCCATCGATCTTTTTTAAATAATTGCAGCTAACGAGCACCTTATCTAATTGGTATTAAGTGAAAATGTGACTACAGAGAAAATTTATAAATTCTATAAATTAATAAATACTGTACTTTGTTGAGACTATGAAGACATCAAGACCGATGCATTAATGTGCAAGTAAATGATGAGTTAACTGATGATGAATAAATTGCCAAGTACCACCTAACTCTGTTCAGTATTTCGTTATGATACATGGAGACAAACGGGGCATGTTAGGGGAAGTTTATTTCCAGCAGTGTTTTGTAAAGGTTGATAAATAGATTAATGGATGGATGATTTACGTCAGCATACATAACGATACATGAGACGGAATAATCTTGATAGAAATCAGAGCAGATACCATGATTAAAATATTCCATAGGTTTTACTTTACTTGGCCAATAACCCCTCCACCAATTTGGCCGCTAACCTCTCCACCAATTTGGCCACAAACTCCTCCACCAATCCACAATGACTCCATTGCTCTAGTCCTCCTTATGAACAGATTCGTCTGCTCAGTAGTGGGACGTTATTGGGTTGAATCCATTTAAGTATCCCGAGGCATTTAAGTCAGCAAGAAAATGCCCAGTCATAAAATCGAGGTCGAAACACGTGCACTCATGAAGATCACTCAAATAACATTTTGTAACGACCCATTAATATGACCTAATAATTAACCTAGATTTTGAAAAGCGAAACAGTTCTCGTAAAAGTGACCGTTTACAGAAACGAGCCAACAATATAAAACATCTCAAGCGTCTCTAATTCCACGCTGACATTTAAGAGGACAATTAAAAGAACAGTCCTAATGGTAGATAGCTAAAGTTGTAGTCGGAGTTTGTGACCCAGCTTTCAGACCCAGTAACTCTGTTGTGTTACCAGGTGGAACATTAAAACAAAAGGCCTGAAATCCAAAGAAAAATCCTGAAATACTGTTGCAAATGTAACAATTCTCTATAATGAGCCGCATTTATTGAAAAACCGGCCGCAATCCTATTAAAACTTATAAACCCTGAAATATTGTAATATGGTGACCCCGAGGATCAGGTGCAAGGAGATCCATATCTTTGATGGATTTTTTTTTAATAATGTAAAGTTCATATTTATGTTGTTTTTTGTTGGTTGTTATGTAATAAAATGCTTACCTCCCGGTATAGTTTTATTATTCTTATAAACGTGGCTGGAAGCTACCAGTATAACCTAAGTGCCTATCTACCTAGCTACTTGTGCGTAGGCAGTTGGCGGCATATATTGGTAGAAATTAGATTAATGTGTCGATCATTATACCTAAACGGCACGAAACCATCAGCTCTCGTTCCCTACTTGACCGATATTTTGTATTCGCAACTGTACGTTTAAATGTCTATGTAGCAACACACCAGTCTGTAGTCAGTTCATCTGATGAATACATAGAACCGTATTGAATTAGTGAATGCAAACGTTTATGCCTAATGAATTGCGTTGATCATAAGTAGAATTACTAGAATCAATATTGAAAAAAAAAACCTGATAGTCATAGAGAAACAATGTACCGTATTAATAAGTACATTGTGAGATTTTTTAAATATAGTCGAAATCCTGGCAGATGTCCAAATATCATTAGGACAAATTCTGAGTATATAAAAGTGTATTAAAGTTGGCTGAATTCAACTAGTAGACCAGGGTCGATAATTCTTTAAACCAGAAAAAGATGAAGCCCATTAGAATATGAAGAGAATACAACAAAAATGAAAGGAAAAATAATTTATGGGCGATCTGAGGACGGCAAGTGGAGGAGGGTGAGTTTTTAAGGTTAAAAAATGGTTTATCTCGATTTCCGGTAAAATAACAAGTCCTATGGAAAAAAGTTAAATGACAATAATATTAAGTCAAAATAAGGTGAAAAAATAAATATTTTAAATCAAAAAAATTAGTGTGTTCGGGAATTATAAACGTAAGTTTTTACCACAATTTTTGAAAAAAAAATTTTTGTAAAAGATAAAAATAAAAAACCAAAAACTTGGTTATTTGAATATTTCACATAAATTTTTAGGTTATGTAAAAAAAGTGTTAGTACAAAAGTTGTAGATCATTTTATTACCTACAACTTTGCCGTTAAACTTTTTTCTATAGGACTTGTTTAACCGGAAATCGAGATAAACCGTTTTTTACCCTTAAAAACCCAACCCCCCCCCCATTTCCCGACCCCAGATCGCCAATAAATTGTTTTTCCTTTCATTTTTGTTATATTCTCTTTCTTTTCCAATGGGTTATATCCTAGTATTTTTTTTTTATTCTTTACCATTTTCAAAGGCTTCAGCCCTGGGCTATAGGTACTAAATACTGATTTACTGAAGCGTTTCCGTGTTTCAAAGGGTACGTTAACCCATTGGTTATTGGTGGTTATAATACTCTCGCCAGAATGTGAAGTCTGTTAGTACCAAATTTTTCAGGGCACAGGCGTTTACTTCTCAACCTCCATTATTAGTTTTGAAAAGAGGTTTCTTCTTTTGAGGGGGCTAGAGCGGATATGTCACATGCTCTACGGTATTGCTGTTATTATGCTGGATTTTGCTGATTCACTAAAGATACAAAATAGTAATGTAGGTACTTTCTGGTAGAGTGTAAATTACGGCGTTACCACATTTGATGTCTTAACGAATAGGCATCTTCATTTCCGCAACGCAAATGCAAATGCAAACGCAATGGTCTAATTTAACCATTTCTTTCCCCATTCTTTAAGTATACGAAATCAAATCATCATGATAGTAAATCAGTAAAAATTGTAGAGATTTTTTAATCTTACGTCTAGTAAACTCATTGTAACGGCTACTTATAAATAAACGTATAGATCTGTATTTGTCGTCTATTCGTTTTCCGAAAGTAACTAGTAAGTGAATAATAACAGAATAAACAGACTCACACAGACAATGACAAAATCTCAATAACCCTCAAAAACTTTATTTTATTAACTATGTATTGTATCAATCTTTATTTTTTTATTTTTGTCGTCTATTCGTTTTCCGAAAGTAACAAGTAAGTGAATTGAAATAAAATGAGATCCAAAATAAATAGACTCACAAAGAAAATGACAAAATCTCAATAACCCTCAAAAACTTTATTTTATTAACTACGTATTCTATCAATCTTTATTTTTTGTTAGTGTACAAAGGACCTAAAAGATTAGGTAGACATACGTCGCTCTTATTTTATTACAATACAAGGCACATTAATACTGTTTTTCTCTCTCTGGACATAACTTTCACCTACGCTACTTTCGACGAGATTAACGCGTCCTTTAATGTCTCTCGTAGTTTTTTATGATGGCGGCAGAATTTAAGCTTGAATATCTTGCTGACCTTTGTACTGACAGATTTACGATGGTAAACGATGGAAAACAGCGAAGGGCTTTGTTCCTTTTGCGTTCATTTTATAAAACAACTTTGGGTTTAAACGAATCAACGTTTAAATTTTTAACCGGCTTCAAAGAAAGAAGGTTCTCAATTCGACTGTATTTTTTTGTGTTAGCTCGTAACTTTTTACTGGGTATACCGATATAGATGATTCTTTTTATATTCGAAAGCTGGTGTTTGTTATGTGGTCTCATTTTTTGAGCGGCATCTGACGAGTAGTTTTTGAGTTATCCCTAATTATATCAGTTAATCATAAGTCATAACCAACTACACGTATATTCTAAGTGAATAGTCGACAAACAGACGAGCCATCTTATGGTAAGTGGCCGGCGACGCCCATGGATTTCAGTAACAAAGGCATGCGTCATCACCGATGCGTTGCCGACCAAGAGAGAAAAAAGGGGGGAAAGAAAAAAGTTCATTAATTTGTAATTCTCTTAATAACAACAATATATTTATGCTTAGCAATATATTTCATTTCATACAAAAAAAAATATCACATATATGTACATGTCCATAAGAGTAAGTCTATTGTGAAATTTTTCTTTTACAATTCCAAATCTAAAATGGTTTTGGACGTAATATATGGATATTACATTCATTGTAGCCATAAATTCTGTTATATTTCTAAAATATTCTTCTCAATTTTTATTCTTTGGAGTTTGCCCTACGAGCTCTACGGGCCCTATAATTTATCTACAGTTTTTTTATATCAAGGCGGTGATATTCAAAAGAAGAAAAGCATTACATCCTGATATCGATGACAATAACTATGTCACAAGTAGCAATAAGATTACCTCATATGTATATCTCTTATCGCATAAACAAATATCACTGGGGCGATAAGGAATAGGTGTGACAGCAACGTCGAATAAATTCTCAGTAAGGTTCATATTCCATATCGTTGCAATTGTGTTGAAAAATGTGAGTTGTATTGTTGTCGATTAATTAATTTTTAAAGCAAAGTCCCTAATCATGTTTAATGATATAGTTCTGTTCAGTTTATCAGTGTAGTTCTTACAGTGTAGTGGAAATTGTGTTTTGTACAGTAAATGATAAGAATTGTACATGAAAAGAAATGTTCATGACGATGATGTTATGTGTATCACTGAGTGAAAAATGTATTTATTCCGATACTGAGTAACAAGAGAAACCCAATATGGACAATCACAAAACGTAAGTAAAGAAACAATTAATAAAATAATATTAATCTAAAACCTGTTATTTAATACTCTTTAAATAACAGGTATAATATCTATACTAGGTTAACTCTAAAATCTTACTTGTTAAGTTAGTCATAGCAGTTAGTATTAAATGCATAATATTTTCGAGTAACTAATTAGCATTAATGATAATAAACTACAATAAAAAGTATGATATACCTACATTATACTGAAACTTCATGAAAACTTTAACGTAGTGCACGAGTTTGGAAATCTTTGTTTTAATGTTAATTATACAAAGCGTGCTAAAATAATGTTCGCGTAGTGCAAAATATAAAACTAACTAAGAATATAAAATAACTCAAGAAAATGAAACTTATATTTTTAATATATTTTTATTTATTTATTATTTTATTTACTACAAACGGCTGTGTTATAGCTCTTGGACAGTTTAAAGTACAAACAAAAATTAGGGGTTTTAAACGTTTGGTTATTTTAAGGAAATGCTTATTTTTGCAAACTGATAACGACATATGTATTGAATTAAATAAAGGCGTTTTTCGTTTGACTTAAATATTCAATGTCCGGAGAAATTTGTGTTTAATAATATTATATGAATATAATTTTAATTAAGATGCTCATAAACTTACATTACCACAATTGGATTCTCAGTTTCATGTAGGAATTAATAAGATGAAACGTCACTAACATTTACAAACACTCATCCTCACTACAAACAAGCCTACTATGAAAAAGCGGCCAAGTGCGAGTCGGACTCGCCCATGAAGGGTTCCGTAGCAGCAAGTAACATAATATAAAAGTTCTTGTAGTTCGTTGTAATTTTGATCGATGTTTTTTGTGGTTTACGATTTATGACGTATGAAAAAAAAACTACTTATTAGATCTCGTTCAAATCAATTTTCGTTGGAAGTTTGCATGGTAATGTACATCATATATTTTTTTTAGTTTTATCATTCTCTTATTTTAGAAGTTACAGGGGGGGGGGGACACACATTTTACCACTTTGGAAGTGTCTCTCGCGCAAACTATTCAGTTTAGAAAAAAATGATATTAGAAACCTCAATATCATTTTCGAAGACCTATCCATAGATACCCCACACGTATGGGTTTGATGAAAAAAAATTTTTTGAGTTTCAGTTCTATGTATGGGGACCCCAAAATTTATTGTTTTTTTTTTCTATTTTTGTGTAAAAATCTTAACGCGGTTTACAGAATACATCTCCTTACCAAGTTTCAACAGTATAGTTCTTATAGTTTCGGAGAAAAGTGGCTGTGACATACGGACGGACAGACAGACAGACAGACAGACAGACAGACAGACAGACAGACAGACAGACATGACGAATTTATAAGGGTTCCGTTTTTTGCCATTTGGCTACGGAACCCTAAAAATGAGCCACAGGAAGTACATATCGTCGCTGCGCGTGCGAATCCGCGTAAGAGCAACTTGTAAAGACCGCGTATTTGCTTTTTGATGATTTTACAGGAGGAAGATAAAACTTAATATTTCAGCGATATTAATTCTTATTACCGACTGAACATAACAGCTAGTTAAAATAAAGAAAGTTGTGAAGAACTTAAACTTAACTTATTAATTCTTATTACCGACTGAACATAACAGCTAGTTAAAATAAAGAAAGTTGTGAAGAACTTAAACTTAACTTATTAATTCTTATTACCGACTGAACATAACAGCTAGTTAAAATAAAGAAAGTTGTGAAGAACTTAAACTTAACTTATTAATTCTTATTACCGACTGAACATAACAGCTAGTTAAAATAAAGAAAGTTGTGAAGAACTAGCTGTTATGTTCAGTCGGTAATAAGAATTAATAAGTTAAGTTTAAGTTCTTCACAACTTTCTTTATTTTAACTAGCTGTTATGTTCAGTCGGTAATAAGAATTAATAAGTTAAGTTTAAGTTCTTCACAACTTTCTTTATTTTAACTAGCTGTTATGTTCAGTCGGTAATAAGAATTAATATCGCTGAAATATTAAGTTTTATCTTCCTCCTGTAAAATCATCAAAAAGCAAATACGCGGTCTTTACAAGTTGCTCTTACGCGGATTCGCACGCGCAGCGACGATATGAGGAAATACATTTAAATCGATGCATCACTTATAGTGCGAATAACAATAATTGTCTGATAAATCATCAGACTTCGGACAGACACAAAGATATAATTATGTATGTCAAAATTTTAAAGTTTATAAAAATGCTTGTTTTATGTCCATTACTGACTAACTAACCGATGGACTGCTTGATGATGAGTGGTCATTATCATCAGCTCAGTCAATTAATTACTTTAATTACTCTTTTCGAACTTTCTAGTCGACCGTAGTTCGTTGCTTAATTAGTATTTCGATAAGTATTACTAATTTTATGCTATATTTTCAAAGCCTTGAATTTGAATTAAAGCGGCTCGTTTAAATTCAAATTTAATACTGTTTATTGTACTTACACTAAAAACAGTTATAAATTATTCAAAATAGTATACATTTTTCTTATCGTGAAATGGTCCTGTAAATTATGTTTAGCACCCTTTATCAAAACGTTTAAAATTTGAATTAGTACACTATGTTGCTCTACAATACACCGTTATTCATGTAGCATGTCAGCGTTTTTGTAGTTATAATTAAGTATATTAGTTTTCTTTTTAAAATGATTTACGTGGTACAAAGTTCATGCTCCTTTGTTTAGGCCGTTCCCTCTTTGCACGAGATGTACCTAACATTGCTAATCTCAGTTCCCCTCACAGTCAACGAACTTTGACCCCCAGCATAATCTTTCTTTTTTTGTGTTATTTGCAACAAGAATCATTTTTCCGCTTTAGGATTCCGTAGTGTTCATGAAAAACATAAAAATATTCTTAATTTATATCACTCGAGCGCCTCTTTGTCACACCCGATTCTCTATCGAAGGACTGACTTGATTTGAGTCACTAATTATGGAGAGTCAATTAAAATATTATACAATAATCCGTCTACGCAGTGCATTATGATATAGTAAGTAGAAGGGTTCTTTATGGATTACGGCGACGCAAAAACCACTAGGATATCAAGGGTTTTGAGAAATCCCTGGGATCACGAATTCTAATTTATTAAGTCTTCGTTTTGAGCACATCTATTAATACGACCAAACACATTATGTTTATTGATATAATAATTTTACGACCATTTGATCAAATCCCTAACGCCCTGTTCCCACATACAACGTCATTGATGATTCTCTTTGACAATTCACTTTTATCACGATCTATGAACTTCTATCATCCTACTTCAAATTAACGTTATAAGAATAATTCGGGATGAAATAACCAACAAAACTTTGTGATTTTCGTTAGCTCTGGATGAACTAATTTAAAATTTATATATATTACGATATGTGTGCCGAATTAATTTTTTTTATGAAACATTTACCAAATCCAGTTCGTGTTAAAAACTACAATCCTTGCACGTTACTTAAAAAAAGCAACATTATGAAATGGCGTGAAAGTATCCACGTTTCATATAAACCGCGAAAATATGAGAAAAAGAAAAATATTTTACCCACGTTGCGAATTTTTTGCCGCGGTTTTTCTAGAAATAATTACCATGGCTACATTAAAAGCAAAAAACGCTTCGCTGGATAACGACAACAGGCGAGTAAAGTAACAGAAATAACCCGAGTAAGGAAGAGAGGTGCGTGATTTATTGATAGCTCTAATAGAATTCTTTTAATCTGTACGATTAACGACTTATATTCCATTTTATATTATACTTATATTCTTACAATCTACCTATATATAAAAAATAAAGTCGTGTTAGTTAACTCAAGAACGGCTTTCACGATTTTAATGATCATTGATTTATTGTATTCGTCTCCGCCCCGAATAGTAGAAAAACAATTAAAATATTGAATAAAAAACACGAAAAAAAAGAAAATTAAAATAAAAGTGATTAAGATAATAAATGACAGCTGTCAAAACGAATGAAAACCGTCGAAACAAATAACATCTCCGGTCATGTGAGTAGGTATTCTTAGATCTTTATATTTGTTTGAGTTGAAGTTAGTGCGTTGGTTCACGAGTATCAATATGGGTATACTGAACTTGTAGTATATCTGAACTTAGTAGAATTATTTAGAATAACGATAAGAAACGTAATTATAGTAATGAATCTAGCCTATATTTCATGTGGGGAATAAATTTTGATCGCAACGATATCGTAGTCGTGTGGTATAAATTTTCTGTTAACGAAAAAAAGAAGAGCTGAAGCAAAACAAGCGAATAAGGAAGATAAATGAATTACTTACATTTTGAACGTGCCTATTTGTAGTAAAAGATCCTACAGGAATTCAGCGCTTTCCTATTTGATCAATACCACTAACGTTCAAGAAATTCTTACGTAACCTTTTGTAAGGAAAGGCGCTGCGGTCTGTATTAATATCGAAACGAAATTTTTGTTTTGCTCTATTCAAAAAATTAAAAATCTTGACAAATGCGAGTTAAACTCGCTTGGGGAGGGTTCCGTACGTTGATTATGTATTTACAGTTATTTTTCTATTTTATTTATTTTTGCCCTTTTTTAAAGACCATAGACTTCTTATAGGTTTTCCTGTAATATATAACTAAAGAACTATTTTCTGTATTTTTCTCAAAATTCTAGCCTCAGTAGTTACGGAGATAAGGAGGGAACGGTCTATTTTTGTTTTAAATTTTCGTTCATTCTTGAATAATTTGAAAAGTATCCGTTGTAGAACTATAACAAAAATATATGTGAGATCCTTACAATTAGTTCTTTCATTTGACATGCCACATGATACGGTTTGCGAAACAGTTCTTTTTCAACTTTGATTTCGTTAATAAATAAAATAAAAAAATCATTTGTTTTCTTTATACCTTCGTATTTGGGTTACAAAATAGCACATGATTACCAAATTTCAACTCATTTGGTCCAGTAGTTTAGGAAAACATTGGCTGAGAAGGGCAGACGCACGAGTGATCCTATAAGGGTTCCGTTTTTCGATTTTTCATTCGGAACCTTAAAAACATTAAAAGATGGTTCGATCATCATGTTGATACGTTACGTCTAATACATCTCACATATCGTATTGGTGAGAGCCCACAAAGCACTTCTCAGCTACGCAGAGCAGAGAAGAGTGGCTGAGTAATTACCGGTACAAAAGGCGTTCCATACAGACAGGCAGAATGCACAAATACTCGGCACCGAGTTCTGCTCCTGACAGCCGTTTTGTCTCAAGTTGCGGGTGAAGGGAGGCTGCAATGAGCGCTAAGGAGTTTGCAGACACGCATTTTGAGTTAAAAAACATATATAAGTAAAGTATAACTTCGTTATTGCAACAGCAAAGTTTTTACTTAAACAAAAAGTGTGAATTTAAATTTACTTATCGCGGATTGTAGACATTTTACTTCTTGCTGTTCAGTAAAGCTAACCACGATCCACGCAACTGATTCGAAATATGGACGTAGACGTGTAATGTAGAAAAATATGAAATTATTGTCTATATAAATAAATAGATTTGGAGCGTCTGTTTGTAATATTAAAATAACCGCTTTTTACTAAGTGCATTTGGATGTATTATGGTGCATATACGTACTAAAACAATTTTTTTGCAATTTTTGTCTGTCTGTCTGTTTATTCCGGCTAATCTCTGAAATGGCTGGAACGATTTTGTCGGGACTTTCACTGGCAGATAGCTGATGTAACAGGGAGTAACTTAGGCTACTTTTATTTTAGAAAAAAAATAATTGTTTGTTACGCGATATGAAGTTCGCCGGGTCAGCTAGTATTAAATAAGTTCTTCTTATTCTCGCGGTATGTTTGAAACGGCACAAAAAATCATAAGTAATCTTAAGTACGAGTACTATTGAAAAGTCATTTAATTATCGTGTACGTCGCTTTTTCTCAAACATTGATAATCTAAATTTTACTAACAAAAAATAACCGACATCAAAGTCTCAAAAACTACTTTTCAGATCTCGTTCAAATTTATGTGGGATCACATGACAAGCACCTGCTTTCGATTAAAAAAGAATCATCGAAATCGGTTGGCGTGATATTGAGTTATTCGTCAATTTGTCGCGCACATCTTAACACAAATTTACGACTTATGTGGTTTTCTCATGGATGCCATTGTCAGATCTCAATAAAATGTATGTGGGACCACATGACAGCCACCAGCTTTCGATTAAAAAAACAATCATCAAAATCGGTTTGCCCAGTCCAAAGTTCTGAGGTAACAAACATAAAAAAAAATACAGTCGAATTGAGAACCTCCTTCTTTTTTTGAAGTTGGTTAAAAAATAATCTAACGCTAAGAGTCACTAACGGTAACTTTAATCGCTCCTTAGTAAATAATAACCATACAAATTATGTTCTAAGGAGCGATTTAAGTAACCGTTAGTGTAGTGTAGTGACTCTGAGTTGGGGCGTAAGAATCTAATTGTTCGGCTTTCATTTAACATAGATGGAAATTGTCGTGAACTAGGGCTCTTTTAACTGGGCGATAGAAAGAGCCTACTCAGTTATATTTTGCAAATGTTGCCTTGTGATTTACTTGTATTTTATTATAATACCTAACTACTTTATTGTGCACAAGTAATATAAAAATTCAAACGATTAAAAGTTGTCCTGTATAACTAAAATGGACTTTAAATAGAAGTCCGTAAAGTTCAGATTTTCTTACCTTAAAGCAGAGTGCAAGTATCACTTTATTGTTCGTAATTAAAATGAAGAAATTGATTTTAATTAAAATAGTTACCCAGTGCTTTTGATATTACATTTTTAGTACCAACAACGATGTTAGGTTATTGGAAATGAATTGCTAATAAAATTTTAATGACTGCATTAAATATAATTATTAAAATTTAAACTTTATTTAATTATAAATAAAATTAAATATATATTACTTGTTCGAGTTTTGGTGTTTGAAAGTTATGAAAATTCTTGAAATTAAGAAATTAAAATTCTTCACTATGTTTCACCAACGTTGTCCACCAGTCGTTGCTTACCTCCGTTGTTGTAATTCTTTTCATTAGAGTGCACTTGGCTTGTTCAAGATGGATGGAGCCCCTTACATTCAAAAAATATATCCAATTTTAATGAGGTTTCTGAACGTTGTTTCGTTTCATCATCATCATCATCAACGTCGAATCCATGACTGTCCATCAGGGATCGGGTCTTCTCTCACAATGTGAGGGGTAGAGGCCTTTTGGTCATGACTTTGTTGGCTATTCCACGACACTGGCTATTCAGAGTCGGCAAGTATTGTAGAATTGGAAGCAGGATTGGAAAAGTTCACACACCTTAAGTGCGGTACCTCACCGGGACGCCAAGGCGACATGTATGGCGGCTACCTCACTTGGCAACGGTGAGGCAACGTAGCCAATAGCCACAATTCAATATAAACTGTTTGGATACGTGGCCGGCGACGTCGCCTTGGCGTCCCGGTGAGGTACTGCACTAACATTTTTTATAGGAATCTCTTCAATTTACTTCTTATACTTTTCGCACATAACTTTTGAAAAAGAGATGCTTGCTGGATTTGACTTGCGTTTGGGAGACAAACTTTCAAATCACTAGGTTAACATGCTGCTGTTTTGTTAAATTTTGGTGTTTTGACATGGACATCTATTAAGAAGTTCAAGTAACTTCTTGTCACACCAACATGCCACAGTCAAATTTTCCACAAAGCAATAAATTGATATCCTTAGATGAATGAAAATCTTTAGATGTTACAAAAACCTTAGACGTAATCATATCATAACTAAATTACTAAAGAGAAATAACAGCGATGCAATAATTTGCATGAAGTGACTGTTTAATTATGATTACAAAAGACGATCCGTCCAGAACATATCTTCCAAAATACTCTGTCTGTGAACTGAATGCGGCGTTCTGGTGTTGACATCTGTTTTGTCTCAACTTGCGGCTGTTTCGCCAACAGCTTATTTATTCGTACAATCGTTACAATTTATGGTCCAAACAATTCTGCATTACATAATTTAACCCCTTTTAGGCATGATGCTGTCTTTGTTGCAGGCGTAAGTTTTGGATATTTAATTCCTTGATCTCTTTCATACGAAATAGTGGTATTACTAGGAATAAGTTAGTAGCGATTACTTAAGTATTCATACCACATTGCATATGCGTAATGTTTTTGACTCGGTCATTTACTTTTAAGATTATGATATGGTCATCCAAAATCTAAAACGAATTATTTATTGTTTTGTAGGAATAAAAGGAACTGTACATGAAAATACTTAAGTGGTACGACACGATAACTTAACACGAATGAAAGGCCATTTACATTTAACGATCGTTTTGTGGTATTGTGGAAAAGCAATTCTAAAGTTAATGGTAATTAGTAAATATGTATTTTCCTCTTCGTGGCATTAGGTTTAATTATAGCCTTTTACGTTAAGACGGTACATTTGTTCAATGGCACTGGAAATGCGATAAACATGTGTATAAAAATGCTTGTTTAAAAATGGACTGCATAATATTTTTCAGAGTTGTTGCCAGTGAAAGCATAAACAAGTGCGAGCCGGACTCGCGCACGAAGGATTCCGTACTCCGTACCATTATCTACACAACATTAGACACTATAATATAACTTTTTGTTTAGTTTTACCTGTTCCGGTGTAAATAAAAATATTTTTTTAGTATTTGTTGTTATAACGGCAACAGAAATACATTATCTGTGAAAATTTCAACTGTCTAGCTATCACGGATAATGAGATACAGCCTGGAGACAGATAGATGGACAGTGAAGTCTTAGTAATAAGGTCCCGTTTTTACCCTTTGGGTACGGAATCCTAAAAACCACACATTTAAGACTAGATTAGACTATAAACACAAAATAACGTTTGTAATCCGTGAAGATTGCCTGGCTAGCCACCCTTTTTAACCGACTTCAAAAAAGGAGGAGGTATTCAATTCGGCTGTTGTTTTATGTTTGTTATCTCAGAACTTTTGACTGGGTGAACCGATTTTAATGATTCTGTTTTAATCGAAAGCTGTTGCTTGTCATGTGGTCCCACTTAAATTTGAGCGAAATCCGACGAGTAGTTTTGAGTTATCCTTAATTTTGAAGTCGGTTATGTCAAGAATTATGTTTGAGTCAGCCGGCAAATGATATCCAATAAGCAGTGATAGCCTAGCGGTTAGAACGTTGGTCTCTCGAACGGAGGGGCCCGAGTTCAAATCCTGGCACGCACCTCTGATTTTCAAATATTATGTGCGTATTTATTAAAGTTAATTATCACTTGCTTCGGTGAAGGAAAACATCGTGAGGAAACCTGCACACCGGAGAGTTCTCCATAAAGTTCTCAAAGGTGTGTGAAGTCTACCAATCCGCACTTGGCCAGCGTGGTAGACTATGGCCTGTACCCCTCACATTGTGAGAGGAGACCCCGAGCTCAGCAGTGGGACAATTATGGGTTGTTGCTTTGCTTTGCTTTGCAGCCGGCAAATAACAAGGAGTCGGGAACACATCGGTAATGTCTTTGGTGTTGATGATTTACCACTTACTATCAGGCGAATCGTCAATTCTTTTGTACACTAGTTGCATAAAAAAGAACATGAAATTGTAACTTTATTTTAACATTTTCCTCTTCATTCAAATGCAGTATGTACTCAATTCGATATAATATATTTAATACGGGTTGTTGTAAACTCGTCACAAAGTAAACTCGCTGCATGACATTTTATTAAGCTATACCTACTATTGAAGTATAAAAGCCTATAAATATATTCGATCTCGTTTTAGCTCAAAGGACAAATATGTACTTTCATCCTCACCACATAAAGTTTAATTTGGCCCATTTACATAAAGACGGTTCACTTGTTTATCGTTACTGGAATACGCCGATAAACATGCAGAGAAGACTTTAAAGACTTCATAAATAAACAAGGCGTTAAGCAAAACTGTTGTTTAAGCCTGCCCGATTTTTGCAGCTATTTCCACTCTTTTGAGAGAATAGTAATTTAGTAATTTAGTCTATCGTTCTATTCGTTATTTTGGTTCGTGTTATCTCTCGGTTTTGGGACCGGGTTTATGTTTGAGGTTTTAAAATTCTGAAGCTTGTTTGTTTTTCAATGAGCATTTTATTTTACTTTATTTTAATGTTCCTACCTAAATTGAATGTGAAGGTGATTTAATTTATTGAGTGAAATATTAAGATAAATCCCTAATATTAGTACAAATTACTCCCGGTAATTAACACTTTAGTTGAATCTCGCAAATATACAATCCTACTATAGTCTAAGTTCAAAATCATGAAAAATAGAGATACCTACTGCTCTTAAAAATACGTGAATCAAATTAAGTTGCAAAAAAAAGGTATTTAGTTTTTTCTTAATTACTTCGAAACTATTAATATTTAAGAAATAAAAAAAAAGATTCTTAAAGAGGAGGACATTTCTAAAAAATAACTCCAAACTTCCGGAACTCTATCTCCAATATTTATAATTTTAATTAACGCTGAAAATAGGTCTCCACATTTTTACGTTGCGCGCGCGACGCGACGTCAAACCGAGTACGCTACACTAGAGACCCGCTCTGCGGTCAAAATTCGACCATAGGTGTTAAAGGGTTAGATACTCCACACTGACACTTTTGTATTGTATACACGTATATTTGTATATTATGTGTGTGTCAAATGCATATTAAATAAATAAATAAACGCTTGCACACTCATACCCCCGCAGTAGGTTTTTACCTGTGTCGCGGGTGGCATGGACGACATAACACATCACAGTAACACCCATGACTCGAGTACAAATATTAATCTGTCACATAAATTTCTACCCCGGCCGGGAATCGAACCTGGGATCCCTCGCCTCGCAGGCAGGGCCGCTACCAACTAGGCTACAGGGTCGTATATTATAAATATTATCTTTCTGCATTCCTTATCCATATAAATTTTAACTGTGCCAAATTTCAAACTCTTCCACCCGCGTAATTGTCGTAATAAGTTTTTGCTTGATGTATGAATTAATCGAATAAATCTTTGCACTCATTGTAATCGAATCACAAATAGCCGCGATATTAAAAGCCCTTTAAGTTACGTACTAACTAAATCCCTTGTAAACGGGCAATTCAACTTAAATTGTTCTCAAAGACTTTGAACCCAATTACTTCAATGCAGCCTCTTGAAACTTGATCCAGGCTCAATAATAGAAGTTAGCCGGTTTATCGTTTATTCACGAATATGTTTTAAAAACTTAGTTTTAGTGAGTGTAAGGTTTCTTTTATAGGTAATTATTATTATGATAATGGTTAAAATTACACTTTATTGCCATCATTATGTTGGGTGTAAAAGGCTTCATCAATGCTTGAGTCCAAGTACGAGGCCATCTTGCGTTGTGATGAAATGTCCACGGAGCGGCATCGTCGCATTTGCCTATTGGTTTTGTTTCATTATGCAGCTTGCATGCAATCGATAAATGAAGCGCCGTGGACAGTAGGGCTTAATCTCTCCTGCTTGTTATTATAATACCTTCCTATCCAAATGATCTGGCTAACGCAACTACTTCCTCCAGTTGGACGTCGTGGTACAGAACTTGATTTAATACAGAATGGTAACTAAATAACTTTATTCATGTCTCGGCTGCAGTGTCGAAGAGTCACTAATAATTCAATACTTCTTTTATCTTATCAGCTGTCCCCCAGTACATTACTACTTTGTCACACGAACACGTCGCGAAATACACTTTATTTCAGTAAAATATTATTTAAATATTTGAATAGTTTAGAAGAAAAACGTCTACTGGAGTGTTTTATCTGCATTCAATTTCTAAGCCCTTGATTATACCTTATTCACTCAATAGAAGACTCAATTTCAAGAGGTCTAAGTTCTGACAAGCCCTGCCTATTATAAGAATAATAAATATTTTCCACACGTATTTTGAAAATCAGAGGTGCGAGCTTCGTTTGAACTGAATCAGCTGGAAGCGAAATTGAACTTTAAATCGTTAACATTTCAATTCGTTTTTGACAACTCGACTCCTGCAATAAGGTCCAAATTCGAAAAAGATTGAGAAATGTGATCTGGGAAACTGATTCATCTTACTATATTAGCGCCATAGACATACTGTAGCCATAAACCAGTCTGCGAATGAGGGATCTATTGAAGTGAAACGTAGGTATTTGTTTTTTGTCTGCCACTGCCCTGGCTTCGCGAGCTTTTCAAAGTAAACGTATAAAAACTGGCATTTCTTTAGCCAGCTCGGTACAGAGACTGGGGTATGTCTATTTCGGAGAATTTTAGTTTCAGTTTCGTTTCGCTCGATTCCTTAGTTTTTCTGTAGGCTTCAGAACTATTGTTTTTATTGACTTCAGTCTCAAACTTGCGCCACTATTTGCTGTAGACATAATAGATAGGTTAGGTTACCTTTGACCTGCACAATAATATCTGGATCCTACAAAGAAAACAAGAAAAATAATATATGTGTATGTGGTACGAGTAAATTTTAACTATTTTCTTTTTTACGTACTACCTAAGATTCAAACTAGATGACATCTATCCTTTATCCAGATTTTATATCAGGTATTTACCCCATGCTTACTACTGAGCACGGGCCTCTCGAGGAGGCCTTGAGCGTACTCCACCACGTTGCTTCAGTGCGGATTGGTGCAGGGGTTATTGACCAACCCAGGTGCCGGGATCCGTTTACGATCGTCACAAGCCGCCAGATTAGGTAAAAATACAAAATATTTTTTATCTTAAAATATTTCATTCCATACTAAATTGATCCAAAAAATCGTATCAAATTCAATTGTTATCATACAGAAAAAATGCAGTAATTTACGTACCTATTAAACTAACTAACTATTAAATTAACTGATAAATAAAACTATTTTGATAATATTTGTATTTATGCCAACGTGAAGCAAAAATGAAAACTTTTAGTACCCACGTTGATTAAAATTTTCAATTATGATTTAAAAAGGAAGAAAAATTACATTATCTTATGTTGCAACCATATTTACTGGACCATATCCCTTACATAATTTAATTCACGGCATAAAATAAATTGCTTCGCAAATCTCTCAGCAGTTGCTATACTTTTACACCTGGCCAGCGCGATATTGGAAGGTCTTCATTTTGGAATTTACTTTACTTATGAATGAAATAAATGTTAACCAATGTTTTTAATAATTATTCTGTAATAATCTTTCAACGATAGTTTTTAAACGTGTATGTCCGTGTTTTACTTTATTTTAATGTCGCATACTCACATAAGACTCGTATGTTCATAAAGTTTGCTCTTATGATATAATTTTATTGACACTTAGCCTTACCTAACCTTGTCTAACCTTAGCGTGCGTCGGCAACTGGTAAGCATAGTGGCAGAAGATCTGTACCTATTCCTGACATTGCAGACCAGAATCATGCAGTAAAAGAATGATGTGAGAATGATTCAGTAAACCTTTTGCTCATATGTTATCGGTATTTTCAATCTGCTATTCGTAGTACAGATATCTCGATAAGCTTTTGTTCTTCGAATGTCATCCAGGCGATATCTATCGCGCGAATAGTAGCTACCTAGGTACAGTCGTATCGTATTCCGTTGAATATTGAGATTCCATTGTTTACACTGTACAATAGAGGGCATGCATAAAAGTTTTTGTAGTGTTGAGCTCTATCCATTTTGTTGAACAATACTTCTGTCAAAAGTAAATGGGCTATTACTAACTTAGCTTGCTATACCACATGTAGGTACTTATTATATATATAGTTCATTTTTTAAATTCGTCTAAAAATGAGACTATACTTTAAATGACGCTACACATTTTGCTTTTTCTTCTTTTTATACTTATTCCACTAACTTAATCAAGGAACGTTTGTTTTAAAAAGAAAATCAGTTGTTGTTTGAAAAAAATCCATACAAACTGTCCATCATCCTGTTTCAAGGGAATCTACAAAAAATTCCGAGAAAAAAGATTTCTAAAATATGACCCGAAATATGAGTAACTAGACAACAAGTACATTTTCCGAGATGCCTAGACAGTCAAACAGACGAACAATAATTCTAAAATAATTTGAACAAAATGATCGATGAAGCCATTTAATAATTGATAATAATTAGTATTATCGCGATGGTACACTATCAGTAGATAAAGTCCAATGAACAAAATCCTTATTTGTGGAATTAACAAATACAATATGGTCGATTAGGGACTGATAACATCAGATACATATTTCATTCACGAAGATTTTGATGAATGAGGTAAACATGTAAAAACGTACGAAAACACTTGAGAGGATGTAGTTACAATTATATTTCGGTTACCATTTGTTAACATAAGGATTATGTTTCCTAAAGCTGTTTACGATTTTGATATATAAAGAGATACGTAATGGAGTAGGCGTAAACAATCGTATACAATTTGCTTAGAGAGGCTTCGCTGAAGATGTTGGCTGGATTCCAAATCACCAGGTGTCCTTGGCAGCTGTCGCTTAGCCTCTTAATGATGGCAGCTTAACCGACTCCGATCTGATAATAATACTTGAGTTCAACATTTGTATAATGAACTTTGTCTGGTTACATCAAGTTTCAAATTCGATTAGAAACTATGGCAAATTCCTCTTGTCGTTTAAGTCATTGTCACTTATACTAATTGGTTTCGTAGATTTTGAGTGCAAACGAGCAGGCGGGTTATATCATGGTAAGTGAATACTGCTGTTCATTGACAAGTACGGCAGAAGAATTATCGACGTGTAGCCAGTTAAAACAAAGTGGCGATAAGTATAGCAGGGTAAACGCATTTTTCTTGATGACTCACAAATTATAGGTGGGTTGCCAATGAAATACTAAAACATTATTAAATAAACAGAGGGTTAGCAGCAGCAGCAGGTAAAAATCACTAATCTATGAGATTTTACCGGATTTACTTGCACCAAACACATCCAATGGAAACGAGCAATTAAGAAGCCGCTGATTCGGTAGTGTCGACGAGAACTTACAGAGATGAACTCCTCATAGCTTCAACCAATCTGAAATGGCCTGGCAATGTATTGATAGGATTACGCCATCCTTAGTCCTAGAGCTACCTAGTTCACTCATATGTATTACAGAAAATATTATGGGCTACTGGCGTACAAACTTTCATTCCTGTCATCATACATAAACTTATTTATTATCATTACTCAGACTTGTAGTTCAATAGAAAACAGTAAGTATGAAAAAGGTTTTTGTTTATTGTGTAAATGGATAACAATGACGATGTTGCCTTTTAAATAGACACGTCTTTTGTGATATTCAGCTATGAATAACTTAAAATACAATGAAAATTGTAGAAGGATTCTTCCATAGACTTCAACCTACCGATAACCTTCACCTTAACTTTGACCTTACGTTTTGAATATCGTTACGAATAAATAAAAAGAATTACAGTGACACATCATCCAATTTCTTTTTGTTTATCGCTACTTATTAATCGCTTCAAATTGAGCAGCTAGCATACTCAGATTATATATCAAAGCATGTAGATATTGTCTATACTAATATATAAAGAGGAAAAATTTGATTTTTTGTTTGCATTGAATAGGCTCCGAAACTACTGAACCGATTTGAAAAATTCTTTCACTGTTGGGCAGCTACACTATCCCCGAGTAACATAGGCTACATTTTCAAAAAAAATTAGGGATCCTTAATAAAACTCCAATAATGTAACCCAAGGTGTAAAAAAATAAGAAAACCGAAGCAAAGCGAGGGCGGTTACTCGTAGATAATAATCACAATCGAAACAATTTTTTCCACATTTAAAATTCAACTACATGCTGTCAAATAGAAGGTGGATTTATCTGTGATTTATAAGTACTTGAAACTTAATATGACTTTTAATAATTAATATTAAAACTGAAATCTTAATAAAATATCCAAAGCCTAGTTGAGCATATTAAATATGTTTTCTACAAATGTTTTCTACAAACTAAAATATTTACCTATATAAAATTTATCTAATATTTTACGACTCGACGTAGCAAATTGATTTTAAAGCTGTCGATTTATAGAATAAATGTTGATACCATTGAATTAGTATTACTAGCGTATAGAACAGACACCGCGAACATTGGGTTCGGGGTTGTGCATTGCAGCCGGGCGGCTGCATTTCATTCTGTCACTCGGCTGTCACTCGGCTGCGCTCATGGCGGCCGCATGCCAAAATTGTTTATGAAAAAACTGAAAAAATGCCGTCGTGCGTAATAAGAACGTGTCACAATTGCACGACAAAAAACAAAAAAGATAATGGTATCACATAATATCATCGGTAAGAAAACAAAATATTAACTTAAATCAACTAAAACGAATTTAATTAAATTATTGTGCAATGTTCCCGCTATTTTGGAATGAAAAAATCATAAGGAGCGTTTGAACTTGGCAAGCCACTAGCGTGTTAGTGGAATATATAAGCTTGCTTAGGTTGCAGTCTTGGTTCGGCAAGTGTCATATACAAAGTTACTCTATGGCAAGTGTGCAAACGAGGCTTCTAGTTTGAAAAGAGAACGGAGGGCAAGCCGGCGGTGGAACACACATTTTGTTTGAGATGTCTCCTCTATGTATGTATCTCAATGGTTGATACGCAGAATCAACAAAAGTGTAAAAGTGATCTTCTAAAATCTATCAACTAAATTAAAAATAAGTCATTCGAATTATTTTGAATGGATGGTTTGATTTATGTTTCATTAGGTTCCAAACAGATGAAAATTCACGATTTAATCCAAAAAGACGTTGTGTTAACGGTGTTAACGTCATTGTCACAATCACCTTGTCAGTTTTCAAATGTGTTTCCAAATGACGTGCATTTGTAAACAGTGTGGTCTTTACTCATGAATTGCGAATCCAGGTTCCACATGGTTTACACATTGGCGCGTCGATAATTAGTCTTTGGCCTTTACTGCACGGTTACTGTTGAAACCATTTACGACATGTTACTATAGAACTGAGCGCACGGCAGTGTGCCAGGCCAAGGTCATGCGAGCTTGCTAATGTTTATTGTTTATTTAAAGAGACTTTGTCTATACTAATATATAAAGAGGAAAGATTTGATTTTTTGTTTGCATTGAATAGGCTCCGAAACTACTGAACCGATTTAAAAAAATCTTTCACTGTTAGGAAGCTACACTATCCCCGAGTAACATAGGCTATATTATATTTAAAAAAAAATTAGGGACCCTTAATAAAACACCAATAAGGTGTAAAAAAATAAGAAAACCGAAGCAAAGCGAGGGCGGTTACTCGTTAAAGATAAACCTGCTCGTAGTTATGAAATTCGAAACATTATAAACTTAAAAAATTGTTAGCATTTTTGCAGTATAAAGGAAATATTAAATATTAATATGTTGTAAGAAGTAAGAAAATAAACTAAAAATATAAAAAGTGGACCATGATGTAGAATAACATATAGGGTACTTATTATGCCGTAAACCGGGAGCAGAACGCTAGTCTATACTAATATTATAGAGACGTAAAGTTTGTTTGTGATATTGTGAGTTTGTGACGTTGTAGGGGGTAATCTCTGGATCTACTGAACCGATTTTGCAAATTATTTTACCAATAGAAAGCCACATTATTTGTGAGTGTCTTAGGCTATAGGAATTTTGAAAATTCATCCCTTAAGGGATAAAAATAGGGGATGGAAGCTACTTTCATACAAACCAACTTTGTCAGTTTTAGAGTTATAAACATGAAATTCGTTTTGTAAATTTATAGGGAGAGGGAGAGGGGGAGGGAGAGGAAAAGAGAGAGGGAGGGGCAGAGGAGATATGCAAAGAAAATCTATAACAGCTAAGAACGGCTGTACCGATTTTAATGATTTCTGATTTGTTAAACTAACCAAAACTATTAAAAGTTTAGTTAAAAGTATCACTACTTTCATTGATTCTCAGGTGATACGAAGTTCGCCGAGTCAGCTAGTTAACTATATTACAGAGTGAGACGGTTCTGTTAACAAATTCGCCGACTTTAGCATACAAAGCATAGCAAATATCAAACAAACCAGGCAGTTCTAACGAAATGAAATATACACAGTTTCAATTTTGCAGGCGGTTGATTAATTCCAGTTTATTGATTCTCATATAGTTGTCGAGTATTTTGTTGTATGTCGTATTGTTGGATGAGTTTTCACGTGATTTGGCTTACCTACAACTTTTGCTTTTGAACCGTATTGCAGGGGAGATTTTTGAAGTGAAAACTTCTTTAGGCGAGTTAGGCTCTGTATATATGTAGGTATGTAAATATATTTTGTATGTAAGTACATACAAACATACACATGCATGTAGACATTTTAATTTTTAATAGTAGTTTATAATAATTAATAAAAAAACTTCATTTAAAATTATTTTCTGCACAATAATATATTTCTGGACGATTCAAAAAATACTCCCGTATTTGTTCAAGTTTTCACATCTGTCGGCACTCCCGAAGGGCCACTGTTTTTTTAGTCTATAGTAGACAAGCGAGCAGACGGACCATTTTGTAGTTACCACAGCCCGTGGGTCTTTATAACAAAACAAACTTCAGTGAACAGTTGGGGAATCCTTATTAATAGGCACTCAGACTCTACTAAACTAGTTTAAAACATTCTTGATTGATTCTGGGATAAGAGTGTTAGGTAACTACATGCTACTCGTATTATTGTTAATAATATTTTATGATTAGATTTCATTTACGCACATCCGTAGTGCTTTGTGGCTGGCAACAATGGCAAATGCATGACTAAGTCTAGAATCAATCTCCCTTAATGGATCTGCAAATAATTTATACGCTTACATATGTTAGACACATTTTATTTCTTTTTCTCTTTTCTTTCGTGGTGGCCTCGTTTGTCGGCTAGTTAAATAAGAAGTAACAATAAGAGAAAGAGAAGACTCTCTTTGACTAAAGACTTGATATTTCATTTTCATTAGAAGTTCATTCACAATTATGATGGAGTTGTAGGTACTAAGGAAACATAAATATTTAAGTAAATTCCGTTGCAACTTTGTGCACCCGTAGGCGTCGTTGTGAATATTGAAAGGAATGGGGAAAGTTGGCGGAGGAACTAAGAACTCTGAATAATAAAGTCCGGTACTTACTGAAACTACAACGATTGTGTTAAGTAAAACACTATCTAACAACCTAGAAGTTGTCGAGATAGTATCATAAAACGACGCCTTAGAGAAATCATTACTGTGAATCGGCACAAAAAATCTTTTTAGTTCTACATTTGATTTATTTTATCGCAGTTTTAGAGTGCTGCAGAGAGCAATCATTCAGTATCTAAAAAACTTTTCATGTCGCTCCATTATGGAAGTTTGTGACAGTTGGCGCGGAATACGCGGAATAGCCTTGCGAGGACCTCGTAAACTAAGAAATTGTATGTTTAGTGTTATTTTCGATTTCTATTGCACTGCAGATAATTAATTAATGCTGCTAATGACCTCTGCGTTATACAGCGGACGGATAGCAAGAGGGAAATGGCGGAACTATAAGGGTTTCGTTTTGATCACGGAACCCTGAAACCAAACCAGCGACGGATTGCTGATTAAGTCAGGATAAAATCAAAACCTGTAAAAACCAAACCTTTCAAAAGAGAACCCTACCTAACTACAGAATATCACTTCACTATTATAAAATAAAACCATTGAATGTAACAAAATTCAATTTCCAGTCGCACGTACCCAGCATCAAAGTGTCACGGAAAATAACATGTTCGATTCTCGTTCTTGTTACTCCTTTAAACGTTTTTTTAAATTTTTCTCTGTCGTTTCTAGACGTCTTCTGCATAGATCCGTCGGTTTTCCGAGCGCTGAACGAGTGAACTCGGCCGCAGGTAGGGTTACCAACTAATATTAGGTGTAGTTTATCGGATAAATGTGAAGATTCGAGCATGTCAAATTTTAATAAATTCTCAAAAATAAGATAGAGCAACACTTTTATCTGTAATAGCAAGCAGTGATAGCCTAGCGGTTAGAACATTCATTGGACTCACGAACGCAGGGACCCGAGTTCAAATCCTGGCACGCACCTCTAATTTTCAAATATTATGTACGTATTAGAAGTTAATTATCACTTGCTTCGGTGAAGGAAAACATCGTGAGAAAACCTGCACACCAGAGAGTTCTCCATAAAGTTCTCAAAGGTGTATGAAGTCTACCAATCCGCACTTGGCCAGCTTGGTAGACTATGGTCTGTACCCTCACATTGTGAGAGGAGACCTCGAGCCCAGCAGTGGGACGATTATGAGTTTTTGCTTTTTTATCTGTAATAGAGTAAGTAATGGTACAGTATGACATATGTTATATGATACCTGCAGGAATATTTGTATGTCTTATTATCTGTCATGTTTTGCCTCGACTTACATTACTCCAGGTAAAGGTGTTGCGCTATCGGATTTTTAATGTTTATTAAAATTTGACATGTATTCACATTTATCCGATGCACTATATTAAAGGAGATCTGGATGGTACTATATCCTGAAATCACAGTCACTTTGAAAAATAGATTCACAAGTCGTTTTAGTCAACGCCATTATTTATATAATAATATGCAGATTTCCTGAATTACTTCGCTTGTATCTTTAGATTTATGTAATGGTTGTTTTTAAGTTGGAATCTGCTTGGGATGTTATCAAATGTGTTATCAGAATTTTTCATCACATACAAAATGTGGGCAGCAAAAGCTAAATAGAAACGGACTGTCAGAGTCCGAATATTCGTACATTCCCGGGTATATCCGGACGAATGGTGACCCTAGACGGGTCGGTCGAGTGGTCTAGTCGACCCAGTTGTCGTAACGTCGATAACACTGTTGCGAGCTAGCAACTTTATATTTAACGTTCTTTTATAATTATAAACCTTTAATACTTATAAATAGGGTCTAAATTTCAATGGCGCGTACTCACATGACTTTTTCAATATGTCGCATGCTTGCTATGAACTTTGAGCGTTTGTTGCATTTATTTTAGTAGGTACTCTATTGCCGCTGTGCTCATAAAAATGCAGTGCTCGTGGCGATAGCCTTATTATTGTGAATATGGGCCGCAACAGTTATTGCATTATAATGGTTAGGTCATTTATAACTTTCAATTGTTATGTGATAGGTGTGGTCAAAGAGAGTGAACACTAGTCGTGAATTCATAATCGCTTCGATTTTTGAGCTTCAGAACTTTCAGATGGCAGGTTGTTCCATTATAAGGTTATATATTTTGTGAGTAGATCTTTGGGCTAGTTAGGGCCTATGCACACAGCGTATTTTATATGCGCCGACGCGCGACGATCGCAAGACTTTCTGTGTGTCTGTTTGTACACTAAGTTCATGTAAAGGTTACTATTTATTTTTGTTAAAAAAAATTATTCACTATTTACTCTAAATAGGTACTATGCACTGTCCTGACGAAGAATAAAATTATCTTTTTGATGTTACAATTTTGTAATTTCATTTTTTCTGTAATATTGATAGAAGATTTTCGGTCACAAGTTTACACAGTGGAAGTTAATTTAAGCTCAACTTATTCCTTCCTATCTCATATCTGCTGTCAACCACATGCATTTAGCGAACGCAAGAGGTTGGCTGTAGCCCAGTATTCTTGTTTTCTAAAATGTTTATTCACATTGTACAACCCCTGGACTTTGCATTTGCCAAATTTTATCTATGTATGTATCTATTATGTAGTTACTTTCCCGCTATTTACGATTATAGGGATTGCTGAAGACTCAACATTGTTTATTATCGGCTTCAGTGTATCTACGCCTACAAAAAGACTTCGTAGCAGTCATGCCATATGACAGCTTTATCATCAATTTTAATCCGAGGGTCTTATCAATATGAGACGTTAACCCAAAATACCGTACAATGTGTTTTATATTTACTTCAAAGCTAAAAGGACTTAAGGTCGCTGCATATGTATCGTGGACGGGACGGGGACGGGACGTGGACGGGGCATAAATATACGTGCGTGCCCCGTTCCCGTCCCGTGCGTGCCTCCGTGGCGTATGCGCTATCGTTTACATTTTCTATGAAACAATGTTTCCAAAATTTCACGTCCCGTCCCTTCCGCGTAAAAAGACGTTACGTATGCATCGACTTTTACATTTTATTTATGAAGTATCTACCTATGTATGCGCATCTTTCCACCCAGTAATCCCATAACTTGACAAATGAGGTATCATTAGAAGGTTCTTGATTATCCGATGGCTAATGCTTAGGTGACGTCACAATAAAGCCTGGTTTAAGTTTTAAATCTGATCTTATTAAATATAGGTTCTCTGCTTTTATAATTCATGTACACTTCATACTTTTCATCGTAAGGTGTTAGAGCAAGATCAAAGAATCTGTAAAACACCTTAATTATTACTATATAAAATTTTCGTTTCCGCTTATTCGCGAGTTTATCCTGAATATTTTACGCTGAAAAGAGTAAGAAAATTATACGCGCCTTTAAAATTTATCTTTGCTTCTTGCACGTTGCTCTGAGCTCGCTTTAAGGCGGTTAATATGATTTTAATGAAACTTGGCGGGTGTAGTTGCATCCTCTTGAGGTTTCCTGTACATTGCGGTGTCTCAGGTGGTAATATTAGAAAGGTTGTTTATATTTAAGTGCGAAGTTCCGAGGTTTCATGAAACCGTCTGACTGTTTTCCAAAGTTTGTACTGGTATAGTTTTGAAAGTTTAGGCGTTTTCACAAGAATGAAATGAATCTACGCTTACTTACCTATGATTTTAATAATTTTAATGTTAATGTTAAAACCTAAGTCATGATTATAGTTGAGTGTTTGGATGGGGTTAGGCTAATGACTAGCTCTTCTAAGACTGCAAATAAATTACATACATTTCAGGATTGATTCTAAATGCAGGGTTGTAACTAGCTGGTGATTTCTTCTCCCGAGCCCCGTCGCGATGAACTTGGATGGTATAGAGAGCAATGACCTTCGACGCAACGGGATCTAGCGCTATCGACGTCGTCTTGTATGGATAAGAGACATGTGTACCTTTATATTGTTTACGTATCGATAGAATGTATATATGTAAGTATAACTGAAATCAATTATTGAGAAAAAAGTGTTTCAAACACCAGATAACAAATGAAGCTTTAATTTAAAGAACTTGAAGAAGTGTATACAAAGGATAATTAATCAATTACTGGTAAAAATATTATTGCAATATCAGTCCGTAAAATTATCGCTCGGTATCTATATTTATGTAATAAATGGTGTCAGTTAACTGAGGCGGCATCAATCACCCGAGGCCGGTAACCGCATTACGTCACCACTAATTGTGATCCCGCTTCTCAGCGAGAGTGGGTATCGTCCTTTTCCCGATCGATGCCACCCTTGCGACTCACTCCATCGAGCTTCACGAACATTGAACTGTACAAACCATCCCGGTTAAGCAAAACTGAACTAAGCCAGCAATGTATTCGCATGTGGCGGTAGAGTCGATTCTGTTACGTACATTGAAGTGCGAATTACGTGAGTGTTGTAGAAGAAGTGTACGTAAGCAGCGATAGTTAGGCCGCGGTGTAAAAGTTTCGTTTGCGGGGTCGTTCGGCGTTCTTGGTAAGATTGGGTAAAGGAAACTAGGTCGGCTCTCCCTCCCAATGTTGTCGCTTTCATATCGTCCGAGACGGATAAACTCAAATATTATTGCGTTGCGTTACTGACGTTCGATCGCCTTTTCGTGGTTCCTCCCCGTTTGAAATGAACAAGCGACTTAATTTCATTATTTGTCCTGACGTGATTCATGATTTACCTATTCGTTGTCGCTTACCGCTAATTTTATTCGAATTCGTGTTTATTTCCTGTTGTACGTTCTATATCTTTTTTGTCGTATTATTTACATATTTAATTTAATTTTATTTCAGATAACAATGATCCGTACAATATTATATCAATTCATAAAATAAAATAAAATAATTAAAATAATGAAATTCTACAAAAATATCCAAACAATAATTATAAATTTAAAATTTTAATTAAAAACAATACTAAACAATTAAACAAAAAAAAATAATATTAGGTATATAAATAGTACGTAAGATAGTAAACTGATGTGAATGGTAGATCATGAATATTTACCCTCACTGCTTTATCGTTTTTTGGCACTATACATAAAAATCTCAAAATACGCAGATTAATTATTACACTTTAGATTCATGACTGAATCTCATAAGATTGCAGACATCAAGTTTTGGTACGTTGTTGTGGCTTGGATTTTGAATCAAAAATGAGCCATCACAAACATCCACGACCTTAAAATTAATATGTACGAGTAGTACTCGTATTTATCGGTTCAAAATCCAAAATAATTTCATTCATATAGGCATATAATTATTATTATAGATAAGTACTTGTGTAAAATTTTAGGCTTCTACCATTGTTTCTGAAAGATTTATCATGGGGTAGAAAAGTGTCTCATAAATGTCTTTCCTGGCCGGAAAACGAACCCCATATCCCTCACACAGCAGGAATCTATTGGGCTTTGTCACCAAAAGTATAAAAAATAGCCGTCACACCACAGGACACAACGGGAATACAATGTTCTGATAGTCATCAGTGTTACTATCAACATTTGTGCTGTTATATTCTTCGCGTAGGGGAGACCAGGGTTGAATATAACAGTCTTTAATTATCTCATATTATTTCATAGAGTTTGTTGAACATCAAACTTTTATTTAGTACACACTTGAAACATTGGGTTTTCATCTTTAAACACCAGATTATTTGCAATAAAATTGATATTAAAGTTTTTGTGAAAAATCGCCTGAATAAATAATAAAAATTGTTACAACAACTCTCCCCCAACTAACCTAGGGGTTATTAATAGCTTTCATCTACAGGCTTTAAAATAGTTTTGTAACATGTATAGATATGTACCTATCTATACATAAATAAAAAATCACAGACATGTTATTGTATCAAGAATAAGGGTTTATTCACTCAGATATTGTTTATTCATTGATTGTTGACATTACTTGAACCATTACAAGAAGATTGCACGAAGATCTTGTGTTCTAAAGACGAAAAATCTGGCTCGGAAAATGGAGCCACTGAAAAAATTGTAAAGACCACTCTAGTAAGGTTTTAACGGAGTCATTAGGCTAAGAGTTAAAACACATTAAGATAATCACTCTTTGAAGTAGCGTGGAGCAGAATTTAATAAGAACATTGTGGAGTATAGCTTCAACTTCTGTTAATCCTATTATTCGAAGCAAGAACTTAGTTTATTGATTTATTTCTTCAGTTTTATAATGGGAATTTGTACAAATATGAAACGACGAATAGGTGTTACTCTAAATGTTTGGCATGGACTAGATATTCGGTACTGCAAAAAGATCTATACGCCATTATCACAATGATTCAATAGTAGAAGAGTGTTGTTAAAATACAGATGAAGAATGGTGGTGAAATTTAAATGCAATAGAAATACACTGTCTGATTTTATGATACAAACTAGGGCAACGTACATGGATTATATTAATATAATTATTATTATTGACTCATTAATATTACTTTTTCCGTTTACCATTTTCTTGCCAAACGACTCGTCGTTTCGGCTGGGGGCTTGAGAGCCATTCTTTCTTATCTTCTTTTTTGGTTGGCAACGCATCGGTGATGACTTTAGTGTAACTGATGTCCATGTGCGATGGTAGCCACTTATCATCAGGTGAATCGACAGTTCGTTTGTCGGTTGGTTACATAAAAATATAAAAAGTTGGCCAAGTTCCCAATGCGGTTTACAAACGAAAAAATGCAGCATTTCGAATTTGTTGTTCGAGATGTATTCGAGATCTGTGACATTACTCCAAAGTTACGCATAGCAAGTGCGCACATCAAAAGGAAGTCGTTATTTTGTTATATGGACCATCGGGGCAGCCAGGCTCTCGTACAAATTTAACTGCCTTCACAGTTATGTAAAAGGAAATACATTTCATTTTTAATGGCGCGACAATATACTGTAAAAACATAATAGACATTAAAGGTTATTTGGGTTTAGTGATGGTTATAGCGCTCTTATGTGCCTTTGGCTTCAGTGCGTTTATATGGTTATTATAATACGTTGTTTCGTCTGAAGCCACTCCTGTTTCCATTGCCGCATAAAATAAGTGTAAAATGTATTGGTTGGTTTCAAAATTATTGTTCTGTTTCTCATAATATTCATATTCATCTTCTTACACGTCAATTTTTTTACAATTGATGCAATTGATTTAATTTTAACTGTCAGACCTAGGGTATTTTAGATTTTTGTATTTTTGACTTAAAATAACGTGAGAAAAATAGTCTTATAATTATCTGAGCAGTCGGTAAGGTTTATGTAAAAGCCATTTGTGATCAAAGTTCACCTATTGTACCCAAACCGAAGTCGCATCACCCAATCACCAAGACGAACGGAGTTTGAAGTTACGTTTAACGGTTACGTTACGGTCACGTTTGAGCTTAGGACGCTCTTAGGTTCCAGATACACGAGGAGGGAGAAGTCTTCCTTTTAATATCAGCTTCTACAGTGAGTTAAATGGCCGAGCAAAATATTTACAATGAATAATCTTTAACCAATCATATTACCAATCTAAAAACTTCATAAATTTTCAGTCTTCAGAAAATTATGCATACGATTCATATTTGGTCTTCTTAAATAAGATCATAATACTCGAAAGTCGACTTAGCTTGTACAGACTTAAATATATTCTTCCTGCTCTTTAGGGCGCTTTGTTTAACTCTACATTTCCGTATTTTAACTTTGCTCCCAATATTCGTATCAGTCATAATCACGGTCTTCTTCGTACTGTTAAAATTGAATAGCTATTGTTTCAGATGCGGGTACGAAAGCAACGTACATAAATAAAACAACATACATAAAGCAATAAAAGGTTCTTGAAAAGAAGCGAGTTATGGTTTTTAACCGCAAACTAATGAATATAGATATTAGATACCTACATTTTACCCTGAGGTCATACCTTTCAAAATTTTAAACCAACAGTTAAGTTGCAGGGCTCAATGTTTATATTGCTATATCGACGAGACAAAACACATTAAATGTAAATTGGCTACGTTTCAATATTATTGCATCGGCGGGATCACATTTAGTTCTGATCAAAGTTTTATTGCCCGTGTGTTAGTGCTATGGCAATGTCGTTGGATAATATGGATAAAGACCTCGATTATGCTTGGTTGAGCGTTATTAGTTATAGATATTATTTGTTTGTGACTTCAATTGGAAATAACTTTCTTGTATCTCGGGATAGCGCTCTTCGTAATGATACATTACAGCTACGTAGCAAAAAAATCTTTCAGCAAAAATCAATCATCTCTCCGGCCCTCGTCCTAATGATAGGGGGTGAAACTTTTGTCTGTTTGGACTGCGTTTTTGCTTTTGACTTGTCGCTTGGAAGGTATGCTAAGAAATTGTACTAATATTATAAATGTAAAGGTTTCTGAACGAATTTGGTTGAAGTTTGGCATACAGATAGTTTAGATCCCGGATGATATAATATGATTGTTTTAATCTGATTCTTGGTAAATAAATCTGTCTCCAAGGGTGCCTTGGAATAAATAAACTGAAAAAATAAAAAAAATTATCAAAAATTGTAAATTCTTTCTTAAAATCGGAATACTGTAGTTAATACCGCTCTTCGTGCATATCTGTTTGGCCTAATGGTTAGCTGGTAGATAATGCATTTAAGCGTTAATCTCGCTAATTGTACCATGATTTTGTGGTCAGTAAAGTTTAAATAAATAAATAAATAAATAAATACTAATAGTCCTGTAGCTATTTAATATTACCTATTAGTCAATTATTAAGATTTCAGTCGACGTTCATTTGTGAAATTTGTGTGCCTATAATATATGCTTTCCTTTCTACTTTTGGCCCCATTCTCACATGCACCTTGTAATTGAAACAAATTTAGTTTGAACTCAATAATACATTTTAGTCTTTTTCTATTGCTTTATTGAGGTTTGAGAATGTTTTTGTTTTAACCCCATTGCGCAACGCAAAATAGTATCATGGGTTTACAGCGCTATGTATGTACAACTTTTACATAGTACGATATGTATGTACTCGTATGTATGGAGTGTAAGTTTGTTCGTTTGTTGCATTTTTAATTTTAGGACGAAATATGTGATTTTAATGATTCCTCCGTCAGTCAATTGATTGTCTTAATTTTCATTGTTACTAGTTATTTAATACGAGTTAAAAAAGTAATCTGATGAAAACTATTGTATATTACTAGCTTTTGTCCGCGGCTTAGCCCACGGTAGAGATCGATTTTTTACCAATCCCGCGGGAATCCTATTTCTTTCCGGGATAAAAAGTAGCCTATGTGTTAATCCAGGGTATAGGATAACTTTGTTTCAAACTAGCTGACTTCGTATCGCCTAACAAACTATTTCTTTTTCTAAAATAAAAGTAGCCTAAGTTACTCCTTGTTATATCAGCTATCTGCCAGTGATAGTCTCGTCAAAATCGGTTCAGCTATTTCAGAGATTAGCCGGAACAAACAGACAGACAGACAAAAATTGTAAAAAACGTTGTTTTGGTATCATCCAAATGCACTTAGTAAAAACCGGTTATTTTAATATTACAAACAGACACTCCAATTTTATTTATTTGTATAGATATAGATTTCAGCTAAATCGGTTAAGTGGTGGTGGCGTGATTGTGGAATAAACATCCAAACATCTTCACAAATTTTCACATTTATAATATCAATAAGATTACGAAGAATAATTTTATAGTCAATGACCTAAGTCAGGTGCAGTAGGTATTATTGAATATGTTTCCCAAAATCTTCAGGATTGTTTTACAAAGTTTCTTAGTTAAGGACCTTTTAAGATTTTAATATTTAAAGTTGGTTTCCAGTTCTGAAATAAAGCAAATCATATTATTATAGATTCTGGTTCATTATTTCCAAATGTAGCAATATATTTCTCGTGTTGGCAACACTATTGAGTGTATCGTTCAAGACTTGCCTTGGAACATGGGCGTTTGGCTTGAGATCAGACTAGGTGTATTAAATTTTGCTGTATGAAGGAAAATTCAGTTATAAAATAACAACACTGAAAGCTATGTCTGCACCTAAATTATTATTGAAGGAGAGGCTTAAGAGTATTATTTTAACATTCACTCTTAGATAGTTTAGCTTAGCAAGGAGCATTTTAAAGAGTCAATGGCTACAAGTTCATTCTATTTATGTCTTGGGCTCTGTCTTATCTAATTATATTTTTATTCTGATTGGAACTAGTAACAAAATGAATAGTTTAATTTGCTATAAAGTCCGTGTCTTCTCCTTCCTCATAAACGCATCGCTGACGTCCTTCATGATCTTTGAGTGAATAATGATCCATAACTCTTCAATCCACGGCAGAAACTTGTACGAGTTTAAGTATTTCGTACGATATACTCAAATGTAGTATCGACTTCACTACGTATGATAAAGTAATCAACCTCTATAGAATCCAATTCGTTTCTTTCAGTGGAATTCCATCGCCGGAAAATAAAGTAGATATATCAAAGAATTTATTCAGTGACCGAATTTCGGTAGGCAAATACGTTACTAAACAATGACAAAACTTTATAGGAGACCTTTTTTCTATTCCACTTAACATAATATTCGATCGAGGACCCGTATCCCTTTCATTGGTTCGTTATTTTGCTGTGATATAGATAGCTCGTTTTGTGTTAACGTATCATTTGCTCAGTTCAAACAGAGCGGCAATGATCTTAAAGCTCACAAAAAAGTCGTGACGTTCAATGAACGATGCACAAGTAAACTTCTTTTATGTTAATACTAGTGGATACCCAGCGTGTTTCACTACGCTAAAAAAAATCTGATGACAATGACAGATCAGTGTTTTTGTGTTGACGTTGATGCGCCACTTTTACACATTATCTTCAAATTGTATTGTAAAAGTGGAAAATCGACTTTATCAAGGGAATGAATGTGCCTAATGCATTTTTTTAATGGTCTAAAACCTCCTTCGTATTATTGCCTTTCAAATTAAACCATTTTGAGGTATATCAGTTGAATGGTTTTAGAGTCTATAGAGGACATCCGTACAAACATTTTGTGTGTTTTACTCAGGTTTTATACATATATATATATATATATATATAGATTAAAAGAGAACGAGCCATCTGATGGTTACAAGGACATCGAAGTTGACGTACAGATAGGTGTAGGCAATAGTTCTGGCTCTTAGGTCCGTAAACAAATCTCGGCCCAAGAGCGCTATCTCAGATCTTCCAAATGTAATATTATAAATGTGAAAGTTGTGAGGAGGGATGGATGTATGGATGTTTGTTGCTCTTTCACGCAAAAACTAGGTACCGAACGGATTTACGCGAAATTTTGCACAGGTAGACTATGATTTGGAATAACATATTGAGTAGGTACTTAATTATCGCTATCAGAGCGCTAGTAGGGGAATGAGATAGAATCAAAATACACAAAGGTTAGGCTTTTACAATGAATGTACAACAGCACATCGACCTTTAAGACGAGGGACTTTAATTGCCTCGTACGTTATTCATAATGATGCACGTGTGTATTTGAGGTTGGCTTGGACGCAGCATATACGAATCACTTACACCTATGTTTATAATGGCCGTTGTGCAGGGGACAGAGGGTAGGGGCCGAGTAAATAGAACGCGAAATGTTTTTGTGCACTTCGCTACTAACAAAACAACCGCTCCGTAATGTATGTTTTTGTGTCAACACGCTAAAGGCTCTACTTAGTCTGATAAAATTATAGGTGCCCGGAGAATTATGTTAGCAAGAATTACAAGCAACCTATTTACTGCGATCCGTGTGCCGAGTGGCTAATCAGGTCAGAATTAGGCGTCTTTTTTTATTTATTTCTCGAACGATTCGTATTGGAGCAGAGACATAGACGATATTCGTTGCGAAGATCGTTTGTAAACGAATACTATTAAAGTATCATGTTATTTCGTAACGTTAACATTTTTTGTTTCTTGATAAAAATAAGCTTACAATCAAATAATTTCATTTCACGAATTCTTCTATAGCTATAAGCTCCTATAATGTACAAATAAAAATAATACACAAGTATTGAAATTGCATTGCGGAACGATTATTATGTAATTAAATTAAACGGAGTCAAAGTTTACTGTACAGAGCATTAAGTTTTGCTTATAGTTGTGTGTTAATTAGAACGTATTCTGGCTCTACTATTATCAATATGTAGAATCGCAAAACGAAAACTAAACCGAAGGCTATTTGGTAATTGTCGAGATTAAACCCGGAAAGCTCAATTTTAATCTATCTTTATATTCTCTTTGGAGTAGTCTTTCACTGACCTTGTTTTCACCTATCTTGTAGGTATACTAACATTTATCTTTCACGTTCTAGGTAACGTTATTTGATAAAAAGAAGCAGCTGTAATTGTATTTACGTAATGTGATTTTCATAAAATAGCAATTTTCCTGCTTTTTTCATTTTCATATCAGTAAATTAGTATACGAGTAGAACAATTTTTTTAAATTATGTGTTAGAAAGTCGAATATAAATTTAGTGATGATTATTTTTTCCGCAGAAATATCTAAAATAAACTTTTCCTAACAGTAAATTGAATTCAAAGGTACCCAAGAGTGCTTTCTTTTGTCTTTTGTAGGTGGTTACTTTTAACGTAATTATTTTTGAAAGCTTGAGTCAAAATCAGAGTAATCATTTACGATCACTGTTTAACTAGTATAAATAAAATTAAATAAAATGTTCAGTGTAGCCAAAGTTATTCGAAGTAACAGTAAGTTATAATGATCATTTAATGATAATAATGGATGTCACATTAGTTTCGGTAACACTTCTAGCACGTGTGACAAACGCGTAGGAAAATGTCAAGATATAGGTCAGCCTGCAAGTCCTATTTTTCAACGCGATTGTCTTAGATGCAAGCGTATCTTTGTAGAACATCTCTCGCGGCAAAGAATGACTCTGATATCATGTCATTGCACATTGCACACGCGACCTGTTTCCTATGATTCCTGCACCTTTATCATGTCAGTTTGAATTCAATGGCGTAGAAATAAAAGTACAAGGAAAATGACATGTTAAGTATTTACAGTCAATGGTTACTGAGTGAGTTATTATTATTCAAATAAAGAAAACGTTTTCATTATTTATGTTTACACTTTATTTAGGTTACTTTCAAATTATAATTAAAATATTGTTTTAATTAATTTTGTACTTAAAAATATGTTCAATTGCAAATAATGAGGACATCATTTATAGTATTACTAACTCGTTTACTCATACCATGAATAACATAAGAGCGAGCAGTATAACCAAAACGCTAACACCCAACTCCCGCGCTATTCCACACTTTTAAATTAGAACAAAGTCACTGCTATATGATTTTAGGTCTGTATGGAGTTATAAGTCCGTTGTGAATATGAGATGCGAGGTCCCCAATCATTAACTTAATCGCTTAACTAGGATAGGCATACACCGTCTATGATTAAGATGTTGCAATAGTCGGCGCTCCAAGGCCTGGATCGATTTTGCCCGGCCACTAAGGTATTCCGGGAAGGCTTTCCATATAGATTACTGAAACGTTCGAGTCTGGAGTGCATCGATGCAGACAAAAGCAATAGGCAGTTCTAGTCATATGGGAAGTTCTAAATTGTTGTGAATTGTCTACTGTGGTTAAGCAATATTATATTGAATTAAGTTCGTTGGTGCGAATAGAAGTTATTAGCACAAAACTTACCTAAACATTCTTCTAACTATACTGATACTATCGAATGAAACGACAGTGTCCAAATTCATTTGTTGATTTTGTATAATGTAAGAAAAACGTTGCGTTGGAGAAGAGTTGCCGCGACTACAGATCTAAATAATTCAGACGAAATATGGTATTTTTGAATGTCTGCTAAATAATATTTCGTAATCACGTAATTTCTTTATTTTCTCATAGATTCGAACATTCCGTTCTTCGCTGTAGAACAGAAAATCCATTGAAGTCAAGCCATTATGAGCATTATAAGTCAATATAAAACGACTGCATCAACGTTATTACCCTTAATGAATGCAAATGGAGTAAAGAGTTGAATTATTGTTAGGATATTTCATAAAAATGCTCGCTTCAACTAGAAGTGCATTGACCTCAACAAAGACGGGTTTTCTATTTGAATACGAAAGTGCGCGAAACTCTATCGCCAGCGAATATGAAGATGAGATGACATCGTCGGAACTTGTTATTGAGTCTGTTCTATATTACTGGGTCTGGGTGTGAGACGATTCTGTTATTTTGTTACGTAATGGGACGTGTTATGTAAATGTTATATATCTGAAAGAGAAGTACGCAGGTGAATATTTTATTTATTTAGAACTAACTTCGAGATCGAATTAAGCGTATATTCGTCATAATATCGGTAACCCCGAAAGGGTTACCAATATTAGTGTTACGTAGAATGTGACTAGCTTATTCAGTGTCGCTTACTTTTTAAGGTATAAATCTATTTGGAAGGTATAATGACGTAATCTATACCCAAAATTGTTGTCTATCACTAGAACAAACACTTTACACATGAAACTATTATAAATTCCCAAAAAGTATCCTATGTATAAAGATAAAACTAATTATAATTTATGCATAAGAATTTCATTAAATTATCTACCTTTTGCAGCATAATAATAGCTTGTAGGAATAACTAAATCCTGTCTTGTGTAGTCAGTGAGTGAAGTGAGTGAAGTGAGTGAAGGCGAATATATTAAAAAAGCCAGTTTTATTGTATTTCCTATACAAACATATTGTACAGTTACAGAACAGAATTATGAATAGTAACTAAAAACAGAACAATAAATAGTTATTATCTTAATTATTGTAAGGTAAGTATTTCGTTTGTAAGGTTAATATAAAAAGAATAAAATATTAAGTTTTATATTTCAGAATATAGTGCTGTATAAGGTTGGTTTATAGTGCGGGTACATGTAGGATTATAAATATTAAATACGCTGTCACAGATGTACAAATAGCACTCGACATACGAGTAATATTGAATTCTCGTAAAATTCACAAGTATTAGATTTATGTGCGATTTTTAAGAATAATTTATTTAATATCATTTGTATTTTGAAATTATACACAATGCCTTCAGCAAACAGTGTGCCCACATTCAGATAAAAATACGCAAGAACATATTGTACAATATCAACGATCATGCAACTGGTGAAAAATAATAACACGATTGTGTTCACTTCCAAAATATCTTTATAATAGATGGAGCAACAAAAAATATTTTTTATAGCCAATGATAAGAGAGGAAATAATATGTACTTATAACAAATAAATTCAGAAGCAGATTGGTTCACTAAAATATAAACTCGCTAAGCTCGTAGTACTTAAGCATCCCTTTCTTCCATTTCTTTGATCCCTTTTCAATAAAAATAAAAGAAACTATGACATTTTGCGTGTTGTGTTCACTCTGCGTTTTGCACATTTTGCGTTTTGTACATTTTGCGATTTGTAAATTTTGCGTTTTGCACATTTTGCTCCAAGGGGGAAAATCTTCGCCATGTACCACAAATACCATTTTCAGTTTGCATTGCTGTTCGCTTCTGAGCTTAAAATTGTGTTTTTGGTATTGTTTATTTATAATAAGCTAAAAAATTTTAAATAAAATCTACGTCATTTAAATATAATACACTGAAAACACTATTTTAAGGTCAACATAATGAAACAAATGTTTAATGTAAAGAAGTATGTTACAGAGATAAATATGATGTAAAGCAGTTAATGGTAATATCTATGATTGGAGATATTTATAAGAACAAAGCTCCTCTTGATGAAGAGGCTGGTGTCTTTAAAGACGTTGTATGTATTGTAGTTTTTGCTGTTAGTGGTGAGAAATAAAAACTTTATTTCTCATTTATTATTATCATAATTATTATATTATTTGAAGACTTGTTACCATTAAATAAGACGCATCTTTTCTAATTCAATAATAATAATAATACATTTTTATTTCAGGCCATTTAGCCCATAACCTACTTAATTACAAATAACAAACTTATAGTAATAAAAATGTTAAAATGTTAAATAACTTTTATTAATAAAAATGTTAGTAACAATTTATCTTATTCTATGTGAGTAATTAATCATAATTAATAATAATTATTATCATTAAGAGTAATATCCTCGGTGTGTTCATTAAACACGATTGTAAAGACAACAACATTTTTCAACGAAGCGAGTTCTCTTGAGGTTGTAACTACATAAGTACGAGGATACAGCACTGGCAATATAAAGAACATTGCGATATAAACTCCGCTCCCCTGTTTCCCGCCAATTGATTTCACTCGAGCGAGGGGCGCCTTAATTACGTCATCCTGCAAATTGACGCATTAAACATGGTGTTCGAAGACAATTAAATACGTGTCTGTTGGTTGACTATTATGTTCGGTTTACACGTATTAAGTAGTTAACTAAATTTTAAGTAAATTAATACGTGCAAACAGACAATTTATTAGTTAACATTTAGTATGCAAGTAAACAAGTAATTTAGAATTTTTTCTATTTTCTGTTAAGTAGGTGGGCGGAGCTTATCACTTAACACGTTTGGACAGGCAGTTTTTAGTTAAAATTTAGTAAAATGCTTAAGTAATTAAGTAGGTTGTGAAGAATTTTATGAACTAAAGAGCTTTACTAAATTATTACGTTTGGACGCGCACTAAAAATTATTCACTTACAATTTAGTTAAAATTTAGTTATCTACTTAACTACTTGATACGTCTAAACCGGACTTTACAGTTTTACTACTACTTAGGTGTATCTGCTCTAAAGTTGTCTAATTTCACTTTATACGAGTACTTCTCAACGACTGGGGTTTTTGGTTTAGGCATGATGATGAAAGATGTGGGCATCAAGTAGAACAGATCTTCGGAACTGAGTGTAATGCTTATGTCATGAGAAAAAAACGTCACAAACAATTAAGTGTAATTTGAGATGTAGATTTAATAAAAGTTTGAAAAAAACTTAAATAACAGTTTTTAGTTAAAATTTAGTAAAATGCTTAAGTAATTAAGTAGGTTGTGAAGAATTTTATGAACTAAAGAGCTTTACTAAATTATTACGTTTGGACGCGCACTAAAAATTATTCACTTACAATTTAGTTAAAATTTAGTTATCTACTTAACTACTTGATACGTCTAAACCGGACTTTACAGTTTTACTACTACTTAGGTGTATCTGCTCTAAAGTTGTCTAATTTCACTTTATACGAGTACTTCTCAACGACTGGGGTTTTTGGTTTAGGCATGATGATGAAAGATGTGGGCATCAAGTAGAACAGATCTTCGGAACTGAGTGTAATGCTTATGTCATGAGAAAAAAACGTCACAAACAATTAAGTGTAATTTGAGATGTAGATTTAATAAAAGTTTGAAAAAAACTTAAATAACAGTTTCAATTAAATAAAAATTTAATCATGAATCCCTATAAACGTCTGGAATAAAATCATGTAATATTTTACAACTTTAAACATATAATTTAACAAGGCCGTTAATACTTGCAAGTATACACAGCATTTAACTTAATACCACAGAGTACACAATAGTACATAAAGCAATTAATACCGAGTTACAATCATAATGGGGTGAGTGTAAAAAGGGTTTAAGTAACAAAAACAATAATTCGAGATAAATGCGTTTGAAAGTCAAGACTTCATTTTCGTTATATTCTTAGTATTCAACTTAAAATCTGTTTTTTTTTTATGATTCCAAATTATTTAAGATACCTTCGAATTCTCATAAATAAAGTATTGTTTAATTATTATTCAGTAATATTACTCAGTAATAAGCAAATATTACCAGTTTTGCAATTAAAAGCCAATAAAAATGCGCCACATCCGTGCGTTTTTTACGAAACAAGGATTTAAATAACATTATATTATATTGAATTTTCCACTATAAAACCTATACCATAACATTAAGAATCGAAAGACGAATTCAACGATACCGATAACTCTATTTCAGTAATTTCATCAGTTGAACCCTTTTCACACTTACCCCTTCTTACTGTCACATTATTTACCATACTAATCGTAATAATACCTACTAACTCGTACAAAAGTCTTATCATAGCATTAGTAATTATTTAAAATATGATAATGCTATCAAAATTTGATGAGTCTTCCATTTTTATTCCAAATTAGTCACAGATATTATGAAATACAAAGTTATACGAGTATAACGGCTAACAAAATACTGACCGCTAGCATCGTTTTGTCACAGAGGAACCGTCGAAAGGTTCCAGCAAAGGAGCGAAGGAATTTTTCGCAAACATTTTCCATTATTCAACTCGATAGTCGTCACTTCCAAGTTTTTCTTTGCAATAGAAAGTAAAACAATATAAGTTTCTTGTTTAAACTAGCTGTGCGGTTCGCTTCATATTAAGAAAGTAAAAAAGTTAGTCGCGAGAAGTTGTATAATCAACTTTTATTTGGTTCGAAGTCAATCTTGCAAGAGAATAGTTACAAACTTCACGTCATCTTGAATAATGTTAGAAATTTGTGTTGCAGTGACTCATAAAACAGATTTGAATATTTTGAATAAAGAAAATTTATAAAAAATATTATATCAGGTTTTAAACGAAATACTTTTTAAATAAGATAAATTAAATAAAAAAAAACGATTATTGTATTCCTTATACTAAACCATTTTAATTAATAGGTCACTTATAGTCAAAATTATCTAAGATGCCCATAATGATATGATGCTATTTATTAATATGAACTAACCTTGTATGGGTGTCTTTGGGCGAAATGGAATATTCATTTACTTGACATGAATAGTTGAATACTTACGGACAAAGGATTTTGCCAAAATTTGTTAAAAATCCCTACTCATTTTCATTGGCGTTGATTATAAATCATATTATACGTTAAAATCTAGTAAAATCCCATCACATCATAATTTATGCAAAATTTAATAAAATTATATGACGTCGAAACAATCTTATATGATGAAGCCTAAATCTAATCTGACGTAGGGTGATGTGACGGCTTGAAACCGTTTATAAAACCAATCATAATCGATACATTACTATAATCGAAATTTAAAAATGAAAATTGATTAATTTAATTACATTGTTAAAAATGATTAGCTTGCATTTCAATTTAAAATTAGGTACCCAATAGTACCACGACGAATTGGATGCTAACAAAGGACATTTTCCATTATGTATGGGCACTTCGCCATCCATGGGCAGTATTTAAGGTTGCGGTAAACATTTTTTTTTCAGCAAAATAATAATTATGTATACATGAATGTGTCTTACGAAATAAGCAAGAATTTATTCACTGTAGTTTTTTCCTGACGCTCATAATATAATATTATGTCAAAATATTATTATGAAATTGAGCGGGACTTTCTTTCTATCATAATCTATCATTATTTCTTTTTCTTCTGTCTTTCTTGGCCGGCAACGCACCAGTGATGCTTTTGGTGTTGTTGATGTCCATGGGCGAATGGATAAAAGAATATTTTATTGAAGTCGTAAATAGGTAGATACATATTGAGAATACGCGGTACGAGATAGCTCAATCGCGGTAGTAGGTAGGTAACTAGGTACCTAAATATTACAGTTATTAGTTTAAAATTTAATTATCGAATCAATTAGAAGGTCTTATAATTTTGAATCGATTTGTTGTAAAAATTGGTTTCTTTCGTGAACCGAATTTTTTGTACATCTCTAATGTCACTGTGATGGCAAACGACAAATTGGGCTTCTTAGTTCGCGGTGACTATAATATGTCAGATTTTTATGTTGAAAGCCAACAATTTATCAGAATTCGTAAAGACGGACATACAGACATAATAAATAGGAGCAGTATGCATTATTATACTAATTGTTACTTAGCAGTTCTTAGCCTTAGCTTTGTTTGCTCTCCTTTATAATAAGGCATCTTTCAGAATATAAATGGAATAAGAATATAAAATAAACTAGGTTCTGCCCGCAGCTTCGCCCACGTGGATTTCAGTCAATTTACATAAAACATATACACCTACACCTTCCTCAGGAATCAGAGTATCTATTAGTGAAAACTGTACAAAAATCCGTTCGGTAGTTTTTGAGTTTATCGAGTTTAAGTTTCTAGTTAGGTATTTTAATTGTAATTTTTCATAGTTGAATACAAAACAGTGACAGAGGAAAACAGAGGTAGAATTTTTTAGTTAGAATTAATTATAAACTTTTGATTGAGTTCTTTCAGGAATTTAAAGTGTTCATTTTAGATTTATTTCTTTAGTAGCTACAAAAAACTGTTTAGGAAAAAGGAAAATGAATTACGGTTTAATCAACTCACCAAATTCAAAAAACCGGCCAAGTGCGTGTCAGGCCACGCGCAATGTAGGGTTCCGAAGTTTATCAACTTTTACTCATTCACTACTTATGCTAACTTAGCCGTTTCCTTGTAAAATCATTTAACTCATTTTTGAGAATTCTTTCACTCGTCCAACACCAACCGTTTACCCAGCAGGGGTGGGGACACTTGACTCTTATCAAAATTAGCACTGTAATATTTCGCAAACGGACCCTTAATTCCAAAAATCGTCTTAAAAGACCCATAATATTTTGGAAGATCTTTTCAACAATACCCCACACTATAGGGTACGCAACGAATAAATAATTCATCCTCACGTTACCTGTAAGGGAGGTACCCTGAAAAAAATGTTTTTCAATATTTTATTCCACGATTCTGGAGTTATAATAAATATGTATATCCATGCCAAATTGCAGCTTTCTAGCACTAAGGGTCTTGGCGCTTTGCTTCGGACAGGCGGACGGACAGACGGAAGGACAAGACGTAACTATAAGGGTTCCGATTTTATTTTGGAACCCTAAAAAAAGGTTATCCACACCGTTCGACACGTATGAAATTATTAAGTTTATAAAACTGAAAAATATTTATACATAATCCATATAAATTTTAACTAAGCCGTATTTCACATTATTCTTTGTACACACGTTATTCTTAAGAAGAAATTTAAAGTTTTGTCTTCTCTTCTTTATGCATTTTCCGGAATAATCAGTTCCCAATATCCTATTTCAGATTATGGCCTATCTGTGTGCTAAGTTTCATCAAAATCCGTTCATAAGTTTTTGTGTGAACGATTTCTTCTTCTCGCAAACATCCATACCTCACAAACTTTCACATTTATAAAATTAGTAGGATTAGTAGGACTTACAAGAAATAAACGATTAAGTTTAACTAACTGTGCTTTGATGTAACCTGTCAACTTAAATAATTTGACTGACACCAATAATTGTTTAAAAGGCAAGAGGTCACTATCGTAGGTCAGAACAGAATACTGTCATAATATATCTTCATCAAAAACATGGAGACCTTGGGTATAACGCACAAAAGGATACTTAGGTGTAATTCGAGCAATCCATCTTAGTATTGACAGTGACCGAAGTAATTACGAGATAAAACTTTCCTCTATAAATTCGGGCAAAAATAAAGATTTGGGTCCACCAATAAAGATGTGATGATAGCGATACACTCGTAACCATTCCTCAAATAACTGGTTTTATTGCAATTGCAATATAATTGTGCTGCCTGATCAACCCTGATTATTTTGCCTGTGGAGGGATAATTTTTTATCATAGCACAGGGAATTCAGCGTATTTATATTTAACACATAATTAGTAAGATCAAAGTCATCACAAAATATCTGGTCATATAGCTATTAATTAATTATCAATCTGTAAGAATTATGATAACTTAATCAGATTAAAGCGATAACGATAATCGTTTATTCGTCAGCGGTTGTAAAGATACTAAATTCGGACGAAACTAAAAGAGAGCGGCGGCTGTTTCATGCCTTATATCGTATTGTTGGGAATTTCACCGTGACAATAAAATGTTTTATTCTTCTTTGCGGGTTTTACAAGCATTCTTGCCGTCATTCAAATACTTTTCTTGCTATACAGGAAGTTATACAAGTTGTAAAAGCGGTTGTTTACATGGCTGTAGTATATTTAATCGCGAGGGTCTTGTGCTTTCCTGAGTTACGCTCATGGCGCTTGTGGTTTTGAGGATAAATTTTGTAGATTCGTATAATTAAAAGAGAATAACAAAATATATTTCAGTTGTCAGATTCTACTAATTTTGCAAAGGTGATGGTTGATAAGGCTGTTCTTACTCTTTACTACAGATATTACTAGGTAAATTAAATGAAAAATATGTTAACACAAACATATAAACTTACATACACCAGCTTACCATTTGTCTATCAAATACATTCTGTTTGCCTCGGCTAGGAATCCTACATGGTATCTCTCATTTGGTTTGCCACTGCCAACAGTGTCGTCGTATAAATACGTATATATATGACGCAGAAGGGGTATTCTACGGGGTTGGTTATTCAGTAATATTCCTTTTACTGTGCACCATGATATATTTCCAATTCTCCTAACGTTCACATCAATATACCAAAGTACTTCAACACTACGTGATCAATAATAATCTGTTCTCCCTTATTGACAATTCCATAATCTAAATATGATATGACATTTCTTATATGCCAACCTCTGCATCGGACAAGCGTTGTAGAATAAAGAGGTCTGTCCTTGGACCTTCACTGGAGATTCGTGACCTCACCGACATATACGTATAAAACACATAGCCTAACATAGACACAAGCATGTAAAATATTGCAATACACCACGCATACCACTGGAGAACAAAGAACAAAGTGACGTAATTCACACCACGCTAGACACAAGCTAAATGTTCTTCACATTTAGCGCAGTTCTGATTCCGGCATTTGAGAACGGACGTTAATGGGGCATTCCGAGCTCGCCGGACTGACGGACTTCGCTACAAGTCACGTCAAGTTAGCTGTTAGGCCAGTAGCCTGTTGCATTTCTAATGCTAGTGCGCTGATGGACTAATTTATCTAGCAAAACTACACAATATGTTGGGTAATGTTACATGTTATATTTACACTGTAGTTTAATCTTTTAAGCGTATTTTTTGAGCTGTGCGTCGCGTGTAATGACTCGGTTTCATACTGAAGTCCAAACTTATTTTGCGTCGCCGTGTGGTACAAACAGGACTTTAGTATGAATGAGTTTAGTTGTAGAGTTTAGTAGTTGGTTTAGTATGAATACCGAATGCACGTGACTTATTTTTCGTGACTGACAGCTCAAACAATGCTTCACCCTAAAAGATAAATTTATGCGTATTTGTTTATAGCTACGAGTAGATTCCGCCCGCAGTTTGGCCCGCGGAAAAGTGGTTTAGTAAAACGAAATCACAAACAAATAAATTACCGGGATAAAATTTACTTGTTTTCTCGTCCAGGACATGGATTATTTATGCCAGGTTCATCTTATCCGTACAACAGTTAGCGCGTGATGAAATACAAACAAACAAATATCTTAATAAACTTTCATAATTATAATATTAGTAAAACTTATTATAATTTCCAGAAAATTCAGCAGTGAGCAGTGTATTTTTAACCAACATTAAAAAAAGGAGGAGATTTTTAAGGTTCCTCCAATATTTTTCTGTATGGTTCTGTAACTCTTAAAATAAAATAGGTATATCTACACATATGGCAATTTAGATGCAATACGTTTTTCGAAGGGTATTTCTTTGAAGTCAGTATTTTTTTGGCAAAATTTAGGTTGTCTTTTTAAGTAATTTTGTGATTCTCTAAAAGTTAATGCAGCTGCTAGCATTATAATTATAACTAGCTGACCCGGTGAACTTCGTATCACGTAACAAACTATTTTTTTAAACTAAAAGTAGCCTAAGTTACTCCTTAATACATCAGCTATTTGCCAGTGAAAGTCCCGTTAAAATCTGTCCAGTCATTTCAGAAATTAGCCGGAACAAACAGACAGACAGGCAGACAAAAATTGTAAAAAATGTTGTTTTGGTATACGTACCGTGTCTACATCCAAATACACTTACCAAAAAGCGGTTACTTTAATATTACAAACCGACACTCCAATTTATTTATTTGTATAGATGTATAGATTATTTTGATTGACTCTACTTGTAGCTTGTAGCTACGCCGTAGGCAGCTACGACGTAGATTACCAACGTTCAAAGTTCGTTGTTTATTTTTGATCGTATTATTATTTAGTAGGTATTATTGTACCTTCACCCTCCACCAATCCAAAGTGAAAGTCAAAGTCAAAATATTCTATTCATATACATAGGTATCACTGATACCCTTATGCATGTCTTCATTTTTTAATCTACCAGCTTTTCGGAGGGTGCTTTGTGCATGAGTTTAAATTTGGTTCTCATGTACTCATAAAATATATGACCCAAAGACGAAGTTATAAAGAAAACAAATGAATTTTGAATTTTTTTTACCGAAATCAAAATTGAAAAAGAACTGTTTTGCAAACCGTATCGTGTGGCATGTCAAATGAAAAGACTTATTGTATATATTTATATTGTAAGCCACGAGAAATACTGCCGACAAATTGCTTTGCAGTTTGGCAAACAAGTAAAGCATGAAATTGTAATTATTTGTTTAAATAAATAAATAAAAATGAAAAAATTATATTATAATATTTTGAATGTATTGTTTCAGGTACGTAGCCAATGAAATACTGTATAACAACTTAATATAGAACCAGCATGGAATGATTGACGTAAGTAAATGATTGACGATGATTTAAAATAAGCATGAAATTTAATAACAGTGTAAAGATCTATAAAATTCTAGAATAAAATTTGTAGAGTCAGCATATTGGTATTGAGACCAGAAACCCTTAATTATGAAGGATTTTATCATTTTTGTTAATACGAGTATTCAGTATACCAGTCTGACAGTATACAGTCTTTTTAGTCGTTATGACTAAAAAGAGAAGCAACGTCTAGATGTCAACGTCTGTTGATGATTAGCGCTGTGCGACCTCAATTACACTTTATTGTGTCGGAGCAAGAGTCGCTATTTATTTAAATGATTTTGCGGAATGACTCTTCTTCTGTACCAGTAGGTGCTATTTATGTATTCTGTACTATGTGTAGGTGAAGATGAAGATGTCTATTGACAACCATTACTGATGCAGCATGGTGGATTGTGCCCCAGGCTCCAATATTATAGAGAAACCCGAGTTCCGCAATGCCCCAATGGCTCCCAACTAGTCATATACATTGATACATGTACGCAAAAACTGTAGCTTACATGCCTGAGTGAGATGAATATTTTACGTATCATTTCGCAGTCCGGGAAATTCATCTCTACTCGAAAGATTTATATCGGAGGTAATCTCAAGTTTACCGTTCTACACTTTGAGCATCCACATATATCGCTGAGAAATTGCATATTGCAATTTTTTCCAGATATAGTCATGAGTCGGCTCGAATCGATTTGCAGTTTACTTTTGAATTTATTTAAGATATGCTGATATATCTCTACGCTGCTTTGAAACTGTTTGGTTTGTGGAGAACTCCTTACTTCTGAGAGTCTCCCGTTACCGTAACCGTTACTGACTCTGAGTTGGGGCGTTTGCAAGAATATTTACCCCCGTATTCAAGAACAATACTTGTATAAGTAAAGAAGCAATACTATGCGAAATAACGCATTTCTCAGTGCGTTCGTCATGGCAAGTCTTCTGTTTCACAGTCGACCCCTAAATATCACTTGACTGTGCGGACGCACAGAGCTGTAAACAGCCTTCTTATTGGTCCATTTGATGCGGCAAACTTCACTCTAGTCTACACAGGTAAAAGAACAAGATAAAAATACATACAAACAATCCATCCTTTCTTTCTATTTTGATAGAAGTCAAACCAACACTATGCGTTTGGTAAAGTAGCTCGGCAGCTACTTTATCGATTTCGACAAACGCACAGCGAAGGACTTCAATCAATTATTGTTTACGAAATGGTTCACAGTGTCGTTCATGAATACGGGCATTAGTTCGTAGAAGGTATATCCTTTAATGTGTAATCTTTCAGTGTAGGTAGTTCTCGGTGCGGGTAGGGATGTTTTCCTGTTTAGCTAGTTACCACTTTTTAGATGACCCTGTAAACTAGTTGATACTGTTTGTCCAAGGGTCTCGACTTCGATTCAGCACCGGAATCCGATATTCATGTGACAGATTAATATTTGTATCTACTCGTGTTTCGGAAGTTTTACCTGTGTGCATGCTAGCTGCAATTCATGAAATCTTTTTGAGCGAGTGGTAGTTCCAGATGGAAAAATGTTATCTACCTCCCTATTTCCTTCATGGAGGGTATGGATAACAGTTTTACTAAACGAATTCAAGAAAAGAATGAGGTTCTTAATTCGGTTGTACTTTTTTAATGTTTGTTACCTCAGAACTCCCGTATGATGACCCGTGGTGCGTAATTGTTACCATGCCGGTCCGCCGCGCCGCGCCATTAGAAGGGTCCTAGGTTCCATTCCAAGCGAGGCAGAAATTTGAATGATGATTTCTGTTCTCGGTCTCGGTGTGTGTTCTTGTTTTTGTGTGTTATCCATGGCAGCCACGACACAGGAAAACCTTGTGTCGAGCTTTGAGTGTGTAGCGTTTTTTTTGTTTTACTTTATCACTAGCTTTTTTCCGCGGCTTCGCCCACGGTAGAGATAGATTTTTTCAAATCCCGCGGAAAACCTGAAGGATTAAAAGTAGCCTATGTGTGAATCCAGGGCTATCTCCGTTCCAAATTTCAGCCAAATTGGTTTAATAATTTTGGCGTGATTGAGGAACAAACATCTAAATATCCAAACATTCAAACATCTTCACAAACTTTTACATTTATAATATTAATAGGATTGTGAGATAACTTTAATTTAACGTTAATAAATATAGCAGTGTATGAAATATTTCAGTTCGTAATTCGTGAAGAACCTTTTATTTAATAGTAAAATGTTCTTTATAAGCGCTGTAGTTACCTAATCGCTGAAATACCTATTTCGACTATCAGAGAAATATTTCGTTTTAGTTATATACTAACTTAATTATAATCGACAATTTCAGAACATATCTACTTAATTTTCCTTAACTTGTATCCAATGAGAACTAATTTGCAGACAAAACAGCTATTAGTATCAAGGTAAACATCAAGAGAATATATAAGCGTTTTTATCTTGAAGAAAACCTATGCCTTTGGGATGGAATTGAGTAGATTATAACGCTAAAATATCTATCCTGAATAAAACTGTTTTCTTTCTTCCTTTCTAAAACTAGTTTTCTTGTTGTCAATATTTATGTTTCAAAATCATCTATAAACTATCACTTGTAGCACATTTCAATGTACTGAAACAAAATATTTGGTGACTTTTAACCCTTAAGGATTTCCCTCGTCTTCAGCCAAACCTGAAAGTAGCATGATCTGACGCTTATCACAAAATTACTGTATCTTCAGAAGTAGAGGAAGTAGGTCTAATTAAGCTTGATGAAATCATCCACGGAAACATGGTAAGCTAATTGAAAGGGTTTAAAAATCAATTTTTTTTTTTATTAATATCACAGATAATATACACAGCTCGTACCGGGACGATACAGAGGGCAAAACGTACGTTGTTACATAAAGAGCATTGCACTGATCCTGTGTCGTCATTCCTAAACGCAGTCACGAGTACAACGGACCGATGTGAACGACCTTCTACTCTTGTATACATTTTCACGTAGTACGTTTTCCAATTGCTTAAACCAAAACGTTGGTAAAGTTTACAATACAATACAATACAAGTATTCTTTATTGTACACCACATAAAGTATTACATCATTAAAATCAAATTAAAATTAAATTTAAGTTTAATGAATTGATAAAAGTTTTTAGCGATCTAGAATTTTCTAAAAGGCGTTAAAATTATCTCAAGTATAAAATGATTATGGATTTTTCAAGACAAACATCCATAACCATTTTTACAGCCAAAGTTTAAGTCGGTCACAAATGTGTTACTACTTGCTACTCCTAAGGAAGGTGGAATACATTATTTGTAAGCATATCAGAACTTACTCCTACCGAAATATAGCAAATATAAAGTTCGTAATAGTAATCAGTTCCGAACATAAATTTGGTTTTCTTAATAATTTGATAGTTTACCTTTCTGAGCTTCTTCTCCATGTGAATTTTCACTATGATAAAACTTAGACTTCTCGAACAAGCATACTTCTTGAAAATGAGTACGAAACTGATTCTTCACGGATAAATAAATAGAAGTAATTTATGTATGATGTAGATTGTTTTTGTGATGAAAATTTCGTTATTATGACGCCCTATATTCGTATAAAACCTAGCCAGGTCGTTATGTAAAGAGCATTGCACCGAATGATGCTAACGGGGTATTCCATGCCACCGTCCCAGCTGCCATGCAATCGCTTTCGTTATACCACGGGATACGTTTTTAAGTCTTTAAATGTATTGTAATAAAGTTCAGTTTAACAAAACATTACGTTATAAATAACATGTGTGCGTAAAACCCTACCTAGGTGTGTTTGGGTACCAAGCGTGACTAACAACTGATCATAATGAATACCAAAATTGTAAGAACTTATATAGCTATACATTAACACTACTTAAACGATATGAAAATCAGTTCTATAGATTCTGCGTACCACTAAATAAACAAATTTCTCCCGTGCACCCATTGGCTTCACCTACCGGTGGGTGCACGGGTAATTCCTGCTCTATATTTGAAACTTGTATCGATATTGTTATCAATATAGAAAAAATTGACAAAAAAAATCACTAGGCCACTGCAACATAAAAACGGAACGAAAAAGTTGACAAAGGGAAAAATTGTGTGTCAGCTCCTATGGTCAGCTCCGACAAAAATACAAATTTTCTCTTTATAATATTAGTACCGTATAGATGACATAAGTCGCTGTTTATAGTTTGCTATAAGCTGACAAGTTTAAACTGTATTCTAATGAACAATTCTAAATATTTTATTTTAAACCTATTTATTTCCCCTTCGAAGCTTTCCGCAAATAAAATTTTGAAAAAAAAAAAATGTTATTTATTGAATATAGCACTATCTATTGCATCTCTTCGAAGTTATAAGCCAAAGCTTGAAACAATACTTATATCTGTGAACTTAATACGTCTAGTGTGCATTCATTAACTTTTTTATTTAATTACACAAACAAATGAACACTTTACACTTTTAATACACTTATGTAAAACACGATCAAGAGAAATTACAAATAAAATGATTGCAATGCAGTAGGTGGATCGTACAAGGTACAGACTTAAGATACTGGAAATATTAAACTTGTTTGACCTACTTCCATCTGAAACTCGCTAATATTTCATAAAATGTGTTTCGGGACACATTTTACACAATTATTCCCGTTCTAATCAATTAATGTCTCCCGTTTCACTCCCACGTACGTACAACGTGTTCGAGAAAATTTGCAAATCGCAACTGCTATGGCGTGGCCTTGCGCTGAATTATTAATAACACGTAAGCAATTTGTTTTAAAAGAACGCAAGTATATGTAAATGCAAATAAAGTTGAGCTCTTTTTAAAAATTAAACCGCTTTTTAAATCGTTTTGCGCAGGCATTCGCCACAGAAATATATTGCTTTAAACGAAAGGAGGGCGCGGCTTAAGTAAGGCTCTCAAAGCCGAGCAAATTTGTCGGAAAGTGTTACATTTCGGGGAATTATTGTAATGGAGTGGAAGGGATTAGTTGGTATAGGTGGATTGGTGATAAAGAAGGTTTCGTCTCAAAGACGAGGCGTTTCGTTGGCATCTGCACAGTTCTGCGGCGTTGGTTGTCGTATCGATTTTCCGCAGTCGGTGGAGTCGGGGGAGGGGGCATCAGCTGGGCGCCCCCCCGCCCCCGCCCCCTGTAAACATAAACACGGACCCCAGCCTTCTCTTCACAGGATCGACATCACCAGAGGTGAAATAACGACACTGAATATTTATGAAACCCTCGTATCAGGGATTAAGATTCGACTTTTCTAGGCCATCAATCTGAATGGCATTTGTTGCTGGATAAACTGACAGTTTGAATATTCCGTAACGAGTTCGCACATTTTTTCTCGCTTCAGTGCTCGTGGGTGTTTTTTTCTTTGTCGCGAACATTTTATTGGAATGTTAACAATGTGGTGGGTCTCAAAGATATAATCAGCGATATGAAGGGTTACAATAAAGAGCTTACGAAATTAACGTTTACGTTTTGACTTCGTGATATTTTCAACTTACCAAATCAAAATAATTTTGTTAGCACGAAAAGTCTTTCATTTTTAATTCATAAAAATGTAATTGAAATTTATTATAGACTATTTATATATAACAATCTATAAACAAAATTGATGTTCCGGTGTCTGTCTCTTGTACTTGGTTAAATAATTTGCTTTGAACAATTTATGTTTATGTTGTAATTAATAGCTGGTAAAGAAATCATTCAAGTTCATCGGCACGTAGAGGTAAATTGATACATCTAATTCCATAAGTGGCTTCGTGTCAAAGAAAAATTAAACAATGTTTTATTACCCTATCATTACTAACGGTATTGTTTTAGCCACTCAATCGATGGTTAGTGTACCTAATGTTTACCTAATGTTTACCTTTAGGTTGACACGAATATGTTACTCATTACTGTAAGTAGTGTAAGTATATGCTATTAAATGATTTTAGTTTGAAAAGAAAAGTAGGTATATATATTTCTAGTCGATTTACATTTTTCAGTTCTTTGAAATAAGAAATTCTGTTGAAAATAACGCTCCCATCCTAAAAGGACAAGCAATCGAAGATGGCGGCCATTTTGCCGGCTTGGGGTACTTGGTACTTGGAGTACGTATTACCACATGGAAACGTTGTATACTCTGCATGATTATTTGTTTTCAGTTAACTTTGACCATCTATCTATACGAATAAACTTACTATGCACTTAGTTTTATTTGTGACTTCTAAACATCAATACCATCACAATGTAAAAAACCGGGCAAGTGTGTGTCAGGCCACACGCAATGTAGGGTTCCGAAATAGTAAGTTTATCGACTGTTACTCATTAACTACTTACGCTGACATAGCCGTGATAGCTTTCCTTGTAAATTCATCATATTACCTATTTTTGAGAATTTTTTCACTTGTCCATTTCCAATCGTTTAGCCGGCAGGGGGGGGGGGGGACACTTGACTCTAACCAAAATTTGCACTTTAAAGTCAAATATTTCGCAAACGGACCCCTAATTCCAAAAATGGTCTTAAAATACCCATAACACAGTTGGAAGAACTTTTCAACGATACCCCACACTATAGGGTACGCGACGAATATAAAATTCATCTTCACGTTACCTGTAGGGGAGGTACCCTGGAAAAAAATGAAATTTTCAATATTTTATTCTACAATTCTGGAATTTTAATAAATATGTATATCCATGCCAAATTACAGCTTTCTAGCACTAATGGTCTGCCGAGACCATTAGTGCTAGAAAGCTGTAATTTGGCATGCTTTTTTGCTTTTGGCAGGCTTTGATTCGGACAGACAGACGGACGGACATGACGAAACTATAAGGGTTCCGATTTTTCTTCGGAACCCTAATAAGGGTTTACAATTTAACAACAATTTAAAGAATAGAGGTTCCAGGTGAACGGAAGCACTAAGCTTTTAGAAAATTTAGATACGCTCTAAAGCCTTAGTTCCCAAAGAGGTTCAGGTGGACCTCCACGGGTTCACGGGAGACTCAACAGAGGTCTACGCTGGCGTGACAAAAAAAACAGTGAATTAATTAACCAATCAATCTATATAATTTAAAGTCCAGCCGCAACGTAAATTTCCATAGCAGATGTAATTTCACATTTTTAGTCGACGTTTGGGAATATAGTAGAAAAGAAACTAGCTGTTGCCCGCAGCTTCGCTTACGGAAATTATGTTTTACCTTATTTGTAACTCTTGCAGAAGAAAATTTATAAAACGGTGAATTTATATTGAAGTACTTATATTTAGTAATTTATATACTAAAATACACGATAAAATCACAAAGGATTGCTCCAGGAGCGGGTTTTGAAAAATAAGCAATATTCACATTAATTTGTATTTTTTTCCTTTTATTTGCAAAATTTTGAAAAACTGAAAAATACATATTCCATCAATTTAAGCAAGGAACATTTGTTGTAAATTTGAAGCAAATCTGTTGATGTTTTAAAAATATTCCATACAAACTTTCATCTCGTTTCCTTGGGAAAACTTTTAATTTTCCGGGATAAAAAATATCCTAAAATGTGACCCGAAGTATTAGTAACAACTATACCAATTTTCATCGAAATCCGTTCAGAGGTTTTCATTTGATGCCCGGACAGACAAACAGACAGACAGACAGACAATAATTCTAAAAAAAATATTTTTGTGCTCTAACTCGTTATTGAAGTGCCCCCTAATCGAAATTTTTAAAAAATATTCAATGTACAGAAAATTTGCCCTTTGAGTTTTATTATAGTATAGAAGTAGCTGCAGGGGGTCCACCGGAACCAGCTAAATTTTGAAAGTGGTCTATGAGAAAAAAGTTTGGGAACCTCTGCTCTAAGGTGATAATTTTTAAGGTAAATGTTTTCGTTAGTATAAAAAGAAATTTCGTCTTTTTTAACATAACGCGACAAAAATTGTGGGCTTTAATAAAATTCGAAGTACTAAAACAAATTCACTTAAAGAATAATGAAATGGCGAACATAAGTTGTTTTCGATTGGACGAGACTTTATGTCGATACAGTTAATGTTATGTGGTCTGTAGTTACGATACATTCTACGAAGTGCCAATAAGTTGTCGAGGTTTCACACTCTACGTACTTCCAGTTTATATTTCACGTGCTTCAGTTAAAAGCTCTTTATGATGCGGAACGAAAAATACGACTTGGAAACAGTTTCCGAAGTACTGTGTGTTAAACCTACTCTTTTGTTACATTAATTAAAGAACAGTTTAGATTTATTTTAATGTATAATTAGGGCTTTAACGTATTTCTTTCTTTTTATTAGTTATATGTGGAACTGCAGCGAAATGTTTGTGTGTTGAAAACCTGCGTGATTAGGAGTGACAGTTCGTCCTTATCATAAGTCTAGATGAAAAATTAAATTTACGCAAAATGGTCTTATGTGCTTCCTGGATGACAAGGTTAGATGTAAATCTGATGGTATGGAGAGTCTTATTTTATTAAGCTAACAAAACCAAAAACACCTTTATATCAATACCATATAAATGGGGAATTGTTTGTTTATAAATATATTAGAGCGAAACACACAAAACATATAAAATTAATGTAATATACTTAGCACAAATAACAGTAAAAAGTACAAATAGCCTTAATAATCTACACCAATTTTAACTAATGAATAATTTATGAAGATTACACACAATATTTATTTTATATTCGAGGAAACAACTTAACAATTTTTAGTACTAATAAATTGTAATGCCATCAAAAACATAACTTGTAAAAAAAACCAAGTCTCGCAACTTAGTTCTTCTACCGTAAAAAATTGTGAGATCCATGTAATACCAAGTCGGTTTTAATTTATTCAGTTCCTACTTATGAGTTATTCTGTCTTAAGTTATTACGTAATTAGCTAACCTAACAAGTAACAACATCTTATAGTGACCACATCAATATTAAAAATCTTTTATGTTTTAAATAAATAGATCGACTTGACCATCGCATGAAAACACAATGTATCTCACAAGTAATACCTACATATCATATTAAATTTGATTGTTTATTTTTTTGATGGCATCTCATTTCTTTTTGTAGATAGTTCTACTTTTTTCCTTTTACAAGTTACCTTTGAACATAATTATATCTAGGTACCTATCTACACCTATTATTCCATTATATTATATACAGATACACTCATTCATTCACTGCAAATGTAACTTTGTAATCCTATATACAATATTTATATGGGATTACAAAGTTAATTATGCAGTTGATGTATCTAGAAAACTGGACCGAAATTGCAAAATATTTTAGTTTTTCCTTGATCTATATACTAAACAATAATTGTGTTCCAAATTTGAAGCTTCTATGTCTGCTAGAAGTGCCTTAGAGTTTTGATGATCGGTCAGTCAGTCAGTGACGAAAATAAGAAACTTTGACTAGTTATAATTCTTAAACTACTGGTTCAAATTGAATGAAATTTGAAATATATCATGTTTATACAATGCCTGCTTGGTTACTAAAAATTCAGGCTTCTAGCTTTATCCACAACGAAGTTATAGGCGGTCGAAAATGCCCTGAATTGCTTCGAGAAAAGGATGGTACGGCCGTGCCGCTTTTTTGCTCGACTTGGCGGGGGCACTGCCGTGCCCCCAGATAAGAATAATAAGAATTCACTAAGAGAAACAATTATAGGTACAATGAAAAAAATAAGCATCCGTAAAATAGTACATATTTGTGTGAAGATAAGTAGCAATAATAGGGCGACCTTATAAATGTATAATAGGCTTAGCACCATAAACATGTTTTTGGTAGGGAATAATAGCGGAATACGTAGCTAATCCCAGTCTCAACCTAGATAGCTTTAAACACCTACTTGGACGTAACCGGGTTTTTAAAGAGTTCAGCGACCTTTAGACATCTAGCACGTCGCACTTATAATAAGCCTCTTTCCAAAACAAGATAACATTTTCTATATAGGGTTTTTATCCTAGAACGTTCTCTCGGTATTTTCGTCATCTTTTTAGTTCATCCTTGGTGCATCGGTCGCTATACTTTTAGACCTTTTCTCTAGTCCTCAAAGAAGCCTATGGTATGACATAATGGGGTAGGTAAATCTTGTAAAGATTTACGCATAAACATAAAATAAACCCTACCTTCACTATCAAACTTCTAGTAATTAGTTAAGAATGGCTGTCTTCGTTTTTCTTCAGAAATAATACTTTTGCGAGTACCTAATATTATATTGCATTCCCTATTACCACGGACCTAAAAAAAAGTTTTTCTTTTTCTATGTCTGTGCCTATTACCTAATCATTAGGCTGATCTCTGTATGTATGTACAAAATCTTCATAATACACAATACACACATACTTATTATTTCATGTTATTTAACACATTTTATTAAAGGTCTTTTTGGTGATGTTAATGACTCAATTAAAGCGTCCGTTTTTTTGGCTACGTACATTGTGGCCTCCGATTTAAGTAAACGGCGTTGGGCTTGGGATCTATACGAAAACCAAAGCAAAGCGAGGTCGGTTACTAGTGAGTTAATATTAACGCAAACACATAGAAGCCCTGCTGTCAATTTCCGGGAGGTAGGATTTCTAGATCACAAGAACTTTCTCAGTTTTCATGAGTTTTCAATAAATTGAGACGGCAACATTTATTAAACTGTTCCATAAATGTTGAATTTTTATTTATATTATGTTTCTTTTTCTGTTTAAAATTCCTGACAATTTAAAATTTGCCCTGTTTCATGGAGGTAAAAGGAGGTAATATCAGTCGGTGTTCCCATAAAACGTCGTTTGCGTTGAAGGTTATATTCTAAATGAAAACCACGGAGGTAAAGTAACTCTGATTAATTGGTGTCATTTTGAATCATCACCTTTCAGTTTACGCAAAAGGGATTTTAAAGATTAATTACAGCTGGTATAATATATATATCTAGCTTCCGCCCGCAGCTTCGCCCGCGTGGATTTCGGTCAATTTACATAAAACTGTAATGAATGAAACCTAAACCTTCCTCAGGAATCACACTATCAATTGGTGAAAACCGGTTCCATAGTTTTTGAGTTTATCGCAAACAGACAGACAGACAGACGCGGTGAGAACTTTGTTAATATGTAGTGATTATGAAGGCATTTTATGTAGCCCATAAAATATATTGCTGATTTATTTCATCCTTCCTTTTGAGGATAAACATCTATTGGTAAATTTTAACAAAGTGTATGTAATCTTTGTTTTGGACGCAACCGGTTATTGCATCTTCTGTAATAAATCTAAAGATTATTTTCTTTAAATATTAAAAACTGAAAGCAGTATTGGAAACTTCAAAATTATAACATAAATTGATTTTGATTTTAATAAAAGACTCTGAACCGTAAAATTTAAAAGCTTTTGCGAGTAACGTTCGCAGGGTGGTTGGTAGTGATAGTACGGTGCTCAATCTTGTTGAACAATATTTTTTGCATGATACAAATATTATTTGCATTTTAATGCCGAGTTGAGTGCACTAATTGAGTGTATACTGTAGCTAGGGCATTTTATTGAGTGTGAATAGCCAATGCATTAACTACTGCCTTAAAAAAACTTATCTAAATTATGATCGGTATCTTCTGGAACTATGAGATCCCTACAACGAATACCAACGGAGTTATAGTAATAAAAATCAATATTTTTTATATTCTGCATTCACTTTTAATTACATTGTATTTTTACAAATTTTATTGTTGTTTAAAGATATTCTTATCAACCAGAATATATTCGACATTGCAACCAAATATTATATATATACCTACGAAATATCATCATTGCAAATCCTAGTTTTCTCATTTCTGAGCTGTCTCTTCTCAGAGTTAGACGGATTATGTACGAGTTACGATATTAATCTTCACCGAAGCAACATTATAATTAGTTTTCGAACCTAAAGTCCTGTAACGAGAGAATTACTAATTCTACTGCTTGATTCACTACATACTTGAGTACCCATACTACTACTTTATATTAATACTAAATACATGTGATCCAAATTCCTATATTTTTAAAGTTACTCAAACGATTATGACGCGGTAAATTCTCTTTGGTGATTGCGATAAAGTCTGCTTGGACTGCACACTAGTACGTAAATAATAAAATAATATGTTCTTCTACATTGTCATCGGAACTAAAACAACATGCAAAGTTTTAACTTGGTAGGATAAAAGGTAAATAGATCTAATTCGGCTGGCAAGATTTTACACGAAACTAAAATCTAAAAGAAGCGCATGCCTCGAGGACAAACTAGGAAAATATTGTCTTAAATGCTTATCCAAACATTAATTCTAGGTAGTGAAAAAATAAATTAGTCCTGTAAATAAATAAACCTGCAAACACGGAACATTGTCGGGATATTATTACAGAGCCCAGGGATTTCCAACACATGCACTGCTATGGGTTGGTTAGGACTTATCGTTCTGTCCAATGTTTTCATACAAATTTGCGTCAAGTATCGTTGCAACCACGTGGTACTGTGGTAGTTTTGGTACTTATACATATGACCATAGTACATCATTCACACTTCAACTCTTGGACCATACGGAGCTGACTTCTCAGTTTGAGCGTCGCTGGTATTTCATATACAATCTGGTATTAATAAAGCTTTAGCCATGGCGGAATTATAATAGGGTCGTAAATTAAGCGCATTATTATGTTATTAACGTACCGTATATAATAAGTGCCCCATTGTTTATGCTCCGCGAAATAAATTAAATATCTTAATGATCCCGGGTAATGACGTAGAGATGTGACGTGGCTGTATTTTTATGTTAATAACATATAATATATTGTTACTCTTTATAAACGACTCAAAATGGGCCACATTTTTGATGCGTATAATATTTTTAACCGACTTCAAAAAAGGCGGACGTTCTTAATTCGTTTGTATTTTTTTAAATGTTTGTTACTTCAGAATACCGTCATAATTATGTATCGACTGTTATGGGAGATTCTTTTTATTCGAAAGGGTATGCTTCCATTTTTTCTTATAGAGTTCTGATTGATGATCCCATGATCCATGAGGGATTGAGGAAAGTCCCCAAATATTATAGGTAAACATTATTATGGCGATTTAGATATTATATGTTTTTCGAAGGCTTGTTCTTTGAAGCCAGTTTTTTTTTTTGGAAAAATTTAGATTATGTGGAGCTAAAGTAGGTGTGGTAAATCTATTTTTCTGTTAGAATAAAAATAAATAATAATAAATTTAAAGCGAGTAACCTAGTATTTATTGTTTTTTTATCAGATTTCTAGTCTGTAAATAATAATTATTTTTATTGACAAGTTAATTAGTTCACAATATAAAGAGTAGGTACAAAATCAAAACCAGTTAGGCTGATTTATATTTTCCTTCTTCGGGATTAAATTCCTACCAAAGTTCAGTCACACCAGAACTTACTTAAATATGACAGAAAACTTATCTTTTATCTAAATAATGATCAGCAGCAAGGCTTATCTTTAAGGATTTAAACTTTCGTTTATGGCTTTAAGTTTTGTAGAGATCCTTACAAAAAATGTACCAAGTTTTTTCTGTCTCTAATGTTAGTATAAAGTGCATCAGAAAAGGTTATTTAGGTGCACGCATATTGAGTTATGAAAAATAAATGTTTGTCATAATTAGCTCGTTAGCGTTAAGATTTTTTTGTTTTTTTTTTTGACTTAAAAATTTAGTATGTCTGACTGAGTTTATGTTTTAGGAGAGGTTGGACCATCGGACGGACACAGAGGGTCTATATAGGATGCCATGCATCAGTCTATCGTGTTTCGTTCAATGTTTTTATGTTTTGAAGTTGAGTTATACTTACATAGGTTTTTATTTATTTATTTATTTTTGAACACGAAGGAAATCTTACACAATAACAACAATGATAACAATTTGCACAAAGCAACTGCTTTTTTTTATGGAAATAGCCGGCAAACCAGCTGAAGATCCACCTGATGGTAAGTGGCTATCGTCGCCCATGAACATCAGCAACACCAAAGGCACCACTGATACGTTGCCGGCCATAGCATATAAGATAAAACTTTTTTATTTTCTAATTTATTCCTGAAGTTCATTTTCCAAATTATAATGTACAATCTTATCCTCAATAATCATTATTGATATTGATATTGATTTTGTGTTTTAATTAATGAACATATTTTCCCACAAATTTCACTTGACATAGAAGAAGAAAAATATATGTACCAGTATAAACAAAGTTTACAGACGGATACACGATTGATTTCACAGCAGTTCCATTTTTTATCATTTATATGGAACCCAAAAAAAGAGTAAAGATACAGCCTGACAGAAAAACCAGCCTTCTTCGTATTACCATAAACCTTAGTGTGATAAGAATATCTCGAATATAATACAATATCTCGATAAATTGCATTTGCTTCCAAAACAAAGCCTTTGCCAGTCTTTTCCTGCGTTAGATTGGATTTTCCTCGAACTTATCAGTTTGTTTTCGGGTGACAAAAATGCCACGATTTAAGAAAGGAGACGTTCCCGGAAATAAATAATGATAAGCCTCCATAATAATCTTCGAGAGTGGTTACGGGGTAGGGATAGTTGAGTTTTGTAAAGTATATTAGGTATATAGGCAAAAAGGAAATCCTTTTGGTAATATCGCTTACATTTATATATTGTAAAGAATAATCGCTCTGGGGCATGGTCAGAAGCTGTAAGACCGCTATTTCTTGAATGCGTCCGTGTTTTCTAGGTTTTCTTACATCTTATCCATCTCGAATCATTCTCTTTCATCAGCGTCCTAAAAAGATGCCTTCAGCATAAAAAACTCAATTAAATTATTTATTTACGAGTAAGCGAGCTAGACTTTAGAATTTTAAATACACTTTAGTGTGAATACCGCATCAAAATCCGTTAAGCCATTTCTAAAATTAATGGGTAGCACAAACAGACGCAAAAAAACTGCTACGTAATATATTGTGTTTATTAATACCCTGGTTAATAGTGTGTTTTAAGTTAAACTTTAATTGTGTATTTAATAAATTGAAATTATAAAGGCAAATTTAGGGATATGCCTAACTAAATAATTGGTATACGGGTATAAGTCATTGTTCTACATAAAAGCAAAATCAAAGGTTTGAAGCCTATTAGATTACCGAAGCGTTAACGCGATAAAGCCATTGATTATAACTGGTTCATTCGTCGTTTACTGGGTTCGTTTGATTCCATTGACCAATTCCGAATTGATTGGCGTCACATAACGTCACTCGCTGATATTGTCGCCATTCGGTTATGTAATTGTTTATTGACTGTAGAAGGTTTCATCCTAACATAACCTAACCTACAACCAACGAAAATTCTTTTAAAGGGGTTAGAACATTTTTCAATCGAAATGCTGTAATCGCCCGCCATTATGTTTTTTTTTCGAAGTAGCGCTCTTGTTGCTAGCGCTAGATTAAACTGGTAAATTGATTTTTAAGCAAACAAAAAAAAAATGTCAGCAGTATGGCACCTAAAGTGTCATGTTACCGAGATATTTTCAGGTAAGGATGGCTAATATGAAAATGAGAGCAACCATATTTTTTATAGTATTAGTTTGCTTGTTTTGGCCTGTCGGCTTGGTTAAAGAAATCGAAATATACCACTACTGGTTAAAAGTGAAACAAACGAATTGAAATGAGACGATAAATGAATAGAAATGGTTCCCTCGACTTATTTTTAAGCTGATACAAACTCTTATTTATATTTTGAGGAATTAATTTTCAAATATAATTTAATACTCTCACAATGTAATGGAAAACTGTGCAAAGTTTTGTGCCTCAAGGTCCACTGGTTTAAGTGCGTTGTCAGACAGTCAGTCAGTCAGTCAGTCAGTCAGTCGGTCAGTCAGTCAGTCAGTCAGTCAGTCAGTCAGTCAGTCAGTCAGTCAGTCAGTCAGTCAGTCATTCAGTCAGTCAGTCTCCGTTAAGCTACGACGACGACGACGACGACGACATCTATGATGACGTATTGTTTGTCTCAAAGACAATCCACTTGAAAATATCTATACATATATATATTTTTAAAAATTTCGATTAGGGGGCACTTCAATAACGTTTTAGAGCACAAAAATATTTTTTTTAGAATTATTGTCAGTCTGTCTGTCTGTCTGTTTGTCTGTCTGGGCATCAAATGAAAACCCTTGAACGGATTTCGATGAAAATTGGTAAAGTTGTTACTAATACTCCGGGTCATATTTTAGGATATTTTTTATCCCGGAAAATTAAAAGGTTTCCCCGGGAAACGGGATGAAATTTTGTATGGAATATTTTTAAAACATCAACCGATTTGCTTCAAATTTGCAACAAATGTTCCTTGATTAAATTGATGGAACACATATTTTTCAATTTTTCATTTTGCAAATAAAAGGAAAAAAATAAAAATTAATGTGAATATTGCTTATTTTTCAAAACCCGCTCCTGGAGAAATCCGTTGTGATTTTATCGTGGATTTCAGTATATAAATTACTAAATATAAGTACTTCAATATAAATTCACCGTTTTTTAAATTTTCTTCTGCAAGAGTTACAAATAAGGTAAAACATAATTTCCGTATGCGAAGCTGCGGGCAACAGCTATCTTAATCTAAAATTACTTATAGATTTTAAATTGGATTTGAAGGGCGGACAGAAACACTTAATATAACTACTAATTACATTTCTTAAACACCGCTCCAAAAATCATTAACTTACAGCAAATAACTATTTTAATAACATTCATTAAAAGAGCACGAACCAAGAGGAATTTTCTTTTGCTAGAACTCTTTATTCGTACTGTCACGGGAGTAGGTCACGTCGTTTGCAAAGAAATGCAAACATTCGCCAAGCCATGAACTCGGATTCTAATCTACGTGACATTCACACCAAGCGTGCTGCAGAAGAAAATCACGCATTTCTACTGAATAAATGACCAACTCGTTAATTATCTGATACGCAGACTTCTTCTTCTATTTATTCATTGTTTGCTGGAAGAAGTTAACAATAGTCATTCAAATCGTTCACCATGTATTTGTAAGAACAAATACCTATAAGAACTTTGCGCGCATTCATAATACATTTTTCTAAATATTACTGCGTATTTATCCATTGTGAAAATGTAGCTAAACAAGGATTTATAAATTGACGGTTTTTTATGCAAATAGCCGGCAAACGAGCTGACGATCCACCTGTTGGTAAGTGGCTATCGTCGCCCATGGTCATCAGCAACACCAAAGGCATCACCGATGCGTTGCCGGCCAAGAAAGAGAAGAGAAAGAAAGAAAGAACTGTACGAACTGAACTGAACTGAACTGAACTGTACTGAACTGACGGTATACTTTTATCCGTAAAATTTAAATATTAAATCCGAAACTAAATAAAATTGAGTCCTTAAACAGTCTTAAGCTATTAAGAGACGTTACAGTAATTTATCTTTACTGACAAAATTAGTGCACTTGTAAAAAGTAATTGGCATAACATGCAAATTTGGAGTCCTGGGAATTCCTCGCCACGGTCAGAGGACATAAACGTTTCTCAATGTAAATGAGACAAGACAGTTTAAAATTTATCTTCCGCTTCCAAACTTTGCTACAGAATCTAGAAACTTTTTCGCCTACATTTTATGCTACGGATACCTATTTAACGTAACTGGTATCACATGTGTTGCAGTGCTTGTTTAAACCTACTATTAAAACCAGTGCAAAACAGTTTTACGAGGTGGAATTGTGATATTTACATATTTATTTACATTATAGGCGTGTAACTGGCAAGGATCATTAGGGGTTTTAACCAATTAAAAAAAAATTGAATGTTCTCAATTTCATAGCACCTTATAAATGTTATTTTTCCTCAGATTAAGTCGTTTATCAACTGATTTGGAAAACATATTTTAACACCCCCTGCATACTAAATTTCATGAAAATCGTTGGAGCCGTTTCCGAGATTCAGAATATATAATATACAAGAATTGCTCGTTTAAAGGAATTATGTAACGCGTTTTGTTAAGTGTGTTAGGGTAAGTGTAGTAAGTGTGTTAAGTTAGACCGGGGTAAGAGTGGTTTACAATTTTCTTCCTTTAACAGCCGGCAATACATTTATGTTACTCTTAATGTTTCTATTGCGTTGTGTATATAGATACTCGTAAGTTATACGGGTTTGGTTATCACAATTAAAAACATCATTTTTGACCAAAATATCACCAAAATGGTGATATGAAAACATTAATTTGAAGTGAGTTAGCTACATTATCAAACTTTGTTAACTTCATGAAATACAAGTTGGCACGTAATAAACCACCGCGGTCACACGTCATTCCATTTTCATTGTAGCACGAGTCCGAGTGTTCTTTAATAATGCGCAGTCGTTACAGAGACACGAGGTCGCTCCTACATAGGACGACACGACAACGACAAAGCTCTAATTCAAGTGCTCCCATACTATATTTATATATTGTTTAATAAATTTGTCAAAAATTGACCAAAAAATAACCGACTTGCGTTCGATTACAACCATCAAATTATCACTTATCATAAAAATCGCCATATTATTATTTATATTTAGGAGATTCCTCAATTTCTTATGAATCCCATCACCAGATCGAATTGTTGATTAATGAGCCAATATCGAAGGCTCAGGACCGGTTAGAGTGGCGCAGGTTAGGAGAGGCCTATATCCAACAGTGGACCTCCAAGTGCTAATGGATGGATGATGGATGGAGCCAATCTTGAAGTATATCTTTCAAGTAAAAAGAAGATCAGTTGACAAATGAGAAACTAAACATTAAAATAGCACAACCATTTTTTATGTGACAACATCGTCAAGCTCCATGCCACTTGCACACGTTTGCATACCCAAAACATACATAAGAATCGTCGTGTCGTCCATTGAGAACGCGACGAAAAGCCCACCAGAGACTGGACACAGACATCAGACGTAGAATAGATGCAGACTAGTTAGGGTTCCGTAGCCGAATGGCAAAAAACGGAACCCTTATGGATTCGTCATGTCTGTCTGTCTGTCTGTCTGTCCGTCCGTATGTCACAGCCACTTTTTTCCGAAACTATAAGAGCTATACCATTGAAACTTGGTAGGTAGATGTATTCTGGGAACCGCATTAAGATTTTTACACAAAAATAGAAAAAAAGCAATAAATTTTGGGGGTTCCCCATACTTAGAACTGAAACTCAAAAATGTTTTATTCATCAAACCCATACGTGTGGGGTATCTATGAATAGGTCTTCAAAAATGATATTGAGGTTTCTAATATCATTTTTTTCTAAACTGAATAGTTTGCGCGAGAGACACTTCCAAAGTGGTAAAATGTGTGTCCCCCCCCCTGTAACTTCTAAAATAAGGGAATGATAAAACTAAAAAAATTATATGATGTACATTACCAAGCAAACTTCCAACGAAAATTGGTTTGAATGAGATCTAGTAAGTAGTTTTTTTTTAATACGTCATAAATCGTAAACCGCAAAAAACATTGATCAAAGTTACAAGGAACTACAAGAACTTTTATATTATGTTACTTGCTGCTACGGAACCCTTCATGGGCGAGTCCGACTCGCACTTGGCCGCTTTTTAGGTACTCTCAGTAATTCCATGTTTTAAATTGGATTAATTCAAAGCGCGTGTCGGGTAAATAGTTACAAGTACAATCGTTCAAGGCCAATCGTAAGTAAAAATTGCTGTTGATCCTATTCTTTCCTATTTTTCCGATTTGATCCTATCCCCAACTCAACTCGTAGGCAAGGGTTATTATAACATAGCTGAATACTCGTATTTAAATGATAAGGATGCATGGAATGGAAATGACCAGCTAGGCAACCAGCTGCTTTGGTTAGAGAAAGTTCTGTTTTTATTATTTTATTAGAAGTTTCTGCTCAGGTTAGAGAATATCAATTTTTGTAATAAATATAAGTTTTATTTCTTAAAAGATGTGCTTACGTTTTCTTATTTATTATAAACTTTTTTTATTTTTGTGAGTAAGTCTTTTTCTTTTCCGTTATTATACACATACAGGTACACTGATTCATTCACTGCAAATGTAACTTTGTAACCTTTATGTGGGATTGCAAAGTTATTTATGCAATTGGTGTATCTAGAAAACTGAACCGAAATTGCAAAATATTTTAGTTTTTCCTTGATTTATACACTAAACACTAATTGTATTATATTCTAAATTTGAAGCTTCTGTGTCTGCTAGAAGTGCCTTAGAGTTTTGATGATTGGTCAGTCAGTCAGTGAGTGAGTAACAAAATTAAGAAATATTGACTAGTTATAATTCTTAAACTACTGGTTCAAATTGAATGAAATTTGAAATATACCGTGTTTATATAATGCCTCCTTAGTTAGTGAAAATTCAGGCTTATAGTTTTATCCAAAACGCAGTTATAGGGGAGTCGAAAATGGCCTGAAATGCTTCGGGAAGAGGATGGTACGGCCGTACCGCTTTTTTTGCTCCACTTGGCGGGGGCACTGCCGTACCCCCAGATCTAAACATGAATTAGATAAAATTATCATATTAGTTTATACTAGTGATTCACGCTCAGGGATTGCAATTCAACATTAATAGTTGAACTTGTCAAAAGGTATGTACTACAAATGTTATATTCGTAAAGAAATCATAGATAAAATAAAATAAGTGCTTACTGTTCTCGGTGTGAACATTAACTAAACGAAATCTCTCATGCACTTACATAATGTTGGCAATTTTAAGTACCGGCAGTTTGTACTGCCTGTACTGCCATCTGTGATTACCGACGAGAACTACTTTAACATAGTGATTGTGGCGCCCTTTGACAGTTGAAGAGAGTTTGACAGTTGAGAAGTTGTTCCGGCCGAGGCTTCCCCGCCAAGAAGCAAGGCGAAGAAGCATTCATTAACTGCTCATGCTTTGAGCTGTGCAGTCGTGCAGTGTGCTGCGATTAGTTGCTAATAATTTATCTGTAATATAACACCACCTATTCGGATTCAAGTTAACAAACGTGCATCGCCATGAACACGTGTTTATAAGAACAGTTTTACAAAGAACATAACCTATTGATAACAATAACGTGCATTCTTAAATAGGGGTACAAAGATCTTTTCTACACGAATTAATCTATACATGTGTAGTACCATTCTGAGTGGGCCTCTACAGTAACATATGTAGAATAGAATCAAACTTGCTTTAAAATATATCTCATAAAGAAAGTTACAAAAGCAATACCAACATTGTAATGTATTCATTCCACAAAATAAACTTTACTTTTGCGAACTATTTCATTGTATAGCTTTATTATTCCATAGTATAACAACTTGAGCAAGACAAAGCCGCGAGCCATACCTTATGACAGTCATATAAATGGAAATTGTCGCGATTTAAGTTGGCGGAGTCTCTCATATTGCAGACCGGTTTCGGAAATGATGGGGCATACGTCTGAAGTGTACGACTGAATAGAATAGAGTAACTAGCACTTGAAGAATTTCGGCACGTGTAGTGTTCACGCAATATTTAAAGTTATTCATAACTGTAACCGCCTTCGACTCGCTTTGGGAATGCATTAGCTAGCATTCCCAAGCTTACAGTACAGCAGTGAAAACCAAATAGACAAAAATTCAATAAAAGTTCGTCTTGTATTAACAATTTCCCTCATTGATAATAGTTTTCTAATATATCTTCCATATCCCGATAGATACAGTAATTTTGATAAAAAGGAACTTGATAAACTAAGCAACGTTACCTAAAAACAATACATAACTAGAAGTTCTTATAAGGGTCTTCTATAAAAGCTTCAAGGCATTGTTGATCGAGTCACAAAGTAATAAGGCCATTGCGGTGAGGGTTTTAGATTACGATGCCTTAATGGTTTCCATGCCGGACCGTCGTTCGAATTGTCCTGGGTTCGATTCTAGCGAATCAGAAATTAGAATGATGATTTTGTATTTTTGTTCTCGGTCTGGTTGTGTGTGTGTTGTTCATGGCACCCACGACATAGGAAATTCTAGTGTGGGATATGAGTGTGTAGGTAGGTACGTTACTTAATTATTGATGAAGCTTTGTAAATATTATGAGGGACATAAGTTTCATCCTTCCATGCCTTCAATCAATGCATCATAAATATCATAATAGACTTCGCTGAAGTAGTGTAAATGAAAACCACTTGCCAAACGTCAAGTCCTCCGAAAATCCATCCATCCATCCATCAGCCTTTAGAGGTCCACTGCTGTACATAGGCCTCCCCTAATATAGGCCACTCAGACCGGTTTTGAGCCTTCTGAATCGAGCGGATACCTGCTGTCTTCTTCCGAGCAAAAAACCAAATTCAAAACCATTAATAATAACTGATATTAAAAGAGTTGTAAGAATTTAGTAAATCAAAGGTACCCGTAAACGTACTCTCCATAGATCCAGTGCCTTGAAGCATGTAAAGGAAAAAAATAACTAAATGCCGTGCTAAAAACTGAAATGTTATGTTGAAATAAGTAGGTACTGTTTTCTACCCTAATACTAATTCATCAATGTTTGATACCGCTATAGCTCATTAGTGTAGTTGACTAATATTTTACTAAATTACCTGTAGGCTTTTATGATGAAGTGGAAATATAACTTAATTTGATTAGTGCTTAATCATTATGCTTGGTCGATCTTGATGAGGTTATTGCATTGTTGAAAATTTATAATAGCATTATAACATAATAATATTTTAGTTACTTAATTGAAGCCCTTTTGAGTAACCTATTTTAGTAAATCCTTTGGGTAAACATTTAGATAGGTTGCGAACTATTAGAATTATTTTAACATGAATAATTATTCATACATATGTATTTTAATACAATATTTTAATGAATTTCAGATGTTTTAAGTGTAAATTGATACGAAACGCTATGTTCTAATACTCAAGGTGATTAATATTAATTTATTGTCACATCTGTTTTTTCGATATTAATTGAGATGACGGGAAAGCGGCAAAGTTACATTGAAGTTATTTACAGCGACGTTTTGGGAATAGTTAGATAAAAAATTTGAAATTGGATGAATAAATATTGTTTTTGTGAATTTGAAATCCAATATATCTCACCAGTACACAAAGCAAAGTCTATCTCACGCAAAGTCACTAAAAGGATACGCGTATTTGAGTGTATTCAAAGAGATACACAAGAATTTTGCTTAGTGAACACCAGATTGGTATTTTTCTAGTCATATCAGTGCCAAGGCGTGAGATTAACATACAAATTGTAGCAGCCAAGCTGGTGATCTAGCCCGACTCAGCTTTTAGTCAGATTACATTCCACGAGAAATAAGGCGAGTGATGTAACCAAATAGCTAGTTGTGTGAATGTGGAATTACATAAAAATATTTTATGCTACACTTTCACACGCCTATACATTTTGTTTTTAGTCGGATGCGTGCACTACAGTCATGATTTATGTAACTTTGCTTTTTGTGTACTTAGTTGGCAACAATAAAACAAAACAGAAAGGTTATTATTATCTATTTCACTATCAAAATTGTGCTCACTGTGTAAACATTCAAGTAATGATTTCACATACATATCGGAAACGAATCGAAAAATTCATATAACCAGATAAAAATATAGTTTCTATGGAAAATAATATAACAATACGACTAACATAATTTATTTAAGAACGTCAAGAGATATACAAAATTAAATCTGTGAAGATTAACTCAAATACTTAGGGAAAATATGATTAAACAGATTTCCTTCCACAACCCATAAAATCCGAAGTTTCACTAACAAGGTCTTATCGAAAATAGACTTCATCGTCTTACCGAAGGGACAAAGCGAATTTAATCTCAATTTATACTTTTACATTTTGCTATTATAATTTTTTTTATCGCAATGTCAGTGCTGGGTTTGTATTAGAAAGCTTGACATATTATTACATAATGTAAAATTCTCTGGTGAGTAACATGTTTTCTTCATAATATATAATTGATTCATTATTTCATATTTTTCAGTTACTTTTTGATCAATTTTTTTATGTATTATTTTATTTTTAGTAATGGAAATTATATTGTGGTTAACTTACGGCTAAAAAGCATTTCCTTTTAATTATAAACTGGACAAAAGCGAGTTAAACTCGCTTGGAGAGGTTTCTGTACGTTGATTATGTATTTACCGTTATTTTTCTATTTCATTTATTTTTGCCATTTTTTTAAGACCATAGACTTTTTATAGGTTTTAATGTAATATTTCTTTATTATTTTTCAAAATTGTAGCGTCAGTAGTTTCGGAGTTAAGGGGGGGAGTAAACTGGCTGCGAACGTTGGTCGCCCAGATGTACAACTGATCCTTTAAGGGTTCCGATTTTCGTTTTCTCAAACGGAACCCTAAAAAACCGGGCAAGTGCATGTCACGCCACGAGCAATGTAGGGTTTCGAAGCAGTAAGTTTATCGACTATTACTCATGCTAACATAGCCGTGATAGTTTACCTTGTGAGTCGTGTATCTGACTCACCTTTGGGCAGAGGCTATTGAGAGCAAGGGAGAGGCCTTGGCTGTAAGCTTAGATATTTCTAAAGCTTTTGATCGGGTATGGCATAGGACACTATTATCTAAGCTACCTTCTTACGGAGTATCCGAGAGATTATGCAAGTGGATCGCCAGCTTTTTATCGGAGCGCAGCATTAAAGTCGTTGTTGACGGTTCTTGCTCGGATATTAAACCTATAAACGATGGCGTTCCACAAGGTTCTGTCCTATCACCTACTTTGTTTATCATGCATATCAATTATATGCACGAAGCCGGGGGCATACATTGCTATGCTGATGACAGTACCGGTTACCCCCATTACTCCGGCCACGCAAACATCTCTCGGACGCAGTTAGAAGACAAACGGAATGAACTTGTGTCTGAACCCGAGATATCACTCGAGCGGGTCACAGAATGGGGCAGACTGAATTTAGTCCAATTTAACCCCTCGAAGACACAAGTTTGCGCGTTAACCGCAAAGAAATCCCCATTTATCGTGGCACCATAGTTTCAGAATGTTCCCCTAAACATCTTCAAGAGCATTGGGATTTTAGGTGTCGACATTACAAAAGAAGTCCAGTTTAGGGACCACTTGGAAGTTAAGGCCAAACTAGCCTCAAAGAAACTAGGTGTGCTCAACAGAGCAAAGCAGTACTTCACATCCGAACATAGGTTGCTGCTCTATAAAGCACAAGTCCGACCCCATATGGAGTACTGCTCCCATCTTTGGGCTGGAGCACCGACTACTCAAGTGGATCCCCTTAACTGGATTCAGAGACGGGCTGTTCGTATTGTCGATAATCCCAAGCTCACGGACGGTTTAGAATCGCTGGGATTACGAAGAGATGTGAGTTCTCTGTGCGTTTTCTACCGTCTGTACAATGGGGAATGTTCTGAAGAACTGTTTAATTTAATACCAGCGGCCAACTTCCATCATCGCTCAACGCGCCGCAATGCCAAGTACCACAAACACCATATAGATACCTGGCATTCGTCCACGGTAAGATTTACACGACATTTCCTACCGCGCACGTGTAAACTGTGGAACAAACTACCACCGACGGTATTCCCACAGTGCTACGATATGGGGACCTTCAAGAAGCGGGTCCATCACTTCCTTCTTAGCCGGCAGCGCACTGGTGGCGCCTCTGGTGTTGCGAGTGTCCATGGGCGACGGTGACTGCTTACCATCAGGTGGCCCGTCTGCTCGTCTGCCTGCATATTACATAAAAAAAACCTTGTAAATTCATCATATAACCTATTTTTGAGATTTTTTTCACTTGTCCAACTCCAACCGTTTAGCCGGCAGGGGGGGAAGGGACACTTGACTTGACAACCACAATTAGCACTTTCAAGCCAAATATTTCGCAAATGGACTCCTAATTCAAAAAATGATCTTAGAAGTCCCATAATAATTTTATAAGACCTTTTCAATGATACACTATGGGGTACGCGATGACTAAAAAATTCACCCTGAGGTACCCTGAAAAAAAAAATATTTTTCAATATTTTATTCTACGATTCTGGAGTTATAATAAATATGTACATAAATCCATGCCAAATTACACCTTTCTAGCACTTAGGGTCTCGCCACTTTGCTTCGGCCGAACGGACGGACAGACGGATGGACGGACATGACGAAACTATAAGGGTTCCGATTTTACTTCAGAACCCTAAAAAAGGCAGATAAATGCGGAATTAGAGATTTGTTAAATGTAAAACTGTGACATTCCCTGTTCTACTAAAATTAACTTCTAAATCTACGAGTATATTGTATGTATTGCTCAAAAATAATTCAACTGAGTGTCTAGACAAGATAACAATGACGGACCGAGCTAATATGCAGTGTTTTTACGACTTTCTTGACTTTTTACGTTATTTGGTCCTGTTATGTCTTTTTAAGACTTGTTTTGTTGATTTTAGTGTGCGATTCTTGTAACATCCCACTTCTGATGAAAACACGGATTCATCAGGAAATTTACTTGAATTGGTTACTTCTTTTTAACCGACTTCAAAAATAGGAGGAGGTTCTCAATTCGACTGTATTTTTTTTTATGTTTGTTACCTCAGAACTTTGGACTGGGCGAACCGATTTTGATTATTGTTTTTTTAATCGAAAGCTGGTGGCTGTCATGTGGTCCCACATAAATTTTATTGAGATCTGACAATGGCATCCATGAGAAAACCACATAAGTCGTAAATTTGTGTTAAGATGTGCGCGACAAATTGACGAATAACTCAATATCACGCCAACCGATTTCGATGATTCTTTTTTTAATCGAAAGCAGGTGCTTGTCATGTGGTCCCACATAAATTTGAACGAGATCTGAAAAGTAGTTTTTGAGATTTTGAAGTCGGTTATTTTTTGTTAGTAAAAGGGCTTCCAACATTTTTGTATGGAGCCTGGCATACCTACAAGTCCGCCATTTTGAAAAAACCTCGATTCGGCGGCCAGGAATGAAACATGTGTCAATCGATAGAATAAATGATTGTGATCAAAAAGTATTCAGTAATGAAATGTGGTAAGTGGTATACTTTCTGAGATATTTGAGTTCAAAACCGTAGGAAAATAAAGCAAAAAACATCGTTTCGGCCGATATTGATAAAACATGTGTCAGTCGATTGTCTAAGTGATTACGATCAAAAAGTATTCAGTGATAAAATGTTGTAAGTGATATGCTTTCTGAGATATTTGAGTTCAAAACCGTACAAAAATAAAACATGTGTAATTAATTATCTTTTTATTTCTAGTGGATCTGTAACTGTATCAGTGTAATGCCAGATAAGAAATATTATGAATATTTAGAATAATTACTATATACATATAAAATCACAATATAAAAGCAAAGCAAAGACCACGGGCGACAACATTCTAATTGCTTCAGGTAGTGCTGCCGGACTTCTTGAAGGAGCTTTTGGTAGTCTATGATTTTTGATGTCTACAAGCCTCAGATGGAATAAACAAGCAAGGAGTTCCAGAACAGTATGAACTGTATTGTGAAGGAATTCCCGAAATAAGCAGTGCTATGGATTTCCTTTAAATAAACAGGAGAAGCCACATTATTCAAAATAGCATAAAATGTTGAGAGAATTCAGAAGTTTCGCCTGTATCGAATGGGCAGCCATTTAAGTTAGGAATGGAATTGGGAAAAGTGGTCATACTTACGTAAGCCGAAGATATATCTAATACAGTTATTAAGAAGGCGCTCCAATTTATTCAGAAGTTCCTCTGACAAATCTGTACAACACACATCAGCATACTCAATGTGAGGGATGACCAGAGTGTTTATGACGTATTTATGGTAATAAGTGTTTATGGCGATACAGCAATTGAAGTGTACCGGTCACTTTTTTCTTACCTCAGTTACGTTATGTATTATAAAAATTAAACAAATTCGTCAAACAAACAACTTATGGGTAGAAATAAAATCGCGGGATGGTACTGCTCATGCATAGTGGGAAAAAGAACCTTGTCCTGTTGTTCCCATATAATGTGTGTTATATGGTTCTTGGCATGGGCTCGACATCAGGAAACATTGCCTTTATCACCAGCGGAATTTTTAGATTCAGTGATTGTCAGACATGATATAGAAAACTAAGCCAATAATGAATTTTAACTTTTGGTTTAGAGTAATTGCCAAAGCTGTAGCCGCTGGTGGCAAATAAATTATTTATAAAACAACCTAGTAGTTTGCTTTTGCTTTGCTTTCTTTTAATTCAAACCTACCCGTTATTAATAAATCAAGTACCTAATAAATTCAAAATAAGTAAATGATAATTTTTAATGCATTATTTTTGTACGGTTTTGAACTCAAATATCTCAGGAAGTATATCACTTACAACATTTCATCACTGAATACTTTTTAATCGTAAGCATTTAGCCTATCGATTGACATATGTTTCATCAATGTCCGCCGTAATGAAGTTTTTTTTTTTGCTTTATATTTCTACGGTTTTGAACTCAAATATCTCAGAAATTATATCACTTACAACATTTCATCACTGAATACTTTTAAATCGTAATTATTTAGCCTATCGAATGACATATGATTTATCAATGTCCACCGAAACGAAGTTTTTTGCTTTATTTTTCTAGTTTTGAACTCACTTATCTCAGAAAGTATATCACTTACGACATTTTATCACTGAATACTTTTTGATCATAATCATTTAGTCTATCGATTGACACATGTTTCATCACTGGCCGCCGAATCGAGGTTTTTTCAAAATGGCGGACTTGTAGGTGTGCCAATTAGGTTCGATGCCCTTTAGATTATGTTAATAATTGTTTGAATTATGCTATGAAACAATTTAATCATGTGTTATGCTAGTAATTTTGTGACGGTACTTCTTACTAGAAGTTGCAAGAACATGTAGAAGGTACTTACTTCTTCAAAAACAGCGTACTAATAAGTGAGTGCAGCAACAATATTTTGAGAACTGCTTTCATCGAGAATCCATTTGTCTTATTCCAATTACGAGAGCTCACACTTCGCCTCGTCTGTTGTCTGAGAAGCGCAACGCTATGAATTGCTCGAATGATGAAACTGCCCGAGGTTAATAGGGAATCTTAATTAAATATTGAAACAAAGACGTGGTCGAATTTCAATCCGGCTTTTGACGGCGAGGTCTACGAGCAAATAAACATTTCTACTTATTGCGATACTTTAATTAATTGAGGTTTTTGCATTCTGCTTCGCAAAATTCTGTTGTATCTAAATTTCGAAAAGGATGGATGAAATTCTTCGCGTCTTCATGTTTGTTTATTTTGTTCGATGGACGGATTTTGAATGTTTTTTTGTTTGTCATAATATGACAAATTATATTGGTTTATATATATGATTATATTGCTGGTATCTATTGTTGAAATATTAAATAAAGCGATAATTTAATGTGACGCTTTTACCAAAAAAAAACTAAACAAGTCACAGACAATACTTTATATTTGCTTTATTTGTGACCTTAATTTTGTTCAGAGATATACAGATCGAATTTAATATTTTATACGGAGGATATTTGCTTTCAGTGAAAACAAGTTTGGCTCAGTGAATGTTGTATATTAACAGGTTCCCAGTCCCCATATAAAATAAATTTTTGACATGTTTCCGTCGCGCGACTTTTTTCTAAATTCAGTTTAAATCAGTTCTATTTTTACAGGGTAAGGCTTCCCTCCCACGTCAGTCTTTTTGTAGGACCGATAATCGCGCCGATCTTTCCTGCCATGTTATTTCTGACCGACTTTTTGTAGGACGTGTGCGTTGCACAATTGCTATCAGTACGTTCTATTTTTCTCCTACAAAAAAATGGTCACCGATTATCGGACGTGGGCGGGAAGCGTTAGTATATATTTTCGACGTACTTACATGCTTGTATCGAAAAATGTTATTCGCAAACGTACTGGAGAGACATATGTATCCAACTTACAGCTTTCTGGTACTTTAATAATAGTAGTTCTAAGGCTAGACTATGGACGGATGGACGCACGGAAGGTCATGACAGAACTTTTGAGGTTCCGTTTTCACTACGGAATCTTAAAAATTAGACGTTCGTTTGATCTTTTTGATAAACGACACCATAACTTGTTAATGTAAATTTAAAAAATATAGGGATTTTCAACATTAGAAATGTAATTACAAAAGTAATTAATAACAGTAAATCATAAGGCAAGGTTTTTCCATGACCTGGTAACACGCAAGGTTCTAGTGAAAGAGTTAAATAGTCGCCTTACTATTTGAAATTTACGCATGGAAGTTTTCATATAGGTTTTACACTTTCTTCGCACGTGATAACCGGACCGAGTATTCTTATTGAACTGGGTTATGCCGTAATGCATTGCTAATGCCGGTCACATGCTACAAAATATTTAATAACGTGCCATAATCTATGTCTAGATACTACAATAAAACTTTAAATGATTCGTGTCTGCGTATATGATTTTTAGTAACGGTATCAATGGTAATTATTTAAATGACCTTAAAAACCCACGATTACAGAGGTCCTTCATAAGACATCTAGCATTTCACTGCACAGGCATGTCAGGCATCTCTCATAGAACCACCTACGATCTTCGTCTCAAACATTTTGAAATGATTTCGCTCCGTAATCACCGTTAATTACTCGATGTTGCATTCCTGAAAAAACTGCTGTCTGGAATAATGACCTGTCGTGATTTATTAAGCAATATTAAAATTAACATCCCTTACAGCTATCCACGACAGCCTATTATCAAAATTCTGTTTGTGCCTTCAAGCAGGAAAAATGCTTTCAGGCACTCCCCACTATCACGAATATGCTCTGAGAATAATCGATTATCTGCAACCATCAATGATCTGGATATCTTTCACGATTCAGGTTTAAGCCTGAAAAAAAACTTACCGCACATTTCTGTACTTAGCTTTTAATACATAGAGTTACAAAAATTAAATACTACCCTGCCTGTTATGAAAAACACATTTTCTAATTTTTTTTTGTCAGATAACATGTAGCTATAAGAACGATGTACGCACCTGTAATTGGCAAGCATACCAGGTCATGTTGTAATACTCGTAATGTTAAGAAAAATAATGTATTGTATGTAAGTTGTTGGTGTGTTAATAAATAAATAAATAAATAAATTTTTATGCAATTTTCAGATTTTTTTCTTCGATGAAAATATGACAAAATTAAATATTTATTTGTTATGAAAATGGTTTACTACAATAATAGAACCTAATACAAAGTATTATGTATGTAATATAGAGTATCTTCTCGACCCGAGACCTAATTTTTTGACACCGAAGGCCAGGAGACTTTTTTATTTAGCACGTGACCTGGCGAAGACCTCCAAGTATGACTTCTGTTGGACTTCAAATGGGAGAGTGTTCCTCAGAAAATCTGAAGGTAAACCTCCAATCCTTATTACGAACGAGCAGCAACTTGAAGACCTGAAACAAAAAAACTAGTTAAATTTAATAGTGTCCTATTTCTTTATCTAAATTTTATATTTGTATTTAGTTTGTTAAGTCTTAAAATATTTAATACACATTCTACACTATACACAAAAATCATATCATATAAAATGAATACAATATACATTCTTTTACACACAACACTATACTTTAAATTGCCATTCATACAAACATATACACCTATATACTCACCTACGCACAAACTTTCATACTTATATAAGTACTCTTCTCCGTACAAGACTCTGACAACCACCGTAATAAGTGACGCATCTAATAACAACATTAATAATTATGGATAACGTAAAACAAAATGAATTATGTCAGCTAATAGATGGGATAACAACTACAAATGCTAAAATATGTGTACCGGAATTATGCCACACTTTGATATCACCCAATAATAACGGTATCAAAATCCTGACCATGAACATTAGAAGTGTAAATATGAACTTGCCCGCTTTTGAAATACTTCTGTTACGATTGGGTTTCGAATGCGACATTATAATTCTGACTGAATGTTGGATAGAAAACGATAAACCATTTCCAAAACTTAGCAACTACAATTCAGCATTCACTAAAAACTGTATTAATAAAAATGGAGGTATAATTGTGTACTCAAAGGGTAACCTAGAGTTGTCAATCGAAGAACCCGATTTTCTCCAAGCAAACTGTCTCTTGATTAAACTAGGCCTCCAAGTAGTTATTATTGCTATTTACCGATCCCCTTCCTTTTTAAATATTGATTTGTTTCTTCAATGTCTGGATAAAATATTGTCAACATATGAAAGAGTTCCAAACCTTATTATTATGGGAGACTTAAACATCGACATCCATCCAGACAATATGGATAGAAACTCCACCTGTTATTTAGAACTTACTACAAGTCATGGACTCCTGCCGTCTCATTATATTCCTACAAGAGGAGATCGATGCCTTGAGAACAATACAATTGTTATTAATACCTTTGTAACCGATCATTCCCCTGTTCTCCTAAACATCGTAAATAGAAATAGAGATATACAAAGTGTAATTCAGGTAAAATCCTTCATTAAAATAGACTATGATAAAATAGCTACTCGTCTAAGGTCTTTAAGTTTTGCCGACATCTTAGGTACATGTGATGCTAATGAAGCCACCAACCTGCTCACTAATCACTTAATTGAGATTATGAAAACTAACTCCAGGTTATTCAAAGTTCCTAATAGTCAGCGCACCATTAAACCTTGGATCACATTAGGCATCCTTAGATGTATTCGTAACAGAGACAGAATGCATTTACATCTAAAGGAAAATCCAAACAATGAACTTCTAAAATTGACATACTCCAGATATAGAAACTTTTGTACTAACCTATTGAAAAAACTTAAAAATAATTACTTTAGAGCTGAACTAAATAAAAACAAAAGCAATGTTAAAAAGACATGGAACACCATTAGGCAAATTACACATACTGTCAAAGAAAATATTAATAATGAAGACCTCCTAAAATCCCATTCAAACTCTTTGGAATCCATTAATTATATCAACAAATATTTTGCAAATGTAGGGAAATCATTGTGTGAACACTTAAAAAATACACTACAAGCTAAACCTAACAGATCCCAGGCAGAACTTCCATCTCAAGTTAACTCAATTGGCTTACTGGAAACAGATGAATATGAGGTTTCCGTCCTTATTCAGGGCTTAAGAAATTATTGCGCAGTGGGATTGGATGGAATTCCAACTAAACTTCTCAAGCAATTTGCTCCTATTTTGTCACCTATTATAAGTCATATTTGTAACTTGTGTTTATCAACTGGTACATTCCCCCAAATTTTTAAAACTTCAATAATAACTCCTGTTTATAAGAGTGGTTCCAGAGACAGTGTCAATAATTACAGGCCAATTTCCCTCCTACCAGTAATATCAAAGATTCTTGAGAAAATTATTAATAACAGGCTGATATCTTACCTGGAGAAATACAATCTTCTTGCAGCTACACAATATGGTTTTCGGAGGGGCAGATCGACAGAACTTGCAGTTTCTACCCTCACGAACTTTGTAGTTGATCAACTGGATAGACAAAAGAAGGTTATTGGAATATTCCTTGACCTTGCCAAAGCATTTGACACTGTCTCTGTACCCATGCTCCTTAACAAGCTTGAACGCGTTGGAATTCGTGGAAACCCACTTAGTCTTTTAGAAGATTACCTAAAAGGCCGAACCCAAAAGACGAAAATCGGCAATGTGACAAGTGTAGAGGAGAATATTGATTGTGGAGTACCTCAAGGTAGTGTTCTGGGTCCTACCCTCTTCCTAATTTATGTCAATGAACTTTGCAATCTTAATTTGAAAGGTGGCAAAATCATCTCCTATGCTGATGACACTGCACTAATATTTGTAGGCGACAATTGGGAAGAGGCAAAGACTAATGCTGAAAGAGGTCTTAAATTAGTCATAGAATGGCTTTATACGAACTTGCTGACACTAAATGTGGGAAAAACTAAGTTTATGACCTTTTCTAATACACGTGGCCGAACTCCCAATATAAATATAACTGCACACTACAATTGCGATTTAGTGAATTGTTCATGCCCTTCAATAGATAACGTGCAAAATATAAAATATCTCGGAGTGACCATAGACTACAGACTTTCATGGAAACCCCATATTGACATCCTATCAAGCAGGGTCCGTAAACTTATTTATATTTTTAAGAACATCAGAGAGGTGGCCGACAAACAAACAATTTTTAATATGTATAATGCACTTTGTAGGTCCATCCTATCTTATTGTAACTCCAGCTGGGCTGGTGCTAGTAAAACTCATCTTCTGCCATTGGAACGTGCACAACGGGCAGTTTTAAAAGTGGCTACATCCAAGCCCATAAGATACCCAACTGCTGAACTATATAATGACTGTAGTGTGCTTACGGTACGCCAATTATTTATTTTGGACCTTATTATGGCCCAACACAAAAACACATCTGCACATGAAAAATTAAAATACAGTCATAGGCGTAGAAAAGATAGAGTTTTTACTGTGCCAAGGGTTAACACAATGCTTGCCCGACGCCATCAAACATACCTTTGTCCGTTTTTGTACAATAAAGCAAGCAAATATGTTAAAGATTTAAAAACACTTAACTACATAGATGCCAAAGCTGAAGTTACTAACTGGTTAAAAAGTCTTAATTATGAAGATACGGAGAATTTACTTGTATGAACACTAGGTTTAAACTCTTGCAACACACACACTATACACGCGTACTCACTCATATTATACTCACGCATATGCTCAAAACACGCACACGTACGTACACACATCCACACACACACACACACACACGCACACACACACGCACACAACACACACACACACACACACACACACACACACTCACATGCAACAGATTTATTAGTAAAAATAGTTTAACTGCAATATCATTGTCTAGTTTTATAAATATGTTTCAAATGTATAATTTTAGTCAAGTTATTACTTACCGGCTATACAGTTACTCAGAAGGGTTAGCAGACTCCTACAACACAAGTTTTCTTAGTGTAGGGTCTGTGCATCACATACTATATGTAATATCCGCCGCACTATTTAAAAATCAACTTACTGCATACATATAAAATGTAATATCTATGTATTTGAGAAATAAAGTTATTATTATTATTATTATTATTATAATTCATAGTCTAACAAACAGCTCTAATTGCTAAAATATCTCATCTTACGTTCACGATACTATGTAAATAATTTAGTACTAGTTATCAAAATATACATTAGTGCTAATGGTGCGTTAATAATTTACTTTTCAATGTAATGTGTACTAAAAAATGTATTGTATGTTATGCTGAAATTATTATAATGTAAAGATGTTAAATTAGGTGTGTGATGTCCTTTATTATTCAGACCAATTTTGTTTAAATAAAACAACCAGATTCCAGTAAGTTAGTACACAGGTCGACCGACCAGTCCGCACGCCCGACTGATAGAAGAATGACAAGAGTGGCGCCACCGTCGACTTGAGTACAATATTTATTAATTGTCACAAGGTGTACCGGTGACTGCAGTATATTTGCAGTGAAATGAGTCTCGCGGAATGTGATGAGTGTCAGGTGAGCTGGATATTGTAGTAGATTATCATAAAAAAAGCGGCCAAGTGCGAGTCGGACTCGCCCATGAAGGGTTCCGTAGCAGCAAGTAACATAATATAAAAGTTCTTGTAGTTCGTTGTAACTTTGATCGAGGTAAATTGCGGTTTACGATTTATGACGTATTAAAAAAAAACTACTTACTAGATCTCGTTCAAACCAATTTTAAATGGAAGTTTGCATGGTAACGTACATCACATATTTTTTTTAGTTTTATCATTCTCTTATTTTAGAAGTTACAGGGGGGGGGACACACATTTTACCACTTTGGAAGTGTCTCTCGCGCAAACTATTCAGTTTAGAAAAAAATGATATTAGAAACCTCAATATCATTTTTGAAGACCTATCCATAGGTACCCCACACGTATGGGTTTGATGAAAAAAAAATTTTTGAGTTTCAGTTCTAAGTATGGGGAGCCCCCAAAATTTATTGTTTTTTTTTTTCTATTTTTATGTGAAAATCTTAATGCGGTTCACAGAATACATCTACTTACCAAGTTTCAACAGTATAGTTCTTATACTTTCGGAAAAAAGTGGCTGTGACATACGGACGGACAGACAGACAGACAGACAGACAGACAGACATGACGAATCTATAAGGGTTCCGTTTTTTGCCATTTGGCTACGGAACCCTAAAAACTTACAGGATCACTTCATTGTCCATCTGTCTGTCTGACTCTCTGTCTATCTGTCAATAGTATATCTATATCTATACTAATATATAAAGAGGAAAGATTTGATTTTTTGTTTGCATTGAATAGGCTCCGAAACTACTGAACCGATTTGAAAAATTTTTTCACTGTCGGGAAGCTACACTATCCCCAAGTAACATAGGCCATATTATATTTAAAAAAATTAGGGATCCTTAATAAAACTCCAATAATGTAACCCAAGAAAATAGGAAATATAAATAGGATAAACAAATAAGAAAACCGAAGCAAAGCGAGGGCAGTTACTCGTCTAACATAAAATAGTTGAATTTTATTTATTTAATGATGAATAGTCCAATAATTTACTATACGCCAGAACGAAAAACTGCAACTAATAAGAATAAACAACAACCAAATTGTGGTAAGTTTTAAATAATTCAATAACTACAAATCTATTTGCATCCAGCCCTGTTTTAAAGAGTTCGAGCTTTTTTCATCTCCGCACGAAGTAAATAACTTTTAAAGTGAAACTTTTATTTTTTAATGAGTTTTCTACCCTCACTTCCGTGATGTAATCGGATACAATACCGGAAAACCTTACTAGTTGCCCTGTTGATTACTGCTAATAAAGTTGTTAATATTATTAACAAAGTTATTTTTATAAAAAAAAACATTATTTATACTCGTAAGTTATTATACATAACGTCTTATCATCATCAATAATAAATTGTATATCACTTATAAATAAAAAGATGTTGTTATGTATACTAATGATTATAATAATAATATTATCTATTGTTTATTGTGAAGTAGTAGATTTCGTGTATATATATCATATCCTTTTGCTTTCAAAATATAAAGGCATTTCGTATTCTCAAACATTGAAACCTCAGTTTTGTAATCTAAACTAATGCCCCGAGTTTAATTCACAACAAAGCTGAAAATCATAAACTATTTAATTTTTCAAGGAGTTCCTTCTCCATAAAGCTTGGATTAAATTTTATCTCTACTCTCCTTGTATTTACATGAAATGTTATATTCATGGATAAAATATATCTCATGTCCGGTAAAGTTTAAAAGGGAATGTCAAAGAGAATAAAAATGAAAACAGCTACATTTTGCAAACGCGAACTAGCGTACAATTTTTCAGTGCGATAGTTTATTAATTTATATTATATCTTCTATGTAGATAAAACGCTGTTTGTACGGATGTCCTTTATATACTCTAAAACCATCCAACAGATATGCCTCAAAATGGTTTCATTTGACAAGCAATAATCCGAAAGTGGTTTGAGACCACTAAAACAATGCATTAGGCACATTTTGAATTTCCGACTTTTTCCATACAAAAGTTTTTTGCGTAGTAGCACACGCCGGGTATCCACTAGTTTACATACTTCACTTAGGGTTTGTTTCACAATCTTCAAGTAAGTCCGAAGTAAGCTATTCGTTGGTTAAGATGACATTTTGTGTATGTAAAATGACACTTTAATGTCACTTTAACCGGCGAACAGCTTATTCAGGACTCTACTTGAAGATCGTGAAACAAGCCCTTAATAATTTAATTATTGATTAACAATGAAGTTTTTGAATGTCATGTTAAAAAAACCACTTTTCATTGATAAATAAAATACCGTAACCCCTTTATTTAATTTTAAAGAAAAAGCTACAAATGTACTTAAATGTTTTTAAGTAAGAAAAAACAGTAAACGAAATTCTTGTTACTATATTAGTATAAATCATAGTTGTAAAAGCATTAAAATAAATATTATCTTTTGTTTACTATCTATGTATTTTACGTGTGGCTACACTAACACTCCATCGACACGATTGTCGAGGTTATTTGACGTTGGTCCGCACTAGGGTCATTTAAAGTTGAAAATGTGACTCTGAGATGAACCAATACATAACATAATTTAATGTCAATTAGTTATGGACTTCTTACGACTTTCTTTTTTAAACGAACCTTTCTGAGTTAGGGCGTAAGAGTTTTACTATTTACTTTTAATTTTTAGTAAACCTTATCAACGCCACTAACGTAACATAACAGAGTGAAGAATATATTAAAATGAATTTACATTCTTAAATCAAGTTTAGTATGTGTGCCACGTATTTTGCTTTACTGAAACCTAGAAGATTTCTTCTTATTGTTTCATTTAACTTAGAGTGTCTGGTTTTCAGAGCAAGCCTGCACTGACTATAAACAGTTTTTAAAAAGTCGCTTTTTCACGGTTTGCTTGCGTACTTCATGGTTGCATTGTGGTTGCAATACCGACTTATATTTTAGCTATTCCCTGAACCTTACTTTTTACTAAAAAACATCAGAATTTCATAAAGATCAGCTTTATAAATGTTAACACATATGAGGCTGGTTTGTTAGACTGCTACAAAAGGTTTGTAACATTCGTTCGAAGAAAATCTCGTCGACAGACGTACGAGTGATCTTATAAGGGTGTTGGTTTTTCATTAGATGTACGGAACCTTAAATAGTTACACAGAACATGACGTCAAGTACTCCAGTACTTCTTGCTGAGTTTTCTTGATAACGGTGAGACATTAATGAAAGTTTGTCGGCGTGATAAAAGTTTTGTAGTCAGAACTTTATATGTTTAAGTTTCATGCTACTTTAATGGGCTTGAGAATTTATGTCTCCTAGCCTCTGACATGTACATAGTTTATGATATCACTCTCATAATATAAATAGTAATTATATTAAGTAATTATCAAAGTTGATTTGGAAAAGAGTCTTGGAACACAAGAGAGATTACCTAATTTAATACGTACATATATAATGATAATTGTTGGACCCTATCAAGTACAATGGTGTGGTTATTCCGTGGAGCGAGTCCGTTAAAAACCTTGTCCTGAACGTCGACTTCTCTCTCAGCTGGCGAACGCACGTAACTGAGGTTAGTAAGAGAGTGACCGGTACACTTCAATCGCTGTACCGGCTTAAACACTTTTTACCGTTTAAGGCCAAAGTTATGTTCTTGCAAGCTCTGGTCATCCCTCACCTTGATTATCCTAATGTGTGTTGCACGGATTTGTCACAGGAACTTCTTAATACATTTTAGCACCTTCTTAATAACTGTATTAGATATCTCTTCGTATTGTTCACATTTCCCAGTTTCGTTCCCAACTTAAATGGCTACCTATTTGACACAGGTGAAACTCCAGAATTATCCCCACATTATATTCTATTTTGAATAATGGGTCTTCTCCTATTTATTTAAACTTTAAAGGAAAACATTCAGTTCGTCTGCTCAATACATGACAGAGGACATCGTAAATAATACCGTAATGTAGTACTAACGCTGGAGATATGTAACCTACTTAACTCAAGCGCTATTTTTGTATACCTACTGCAAAACTTGCGCAACAACTATAAATAGCCCAATTTTGTATACTTTTCCTCGAAAGCTGTAGTTAGAAACAAGTTTTTGGTTCAACCATAAATAAAACCAGTCAAAGAGAGTGATGGTGACGAAGAAGTTTACTCAACCTTTTATTAATCCACGGCATTAAGAAACTTACAAAAAGTGAAAAAGGAAAGTGTAGGGTTTAGAGGGTCAATCCCACATTGAGTGCGTGATTGGATGACGGCAGAAGTCACTGTTTTATTAGACATTTTATTAGGGATTTATAGAGTCACTATCACTATGCAATATCATTATCCTTATATTGTTTTAAAAAAGAAATTGTAACTTAAGTTGATGTTTGACGTGGATGCTGTCTTTCACAATTAGCGAGCAAATAATGAAGTAAAACGAGATTAATTAATAATAATAAACTAATATAAATTAATATCCATCATTATCTATCTAGGAATATCAGATTTACCCTTATTTGAGTAGCTAACGTAAGAAAAATATCTAGCTAAAAAATTGGAATAAACTACGGATAAGCGTTTAGCAGTAATTGTAAAGTTTGTGGATGAAGTCTAGTCAAAGCTCTTTGCTACTTTGATGGCGCTTCCTCATGCGCTTTCCGCAAAAGTTCTTACTGGACTAAGTTTATTGTATGTATACTTATGTTTTTTATTAGTATCATTCGTGTTATCTAGTTCAGTTTTTCTTTTATTTATATTTCAGTATTCATCTCTGGCCAGATTTTGGCCAACAATTTTAAAAATTTATTCAATTCTTTAAATGCTTCTGCTTTGGATTTGTTAGTTGTTTTGTCAAACTTTTTATTATATAATCATTAAATACTCATTCAACTATTTTTATTTATTCAACACTTATTCATAGTCTTAGTTTTCCTCGTTTCTTTTCTATGTAATATTTCTGTCTCTTCTCTTTTTCATAAGTTTGAGGCTATAAACATTTTTATGCTATAAGTTGTTGCGTTCACATTCCTAGCCGTTTATTTATGTAGACGTTTGTGGCACAGCTGATCTAGTTCTCGGTCATTGGACGACAGTTCCGGTGCATGTGGTCGGTGTGTTTATCTGTCTGTAACCGACATTGTCATCACTGTGGGATTAAGCGACGGATAATGCGTTGACATTATATATCCTATGTATATCGGCTCTAAGTAACAATTGTAGCTGGTATTAGCTTGGTATTAGTAGATATTATATACGTCGAATTTCGACCGTAATTCATTTTGGCAAAGGGTTATTTGACATGTATAGTATATGAATCTTAAAGGTGAAGTTACACGAGCAATTTTTTAAGCAATTATTGCTTGGCGACAATCAATGGTAATGGAGCAATTAGTGGAGCAATCTATAAAAATTGCAGCAATAATTTCGGCAACTATTTCTTTAATTGCTCCATATAATACGTGTGTGTTGCTTGTGTCGCTGGCAATTGATCGCCGATATATCCAACTGCTTGGAAAATTCACGGAAAATTTTCTATTTGTCTCATATGCTGGTGTATATGTCGCAGCCAACTAGCTTAATTAGCCGTTCAGTCAACAGCCTAGCCTCTTTAGTAAAAAGTGCCGGTCAACTAGTGGCCTGAATGATAATCAGCCATTTGATCAAACAGCTTGGATCGATAATGTTAAACTACTTGCCTAGCCTGGTCATTTGAACTTAAACTAAGTATATCGAATCTCTCACCTGCGTGCGTGAATTAATATGCTGGTAATTATTATGAAACACACTTATTTTAAATACAATAGGCACCTACTAATTTTTTTTTCAGTTAAAGACAAATAAATAAAGAACGGATATTCCACTGGTTTAGTAAAGACAGGGTTCGTACCAAAAAATTCTTATGAGTTCCTAAAAAGCAGGCCATCGAATAATCAAATCATAATTTATTTAATGCATCATAATTCACTGTTCCATTACGACGATTGCATGATTACGTATTAATTAACCAAATACAGTCAGCAAATAAATCAAACCTCGCTGATCAACTGACTTTATACCGTTGCGTTTGCAATGCAAATATGACGTTGCATTTTGTTTTCGGGTAATGTACGAATAATTGATAGATTGCCTATCTATTACTATTAATAATATAACTCTATTTTAGTAAACTGTGTATTTAAAATTACAGTTAATACCAGTCTTTTCACGTTATTCAGTTTCAATTCCGGTCTCAAATAATAATTATTTATCCGTTTTTGTTTCATTGAATACTTGTACTAAAAGAAACAAACTAAATAGATTTTAATATGCTTTTCAAGTTCACAATAGTTGGTACAGTTTAGTTTTGATATAAGCTTTATTATTTGCCTAGTTTCAAACTGTAGATATAAATTTGATAAATAATATTAATAATTATGTCCTTTGTGTTTACAATAACTAAAATAATAAATAACGCTTCACACTCATAGCCCCACACTAGGATTCCCTGTGTCGTGGGTGCCATGGACAACACACAAGACAAGGATATTCACACCCAGACCGAGAACAGAAATTCAAACTAATCATTCAAATTTCCGCCTCGCTGGGAATCGAACCCAAGACCCTTGGTGCGGCGATCCGGCATGGTAACCATTGCGCCATACGGGTCGTCAATGTTTTCATCGTTGCTTTAATATTTAAGCACTGATATTGTGCATTCTACGCCACTCAGATACGAATGGCTAGTTGAAGTGGTTTAGCGTGAATCTAGCATCTACCGAATACGGCTACGTTACACAACTTTGAAAGCCGAAACGGGCCACAAAATGGGAGTAATCGCCTTAACGTGCGATTTAGATACCGTGATCGAACGCAGTAAGTGGCTTTAACGACGCATCATATTTAATAGGCGTGAATACTTCGATGCTTAGTATTGTACATATACAGTCATTCAATTAAACAAACAATAGTTTTTCTAAATCTCCTCCAAATAAGAATACGAGTGACTTAGGAGGCCATCCTTACGTCACACTAATTTCATGACTTTTTGACCCGTCATTGCTTCGATCAATTGTCACAGCTGGTCACATTTGTGGGACCTCCCCCCCTAGTGTGTGAAACACATATCATGAAATTGTACACCTAGAAATTATCAACTTAAAACAGCGGTTCCGAAATAAGTTTTATTTCCATTAATTGTTTTTTAATATTTACCTATACATACCAATTACTAGATTTTGAAATGTGACGTCATGAAATTTAGGACCCCTCCCACCCCTTTGTCACACAATGTCACACTACATCGACTCCCCCTCCCCCCTAACGTATGACGTAATCTATGGATGGCCCCTAATGGTAAGTGGTCACCATAGCCCGCAGTCATTATTTTTCTTCTCTTCTTGGTTGACAACGCATCAGTGGTGCCTTTGGTGTTTCTGATGTCCATGGGCGACGTCACTAACCATCAAGTGGATCGTCAGCTCATTTGCCAAAAGAGAAAGTCAGATAAAGGTCACGTTCTACTACTCGCTTCTTCCTCATGTAGCGTATGTATACACATAACACTTGACTAACCTGTCCTAAGAAAATGTTTGACTACCGCTAATCCCAAAGAGAAATGAATATGCTACTTGTACATTTCGCAGTTAGGTATTTCAACGTCTTCACTACAATCTTTACTTAGCACAATATGTCATTCCCGTCATTTTTATGATCAAAAAATAAACAATAGCCTAAAGTCTTAAAGTGATGTTCTTCTCGACTAAAGCTCAAAAGCTCTTATTGAAAAACTTTTCTAGAAAGCTTCGTTTCTGGGTCACTGGATCGTGGCAAGTTTTGGATACACGAACTTTGTCTTTTATAAGATAGATAGACATCCGTTTATTTTTTTAGCACTTAACTATAAAATTGTCGTTGCTTAACTTTATAGGACACTAATAAACGCTTTGGCTTCCGTATAGATCAAGATTTCTTTTAAATGAGCAAGTATTAATATAGCAAGTGTTACTCAGAAACAATAGAGCCTCCTATTGTTGACTTTTTTAAATTCGATCCAGTACCTACTTTATGAGTTTATCCATTACAAACAAATAAACAAAAAATAAAGTTTATAATATTAGTTTAAATAGGAAACCCACGAGTTGGTTGGAGAGCTGTGACCTACAAATTAGCTAATGTAACCGACGACATTAAATCGTTTAAGTATGTTAAGTTCATAATTTTATTAAGAACTATTCAAGGTAAAGCAAACACGAACACTATTTGCTACTAAAAATTCGTTCTCACGTAAAAAACTTGTTACAGCCGAATAATGTACGATAACTATATTGCACCAGTAAAATGTAAGTTACGTAAGCAAGCATTAAAGGGCATGGTTGTTTTTTAGGAAGCGTAGAAATTATTCAATAGGCATGATCACAGTAAATAAAAATCACTAAAATTATGTATTTATTTAATGAAACCCTATTAATGGATTACAAAACACGCATTTATCGTATTATTATGAGCGAGATTAACAACATTTTTGATAAAATAAAACTACAAAATACGGCAATCCGCCATGATATCTTGAACGCCAATTAGTCTTAAGCAGCGCGAATTACGCCTCTTTAAACAAACGAATATAACCATACTGACAATACCATAATGACCATAATGACATATTGTCTATTGGAACGAAGTTCCTTATCACGCGTTGCGAAAGGGGGCTAGAAGAAAAAAATTAAGAGGATAAGTTGTAACGACACTTTTTGCCGTCGTTTATTAATTAAAGCGAGTTACTAGGCGACCAGAAGTGTTCGAGGGTGCGATATCAGTGATACTGTACAATCATAGTATGTGGCTGTCTTATTTACTCTTCGGTATTTAGCAAAGGCACAACAGGGATATCTATATTACGATCATGCACATTAAGTTATTATTGCTATTTTTCTTGTCATGCCAATTAATATGCGGAAGAGCGACAATGATAGAATAAATCTATCACTATCGCTCTGACAAGACTCTTGTCAGAGTGGCAGTGATGGATTTGTTCTATCACTGTCGCTCTTCCGCATATTGATTGGCATGACGGGAATTAAAATAAAAATGACTAAAATTACCTTTCAAGGCACGGAAGCACTCAAGAAACTTGTAAAATACTATGCCCCTAACTTGCTCGACTCAACTGATCACTTAAGATTGACTAAAGTCGTCGCAATGACAGGCTGTGAACGCTTCAAGAAAGCAGCTGAAACTAGTTGCGTTGTGGTAACTAAAAAGTAAAGTGAATACGTAATACCCACACAAATATACTTTATATTATAGAATACAATAAATTATTAAAGTCATAATGATTTAGTGTTTCGATTTTGTTTCTCAAATAGTTTAAGTTTTCGGAGTAACAATTTGTTAATTTATCGTTTTAACCCTATTATTAATGTAATTTATTTATCTTCAATGGTGAGTATGTATGACATACATATTTATTAAAACTACAAAAAAGTTACTAAATGAACTTATTGTTAGAATAAAGAAATAAAATTAAAATTAATTGAACTAATTCTAACAAAAATAAATTACTATAACTTACAATATAAGGTAAGTTATAATTAATAAGACATTATTTATACTCGCTATTTACTCTTACTTCATAGCTTTGATAATTATATCTTTAAAGGATTATTCGATTGTGACCTCTTCTAAAAGCGTGTTTCTTCATATTCTTTATATACAGCACCAAAAATAACTTTAAAATTCTCAGCAAACGTGGAATGGAAGTGTGAATTTATTTGAAGGTTTTTGTAATAAAACATTTGAATTAACGAATTTACTATTCTTGATGCCCTCTGACATTCTTAATTAATTAATTAGATTGCTGTAATTAAAGTTAATTCATATCAAAATATAGGGTTGCTTCAAATAACGTCTTTTGGTCTTTATGTTCTACTTCGAAAATAATATCACCTCAATAATAGAACGTGACATTTTGTACCTACATATTGTTTTTCATATAGAAACTGTTAGTAAACCTTAATAAATAAATTAATCAATAAAATAAATAATATGTGTTGGTTATTTTTATAGTTACAACAGCATGACAAATTTTGCGTTTTAAGTCGTTGATCTATTTTCAATAAATAATCACTTTAAACATACACGCTACGATTTTCGTTAGAGATATCAACGTGATTATGACCAAAAATTTAAATTTACCCTCACATTGTGAGAGGAGACCCCGAGCCCAGCAGAGGGACAATTATAGATTGTTACTTATTATAATAAAACTGTAAAAAAATCACAAGTTGAAGTGGTTGCTAAACAAATTGCCTTTACCAACTTTAACAACTTTGTTTTTGGTTTAAAAGAACACAAACAAGCCTTAATATCTCAGGCTTCAGGAGTGGCCTATTGGCATACATTAGTGAACCAACGTAATAATCAATCGATATGAAATACCTACCTGCTAATAATGATAACGACATAAAAAACGTAAAGCTCCATTCTAAAGTAATAAGTGAAAAAAAGCAAAATTTTCGATATTTTTTTATTCAGTTTATATTTACGCGTACAAATACCCTCATTACTACAAAAAGCATTATATCAAACACTTATAATGAATACTCGTTGTCACAATTATTATAAAACATTTTTAAAAAAGGAAAAAATACTCGTCTAAGTCAGGTACCCCAAGAGTCACGTTTAATAATGATCGGTAATTTGTTTTTACGAGGTTCCGCGATCTACAGTTGGGACATAATTCCTTCTTTATATTCATGTCTCTTTCAACTTTCTGATTAAAAAAGTCAATTTCATTGAACAGACACGGAAAAATTATGTTCACTGGAAATAATTTCAGTTTTTTAAGAAACTAATTAACAAACGAACAGAAAATATAATTCGGGGTAAGTGGCCACTGTCGCTGTATCGGTAATTATGTAATCGAAACTAACTTTATATGGATTTTATATTTAGAGCATTTGCGTTACAATGTGGTTAAGATTTCTTGAGTGCTTCCGTACTTCGGAACGCACTTTGAGACGTCAGTGTGGGTGGTTATAGTTCAATAGCAGTTGTCTAGCCATTTTGGAGGTCTTCGGCAGCTTAGAAACGTTCCATTGGGTTGGCCAATAATTTCTCCACCAATCCGAACTCGAACCGCATGGTTAAGTATGCTCCAGGTCTCCTGAGGAAGGAGTGATAAGTGCACAGTAATGGGCCATGAATGGGTTGACGCCATATAAATGATCCGCTCCAACGCGGAGCCCTTCACTGAATTCTGTTAGAATCATAAATCATTTTTCATTGTTTATTCAAACCAAGTACCCGTCATGTGTAATAGTTCTGTAGATGGTATTATTATAAGTAATGATAGGTATGGTTAGGTACCTCTTATAATAATATGAATCAAAAAATATCAGGTTGTTTTTTTATATAATTAAAGGAAATAGGTAGGAAATAGCTGTTTTTATAGCTTGAAGGATTGTCGTCTGGACCACGGAGTTTTCTGGTTCACGCAGTGGTGGCTAGGCCAGTCGGAATAAATGTTCTTTATACCAGCAAAATGTATATACTGAGCATTGGTTCACTTAGACCAATTTAAGTGTTTCGTTTTACCACGTTGGCCATTTCCATACGCAGTAATACCTACTCGTACATAAGTTAAAGCTTAAAACTCGTAGTAAGTAGGTAGTATCGCTTGGTAAGTGATTACCAAAGACTGAACGTCATGTAAGAGTGCGTAGTGAGTAAGAAAGTGCGGATCACTCCCATGTCTCAATACACTATACAATCTCCATCAAAGTTTCAACTGTCACCCAGTTTGCCTACTTTTCCTCATTCTTGTTACGATGCCTCAAACTGGGTCACCGCAATTACACTCTAGGGTCGGTGTGCTTTAATTTATCTAACAAATTAATTCACTTACGCTTGCATACATTACATTAATATTGCAATGTTACCTCTGGCACGTTCAGAGTTAAATTGAAACAGGTTAATATAGAGTTTTGACGACTTCCGCTGCTTCTGAATTTTATCTCCGATCCATTGGTTAATTAAATTCGGTCTTTGTTAATTTACGATTCACGTATTTGAAACAAGTAAAGTTAAATAATTTCCTTCTTGCAAAAAAAAGCAGACCAGATCTGTGAAAACAATACCATCGATGCCAAGATTCATTGATGCCGAGAATTAAAAGAAATGATGAATGACAAAATAAAAGAAATGATGCCGGGAATGTCTGGGGATCCGAAAAAGCTAAGCTTTGTTGCATGATTTTTTAATTAAAAATTACTTTAACTCCTAAAATAAAAATACGAAGATTATAATAGGAGAAAAAGAAAAACAGAGTGATATAAAGGGGAAGAAACGCAGCAGTGCTGTAACAACTAAGCAAAAGCAGAATAACGTGTGAAAGTAAAACTGTACATACACAGTCACTGTAAATGTATAGGACAGAAACGTAACGATGCCGGCATTGAAGTATAATGTATAGAACAGACATCTTGAACAAAATGTGTGTCCAGCCGGGAGGTTCTATTTTCGAAATTGAGCCCCCGTTCTCCATTCAACATCGAACGAATTCATTGAAAATTGAAGCCGATCGGCGCCAATTCATTGAGAGATACATTGTGTTCGCGGTGTCGGTTCTGTATGCTAGTAATACTTCAATGGATGCCGATGATGAATTGTCTAATTGTACTTTTCCTGAACTGCTAAAACGCTTTAAAAATTCATCATCTTTATCAAGTCATTGTCTGTTTTTCCAAGAGAGTGAAATGTACCCGAGGAAAATATAACATTAAACACGACAATGACGTTCTTATAAAACTAAACATCCGCAATCAAATCGATTGTGGTTGTCGAATCTTCAGAAAATTCAGCGTGAAAATATTCAATGACAGTCTATTTCCTGTCAGAGCAGCGTTTTGGTATGTTGTAGCAAAAAGCGCTATTCAGCATAAGGAAATAGATTTGAGCGATAAAAAGACGCGCGGAAATGAAAGATATCTTGTAGGAACGTGCGAAGGAAGGAAACTGGCTCAAATAGGATTTGAATAGGGTAAAAGTTTTTATAAAATAGTTACTATAATATTGCATTTACATTATTATATATGGCCCTTTCGTTACTTTTTGTCTGTGTACTAGATTTTTTAAAATTTATTTTCTTATTGTAATGTCACAATGTGGATGGAGTTTATAAAAGTTAAGTTTATAAAATGATTTATGTATCTTTTCACTATCTTATGAGCAAATTATTGCATAGATATGTTTGTTATATCTAGGTATTTAGGGCTGATGAGGGAGAACTAAAACGCACTCGTATTGAGATTAACGGTTTAGTGGAGGGTACAATTTTTAGGAGAGTTATTTAATCAATGTTTCATTCTTATAAAATACTCGTTTTGGAAAATATATCTGCTACAATACAAATAGTTATCAATGTTAAAATTATACAAAAAGCTAACAACAAAAGAACTATCCACTTAACGTAATTTCTATACCGACTTTATCATATTTTCCGCGAGAATGACAATTTCCCGGATTTTAATGCGCAATTAACAAGGGTAACCCACCCTTGTTTATATGAGTTTATATAATATAACATAATAAAAGCTTAGTTTCTTTTTATAAGCTTGTCCATATTAGCTTCCCTAATATAGAATACAAAAGCATGGCAAACTTCCAATTAGGCTTAATGCATCTATTTGCTCAAAAAATACACTGTGTAATATTACAGATATATATGTAGACGAAAATATAGACGAAATGATATTCGGGCTTAAGCCATCTTTACTATTGCTGGTGTTGAGTGAGAAGCGACGAATGTGATAATATTAATTTAAAAAATATCGAAACAACAAAACATGATCTACTCTAAATAGGTACAATAAATTATATGGCTCCTTAGTACAGAATTTGTATTGTGATTCTGTACTAAAGAGCGTTAAGTGACTGTGAGTGCGGCAGTCATTCTTCTGTCGTATCGGAAACCTACAATACCTTAAAAATAGGGGAATTTTCTCATTTAACTTTCTCACTGGTAGCAGAAGTACTTTATTCTCGAGTAGTATCCACTTCATCCCAAATCGATGGGGTTCATATGTTAATAAGTACATAAAATGAACTTGACCAGTGCGAGTTAAACTCGCTTGAAGAGGGTTCCGTACGTTGATAATGTATTTTACCGTTATTTTTCTGTTTTATAAATATTTTTAAAACCATACTTTTTTAAGACCATAGATTCTTATAGGTTTTCGTGTAATATATAATTTAAGAAAAAATTTCTACATTTTTTTCAAAATTCTAGCCTCAGCAATTACGGAGATAAGGGGGGAATTTTAAATTTTCGTTCTTTCTTGAATATTTTTAAAACATCACTTGCAGAACTATAACAAAAATATATTTGAGATCCTTACAATAAGCCCTTACATTTGACATACATACCTACATACGATACGGTTTGCAAAACCGTTTTTTTTTGTGTTAACTTTTTTTTCCAAATTCATTATTTTTCTTTATACCTACGTCTTTGGGTCACAAAAAACACATGAGCACTAAATTTCAACGCATTTCGTCCAGTAGTTTCGGAGAAAATTGGTTGTGAAGGGCGGTCGCCCAGACACAGGAATATTTAATCCTAAAGGGTTCCATTTTTCGTTTCTTTTTTCAGAACCCTATAAAAAAAACCACGAAACTATATGCCTGTGCTCTAAAAAGCAAAGCGAGACATTTTGACTGACAATGAGTTAAAAAATCAAAAATGGACTAATGAAATATGGGTGTTACGAAAGAGTGCTACGAACTTTATAGAGGGTACATACAATGTAATATCTTTTGATAGTGTATTGTAAATTATTGTACTAGCGCTCTGCACGCAGCTTTGCCTGCTTTTTCCAGGATAATAAGTACCACATAATTATCATAGTCTACTAGATCGTCTTCCAGATAGTCTACCTGTGTGCAAAATTTCATAAAAATCTGTTCAATAGTTTTTGCGTGCGAGAGTAAAAAACATCCTCGCGAGCTATCACAGTTATAATATTTTTAGAATTATTTGGTGTTGATTTTTATTGAGAGACTAGCTGACCGGGCAAACGTTGTTTTGCCAAAAAAAATTTTAAGTGTAGGGGGATGAAAAAAAGATGTTGTCCGATTCTCTACCCTAGCCGATATGCACGCAAAGATTCACGAAAATTGGTCGAGCCGTTTCGGAGGAGTTCAACTTCAAAAAAGCGACACGAGAATTTTATATATTACAACAATTTTTAATGTAAGATTGGATGAACGGAATGGAGGCCTTACGAGTCTTACGACACATAAGGATTGACCACTAACCTTGCTACAAAACTGCGTCGTAGTAACGAGTTAACGCTTCAGACCTCAATTCAATTACGATGAGAGACCCGGGAAAGCGCTAGAGCTCTTTTAGCCTACAATAATATTATCATTGTTATGTAATACGTGTTTAGATATCACTAACCTTTACCGCGACTTTGCCCGCCTGGAAGTTCTTTTAATAATATTTATTTACCTATTTTCTTTCCAGGCTTTATTTGTACTCATAAAGTAAAACGCAAATTTTCATGGTGTTTCAAATTAGGCGGATTTTTAAATAAATAAAAAGTCAAAAGTTTTACACTTCGTGATGTGGTCCGATTTAACAAAACAAATATTTTTGTTATATTTCTAAGAAAATCACACAACAAGAACATACTAATAGATATTTTTTTTGCAATAATCAGTTATTATATTTTGCAAATTAGAATCAGAGATTATACTCATTTCTTAACAATGGATTCACAATTAACTTATTATTAATCACCAAAATAATAAAGATAGTATTCATCTATACTAATATATAAAGAGGAAAGATTTGATTTTTTGTTTGCATTGAATAGGCTCCGAAACTACTGAACCGATTTGAAAAATTCTTTCACTGTTGGGAAGCTACACTATCCCCGAGTAACATAGGCTATATTATATTTTCAAAAAAATTTGGGATCCTTAATAAAACTCCAATAAGGTGTAAAAAAATAAGAAAACGGAAGCAAAGCGAGGGCGGTTGCTCGTTCGTAATATATCAACTAAGCCTAGCCTGGCACGCTGTTCTTGTCCGAACCCGAATGTAAAAATAGGTCAAGGTTGAATGAAATAAGAACTTTCGGGTGAAAAACACGAGATGTAGCGAAGAATACGTGAATTTGTAGAAACTTAACATAGTAGAATATACTGAGAAAGGGAATGATGAGACAGTTTCGAGATGTAGGAAAGGCATTGTTGAATCAAAAATATGGCGCGCGTGTGGAAAAGAATTTGGAAAAAAATGAATGTCAATAATTTGGAATGTATTCGCCGATTAAGTTATGAGGAGACTTGCGTAGTTTTTTTATAATTTATTTGCATCGTTTTTCTCAATGTTTTGTCGTTTACTAGAATGAGACGTAATAGACTGATAAAATAATAAAAATATTGTTTTAATGAATTTAATGATATCGAGGGATTTACTCATAGTATCTTAAGCTCAGTACTAGAGTAATCAATAAACAATCTATTAATTGAGTTGGGTAACTGCTGTGACAAATATATGGTAGAAAAAGTCCTTGAGGTTTTCCGGCTCTATAAAGGTAAAGGCCAATCCTTAATCAGGTTAAATATCAAACAAAGTAAGTTATAATATACCTTTAGGCTAGCAATTTTAGTTGGATCAAATTTAAAACAACGCTTACCAGAAGACTACTCTGTGCGAATGTATAAGCTAGAAGTTAGCCAGCAAGCTTATATTATAAATTTACTTTGAATCTTAACTATCAGAAACTGGATTTACTAAGTCCATTACATTATCTTACGGCTAACACAATCATTTGATACTCGTGTATTGCATGCCTCTTGTCGCAGAATGAACTAAATCTACAGCTCACTACATCAGCGGGTAGCGACGCGATACATTCAGCCTTTCGAGTTAATTAATTGCAATTAGCCAGCGTCTTGTGTTCCAGGATCGCTTTGTCTCTCGAGAACTATAGATACACGTTATGTAGCTAGTCTGAGTGCAGACTTATTTGATTACTGTTAGCCTTTAGTTTAAAAAAGAAATTAAAAAATGTTGGACGTATTAAGTCATTTTAAAAACATTCTTTAACATATTTAGCTGAGAATTAAGCGGTTGAAGTTGAAATCTTTTTCTTTCTTTTTATTACATTGCAGAAAAACTGAAATTTTTTCAAAGAACATCATTGCTGTTGTCTCTGAGAAAGGAGTAAATAATTTGAATACAAATAATATAATTTTCGTCGCCAAAACTCAGATTCAGCCATCTGGCTATTCTGACTTTCCTTAGACTGTTGGCAAAAAGCCCGAAATCGCAGTCTCGCAATCTTAAAGTAATTGTTGGAGTCCGGCCTTCTCACTGTTAATTAATTTATAATTTGCTCCCTCCTACTTCGTAGCTAAGAGATTTAGAGACATTTTTAAATTTATAATGAACTGGAGAGAAGTTGGAACGACATTTTATTGTTTTCAATGGAGTTACAATTGTGATTTTATGATTTTAAATTCGGACTGAAATGCAGTAGTATAAAACCGTCTACATATTTGCAGAATTGCTATTCCTTACATAATTTTTATATAAGACTAGCTGTTGCCCGCAGCTTCGCACGCGGAAATTATGCTTATCATAATGATCCCCTATTTCACCCCCTTGGGGGTTGAATTTTGAAAAATCCTTTCTTAGTGGATGCCTACGTCATAAGAGAAATAATACGTGTCCGAAATTTTAAGTTTCTAGCCCTAGGGTTTGCCCTGTGCGTTGATACATCAGTCAATCACTTTGGCCTTTTATACATAGTTATATATAGATAGATGTAACTTTTTATATCTCTCTTTTAGTATTGTAGTTTAAAAAGCCAACGTTAGGGCACATTGAGATGCTGGTCCATGTTGTTATCGATAGATAGTACTCGTAGCTTACCCGTGCCTTCGGGCAGCCTAAGAACTACGAGTATAACATTTGAGCTGGCCACTTACCCCTTCACCGATTAGGATTGGAATAGCGTGGTAAAATACACTGGAGTCCTATTCAATACACTGGTTGGCTACAATGGATTGGAGTCATGAAGAATTGTCGTCTATTTACAAGTAAAAATAAGTCTTATTTCTAAATTATATTGCATAAAAAAATAAAATGAACGCAATTTCTTCTAAAAAGCAAAACTCATACTAGTTCGTTGTGAGCAGCGCGGAATATTGTAATAGTTTCTGGTCGTTTTGTGTACACAAAGTATTGTTATGCTAAAACTGAGACAAAGTAAACTATTTTATATCAACACGAAATTAATACACATACACAACTGTTGCAACGAAATACATAATTATATTAAATATTCAAAGTTGTTGTTTTTGTGTTGTTAAAGAAATACGTATGAACTTCAGGGGCGGCTTCGTCGCGGCGCACAGTGGGAAATATTGGACAAAATTCTCGCCACTCGTCAATTTTCAGGTTATCGTCATAATTTTTTTTTAATGACCTTGTTATACACTGAAGTATAGTATCCAAAACTTTTTTCTTCCAAGTGAGGTTGAGTAGTGTTTCTAGGCAAAAAAAAGTTTCTCCAAAAAACCTCACCGGATTATGAAACTTCAGTGTATAACAAGGTCATTAAAAAAAATTATGACGATAACCTGAAAATTTACGAGTGGCGAAAATTTTGTCCAATATTTCCCACTGTGCGGCGTCGCGATCGGTGGGTTGATTTGTGGTAGCCAACCAAACACGTAGAACATTAAATTTTTTTAGTCATTTCCTCATTTCCTTTTAGTCAACTTCACTAGGCTTCATAATACAAATCTCGAAAGCATCTTACGAATTATAGTCCGGGAGGGAATCGGTCATGAAAATGTGTTCTTAGCTCATGGGCTATTACGACTACGACCTCGATAAATACTTGTCTTTAAAGACATTGTTTGCTTGGACACGATTTTGATAGCTTCTTGGGAGTTTCTTGCGGCTTCTTCTTACGGCACTCGGTAGCTATTTCTTGAAGCAATGTAGTAGTTTGACGTTTTTAAGGTTCCGTAGCCGAATGGCAAAAAACGGAACGCTTATGGATTCGTCATGTCTGTAAGTCTGTCTGTCTGTCCATCCGTATGTCACAGCCACTTTTTTCCGAAACTATAAGAGCTATACCATTGAAACTTGGTAAATAGATGTATTCTGTGAACCGCATCAAGATTTTCACACAAAAATAGAAATCCATCCATCAGCCCTTTGAGGTCCACTGCTGGACATAGGCCTCCCCTAATCTACGCCACTCAGACCGGTCCTGAGCCTTCTGAATCCAGCGGATACCCGCTGTCTTCTTCAGGTCGTCGGTCCACCTGGTCGGGGGGCGTCCTGTGCTCCTTTTACCGAGGCGTGGTCTCCATTCGAGGACCTTTCTTCCCCAACGGTTATCGGTCCTTCGAACTATGTGGCCAGCCCATTGCCACTTCAGCCTACTAATTCTCTGAGCTATGTCGGTCACCCTCGTTCGTCTACGGATTTCATCATTTCTGATTCGATCGCGTAGAGAAATACCGAGGCATAGCACATTCATATAAAATAGAAAAAAAAACAATAAATTTTGGGGGTTCCTCATACTTAGAACTGAAACTCAAAAATGTTTTTTTCATCAAACCCATATACGTGTGGGGTATCTATGGATAGGTCTTTAAAATGATATTGAGTTTTCTAATATCATTTTTTTCTAAACTGAATAGTTTGCGCGAGAGACACTTCCAAAGTGGTAAAATGTGTGTCCTCCCCGTGTAACTTCTAAAATAAGGGAATGATAAAACTAAAAAAATATATTGTGGTGACATGCCATGTTAATTTATTGGGTGACGACTGAAATATGTGAAGTGGCGTTTGGGGTTTGCTAACAACCCCTACCTGCTCTCACAGTCAGTCGTCCCAATTCCGCGTTCGGAGCACATTGTGCTATACTCGCGATAGTTTATTATTATACAGTGTATTTAGGAATAAGTTAGTTATTGTAAAAAGTACAATTACAGTTTAATTTACCTAAATACATCTTTTAATTATTTATAGTCTTCCATACACCCGAATTACAACACGCAAGAATATTACGCTCTCTACAGTAAACTATAAACTTCAATTGATATTAGTTTAACATTTTTTTATATTAATACACATTTCTTCGATATTGGCGATATACATTTCTTCGATATTGGTGACCCCTCGTTTAACTGAGTGTGAGAAGGAAGACCTGAAGACCTGGGACGACTCAACTGTTGGAAGGTAGGCCTGAACAATTTTGTACCTACATACCAAAATGATGGAAAGTACCAAACCTCATGGAGGAATTGCGGCAGTCCAGTCTACGTCAAATTCCGAATCCGATATTATAATTGCGGAACTTAAGAAACTTAATTCTCGATTGGACAATTTTGAAAATACATGCAGGAGAGAAAAATCTAATAATAATAACCGCAGGCCACGCTCATCATCGCGCGCTGCCATTCAAAGTCGCAAAGTGGATTATCCACAATGGAAATGTTTTTATCATTATCGTTATGGAAAAAATGCGAATAAATGTATAAAACCATGCAGCTGGAAGGAAGAGATGGTGCAGTCTGCGGCGGGAGGCTGTGATCCTTTGGTTAACTACCGCTTATGTGTCACGGATCGACGAAATAATTTACGGTTTTTAGTGGAAAGTGGTGCCAATGTGTCTGTGTTACCGCGTAGTGCTGTGCGATATAGTGTCAAAAGTGATTCCGAGAAATATAAACTGTACGCGGCAAACGGTACGCCCATAGAGACTTTTGGTTTATATAGTCTGATTTTAGATTTAGGTTTACGTAGAGCTTTTCAGTGGACATTTATAATAGCAAATGTAAAACAACCTATTTTAGGAGCCGATTTTTTAACAAAGTATAAATTAATTGTTGATTTTAATAAGCGCAGGCTGGTGGATCAGGTAACAAATCTTAATATTATAGCATCTATTTCAAAGTATAATAATTACAGTTCAATTAAAACGGTTGATAATAGCCATCCTTATTACGATTTGTTATCTAAGTACCCAGACCTTACTAAGCCTATTTCTTTTAAGGATATACCTAAACATACTGTTAAGCATTTTATAGACACTAACGGACCACCTGTACATTGTCGACCGAGACCTTTACCTCCCGATAGATATGCGAAAGCGAAAGAGGAATTCCGTATTATGTGTGAGATGGGGATTTGTAGACCAAGCAAAAGTGCATGGGCAAGTCCTTTACACATTGTTCCTAAAAAGAACGGACAAATCAGACCTTGTGGAGATTATAGAGCTTTAAATGCTATTACTAAACCTGATAAATATCCGGTTCCTAGGTTAAAAGATTTTACATATATTCTTGCTGGTAAGAAAGTTTATTCTAGGTTAAATATTAATAGAGCTTATAATTGTATACCAGTCAATGAAAGTGATATTGAGAAAACAGCCGTGGTCACGCCATTCGGATTATTCGAATATGAGCGACTTCCGTTTGGATTGCGAAATGGTGCTCAAACTTTTCAGAGATTTATGTGTCATAGCGTACTACCAGATCTTAACTTTTTATTCGTGTATATAGATGACGTAATTATAGCTAGTGATGATATTATACAGCATAGAAAGCATCTGGAAGAAGTATTTGCTAGATTAGAAAAATTCGGTATTACTATTAATATTTCAAAATGCGTTTTTGAACAGGAAAAATTAGAATTTTTAGGTCACGAAGTGTCACCAGAGGGTATACGGCCGCTTGATGAAAAGGTAAAAGCCATCATCGATTTTCCGAGACCCACGACAGTTGACCAGCTAAGAAGATTTCTAGGTATATTAAATTTTTATAGATCACATATACCCAATGCAGCAGAACAGCAATCCGAATTAGATAAATATTTAATTAATTCTAAGAAGAAGGATAAGACACAAATTATTTGGACCGACAAGGCAGTATCTCAATTCGAATTATGCAAGCTTAGTTTAACTCGAGCTGCTACGTTATCGCATCCTACAACCGATTCACCCTTAACTCTGATGGCAGACGCAAGCGAGACATCCGTAGGCGCTGTATTTCAGCAAAAGGTTGGAGACAGCTGGAAACCTTTAGGTTATTATTCAAAAAGGTTGTCCGAAGCGCAAAAGAAATATAGTGCATATGATAGAGAGCTTTTAGCTATATACATGGCGATAGCTCACTTTCGTTACATGGTAGAAGGTCGCGATTTAATTGTTTTAACGGATCATAAGCCGTTAACTTACTTATTTAATAAAATGGGTAGTGACAAAGAGTTACCTAGGCGAGCTAGGCAGATAATGTTTATAAGCGAGTTTACTACGAATATTCGTCATATTAATGGTAATGACAACGTCGTAGCAGATGCTTTGTCCCGTGTGGAAGAAATTTTTTGTCCCACGGCTATCGACTTCGCAGAACTGGCACGGGTACAAAAAAACGACACGGAGTTCAGCGAGTTGAAAAACAAAATGCAGTTTAAACGTATTATGATACCAGGTACTGAACATTATGTAGAATGCGAAACTTCCACTAGTAGGGCGAGACCATACCTACCTGAAATATTTAGGCGTATTGCATTCGATTCAGTTCATAATTTAAGTCACCCCTCTATTCGTACTACTCAAAAGATGATTAGTGATCGATATTTTTGGGTAGGGATGAACAAAGACGTTCGTAGATGGGCTAAAACGTGTATTCCTTGCCAGCGTGCTAAGATTCAAAGACATACTATATCCGATTTAGGGAAATATGAAGCGTGCAATCGTTTTGAACACGTCCACATTGATATAATTGGACCTCTTAGTACATCCCCCGATGGATATAGGTATTGCGTGTCAATGATAGATCGTTACAGTCGTTGGCCAGAGCTGATTCCAATAAAGGAAATGACTTCAGAAGTAGTTGCCCGAGTCCTATATGAAGGTTGGATCGCTAGATTCGGTTGTCCAATAAAACTAACTAGTGACCAAGGACGTCAATTTGAAAGTAATCTTTTTTCTCACTTGATGTCAATTATGGGAATTAAAAAGTTACGAACAACGCCTTATCACCCTCAAAGTAATGGCATAGTGGAGCGATGGCACAGATCATTAAAAACATCGCTTACCGCACGGTTATCCACACGGTCATGGGTTGAAGAAATAGCTACAGTTCTATTAGGGTTGAGAGCGGCAGTTAGGGCTGACAGCAATCATACTTGTGCAGAAATGATTTATGGTACAAGTATTCGCTTGCCTGGAGATTTTTATGACAGTAGTCCTAATATTAATTTAGATAGTGATAATTATGTATCTAAGCTTAAAAAAGTCATAAGTAATATAAAGCCAATAAGTAGAGAGATAAAAGATTCGCGAAAGTTTTTTGTACACAAGGATTTATATACCTGTGACAAAGTTTTTGTCAGAAATGATTCAGTGCGAAAACCTCTACAACCTCCTTATGACGGACCATTTAATGTAATTAGTAGAAAAGATAAATATTATAAAATTCAGTTAGCTGATCGTAAAGCTTGTATTTCTATCGATCGATTGAAACCAGCTTATACTTTAGATGACGAAGATAGCACAGTAAATAAAATTATAAAACCAACTGTTAAGATTACAAATAATAAACAAGTTGTGATTAATGACACCCCTATATTGCGTAAAGATGTTATAACACGTTCTGGCAGAATTAGCAAAGTACCAAAACGATATTAAAGTTAAGTATTTACTATAGTTATTAGTATTACGTAATATACATTTTTTTTGAGACGTGCATTTCTTATAATTTTTTTTTAATAACTTGTATTAATGTGTATTATTTTTTTATACCTATGTAAATGATTTATTAGTAATATTTGTACATAGTTTATACTGTTTTAATGCAGAAGATTTTTGTTTACAAGTTTTTACACATACCTTTATAAGATTTAACGATTTTTAAACTTCTAAGTGGAATCTACTTAAGATCACATTCTTACAATATTTATGCATACTTATGTTCTTTAAGCTTCACAAGCATTTATTTTTAACGAATAGCTCTGTGTAAAGTTGAGTATTATGTGTGAAAGTTATTTTTATTTCTGTGTCAAGTAATGTTTAGTTGCACTTGAAAAGGATTTCGAATCCCAAAACCATTATCCTGATTGATTAATGGTCTCCTAACATTTTGTAGAAACAAGAATGTTCATGTCATTATGAAACTTGAAAATAGTGTGATAAGAAACGCAAACATGTTATTCTTTTGGAACTGTGAGAACCACTTATACCAAAAATTATGTTAACCTGAATGTTGAGTGTTAAACGATTTATTTTTGCATTGGACCTTTTCTTCTTGTGTTATTTTAAGTGAGGTTCAACTGGTAACTTGGTGGTTCCCATATTATTTTGTGTTCAATGTTTTGTTGTGTAATTGAAATGAGAATGTTTATACTTGTCTTACCTATTAAGTAATTACCTTATTTTTTATAAGGGGGGAATATTGTGGTGACATGCCATGTTAATTTATTGGGTGACGACTGAAATATGTGAAGTGGCGTTTGGGGTTTGCTAACAACCCCTACCTGCTCTCACAGTCAGTCGTCCCAATTCCGCGTTCGGAGCACATTGTGCTATACTCGCGATAGTTTATTATTATACAGTGTATTTAGGAATAAGTTAGTTATTGTAAAAAGTACAATTACAGTTTAATTTACCTAAATACATCTTTTAATTATTTATAGTCTTCCATACACCCGAATTACAACACGCAAGAATATTACGCTCTCTACAGTAAACTATAAACTTCAATTGATATTAGTTTAACATTTTTTTATATTAATACACATTTCTTCGATATTGGCGATATACATTAATTCGATAATATGATGTACATTACCACGCAGACTTCCAACGAAAATTAGTTTGAATGAGATCTAGTAAGTAGTTTTTTTTAATACGTCATAAATCGTAAACCGCAAAAAACATTGATCAAAGTTACAACGAACTACAAGAACTTTTATATTATGTTACTTGCTGCTACGGAACCCTTCATGGGCGAGTCCGACTCGCACTTGGCCGCTTTTTTTGAACGTGTTTGGTAAAACCAACTTTAAATACTATTTAATTTTGCTTGAATAAAACCATAATACTATCTGCCTTAGATGACAAATAAATAAAATAAATCTATTGGTAACATACAAAAATATATCATGTAGTGTGGGTATGTACTGTGTAGTGATTAATACCTACAGTAGAGCAAATATAACAAATAACTAACGAAATACGTAAGACTTCAAAATTGGATAGAAATGATATAATAATGTCTTATGAAGGCTCAATATGACATGCAATCCCTGCGTTAGTCATTAACCAATTTGCATACGTCGTCATTGCCATACCGCCGGCATGTGATCGGGCATAAATTAGCTACGACCAACACCGGCGTGATATTCGATTACCTGGTTTGGCATGACAAACTGAATACGCTGCTCTGCATCGTCATAATCAAAGCTATTGTGGAATATAAACAAACGTTATCCGTTTGTTACATTATTATCTCTTTTAAACTTTACTGACCCTTGCATCCTACCACTATTGTAAACGAAAAAGCTTGTTAGAATGTAAGGATGCAATACTCTTTGACGCAAAAGCTACTAAAGAAATTTAGCACGCGGTTAGACTGAAATTTAGAGTAATTCCGGGAAACGCAGGCAAACCCGCGGGGAGGGCACTAGTATTAAAATCTGTGCAAATAAATAAAATAACTGCTTTTTACTAAGTGCATTAGGATGTATGCACGGTACATATCCAAACAACATTTTTTACAATTTTTGTCTGTCTGTCTGTTTGTTTCGGCTAATCTCTGAAATGGCTGGACCGATTTTGACGGCACTTTCACTGGCAGATAGCTGATGTAACAGGGAGTAAATTAGGCTACTTTTATTTTAGAAAAAAAATAGTTTGTTAGGCGATACGATGTTCGCCGGGTCAGCTAGTAAATAATAAAAATGGTAAACTTAATAAACTATTTTTGGCCAACCTTTACCACCACTTACAGAGAAGAGGAGATATTTCGTAACATTGAGAGTAACAACTGATGGCAGATACAGCAACCACAGCAATTTAAATGTCTTTGTCCATTCTCTCGGATCACACACCTATAACTGAGATGAACGTCACGGCTGCAGTCGAGAATATGCGTCTCGTCTGAGTGATCTAGCACTTTGGATGAGTAAGTGCTCGAGAGTGTACAGCTAGTATTAGTAAGTCCTCGCCGTCATGGCGCAAGAACTTAAACAAAAATATATATGCGAACATAGGTTTCGATATGCAAATATCCTGACTAATCTCACGCATTGAGATTATATCTGTTTTGCGAATGTCACCACATTGACGTCAGTTTCATCGATTGTCTAGTTTGGCTGGCAACGCATCGATCGTATCTGATGTCCATGGGCGACGGCATCCACTTACTACTAAGTTGTCTCTTCTGCTATTTGCATAAAAAAGCATACAAGAAATGAAAATCATCTTTTCAACCTACCTAACAATTTTAATCTAGAAAGATTTGATTGTTTGTTTGCATTCAATAGGCTCCGAAACTACTAAACCGATTTGAAAATTTTTTTCACTGTTAGGAAGTTACACTATCCCCGGGTGACGTAAGTTATATTATATTTTCAAAAAAATTAGGGATCCTTAATAAAACTCCAATAATATAACCCTGTTTGTTTGCATTCAATAGGCTCCGAAACTACTGAACCGATCTGAAATTTTTTTCACTTTTAGGAAGCTACACTATCCCCGGGTGACATAGACTATATTATATTTTCAAAAAAATTAGGGATCCTTAATAAAAATCCAATAATGTAACCCAAGGTGTAAAATAATAAAAAAAACCGAAGCAAAGCGAGCAAACTTCAATTAAGGAGTAAGTTTGCACAAGACTTTGCCTCACATTTAACATGGACAACGTCAAAACATCCTGGATAGTAGAGGGCAGCGAATGGTCATTAGGTCATTAAGGACATGACTATTAAACCGGGTGAACCAATTTAACAAGATATCCTTCCGAATGTCATTAGACTTTGTTATCTGTCTGGTATCTAGAGTCACTTTGCCATTTTTATACGAAGTTTTGTTATATTCGATTCTTAGTAGACAAATATTTATATTTTACGATACTAATGTATCGGAGTGAAGCTGATTATCATGTAGAATCTGAATGTTTTTTCTATAATGTGCCCTAAATTATACACATATCATCTACCGACTCCACTCAGCCGGATCTTTACAATTATTATATCAGTGGTTTACTGGTGACAGCTGCTTTAGAGAAATATCACTTGATTTGAGATGTAAGAAGCGTTTTTTTTGGGTCCCAATCAATATACTCGTATTTTAGCGATAATTTTAGTGGTCCTTATTGAACGCTATTTCGATGAAGTCGGTTAATTTTTTGGTAAAATTTTAATTGTATTATATTGGTGTCAATAAGCGCTAGTGCCCATTTATCATCAGGTGCTTTTCAGATATTGCTATTAACATAAAAAATACTAGGCAGTCAAAGCACTTATTTTTTTTAAATAAAATATTAACAATACTTAATGACAGTGCACTAAACGTTTTCAATTCCGTTTATGTATTATAAATGCAGTGGTTTCATGCAATCCCCTTCGCTCATCCAACCACTATAACAACCACACGCGTAATTACCGTGCGATAGTCAGTATGAAATTTTCGATAAGCTTTTTACGAGTAGTTCGCTATTAAAATTGACGTCCTTTGGCGTTTTTATGAATAATAAAAGTCGTTTAAAATTGTATGCATAGGCGAAAACACTGCTGTAAAAAGCGTTGGACGAGATAAGAGATAAAGCGGTTTTTCATGGACTGAGATTATGCATCGATAGTTGTTGACGTGATAACGTCTTATAAATCGATGAACACGGGCTGCATACACGAAAAAGTGTCCCGTTCCGCGAGCGAGAGAGCGGCAAAAGCTAGAGAGAGAGGCACGATCGGCTACGATCGGCGTATCGTAGCCGATGCCGTAGGCGAGCCGAGGCGATCGTAGTTGAGTGGAGCGGAGCGGGGCGGGGCGGGACGGAGCGGAGCGGATCTTTGTCATGACGTTGTCACGTTATACCGTCCGTAAACCGACTTTACAGACAACCGTTTTTTTTGAATCAGACGTCTTTTGGATAATTTTTGTCTTTATTCGAACCTGCAGGGCTATTCAGTTTTGTAACTTGACAGCGGATTCCGCGATGAGTGTCAAAATTGAAGTTCGAGTCCGAGATCTTGATATGTGATTCTCGAATCATTTGGTACGCACTTGTGAAGTGAAGGGAGTCTCGAACTCAAACGTCAAACGACTAAAGATGGCCTCGCCTCGGTATGAATAAACGAATCGGTAAAATTAAATAAATAATTGAACACAAATAAACGAGCCATGGTATTTATTAGTACCTACTATCTAAAATATAACAAAAATAACTTATTTTTATTTCAAAAATCTTTAGTTTACTCGAGAACGCGATAGCTCTTGACTAACTTTTCGTTTGACAATTGGACACGAGCTTCGACGGTGACGTAATTCGATGATCGAGAATAATAAATATGTCATCCTCTAATCATCTAGTACGGCACTTGCGAAGTGAAGTGATCCTAGAACTCGAACGTCAATTTTGAAACTCCGCTGACAAGTTACAAAAGAGAATAGCCTTCCTGCAGGGCTATGCAGTTTTGTAACTTGACAGCGGATTCCGCGTAGAGTGTCAAAATTGAAGTTCGAGTCCGAGATCTTGATATGTGATTCTCGAATCATTTGGTACGCACTTGCGAAGTGAAGGGAGTCTCGAACTCAAACGTCAAACGACTAAAGATGGCCTCGCCTCGGTATGAATAAACGAATCGGTAAAATTAGATAAATAATTGAACACTAATAAACGAGCCATGGTATTCATTAGTACCTAATAACTAAAATATAACAAAAATAACTTATTTTTATTTCACAAATCTTTAGTTTACTCGAGAACGCGATAGCTCTTGACTAACTTTTCGTTTGACAATTGGACACGAGCTTCGACGGTGACGTAATTCGATGATCGAGAATAATAAATATGTCATCCTCTAATCATCTAGTACGGCACTTGCGAAGTGAAGTGATCCTAGAACTCGAACGTCAATTTTGAAACTCCGCTGTCAAGTTACAAAAGAGAATAGCCTTCCTGCTCCTTGATTCGTTCGAAATAATTATGTCTTATCTTGTCTAATTAGAATGTGTTATAAAAATCATACTAATCAACGTGCTAAAGCACTGATGTCTTCTAAGTAATTGTGTTACTTTGGTCACTTTTTTGATACCGAAGGTAAAATAAACGTTAAATGCTAAAGTTTTATAGAAATACAAACGTTTAAAACGTGGTTAGAATTTTCAGAGTTATCTTGATCCTAACTGGCAGTGGGTGTAATATTCCCATATTGCGAGCGATACCCGATCGACTTGACCCAATTCGTGGGAGGCGGTCATTAATTTATGACGTGGCCCTACATTAGTGCTCATAAATCCATTGTATGCTAACGTTATAATTATAAAACAGGAGGTTCTTATTAATCTGACTGTTATGGACTAGCCTTTATTTTCAGCTGTTATTTGTTTTTTGTATACGATAGCCAATTAAATTCTTTGGGTGGAAGGGTCCTGATTCATCCAATTTCCAAGTGTTCGTAGAGCATCCTACTGAAATGTAACTGAGCTTCGTTAGATCTCTCCTGTTAGTAGCCCCTAGGCTCAGCACCGTCCATTTTAATCCCGTCAATACTCGTACAAGATTGAAATTCACGAAAGTTCCAAGTTCAATAAGTTATTATAAGCTAGGGCTCTGCCTGCACCTTTGCCCGCATTTTTTGGGATACTAAGAACTCTATATCTTAACCCTATATCTTATTTCAGATCATGGTCTAACTGTGTAATCGAAATATACTAGAAGCAGCTCTGTTTCTTGGCGTTCTCGCGGTCATTCCCAAGCATACTTAATAATGAGGAATAAAATTTTCTCGGCTTAAAATGCATGTTCATTACCAATGGCAGCAATGAAGAAACATTACCAATGGCCAGTAATAGGCATGATGACAGTAAGTAAAAATCACTAAAATTATGTATTTATTTAATGAAACCCTATTGATGGATTACAAAACACGCATTTATCGTATTATTATTAGCGAGATAAACAATATTTTTAGTAAAATAAAACTATAAGCCGCCATCTTAGCTACGCCAGTCAGTCTCAATTAGCGCGAATTACGTCACACTTCTTAAAACAAATGAATATCACCATACTAATAATGACGTATTGTCTTTTGTACTCCTGAGGACTGACGTCACAACCACGCCATGACAGTTTGAAGCGTTTTAGTGCGAATTTTAAACTTATAATTTGAAATGTATTTATTTTATACTAAACCTTATTTTTTTGCGGAAATGTGATATACGTTGTAATTATAATATGTTTCCCAACAATATAGAACAATATTTCAAAATCAGTCATCATGCCAATGTCTCACGCTGCCGCTAATCGCATCCGCTCCTACACTTATTCTACCGTACCCTGAGCCTTAGTACCAAATACGATAAACATTGACCGGGTTTCTGGTTATCGATGAGATTATTCAACCGAACCTACTTCATAAATCCAATTTACAAATTATTCCCAGCTTTCGATCAGGTATGGATGTAAAAAACGGTGAACTCCGAATCGTTGTGACGTGGATAGTTCCGTATTCATAAACTCTGGTATTTTTAGGGGTTATCTTATAATTATTATCCTTTGTAAACTTAAGCCATTAAAACTATGTATGTGTATCTATACTAATATATAAAGAGGAAAGATTTAATTTTTTGTTTGCATTGAATAGGCTCCGAAACTACTGAACCGATTTGAAAAATTCTTTCACTGCTGGGAAGCTACACTATCCCCGGGTAACATAGGCTATATTATATTTTCAAAAATAATAGGGATTCCTAATAAAACTCCAATAATGTAACCCAAGGTCTAAAAAAATAAGAAAACCGAGGGCGGTTACTCGTGTACAATATTTTGGTTCCCATTGAGGAGTTCCTTCGTGAAAAATTTGGGTAACGATAAGATCATAACTAATTCATAAACGTTCGCTGGAGGATTCACATTCTCATCAAATTTTCATTTAATTTAATCTAGCAATTGAAAGAGGCAAACAATCATTTTTAATTATTTACTTAAATGTTAGGGTACAATTTCTTGTCTTTGTGCCCTCAAAATTATTCTTCTGTTGTTTGAGTTTCGGGAACGAGTGATGAACGATGTGATGACGCGGGCGTAGCGATAATGTGAAATTATTGACTTTTCTGGACGTCTTCATTGGCCGGTTATAAAAAAACGACTTCCATTCCAGTTTTTTTTTGTCGTTTTAGCAAGTATAAAAATCCTCAAATTCCCTTTCTAATATAACCTTGTTTGTAATTATTCAAGTGGTTCTTCATGCATATGTAAGCCGGAAACTATAATAAATGGATGTTCTAAGCGTGGCCTTCACGTTATTATGAAGTTAAGTTTCGGTTGCTCAATATGGGAACTTGTTAATGGAATTAGTTTAATGGTTACAATTGTTAGTTATTCAGTATCCCTTCAGGCTATAGTTGTAAATGTTATGGGTTCATCCCTTTCAACTATTTACTCAAACTTTAAACTTAAAAGCATAAGCTTTTACGCTTTAAAGAATATTCCTTAAATTTCTTTTATTATAAATTTACTCCAAAATGAAAGTCTGCATATTTTTTTAATTTTGTCTTTTTGGTATGAACCAATTTTGATTATTCTTTTTGAGTTGGATTTAGTAAGGCTGCAATATCAATAATAGTGGTGCCATAATTATTTCATTGCTGTTGAACTTTGGAGTTTGAAAATACTAGACACGGGATAGTTTAAACTAGTCGTAAGTTAATATGCTTTAATAGGCGAAAATATTTTATAGAAGAAAATATGGAATATGTTGCAATTAATTTTATTGTTGTGATTCTTTACTTGATACGTTAAGGATTTAATTTTGAAGAACGTGTTTAATTTAAAGTAGGTTGGTCGAAATCTTAGCATTGCGTCACCTAGATTCAAAGACAAATTAACTTGAAACACCTAATTAACTAATCAACTGTCTAACTAACTGGCAGTAACAATTATTTTGTTTTTAAAGTATTATGCTGTATTGCACGTAAATAAGATCTAGTTCACGCTACGCTTATAAGGTCGCTCGATATTGCACAAGGCGACGTCAATTATTACTAATACAATAAGCGCGGCGCCGCGATGCCAATTTACTCATTAAATACAATTTCACGGCCTACTTTACCCAGTAACTTTGAGCAGGTGAAATTGTCTGGGGTTCAAGGATTAATAGAGCCACTTATCACCATCATCATGACAACCCATGACTATCCGACTGCTGGACTGGATCCTCTCACATAGTCCACCGCGTTGGCTAAGTCCAGACTGGCAGACTTCACACACCTTTGACAATGTAGCGTTTAAAAAATATTTCCAATGACCCCACTCCCAGAAACGTAAAGAGGGTCGCTGAAGCAGAATTAGCACTCAAAATAATGACAGTACAAACACCGAACGGCCTGGTTGCAGCTACGGTACATTCTACGTAACTAGATCAAGCCATAACACGGGATGTTAATGAATTTATCCTTAATAACTCGGTTATCGCTAAAACGTGTTGTGGGGCTGAATATATTATTAATGTGAAGCGAGTGAAATATTCGTAATATCCGGCCTTTTTTAATTAAATATACTTTTGCAACGAAAACATCCACAACAAAATTAAGAGTCTTGCCTTTTTAGGGTTTTATAGTCAAAACAGAATGTCCACTACAGCTCAGTCTATATTTGTAGTAGAAAGCTATTTGATATGGATATGCACACCTCACCTACAACCAAATTGGGGACGAATTTTTTCTCCTTTACCCCATACTTTTGCAAAGACTATTTTTCGATTTAGGATTCCGTTTGCGCTATTACTAATTTAAAAATAAAATTATTGCAGCTGGGTTGACTTAACAAATAATCGAGTAATAGTCGATCAATTTGTAACGCACACGACCCGCACTTGGTCGTTTTTTTGTATATTGATTTTTTTTTATATTGTTTTTGTTTATATTGATGTATGTACTCATTCGTCTCGCAGTGACTGGTTTGGATTTTTATGATTATATGGTTTTAGTTTTAGCGGTAACGTATATTATGATTTATTCTTTGCCATCCACACACACGCTGTGTTGGCGCAGTATAAGTTCATTGTTCATATTGTGAATTGAGATTGCATTCATCAGTGTTGGGTGCTAATGGGAACTCTCCCCCATGAGGGTGGAAAATCTATGAAGTCTAGTTCTAAATGCCCTTTTAGATTGTTAGTTATAGTTGTTTAGATCTAGGCGTTTTACCTATTCTACACTACATTACCTGATGTAAGTATTTAACCTATGGGTACTATTATGTATTCTGTGATTCAACTTCAATTAAATAGTAGAGCACCTAATGCCTCATAATTCTTGCCAAAAAATAACCGTTTCAAAGTTAGGGTTAACTCAAAAACTACACATGACAAGCACCAGCTTTCGAATATAAATAATTAAAATCCACATTTCGTCCGTCAGAAAATACGTGACGTCAGTTAGCCCTGGGATCTTGGACCATATAATATATCAGTGAAAACTGATAAGGATCATTTAGAAATAGCCGAATAAAACAGGTCTGTGACGCATGTATGTATGTATGATGATCATTTAACATTCCTGAATTTCCGAATAAGTAATTAAGTACACCCGTATAGTTTATTGTATTTATCTAATACCTACCTTTAAACGAGCAATTATTTTATATGTATATAGTCTGAGTCTCGGTACCGGCTCCAACGATTTTCAATGGATTGCATCGTCTACTTCGTGCGTTCGGAAATATGCCTTATTCAAGAGGAAAAAAAAGGCGAAAGAAACTCCTGAGTACAGCTCATACACAATGCCTGTTATTTAGCGTTATTATCTGTGAAACTATTTTAGAATTTGGATCCCTATGTGACGCTCATAACATGTAGTAACTGAAATTTTTTTTATGATATTTCTTGTACCCTTTAATCTATGCAGTTGACGGCGAACGCCATCCAGCGTCAGATTGCCATCGTATCGGGAACTATAAAAACGTCTCGGTGGAGAGCAAAATAAAATACCGTTTCAATCACATGCCAGTTTCCTCGTGTAATCCATAAATGGATTTTGCCTGAATATTTGTATGACAAGAGGGATTCTCATTTAATTAGAGGACGAAGTTATTAAAAGACTCCGTTTTGAAGTAAAAATAATAAAGAATATTAATGTCATAAACACATTTCTGCATAAAACTCGACGTCCAGACGCGGGAATCTTGAAAAATTACAACTATCATATTATTATCATATGCTGTCATATAATATTTTATACATATGGTATAAAAGATATTATAGCATACCGCGAGTATACCTCTTTTTATACACTTAATATCATAGATAATAAAATTATATGTACTTTTCTAGTACATAGTCATGTCATGTATCGCGTCAGACTTAAACATTTATAAGTTCATTTGTTTAAGCATTTGTCTGCTGACAGTTACGTCACATGCAACCTTCAGCACTTGTAAGTGTAACCGACGACCGCCTAAAGATTTAGATTGTTTTCATTAGCCTGAAAGGAAGGTTTGATGGAGGCAGGTACGCTTTTTAAATTAAAACGTCCCTATTTCTCTTACCAAGGGAATCGCTTTACCCAGCCTATTATCCTTTTCGTTCACTTTGCTGGTTGATTTATGTTAAAAGTGTTATACGTTCTATTGTTTCCTCGTTCTTTCTAGAATTTTCTTTTGCTGACTTTCCTGGTTTAATAACTTTCATATATATGAACTGAATTTTTTTTAAAGTGTTGGTCTATTTATATTTGATGGAACCGATGATAAAGGACAGAGACTGGAGTGTGATAAATCCGGGTGAACACAGATCTCCATTATTTTACATTTCTAGTTTCAAGTTAGTTAATTCCGTTACGAATATAAAATATTATTGTATTATGTCAGTCATAACACATCATTAGAAGTACCAATCAAATAATGAAAATAATTATTGAAACATAGTTAACGTGGAAATAACCTCAGTATAAATGTCCAGTTCATCTTTATTCAATTTGTTTACACTCACTAATGAAGTCCGTCGTTTGCAGACTATGTGCAGTCGGTTACACCTTTTATTCCCGCGCAACCCAAGTTATTATGGCATGTTTATGTTTGCATTAAGTATTCATGCTGTTTTGCCGAGTGTACTCATGCGGTCGTCGATCTAATGAAACTTGCGGCTGGGGGTGAACCAAGCTAACAGAGTTTTATTTTCATTAGCAGAAGTAGATACTGGATGAAATGGATCTTTAGATAAATAAATTATTTATTTTGTAGTCATGTTAACACACACTGTAATTCATAAAGATAAAGGTACATTCACATACACTGCGCGTTTCGATTTTGAAATAATAAACAGTCACTCTAGCAAGGGGTTGTTATTTTTATAATTGAATTGAGCTTGTTATACTGCTTTTGAATAGGAATTTTATCTCTTCTGGTATTGCTTTTAAATTAAACGAGGCAAATATTTTTAAAGACTGTTTTTACAAAGTACATCGAATTTTAGTTTTTAATAAATGATATAAAAGTGGTCTAAATACAATTTTGCATCTATAAATGATCTTTAAATATTTAGGAAAAAAGTGTTTAAAACATGCAAATTCATTCATATGTTTTCTTCAGTTTCAATAATAATGGATAAATGACGAAAACTGTGAGAATTCTTGTCAATCTTCATTTACAGGTTTTAACCTGCTGGGAGTTCATAACCATGCATAACTAAATTGCACCTCAAGGAGTATGTCAGTAAGCCTATTTTCGATTCGCTTTCATTATCCAGATTGCTTCTCTTGACTCTGTAAACATTTAGGCACATGTAATAGGTCTTCCGACGCTATATTTATCTGGGGTTCCACTCAGTTTCACTTGGCTTAAAAATTATACATTGCCGTTGCAGTTTCCTCAATATTTCATAGTCGATTCAACCCTCACCCAAATATTCTCTATTTCACGTCTCTAAAATTAACTATTAAATTTACCATCATCGCCTGAGCTTCCTATTTATTTATAGTAACTTTAATCATCCCAATATTATTCGTTTTGTTTCATTTGGATCATACTCCTGAAAGATACCTGATGTATTCTCTATTTAACGTATCTCACGATTCAGTTTTGCTATCGTTGGGTACTTAGACGTATTCTAAAGACCAGAGTTATCATTAACTAAATTTTTCCACGCAAGTAATCGAGTCGATCCTCAGCAAGCAGATGTTAATTTAGATAAACATGTAGGTTAGCCGGCAGTGACCCTAATTAACGAATGATTGGCCCAGGTTCCATTACAGGCGAGGAGACATTTAAATGATACACAGATTATATTTAGTCTTGGTTTTTTAAGAAATTTTAATTGTTAAAATATCCATGTTAATAACAACACAGGAAATTATATTGCAGATGCGTGTTAGCGCTTTTATTAATATTTCAAAGAACAAAACCCCTTTTTCTGTCTAATTTAAATTTGCATTATCTTTACGGACGTTGCGGTCATATATTATTCATAATTGTTTTTAGACAATGGCTTTTATGATAGTTAATACATGCGGTCATGAATCTAATTAGTAGCAACAGAACCGCATTCATCGTTCCGTAGTTTATTAATTAAAATTTGCAAATGCAATTGTTGCGATTCTGTTTTGGTTTCATTTCAAGCCTTGCAGTGCTGTGAATGTAAAAGTTGGCTGGTTGCCAAGTAGATGTTTTTTGCTTTAAGGGTTACAGTCTGCAGATTCTGTACCGATCGATTGTATTGAATTTGAGAATAGTACCTATATGTAATGCTTATGGATTTACAACAACGTTCCTCAAACTTGTTTACGTTCCAGTGTTAGATTTAAAGCACAAATATGTAACTTGTCATGATAAGGTCTTTTAAGAAATGAATGCCTAGCCACAAAGCGCAACACTTACATATTTATTATACTTTTAAATTTGTTATCGCATTTCGGGTCGACTCTGGAAGCAATATTAGTCAGTTTAATGTTAAACTTAATAATTTTTTATCGTTTTAATCATAACTAGATGTAAAAACCCACAGTCATATAAATAAATACAGTATTTCAACAACTGAGCAGCCATCCTCTGGCGTACCCTCAGGGGTGCGTGAACCAACTTTGAATTACCCTAATTTAAAGCATCCTCATATCTGTTTTTCTTTGTATTTCACCATACACACCTTGTTTGTAATGCATAAAACTCACTCCAAACTACTTAATGGATAAAAAGACGAGGTCGCATTTGCGTTAATTTGCACGGTGTAAGTGAAAAATGGTGTACGAATTAATGCGATGCGTCGCAACACTCGCAACTGAGGCCAGAAGGTAATAAAAGATGTTTGAAAAAGATTTATTTTTAACTCTTGAGACAAGTAAGGGATTTTTTTCGAGATTCGAGAAAAGATCTAATGCTAAGCTGTAGTCAACGTAGCCTATGACCAGGAAGAATTTTGTCGCGAAAAAATTTGATTGTGGTGTCAACGTAGTATATGAACATCGGTAACATTAAAGGTTACCGTTACGTTGCCGGCCAAGAACTAGAAAAGATACTATGGAATAATTCTTGAAAAAAATAACCGACTTCAAAATTAGGGATAACTCAAAAACTAATAGTCACATTTCGCTCAAATTTAAGTGGGACTACATGACAGGCATCAGCTTTCGATTAAAAGATCAAAATCGGTTCACCCAGTCGAAAGGTAAGAAAATTAAAAAATAAAAAATACAGTCGAATTGAATACCTCCTTTTTTGAAGTCCGTTAAAAACTGGTTCTCAAGCCGTAAGCGGTGAGCCGATTCACTCAAAGTTCTTTGTTGGTTGTCTCAAGTAAAAGCCTGGTAGTTAGTTAAGCAGGCTTTACGCAAAAAAAATGAAAAAAAAAACAATGAAAGGCTATGCGAGTATTCAGTTTACTATACGATAGGCATATGTTTTAGAAAGGCACGCAATATTATTTGATCCAAACTGTACCTTCTGAACCGTGCTCTGTAAAATGTTTGCAGTTTGTTATTAGTTAATTTTCACGAAAATAAATTTGCCTGTATAAAGTATTTCGATGTATGTATATTATGTTATGTTTTGATCGCCGTCATATTGACTTGATGTAATGATTTTAATTAAAATTTACTGAATCACTTTATACACCGTGTAGCGTTGAGTACTCTGTGAAATTAATAAGGATTCTTTCTAAGTGATTCATTGCTATAAATAACCATTTTAAAATCGATGTATTTTCTACGACGTCAGTTTGTAAATGGATAGCGATCGTGGATATTTTGTTGGCAGGAAATAATATGTTGTTGTTAAAAACTTCCGAACTGTGCAAAGTTTGCCTTCGTTTTGCTAAAGGGCGGCCACAATACCTCATGTCAAACGTACGAGGAATTGCACTCGGTAAGTTATGTTATTTGTGTCAGATTTATGGTGGTGAATTTAGCCATGGATTTAGCCAACGTAGGTGGATAAGGAAGACCAGTTAAATGATATGGCGTTAAGTATCGCTTCACTTTTATCACAGTTCACTTGTTTAAATCAAAGCTATAAAACCCAGAATTGCGTTGTGAAAATCAGAAAGTCTATTAATATGGTTTTATCAATATACCTTGATATATTAATTTAATATGAATTTACAATAATATATATAAATACGATAAATACTAAAACGAATACATTAAATAAAATTCTACCATGGAATTAATGTTGGTAATGTTATATCCAGATATTTTAAAATTATTATTTATTTTATGGATCTGATGATTCGGTGCGATACGGAAAATTACCTAACGACAGTGGTATTGAAGAATATAACACATCTAACATCACCCGTAGCTTCACTCGGTTGACCACACCAGTTGATCGATTGAAATTCGCTCCTATATATCTTTTGCCAAGCATTTTATTGGGTATTATCGCTGTGCCCGCAGTTTTCGCTTTTGTTGCTTTTGCGTGAAAGAGTAACATTTGTATATCCATACAATATCCTCACTCACAAACTTTAACATTTATAATATTAGTAGGATCTACGTGTGGCAATACCATATACCTAGTTTGTGGAATCTTGCTATCCTGCTACAAAATGTCTATAAGCACAGAGAGTGCTTTATGAGGTACTGCTATCCCTAGCGCTTCAGCTGCTGAATTATTTATTTGCTGGCGCGCACGACGAAAGTGTGCAACTACCCGTACAATTCTACGAGGAAACTCTTTGTGGTCTCTGTGGTAAATAGTTTTAGCGGGAATTGGTATTGAGAATCAGAAAATTTTTACTCGAAAACAATTCTAAAATTGAAGAAATATTTTTTTTTTTTTGTCTATTGTTAGTTGGATGAAATTCATCTTATGAATGTTTATAGTTTATTAACGTCCCAGCTCAAAGTCACTAACGTTTACTTAAATCGCTCCTTAGTAAGGAATCACCATACAAATTCTGTGCTAAGGAGCGATTTAAGTAACCGTTAGTGACTCTGAGTGGGGGCGTAAGTTTATTAAGTTTATAGTTTATTTAAGTTTAGTAGTAAGATAAAACTTGACACACAGTCTATCTTCAGGATAAGAAAATAGGGTAGATTTATCCTGGTTGTATGATCCCCTGGGATGATTGGGACGTTTATATGTTTGTGATTTTGTTTTGTAAAACCACTTTTCCACGGGCAAAACCAGGCTCATATCATCATCACATTATTAGCGAACTTCAGCGAATAAAACTTAAACAGAACATAATTGGCGATAATACTCGTTAAAAACGTACAAATTATAGGTGTTTCTGACTTGAGTTCAACAAAAAACAATAACTCACTTATAATATAATTATAAACACGTAAATCATTGACTTTGTGGAATAATAATAAACGTAAAAGTATATTAAAGTATTAGCTATTACTTTAATTAGGTATCTCACGCCTCAAAATATGCATAAAAGTCTGGTTTGAGTCTACGACACATGAAACCAAAAACTTAGTACTTGAATCATAAATCACAATAGCATTGAAATTTTAAATTACAGTAGTGTAAAAACGCTTCAGATACATCCGTTCCGGTGTAAGGAATATCGTTGGTTTCACGCGAGTGTATGATTTCGCGAGTGAATAATGTTAGCGCACGGAACCTCACCTTGATTTATTAACCGACTTCAAAAAAAGGAGGAGGTTCTCAATTCGACTGTATTTTTTTTATGTTCGTTACCTCAGAACTTTGGACTGGGTGAACCGATTTTGATGATTCTTTTTTTAATCGAAAGCAGGTGCTTGTCACGTAGTCCCACATAAATTTGAACGAGATATGATAAGTACTTTTTGAGTAATATTGAAGTCGGTTATTTTCTGTTGGTAAAATTTAGATTATTGTCTCATTGTTAGTATTTTTGCATCGAGCTTACTCATTTTGCTTATAAAATAGGTTACTTAATATTAAATGTCTTATGTCTTGATATTTAATGTCTCGTTACGCTTCGAGATAATATTTTTTTGGTTGAATTCAACCTCGTATCACTTCTTTCGTGACGGTACTAATCATCATGTTTTGACTCTACCACCGTTTCGAAAAGTTGCCTTATTAAAACAATTTAACTAATATTTAATAATTAATTACTTATTCGGTTATCACGGTTTCTATAGAATAAGTATATGAATGCATAAAATGAATGAAAATAACAACGTTAATTTTTTTTTAAACTGTGATAATAATGATCTGAGAACAACGGAATATAAACAACGAAAACTAATTAGTTTCCAATGAACAATAATGTATTGTTAGTCCTGTCGAATTAATAGCAGACTGTTATACAAGAGAAGTAAACAACCAATTACACCGTGCATTTTACAACGATGCGGGTACTCACGATAACTATAATGTGTTGTCTGAATCGTTAATTAGGCAACATTAATCTATAATCTATAAAAATAAATAAAATTGGAGTGTCTGTTTGTAATATTAAAATGACCGCTAATTACTAAGTGCATTTGGATGTATACACGGTAAATATACCAAAACAACATTTTTTTTGTCCGTCTGTCTTTCTATTTGTTTCAGCTAATCTCTGAAATGGCTGGACCGATTTTGACGGAACTTTCACTGCAGATAGCTGATGTAACAAGGAGTAACTCCGGCTACTTTTATTTTTGGAAAAAAAATTTGCATGTTGCAGAACAACGTCTGCCGGGTCAGCTAGTCATGACATAAGATAACTTAATAGAACAGAACAGAATTTTATAGGTTAGAGTAGAGTGCTGCATATTTTGTATCATTACTGAGTATAAGTTAAAATGTAGTATACTTTAAACTTGTTAATATTTATTAAATATATAATCTTTGTTCAAATGTTATGGACAAGGAAGGAAAATTACGTACCTTGTAAATCAGATTACAAAATGTGTTTGCCTCTACAAAGTTTCCAAGTTAGAAGTTAAAACTGTTAGCTCAGCGATATCCACCCCATTTTCCGTTACGGAAACGATGGCATTGATAAGCGAGACTATCAATTATATTGCTTCTTTGCACGCTATATAGTCATAGTGTCTTATGTAGCTTAGTACGGAAAATAGGTAGCCAAATATCGGTCTGGTTATGCGTTCGCTGCTCTTCTGAGTGTAATTAACCGACGATGATATGATAAGCGACGATGATCGTCGAATGAATCACCTGATAAGTCCCCGTCACTGTCACCGTCGGTCATGAAAGCTACTGATGAATATGTCCGTCGACGAATGCATAAGAGATAATATAGACGCATTGATGATCATTAAAATTAATCAATTCAGCCTTCTTTCTGTTGCAATTGCAAATAATGATTATTTTAAATTTATAAAACTTAACAATCCATAGAACGATAAGATTAAAAATCTTTTAATATAAGATCATTGGTAACTAACAGATTTGCCAAAGCGAAAGGTAACTCTCCCGCTTGCATATTTTTAAATTTTAGTCCAATTTAAAATACAAAAATAGTTCAATTTAAAAACACATATAATCATTTTTTATGTCGTTTTCAAACGAATACCGTTTTGATACATTTTATAAAACTCAATTAGGTATGAGAAAACCAAAGTTACTGAAAATGTTAATGAAATTGAAACGAAAAGGACGATACTTACCTACCCATTTCGTTATGACAAAGATGAAAGATAAGTAAAGCTTTTTATTTTATTACCTCGCCGCACGCTATTCCGTGGAGGAGAATTTTAAGTACCTTCTAAGTGGTGTAACTAATGAAAGTAAATACATGTATTACATATAAATGTGAAAGATATAGAAACACATACAGGAACACTGTACTTATTTGAAATGTGTTATCACTGTTATCTACATTTTAAAACGATACGAGTACATATGAGGGCAAATATCAATTAGTATTAAATAAGAGTGGCTATTATAATTATGTACTATTATTTCTTCTGTGATAATGGCTAAATTCTTGCATTGTATATTGTCATCGAATTATCTCTGAAATTAGAATAATTTGAGTATATTCCAAAAGTATGAATAGATGCCGGCAAGTGAATATTAATTTGAGAATTGATGAAATAGCTAAATTCATTCAATTATTACTCTAATCGGATTTTCTTTTGAAATTGTAATAGTACCTATTATACTAAGCACTAGTATTTCTAAAATGGCATTTAAAACTATTTTATAAAGCAATATTCACAACATTAGCACTAGTGTGCCTGAAGTGGATTTATTTACGTGATGTCTATAATAAATGTCTGAAAGCGGTAGCGGCATTCGACTTGAATTATTGGATGCGCGATGTGCATTTTAAGTGCACGGAAACACCCAGTACGCGTCGAGGCAAATCTTTAAATTCATTTGTTAGAACTGCGTCTATTTGCGTAAAGTAACTTATATATAGCAATAATTTTTTACGGATTATAATTGTATGTAAATCTTTATATTACTACTTACTAATACTAATGCTACCCTTTGTTGACGTCAGCTGTAGACTTAGAATAACATTTCTTTTCGTTTTTATAACCTAATGGGAAACGCATACGAGCCACTTGTTGGCATATTATATGATCTCTGTTATCTGTTTCTAATAACAAAAACGTTACCTTACTGGGTTTTAACGAAGATTTTGTGTTAAAACAATATTTTTTTGACAATGATATTTTAAGACCCATGGAAACGGAAGATACTGCTAGACACATTGTACGATAAATTGGGAACGCACGGTCGACAGAGTTTAGAAAGGATTTTCGCAACTCAAAATGAACGAATAATATCTCAATTTTTGCAAAATGGATTCCATTTTCCTCGGAATCCCAATAAATACTCAACTGTTCTTTTTACGAGCATTTTCAAGATTTTTATGAAGGAGAGAAAAGTCTAAATAATAGTCTTAAACAAGGCATATTAATTATAACAATGTTTTTTATTTTATTTACGCTCAAAAGTCTGTTGAGCCGGATAAGGAAACAGATTCATTAAACCCCAGATAGTTTTTTTCTACATTCTACAATATAAATATCTCCCCAGTGAACCCCGCCACCGTACTGATTGCTATTCTCTTCGCTACGCCAATATCTGCGACTAATATTGCGGTTATCACTGTATTAGTAGATAAATTTAAAGCTTGAGGGAATTGACGTTATTAGTGTTTTATGAATCTTCATGAAGTTTCCTCATAAGGAAACCTATTTACAGTATGATGAGGTTGAAGTTACATTATCATCTCAACTGTCCAACCGCTGGACTCGGGTCTTCCCTCACTAACCCTACCTATTCTTTTTTATGTACACGCTCTACCCTGTCTTTTTACGAGTAAGTTTAAATATTCCATTCCATGGTTACCTGGAAGAGAGCGCTATTTTAGAGACATTGTCGCCAATTGTACGTTCATGTTTAAATGTAATTATTTTCTTGTAATTCTTGTAATGTGTCATTATTTCTTGTAATGTGTACAATAAAGATAATTTGTGTAGTAAGAGGGCTGATACGCTGGTAGAGTACGGATTGGTAGACATCACATACTTTGAGCATGTTATGAAAAACTCTGCACATGTTTCCTGACGATGTATTTCCTTCAGTGAAGCAAGTTATAATACGCGCATAATTAGAAAAATTGTGTGCATGCATATTCGAACTCGAGTCACTTGTGCGAAAAACGTTCAAACTAGTATATTGGGAGTAATCATCAGTATTGAAAATAAGAGGTTTAGTTTTTAAATCTTTGAATAAAATAATTTTATATTTATTTCTATTGATAATGCGTCATTTTTGGTTGAAATTTTATTACTTTTAAATCTAATTTACTGGACTCCTCTGGGTATGATATACATAAGTGTGTCCTAATTTTTTTATCGGATTCAAGATTCCTTTTAAAAGCTTTTTAAAGTATTAAATGAAGGGTTTATAAAACACTTTGTTGTTTTTATTAATATTTTAGGTATATTGCTGCCAATTTACTGTTTTTTTGGTATTGATAATGTATATTTTTTATTTAGTACATTTACATCCATCCCCATGCAAACATACACATCATAAATAGATATACCCGAAAAATGTCCTATCAATTTGTCATAGCCGGGATTTGAACTCTGGACCGAGTAAGTACGTAAAGCTTACGTCGCCCATAGATCTCAGGATCACCGAAGGTTTCGGGCGTCACGCCGACCAAGAAAAAAAAGAGAGAAAGAAAGCCTGTCCCATTTCTTTTCTGACTGGCAACGCCTTTGGTGTCACTGATGTCACAGAATACTTAATAGTACCTATTGGTACAGAAGAGTCACTCCGCAAAATCATTTATATAAATAGCGACAATAAAGCATAGCGCTAATCGTCAACAGACGTTGACATCTAGACGTTTCCTCTCGTTCTAATCATAAATCTTATCCTTTCTGACAACGTTAGGGTTGTCTTCTTTTCTAGTTATGACATGTGTGATAGATTAAAAATGTATGACTTCTGCCCTTTTGAAATTGGCCCAACATGTCGAACGCGGCATGTACTTGTAACATCATACATTAAGTACTATTATGTCTCCTGTGATCATACCAAAAGTGCGGAGTATGCCATGCCTGCTGATGTCATGATCAGGTGGCTTGTCTGATCGTTTAACCGCTATTAACATTAATACGTGTATTATACGTAAATAAAAATTAGGAATAATAAAGTCCAAACCAAAAGCTATTCTTGTTTATAGGTAAATGCCTCCTTTGCTTTCAGTGCTTGTGCTGTGTATATTAGTTTATCCGTTTATCTCGAAGGAAATGTGACCGATACAGAAAACGTTTAAGGCGCGATATTAGTTTCGAAAGTTTGCAATGGATCTTTATTTTTGTAGGCTAATTAAGTCAATAAAAATGCAATAGAGTACACTTGAGGTATAAACGGTCATAACTGCAAGTGAATTTATCATAATAATACTCAATTTAAATAGCTAACGCTCAGCTTTCGTTCAGTTTTTACGTGAAAGAGCAAACATCGATAAATACTTACAAATTATAATTATTAGTAGAATTGTTATCAATGTTATGGTCTGATGTTATTATGGTCGATGGTTCATAGTTAATAGCAAATTAAACATTCTCGAAAAATTAAGTCTGTGTAACGAGAAATGTTATCTATACTAATATATAAAGCGGAAAGATTTGATTTTTTGTTTGCATTGAATAGGCTCCGAAACTACTGAACCGATTTCAAAAATTCTTTCACTGTTGGAAAGCTACACTATCCCCGAGTAACATAGGCTATATTATATTTTCAAAAAATTAGGGATCCTTAATAAAACTCCAATAATGTAACCCAAAGTGTAAAAAAAATAAGAAAACCGAAGCAAAGCGAGGGCGGTTACTCGTTTTAAATAATTATAAAAATATATTTCCATAAAACACAATATGTCACTTCTTTTTTTAAATTTAACACTAGAAAATTGGATTTACCACAGATTTTACTGCATATCAGTTAATAACTACGAGTATAGTTCCAAATTAGAATTTTGGACTTGTTTTTTATTTCGTGGTAGCACAGAAGACAATAGTAGTTATAATAGTAGTAGTAGGTAGATTATTTTTGTTCGGATAATTTTAAGACTGAGAGACTACCTTATGTGTTAGTTCTTACAAACATCCTTTAAATGAAGGAGTGTTATATAAATGGAGGTGGCTGACATCACTAATCCTGATTTACGTAAATCGTTTGCGTCTGCGTGCAAATTATTACGTCGCGCGACGCACCTGCTCCCATTCACCTTAATACACTGCGATCGCAATCCTAGACTCGGAGACATAAATAACTCTGAATACTTGATATGTATGGGTGCTTAGCTACTAGTGTATTAACTAGATACTATTTCGTGCTTTCGGTGGTATTATACGACTATGTATGGACGTTTATAAGCAGTTTATAATTGCTTTTTACCTGACTGCCAGGAATGGTTTTTTCGCGCGTTTCTTGCATGTATGCATGTTTTATTTTATTACCTCATTTTTTCCAAACTGCTGAACAGATTTATAAAATTAGGATATCATTAGATTGGTCTTGATAACCCACGTGTTCTTAGATAAGTGAAATTAAAAAAAAACAAATATAGAGGCTGTGAGATGATAATATTTGAAGTATCAAAAAATAAAAATAAATGAAATAATGTAATAAGGTATAAATGGAATAAGGTATCAAATAAAAGAGCTCACCTTGAAGATTTCAAAAAGGTATATCATGATAGGTTTTATGATAGCAGGCGGGTTTCATTTTCATTTTTAAATTTATATAAGTCTTACCTTAAGTTTCTTTTGTAAAAGCCAATTTATAAGTAAGACGATTACATTAATTCGTTGTAGGGTGTAGTAGTTGGTGAACTATCTTTGTTTTAGTTCATAATTTAACTGATGTTAAACAACCAAGGAATCCAAAAAAGTTTCAAGTTTTTTTTGGTCTTAATTACATATACTCGTATTAAATATATTCTATTATTAAACTCCCATAAAAATGGTTTGCTAACTTTGAAGGTATTTTAAATCTTGGCATCATCGATATATTTATTGATTAATACAAAAGTTTAACTCTATGAAAATATTATGACCGTAAATTCCAAAATAATTCCCTAGTGTCTCAATTTCGTTCAAAACTTTGGAGCCTCAATAGAAACCAAATAAATTGCACGCCGCTTTTATTATAGTTATGCCAATTAAAATTTATTTTGTAGCTTAATTGTTTTTTATCAAAAATACTTGATTGCATCGGTGTTCTCGCCCGCCTACAGAAGAGATTGAACAGGCTTTTATGCGTTGCTGATCATCAATTTTTTGCATTTTTGCTGAAAGAATGTAGACCAAAAAAATTTACCGTTGGTAAAAATATTTTTAAATCAAATGATTTCTTTAATTTAATGTGTTGTTATGCAAAAATTTTTCTAAGTATAGGTATTTCGCTGCCATTGCAAGTATAATATGAAACTCAAAATAACGTGTCACTATGTTAACATTATTTATACCATAGAACAATGATTGCTTTAGTTAATACTAACCTTAAAGTTATACATATAAAATCAACGTCGCAGTTACTTAGTTATACTCGTAAATTTTATACTTTTACATACAATAATACAACTTTTATGTCTATTGTCACGTAAGTTCCACTTTCGAATACATATTTTGTTGCTATTTCGAATAGATACAACTCAAAGTACTAAACATAAAGTTCTTAACTTCATGCTCGTTTTTTCACTATATTTTCGCAAAACTTTTCAAAACTTTCCTAAAGACCTTACTACGGTCCTGATTAGAGACTTCAGTTCCAACGCTAAATTGCCACGTAACTTTTGACATAATTCGTCTCTGTGTACACCATTTGGAACGAGTTTGGTTGTTGCATGCTTATTAGGAACCCGTCATGGTGCGAATTATGTTTTGACACTTTGAAAGTTCGCCCCCACATACACAAAACGTTTTGATAACATTGTTTTGAAAGCTGATGTGATTTCTGCAACATTGTGGTTATTTAATAACTTGATAATAAGGAATTATGGAATTAATTGCTTTTTATTTATGCAACTTATGGAAGTGCTTGAAGACTTCTCAATAGTAAAGTTATAGAATTAGGTACTAACTACCTAAAAACAAGTCAAATTTTTTTGCGCTGTTTCATGTTTCGATGGAGAGTAAACGTGAAGCCATTTAGAAGGGTTTGTAAGCTTAGCTTGGCTTTTAGGCTGAAGTGTCATACTGGTATTATCATTAACTAACACTTGCAGTTACTCGTCTACGAATACTGAAATAAAAAGCGGAGGCATTAGAGTTCCTTATTTACAGTGCATTTCTCTGCGGCGGTGATATTGTGTTGAAACTACGGACTTCTTTAAAAACCTTTAATAATATAAAATGGATATTAACAGAAACGTGATGCAATTTTCATTAATATCATTAATAACAATGATATTGACATAAAATAAAACTAAAAAAAATAGTTACATATTCAGACATCGGGGATTTACAACAAAGTAAATTAAATAAAGTTATTAAAGTTAGTCATAACGTAACAAGCAAGCCCTTTTAAGTGTAAACAGATTCCAATTACAGTCAAGTAAACTTCTGAATTTAATAATTAATAGGAATCGCGATCAAAATTAAACAAGTGTTTGAGAATCTGTAAACATAATTCAATGTTGATCCTTAAAACGGAATTGTCCGGAACCAATTCCAATTATTGACTTTCAATCACTGAAAATTGATTTGCGATGGAATTGCTGTCGGAAATATCGGATCAATCTGGACAATTTAACTGACGACAATTCTGTCGATAACGAACCTTAGGCGTAAACCTTGTTAGAGCAATTGACATAAGCCAATTAGTTTGTAGGGCACTAATTTTGATCTTGACATGATTTTAATATTTAATAATATACATAGCTAGCTCAAGACTATCGCAATTACTGATTACGCCTTGAAAGATGCAAAGAGTTCCTTCAAACATTATGACGTTTAGAGGACTCAAATATATTGGGGCCAACATCGCTTGTATAAACAGTTATAGTCCAACAAAGAAAGTATGTTATATTTATTAAACAGAAATAAACATTTCCACTAACAGGTTGTAACAATAATGCTTAATGGATTGCGAGATTTGCATATTTTATAGGAAACATTTTCTTTCATAGAACTACTTATAATTATGCCAAGCAAGACTAGTTACACAAGACTAGGTACACCGGTAAATCTCGCGACAAGCTTTTATATCATTTAATAAATTGTGTAATACATGTACTAAATTGATTGGTTTGAATTCATTTAAAGTTTATTTTCTTCTTTTTAGGGTAATTAAATAAAAGCTAGTTTTTAAAAAGCTTTTTTTACCATTAATTTATTCGTTTAATACACGTTAGATTATATCATAACAATATATTTAATTCACCTCAGTCAGTAAGTAGATTTAAGAACACCTAGATGAATTCACCCGGGTGAAGAAAGTCGACGGTACTTCGTATAAATAGATGTTTTGAGAAATTAATTCATAATTTGTGCTAACAACAAACTGTTACCATCTAAACAGCGAAACTATTTGAAATATAATTCATATTTTATTACATAAATTGTATAAGGCTGTGGCAATTTTAAACTAAGTAATGGACTCATTGCATGCTACTTTATCTCAAGAACGCTCTTGAAATGAGCTTACAGTGATTCAAACCAGATGTTTCCTTCAAGAGTCGTGTTTGAAACTAACTGGAATGAAGTACGATTCCAAATTTTGAAACATGAATTATTTTAAACGTTTGTAGAAATTATTTGTTAAGAAGCAATTAAATACATATTATCCGTTTTCTCTTTATTTTATTCATATAATAATAATAATAATAATAATAATAATATTCTAGCCCCTTTTTAGGGTTCCGAAGAAAAATCGAAACCCTTATAGTTTCGTCATGTCCGTCCGTGTGTCTGTCTCAAGCAAAGCGCCGAGACTTACTGCTAGAAAGCTGTAATTTGGCATGGAAATACATATTTATGAAAACTCCAGAATCGTAAAATAAAATATTGAAACACATTATTTTTCATGGTACCTCCCCTACAGGTAACGTGAGGATGAATTTTTTATTCGTTGCTTACCCGATAGTGTGGGATGTCGTTGAAAAGGTATTTTAAAAATATTATATTTTAATTAGGGGTCTATTTTCGAAATATTTGACCTCAAATTGCTAATTACGTTACAGTCAAGTGTCTCCCACTGCTGGCTAAACGGTTAGAGTTAGACAAGTGAAAACATTTTAAAAATAGGTTATTATTATTATGATTCCTGAAAAACATTTTTCTATTAGAGTAACAGTAATTTGATCACGTCATCAATTTCAAATCAAAAAATAACCCCCTTCTCTTTTGTTACAGGCGTTCGAGTGCGGGTCTCCTGGCGCCCCAACTGGCATGCCAGAGCTCGCCGAGTCCTGCATCAGCGCCCCTCGCGCCGGCGTCACCCCCCCGCGTGGTCTCTGCCCCCCCAGCGGCCCAACCCCCTCCCGAACCCGTGCCACAACCAGCACAGGAAGATGGCGTCAGATTGCGAAGAGCGCACACGGTCGCTGTCAGGGATTATCTTAAGAGAGAAACGCAAACGTTCTTCGGAGTCCAGAGGGATAATGAAAGGGAACAAAGAAAGCTGTGGTACGAAAGACGGAGAAGACACGCGGCGCGGGCGCTGGGTGATCTCCGCGTTGACCTGCCACCTGATCACCATCCCGATGATGATGATATTAGGTGAGTTGATGATTGCTCGACATAAATTCCGTATATGACGTGACTTGAGAAGTCAAAAAAGCATACATTTCAGGGCGGTCATTTGCGAGCTTGTACTTACAGCAGTAATACACCAACCAATGGTTCCAAGAATTTTATATAGCCGTATTGGGGCGGCTTATAATACTAACCCCAATCCCACGGCGGATGGGTGTCGTTAAAGGTGACTAAATTCAGCCCGCTGGTGGTAGGGCCCCTCGAGGGATTATATTGGTAAATTGGTTGATTTGTTAATTAATACCATTATTACTATCATTATTTCTCCATGGGGTTCGCCTGAATAGCTACCACCCTTGAGCATGAGTCAGCCGCCAAACGACTCGTCGTGTTCCGGCTGGGAGCTTGAAAGCCAGTTCTTTCTTTCTTTTTCTTTTCCCCTTTTTGTTTGCCGGCTATTTCCATAAAAAAAACAATACATACATCTTTACGGCAAGCTTTGAAGAGGAACCTCAAGACGGATTAGATTAGATCATCAATTTCGACCAATTTGTTGTTGCTTTATTAACGTTGATCTTAAGTCTCGCAGTCCCGCGTAGGGTGTCGCCTGTCGGTGTGTAACTTTGACCGATGATAGGACGCAGATATTCATCCAATGTCACGTGATCCGTCCTAAAGTGCCTCTTCGAAGATGTAATAAAGTTCTTGAATAGTCCTCAGTAAGTAACATAGCAACTGGCAAAAAGTAACATACATTACGGTAAGAGTAAATAGATACTGTAATAACTTTACTCGTACATACTAAATTGCCACAGATTATTAGAAAGGCCGTTAGACCACAATGAATACATTTGGATCATGCTATTCTGCACGGATTCATGTATCTTAGTCATAACTATTAACTGTCAGATCTAGGCATGTCTTGTTATTATTGAGTAAGCGTAAGCCGTCTATTAAGCAACATCAATAATTAATGCAGAACATTCTAAAGCCAGCGTTTAGGCCTCATTTATATGAATTGAGTGTTCAGTGCTCAATCAAATATTCTGCTTCAGGTATTCATGTTATGTAAAATGTGCTTCATACTTCATAGTGATTGATGTTTAATTATGTATTGAATGATAAATAAGTTCGTGTCGGTGAAATCTAATAAGGACGCTACGAATAAATCTTTATTCGTATTTATATTCGTAACCCTTTAAACATTCAACCAACAAAGAATTATAGATATTGGTATATTTATTTATATGTGGAAAGTGCGGGGAATGAAGTCTTCCCAAAACCGTAACAGCGTTTCGCGAAGAACATTTAGGGCGTTAAGCGCGTTAAACTTTGTTTTCTTATATTATTCAGTTTATTTTATACTAGCTGACCCGGAGAACTTCGTATCGCCTAACAAACTATTTTTTTCTAAAATAAAACTAGCGTAAATTACTCCTTGTTACATCAGCTATCTGTCAGTGAAAATCCCGTCAAAATCGGTCCAGCCATTTTAGAGATTAGCCGGAACAAACAGACAGATAGACAAAAATAGTAAAAAATGTTGTTTTGTTATATGTACCGTGTATACATCCAAATGCACTTAGTAAAAAGTGGTTATTTTAATATTACAAACAGACACTCCCATTTTATTTATTTGTATAGAGTACAGGTGTATAGACTAGAATTAATTTAGTTTTAACACTTTAATTACTAATAGAGTAGTAATATTATTCAATTTAATTATTAATACCTACACTTAATTTAGTTTCAACAGTTTCATTACTAATAGAGTTATTACACAATAATCCGTAAACAAAATGTGCGTAAATTACAATAATCCATGAGCCATAGAGCTATAGAGCTCTTCGGATTTTATTTACATCAGGACAGATTTAACATCTTTATCACCAATAAAAAATTTTTTGGGTCTAGATTATTTGAAACATCTTATCTGTGTATCCTGTTATGCACAACACAGGCAATTTCAACGCAGGGAGTTTGTGAGAAAACTTATTTGTATAATATTTGTCATAACATTATTTGATTCAGGACTTTTTAAAACATTACAAACATCAACAACCGTGGCAATTTCAAATAATATTATAACGAAATAAATCTCTATTAACCTCAATGATCTGTAGGTTAAAGAAAAATAACTTGACTGGCAGGGATTATAATTTTATTGACATCGTGTCATAATAAGTTATCGGGTTGGTAATATAATCGTCCACCAAAAATCTTATAATTAAAGCGTTATATCTTTTTAAGCGTTTTAAGTGTTATATATCCTTTCCTTACTATACCCGAAACCAATATTTGACGTGCTAGGAACGTATCAAGCATGGAAACGGATCGACGGTGTTCTGTGCTCGCATTATTATCGTTATTTAAAATGTAAATCAAATTTATTCTTTAATATTATGCAAATAATTGAAAGTCACATGTTCAATCTCAGTAAATACATCGGGTATTGCGTGGTTGACGAATATTTGGTCTTGGCCAGGAATTTATACCGAAAATCCGTCGCGCCGCCGGGAACTGCCATCTTCGAATCACTATCTTCAAACGACGAACAATAAAATTCGAAATATTTCGTTCGGAAATCCAGCCAATATTGGTATGAAATTTGTAGACTGTTTCCGAACCATTCAATGGTTTTTAGTGAAATATGAAACAATGAACCAGTACGCTCAGCTTTGCGATACAAAAAATAACTGTATGAAATTATTTCTCACAACGAAGTTAATAAAGTAGCTTAGTTGACAGTGAAATCAGTCATTATTGCGAATATACTTTATATTAAGTTTCTAAGCCTTATGATTTTTTGTTTCACTTGAGCAAACAGGCTGTGTAATATTTTTAATAACGATAAGAATAAATTAACGGTTAAAGCATCTTAAATAAGTTCACACTTTGAAAAATAAGTATTTAAATATTCATCTGCGTATTTTCTTTGAAATAGTTACACAGATTCTTAAAGGTTACAAATGTAGCAAAGTAATTTTTTTTGGTAAAGTAGCTGAAATATTTTTGGTTGTTTATTCAGAGAAGAGTTTTTTGTGGTACGTACTAAAGATTAGTTCATGATAAAATTGAGGGCGCTGAATTAATTTAAACGCAAAACAAAAGAATGAAATATATTTGTAATACCCTGCCAACGTGAAATCTCGAACTTTTATCTTGTCACCTGTCGTCCCAAATTCCAAAGCTTGTAAGCGCGCTAAAATTCTCAGCTCAAAGTATACGTCTTATTCTAGAAGTTGGCGTGGGAAAGTTTAATGCGAGCTTAGATCGTATTTGAGCGTGATTGAGCAACGAACCACCGAGGGATGTTATAATGGCAGATAACTGGAGCTTAACTACTAGGTATTAGGTACTGAAGTTACTGCAGGAAGTGAATTAATGACAATTCTATAATTAGCTATGTTTAAATATTTATTACTTGATTAGTAGCAAAGTAGACTAATACTAACATAATATTTATGAATGTTTTTAATTAACGACAATTCCATGTAATGTCAAAGGAGTCCCTTCGAAATAATATATTTATTTATATACCTCATTGCTTTTTTATTAGTATCGTTCGAGGCGACCAACCATAAAGTTACAGGCACTAAATTACGAAGGCAAGTGCAAGCAAACGTCGCAATTTAGAACTTAGCTACCGGGCAAAGTTTGACGTGAAGCTCAATCGTGTTACAACGAAATTGATTTAGGAACTATCTAACGGATATTAATTTTAGATGGCGTATGTTCACCTCTTCAAGTTATGGGTCCTCTAAAACTTGTGTATCAAGGCGGACGGGACACAACTGGAGAGATGTTTAACAAAAAAACAACTAGTATAACCATAATTCCTATGAAATCTTTGTTTACACTTCAGTTACGTTAATTACTTTTATACAAATTTTTATATAAGTGCCCAACTTCGTTACGTTTACGGTTACGTTTTTCCGCTTAACTTGTACTACGTATGAATGCATGTACTATTCTTTATTACCTCATATCTTCCAAACCACTGGACCAATTTATATAATTAAGATATCGTTAGATTAGTCTTGATAACTCAAATGTTCTTAGATAGGTCACGTTGAAAAAACAAATATGGTGGCTGTGAGATGCCATTGTTTGAAGTATCAAGAAATAAAAATAAATCGAATAATACAATATGGGTATTAAATTAAAGAGCTCATCATAAGGCTTCCAAAAAGGTATATCATGATAGATTTTTTGATAGCAGGTGTTTTTAATTTTTAAATTTATACCACTTATTTATATTATATTTACACCAATTCGCACTGGAACAGTGCGGTGGAGTATGCTCTGGACCTTCTCTCGAGGAGAGGCTCGCGCACGATACTGATAGCATTATGGCCATTGATGGGATAATGCCACTCGCTGTTACATGTGGATTAGATTTTCATCTCACAGGATTTGACAATTATTTTTCTTTTAATATAATATGTTAAAGATATAATAATTCCCCATATGCTTTCATTTGCTTTTTTCAGCAAGGCGATTACGTATATGTGTGCATTGTTTATCTTAGACCTACGCAATCCTGCAAATTCCATCTATGCTGTTCAGTGCTAATGCTAATAGTATACGAGTGAAACAGAATTGTGCCAGATTATGTGACGGACCTGACAAAAATATTCCCTTCCTTTTTACCATATACAGAGCTCTTACAAAGCATTGGTTGGATCAACACAGGAGCACGGATAATCCGGTTAAACCCGCGAATCGTAGCAAAAAACTAAGTCCAAAGCAACAGACCAACAGAGGCCGCATGCAAATTCCGGTTAAGGTCACGCCCATTATACTCCGGGCTATCCTACTTACGAAATGGGTCACGGTGGCTTTAGCGTGACTTTCGAGTGACAAAAAGTACTTGCCTCGTTAGCTTCGGTTTGTTACAATAAGTGTAGATCAAAAGTGTTATAAAAGCTGACTGTTTGTGTCTACAGATGTCGCTGACGTCATCGTCGAACATTATGTTTTTGTTTTTTATCGTTAAAACAGTTTAGTTTCAAATGTTTATTGTGGAAAATCTATACTAATATATAAAGAGGAAAGATTTGATTTTTTGTTTGCATTGAATAGGCTCCGAAACTACTGAACCGATTTGAAAAATTCTTTTACTGTTGGGAAGCTACACTATCCCCGAGTAACATGGGCTATATTATATTTTCAAAAAAAAATAGGGATCCTTAATAAAACTCCAATAATTTAACCCAACGGGTAAAAAAATAAGAAAACCGAAGCAAAGCGAGGGCGGTTACTCGTATTGTATAAAAACGTATTCTTTCTTGCTGTATTCACTTGTTCTTGTTCTTGCTTACAATTTTATTTTATTTATGTAGTTGCATTCAGTTTTATTGCTGGAATTGAAGTTTTGTTTTTATGTTTCGTTATATTTTTCTTACACGATCGCGTTGCATAAAGGCAAAGCTTTTATATACCAAATGAAACGTTTACTATAACGAAAACGTTCTTTTATGGTCGTTTCTATCGAAATTTTGTAAAAATCCAATTCAAAAAAGGAAATATTAGTTACAGTAGAGCCTATCATCAATATGAATATTTATTATAGTAAAGAAGGCTTTTATTTCGGATATCATTTTTTTAAATGTTAATAAAATACAAATATTATAACATTGTATAGTACCGAAAATACAAACCACGCCCTTCGGGCTGCATAATTTTTCTATTATTAGCTATAGTATACGAGTATATCTATCTATATCACTTTTCTACTATGTACATAAAATTACTGTTCTTTATAATATCACATACCCACAAAATCACAGCTCTATTTATTTATTTAATCATGATGAAAAATGTGTTTGCTACTTGTACAAAATTTCAAAATTTCTTGTAAATTTGTTTCTTGTTTCTTGTGTATTTGTTTAGAGCGACGACATTTAACTAGAACACTTTTTGTCAGGATTTGTCTTTTAAGACTTTGCGATCCGGATTGTACTTTCCTTGAGAACTTTTACTTAGCGCTTTCATCAGTGTCTAGAATTTGTTACAAGAGTGCGATACATTGTAGGTACTAAAATAACTTTAAAAAATCTACGTTTGTACGTAAATTGCAGGATGTATATAAAGTGTAGTATCTTACTATGTCAGTGTTAGATAAAAATACTTATGGCGGTACTTATAGATTAAAAATAATAATGAATATATGTTATTATGCATAAATAACGGAATAGAAAACTGAGACAACTTTGAATATAATAATTTGTTTATACTTTTTCCAGGTTGATCTGCATATAATATAATATCAAAACATATAACTACTAAACAAGTTGTCTTTTTGAAGTTTTTGAGGAAGGATGCAAAAGTAGCACAAAATAAGGACTACAACAATTTAAGTATGATGGACAAATTAAAGTGTATAGTTAGAACATATCTATACTAATATTATAAAGAGGAAAGATTTGATTGTCTGTTTGCATTGAATAGGCTCCGAAAC